>OX388342.1:120828114-122028114 GCA_947579665.1 Sympetrum striolatum
GTTTGAAAATTTGAAAAATCACAAATTAAAAATCTCAAAATCGATCCCCATTAATTCTGGTGGTAGGTTTAATTATTGTTGATACTAAATAAGCATTCGTTTTGCGCTATCATTGCAAATAAGCGAGATATAAGCGTTTGAATATTTGAAAAATCGCAAATTTAAAATTGCTCAAAATCGATCCCCATTAATTCTGGTGGTAGGTATAATTATTGTTGATACTAAATAAGCATTCGTTTTAAGCTATCACTGCAAATAAGCGAGATATAAGCGTTTGAAAATTTGAAAAATCGCAAATTTAAAATTGCTCAAAATCGATCCCTATTAATTCTGGTGGTAGGTATAATTATTGTTGATACTAAATAAGCATTCGTTTTGCGCTATCATTGCAAATAAGCGAGATATAAGCGTTTGAAAATTATAAAAATCGCAAATTTAAAATTGCTCAAAATCGATCCCCATTAATTCTGGTGGTAGGTATAATTATTGTTGATACTAAATAAGCATTCGTTTTGCGCTATCATTGCAAATAAGCGAGATATAAGCGTTTGAAAATTTGAAAAATCGCAAATTTAAAATTGCTCAAAATCGATCCCCATTAATTCTGGTGGTAGGTATAATTATTGTTGATACTAAATAAGCATTCGTTTTGCGCTATCATTGCAAATAAGCGAGATATAAGCGTTTGAATATTTGAAAAATCGCAAATTTAAAATTGCTCAAAATCGATCCCCATTAATTCTGGTGGTAGGTATAATTATTGTTGATACTAAATAAGCATTCGTTTTAAGCTATCATTGCAAATAAGCGAGATATAAGCGTTCGAAAATTTGAAAAATCGCAAATTTAAAATTGCTCAAAATCGATCCCCATTAATTCTGGTGGTAGGGATAATTATTGTTGATACTAAATAAGCATTTGTTTTGCGCTATCGTTGCAAATAAGCGAGATATAAGCGTTTGAAAATTTGAAAAATCGCAAATTTAAAACTGCTCAAAATCGATCCCCATTAATTCTGGTGGTAGGTATAATTATTGTTGATACTAAATAAGCATTCGTTTTGCGCTATCATTGCAAATAAGCGAGATATAAGCGTTTGAAAATTATAAAAATCGCAAATTTAAAATTGCTCAAAATCGATCCCCATTAATTCTGGTGGTAGGTATAATTATTGTTGATACTAAATAAGCATTCGTTTTGCGCTATCATTGCAAATAAGCGAGATATAAGCGTTTGAAAATTTGAAAAATCGCAAATTTAAAATTGCTCAAAATCGATCCCCATTAATTCTGGTGGTAGGTATAATTATTGTTGATACTAAATAAGCATTCGTTTTGCGCTATCATTGCAAATAAGCGAGATATAAGCGTTTGAAAATTTGAAAAATCGCAAATTTAAAATTGCTCAAAATCGATCCCCATTAATTCTGGTGGTAGGTATAATTATTGTTGATACTAAATAAGCATTTGTTTTGCGCTATAATTGCAAATAAGCGAGATATAAGCGTTTGAAAATTTGAAAAATCGCAAATTTAAAATTGCTCAAAATCGATCGCCATTAATTCTGGTGGTAGGTATAATTATTGTTGATACTAAATAAGCATTCGTTTTGCGCTATCATTGCAAATAAGCGAGATATAAGCGTTTGAAAATTTGAAAAATCGCAAATTTAAAATTGCTCAAAATCGATCCCCATTAATTCTGGGGGTAGGTATAATTATTGTTGATACTAAATAAGCATTCGTTTTGCGCTATCATTGCAAATAAGCGAGATATAAGCGTTTGAAAATTTGAAAAATCGCAAATTTAAAATTGCTCAAAATCGATCCTTATTAATTCTGGTGGTAGGTATAATTATTGTTGATACTAAATAAGCATTCGTTTTAAGCTATCACTGCAAATAAGCGAGATATAAGCGTTTGAAAATTTGAAAAATCGCAAATTTAAAATTGCTCAAAATCGATCCGCATTAATTCTGGTGGTAGGTATAATTATTGTTGATACTAAATAAGCATTTGTTTTGCGCTATAATTGCAAATAAGCGAGATATAAGCGTTTGAAAATTTGAAAAATCGCAAATTTAAAATTGCTCAAAATCGATCCCCATTAATTCTGGTGGTAGGTATAATTATTGTTGATACTAAATAAGCATTCGTTTTGCGCTATCATCGCAAATAAGCGAGATATAAGCGTTTGAAAATTATCAAAATCGCAAATTTAAAATTGCTCAAAATCGATACCCATTAATTTTGGTGGTAGATATATTTATTTTTGATACTAAATAAGCATTGGTTTTGCGCTATCATTGCAAATAAGCGAGATATAAGCGTTTGAAAATTTGAAAAATCGCAAACTTAAAATTGCTCAAAATCGATCCCCATTAATTCTGGTGGTAGGTATATTTATTGTTGATACTAAATAAGCATTGAATTTGCGCTATCAATGCAAAAACGGAGATATAAGCGTTTGAAAGTTTGAAAAATCGCAAATTTAAAATTGCTCGAAATCGATACCCATTAATTCTGGTGGTAGGTATAAATATTGTTGATACTAAATAAGCATTCGTTTTGCGCTATCATTGCAAATAAGCGAGATATAAGCGTTTGAAAATTATAAAAATCGGAAATTTTAAATTGCTCTAAATCGATACCCATTAATTCTGGTGGTAGATATATTTATTGTTGATACTAAATAAGCATTGAATTTGCGCTATCATTGCAAATAAGCGAGATATAAGCGTTTGAAAGTTTGAAAAATCGCATTTTTTTAAATTGCTCGAAATCGTTACCCATTAATTTATTTGGTAGGTATTATTTTTGTTGATAATAAACATGCATGCGTTTTGCGATATCATTGCAAATAAGCGAGATAACCTTCAAGGAAGTCGGAATTCGACAAGATTTTTTTCGATATTTAGGCTAATTACGGCCAAACCACTGGAAAATTTTGACAAAATGCCCATTTTTCGCAATTTTTCCTTAATTTACAGAAAAAATTGGAATTTTCGTTAGACAAATAAAAGGATCATGGTTTGATCTTTAAAATGAGTAAAAATTTGACTAGGTTTTCTCGAATTTTAGTCAAACAAATGCCAAAAAACTTATAGTTTCTAAAAAATCCATATTTTTCGCCAATTTTTCAATACTTTTCTAACATAATAGGTATTTCTGCTTGAACTAAGGAATGATCTAGCATACATTTTAAAAATTTACTTATTCTATAAGGTTTTTTCGATATTTAGGCTAAATACGGCCAAACACCTGAATAATTTTGATAAAATGCCAATTTTTCGTTATGTTTTCTGTAATTTACAGATAAAATTGGAATTTTTTTTACACTTATAAAAGGCTACCTCTTTGACCTTTTAAAAGAGTACATATTTGACGAAGTTTTCTCGTAGTTTAGTCTAAAAAATGCTAATAAACTTAAAGTTTCGAAAGAAATCCACATTTTTCGCCAATTTTTCAATATTTTTCTATCAATAGTGGAATTTCTGGTCGAACTATGGAAGGATCTCGCTTACACCTTCAACGAAGTCAGAATTCGTCTAGGTTTCTTTTATATTTAGGCAAAATACGGCCAAACCAGTGAAAAAGTTTGACAAAATGCCCATTTTTCGCAATGTTTTCAGTAATTTAGAGATAAAATTGGATTTTTGCTAGACAGGTAATAGCATCTTGCTTTGAACTTTAAAATTAGTTCAAATTTGACTAGGATTTCTGGAATTTTAGTCAAACTAATGCCAAAAAACATAAAGTTTCGTAAAAACCCACATTTTTCGTCTATTTTTCAGTATTTTTCTAACAATAGTGGAAAATTCTTCTAGAACTATGGAAAGATTTCGCTTACGTCTTAAATAAGTCTGATTTCTATTAGGTTTTTTTCGATATTTAGGCAAAATACGGCCAAAGAATTGTAAAATTTTGACAAAATGACCATTTTTCGCTAATTCTTCCTTAATTTACATATAAAATTGGACTTTTTGTTAGACATGTAAGAGGAACTTGTTTTGTTTTTCAAAATGAGTACCAATTTGACTCGGTTCTCTCGAATTTAAGTAAAAATAATTCCAAAAAACTTAAAGTTTCAAAAAAAATCCACATTTTTCGCCAATTATTCAATATTTTTCTAACAATAGTGGTGTTTCTGCTCGAACTATGGAAAGATTTCGCTTACATCTTAGAAATTTCGAATTCGACAATATTTTTTTTCGATATTCAGGCAAAATACGCCCAAACAACTAAAAAATTTTGACAAAATGCCAAGTTTTCGCCATGTTTTCCGTAATTTACAGATAAAATTGGAATTTTTGTTAGACATATAAAAGGATCTTGCCTTACCTTCAAAATGAGTAAAAATTTAACTAGGTTTTCTCTATTTTTAGTCAAAATAATGCCAAAAAACTTTAAGTTTCGAAAAAATCCACATTTTTCGCAAATTTTTCTGTAATTTTCTAATGAAAGTGAAATTTTTCTTAAAATAAGGAAAGATGTCGCCTAGATCTTCGAAACGAGTCCAAATTCTACTAGGTTTTCTTAAATGTTTGTGCAAATTACAGCCAAAAACAGAAAAATATCGAAAAAATAATTTATTTTCGATTGTTTCGTAAATTTGTAATAGAAGTTCTAACACTTTTTTATTTTCCGCGCTCCGTCGTCACCTCGGCGGACCCTCAGCTTACGCCTTTCTTACAAAAATATTGAAATATCTTGCTTAGATATTCAATATTAGTCCAAATTCGACTAGGTTTTTTCGAATTCTAGGCAAAATACAGCCCAACAACTGAAAAATTTCCAAAAAATGCCCATTTTTCCGTTTTTTGTTAATAAAAGATAATTTTACTTCTAAATATGGAAAAACCATGCTTGGATCTTATAATCGAGCCTGAATTTGACTAGTTTATTTTTCGAATTTCAGGCAAAATACATCTAAATACTGAATAATTTATAAAATATGCCCATTGTTCGCAATTTGTTCCGTGTTATCTGATAAAAGTGGAATTTTTATTCAACATATGAAATGATCTCGCTTATATCTTAAAAACGAGTCCAAATTCGACTAGGTTTTCTCGAATTCTTGGCAAAATACAGCCCGAAAAATGAAAAATTTCGAAAAAATGCCCATTTCCGCCAATTTTTCCGTAATTTCAAACAAAAATGGAAAAGAAAACTAGGTAAAGGTATCTACCTACTACGTAGATACCTACGTAGTAGGTATCTACATTCACTACGTCTACCAGTTGAGTTTATAACAAAATATATAATGCATCTTTTCGTATGTTTTCATTCTTAGATGAATTTATATGATTATGAGTAGGTTCATGCCTGCATCAGCACATACTAATTTAAAGTCAAATGAAAAGAAGTTCTTAGTAGGGCCCCAAAATCGATTTCTATTATATTTTCTTCTGATTAATTTGTTTTGATAAATTAGGCTACAGATTTGAGATTAGAAGTTACAATAGAGGATCTTAGGATTTTTCGGATTATCCACGATTGTATACTACCGTCCCACCCTCTACCCCAACCAATCCCGTCCTACCCACTACCCCACCCAACCCGTTACTACCCTCTACCAAACCCTCTACCGCGCCCACCAACATTCACCCCCGTTCCACCCTCTAACCCGAGCGCTCCCGTCCCACACACTACCGTTCCATCATCTACTCAACCCGCTCCCGTATCACCCTCTACCTCAGCCACTAACGTCTAACCCTATAAACCACTCGCTCCCATCCAACCCTTTACCCAACCCACTCAATTCCCAATCTCTATCAAACCCTCTAACCCACCCGCTAACGGCCCACCCTCTAACCCACCCATCCCAGTCCCACACTCTAACCCACCCAGTACATCCGACACGCTATCCCACCCTCTACCGTCTCACCCTCTATCCCGTTCTCTCCCATACCACTACCGTACCACCCACTAACCAACCGCCCCCATCCCATCCCCTAACACACCCACTACTATCCCACCCTAAACCTACCCAATCCCGTCCCATCCACCCACCCGCTCTCATCCCACCTTCTATGCCAGCCACTCTGGTCCCACCCACTACCCAATCCTCTCCCGTCCCACCCTCTACCCAACCCGCTCCCAACCCATACACTAACCCACCCTCTACCCCACCCGCTCCCGTCTCACTCTCTAACCCACCCGCTGAAGTCCCACATGCATTTTTCAAAATTTACGCAAAATCCATCATATTCTTTTCTTTTTTCGTCAATTAGTGATAATAGTCGAATTGTAGTTCAATATATGAAAAGAAAATGCTTAGATCTTCAAAACGTGTCACATTTCGACTAGGTGTTCACGAAGTTTAGGAAAAATACGTAGAAAAAACTGAAAATTTCGAAAAAATGCCCATTTTCCCCCGATTTCTCCGTAATTGGATACCATTGTGGAATTTATAATCAAAATATGGAAATATCTCGCTTAGATCTTCATAACGAGTCCATATTATACGAGGTTTATTCGAGTTTTATGCTAAATAATTCCAAAAACTGAACAATTTTAAAAAAATGCTTATGTTTCGCCGATTTTTCCGTGATTTGCTAATAGCATTTGAATTTTTGTTCATAGCCTTATCTCCCTTCATTCGCATTTGTTCATAATATGGAAAGATCTCGCTTAGATATTTAAAACGAATCCAAATTTGACCAGGATTCTCGAGTATATACAGTAAAAAACTGAAATATTTCGAAAAAATACCAATTTTTCGCAGATTGGATTTTCGCGTGATTTGCAAACAAAATATGGAATGATATTGCTTAGATCTTCAAAACGAGTCCAAATTTTACTAAATTTTCCCTAATTTTAGGCAAAATATAGCCAAGTGTTTGGAATTTGGACTCGTTCTGAAGAACAAACTAACATTTTTCCATACTTTGAACAACAATTCCACTTTTAATAGCAAATTACGGTTAAAACGGCGGAAAATGGACATTTTTTCCAAATGTCCAGGTTTTTGGCTGTATTTTGCCTAAAATTCGAGAAAAGTAGTCTAATTTAGACTCATTTTGAAGTTCAAAGCGAGATCTTTCCATATTTTGAACAACAATTCCACTTTTATTTTTAATGTACGGAGAAATCGGCGAAAAATTGTTTTATTCCATATGTTGCTGTGTTTTGGCTGTATTTTGGCTAATGTTTGAGAAAGACTATTTGGACTCGTTATGAAGATATCATTCCATATTTTGTACTACAATTCCATTTTTATCAAAACATTTCAGAAAAAATTGCGAAAAATGTGCAATTCTTCAAAAATTTTCAGTATTTGGCTGTATTTTGCCTAAAATTCGAAAAAAAACCTAGTCGAATTTGGGCTCATTTTGAAGATATAACCTAGGTTTTTCTACATTTAGAAAATGTTCCTCTTTTATTAGCAAATTACGGAAAAATCAGCGAAAACTTGGTATTTTTTTAATGTTTCAGTTTTTTGGATATATTTTTCCTTCAATTATGGAAAATCTAGTTGAATTTGGGCTCGTTTTGAAGATCTAAGCAAGATCTTTCCATACAATGAATAAAAATTCCACTTTTATGAGAAAATTACGGGAACCTTGGCGAAAAATGGGCTTTTTTTGGAAATTTTCAGTTTTTTGGCTGTATATCCACTCATAAGTGTTCTACATTTTGGTAGGTTCATGAACAATTAAAAATCCCTATTAAACGCCATCTCCTTCATTCCCTTATAATTAAACCCACCACTTATGTCCAACATTTCATCTAACAACTTTTGTTTCTGTCTTCCCCTCTGTTTTTCTCCTGAATCCTACCCTTAATTACAACCTTTACCAATCCCTCTCCCCTCAATATTTGGCCCACCCATTTCTTATGACGATGCTTTTGGCGAAATCTAACCAGTAGTGATGAAAAATTTCCAATTTTATGTAACAGTTTACGAAAAGAAGTGCTGTCAACTCGATTTTATTATCGAAAGTTTCAGTTTTCTAGCCTTAAATTGCTTGAAATTCGAGAATACCTAGTTGACCTTTGGCTCTTTTTATAGCTTTTGATAAGAGATTACCAAATATTTTTAAAGATTTTCGATTTCTCCAGCAGTTTACGAAAAAAAAGGGCTGAAACCTCGATTTTTTTATTTTGGTTATTCCCAAGGAAAAACGGACTTGAAAAAAGTCTGACAAGGCCGGGAATCGAACCCAAGATCCCTCCTCTATCCGGGAGGCTGCCTTACCATCTAAGGCCAGAACATTTTAACAAGCCGTTTTGGGGACTTTGTGCACAAGGGCACAGGGTTCGATTCCCGGCCCAGTCAGACTTTTATCAAGTCAGTTTTTCCTAGGGAATATTGCTGGGTGCACGCCCTTATAGTCACCTCAACCCTTTCCTTATTTTGGTTAGCTCTGCTCAAAAGCTTTAAAACGAGTCCAAAGTCGATTAGTTTTTTTTTTTAATTTTGAGCTATTTAAAGCGAATAAACTTTTTTAAAAAGTTTGGTAAAAACTAAATTATATACCGAAATTACGAGTTTTCACAGACTTTTCCGTAAACTGCGGCATAAAACGATTAAAAATTAGTCAAACTTTGACCAATTTTCAAGATTTCGACGAGATACAATCGATTATTATAAGAAATGTTCACTTTTACAGAGGTTCTAACGCATAAGTCCTCGAAAATCTGAAAATTCTTGTTAAAATGTTGGTCGTTAGGCAATATTTTGCTCAAATGCCGAAAAAAAACTCATTTTAAAGCTTTCGACGAGATGCAATCGACCTACAAACAATGTTCTCTCTTCAATGAGTAAAACGCTATGAAAACTCAAAAAAGTTTTAAGTTCCTTTTCCTGTTATGTTTCAAAAACTTCCTCAAGTTTGAAAATAAACAGTTTGATATTGGAATCCCATTGAATTCTCAACTTTTATCGAAAAAGCTATAAAAACTTGTAATTTCCACCAGAAATGCCATTCTTTTGGTTAATATCTACTCGAAAATGGAAAAATATCTCAAATATCTCGAATTTGAACTTAATTTGAGTTGAGTTAATCTATCAAAATCATAAACAATTTTAACTTTTATATTACAGTAGACGTAAAACACTAGGAAAACTCGAAATTTTTTTTCTTTTGGCAAAAACTAGCTCAAAATTGAAAATAAGCGCTTTTAAATATATTTTCATAAATCAAAAACAATTTTAAACTTATATCGCGCACACAGAAAATAAATCTCGAAATTTCAACGAAATATTTAAATCGAAATAATCTATCCGAACAACTGAGTTTCAATTCTATAAACGAGATCTACAAAAGTAATAATTAATTTTTTTTATCGTGTAGTAGACGTGAAAATCTATGAATTTATATGGGTTTATAAATGAAGCCAAACTTTACGAGCTGATCTAAGAATGTGGGTCTGCTACAAAACAATCTTTACTGACAAGCAGGAGGTTTTAAACAGTATTCATGACTTGTTCCATTTATAAAACAGTTAAATGTAACACAAAATATATAACAAGGTGGTCGCTAATACCCAACTACGATGGATGCGACTAAAAATTAAATTTTAAAAAAAATCTATGAAAACCCGAAATTATATTTTTTGGCCAAAATTCGCTGAACATTACAAAAAAATGTTATTGAATCTGTACTGGTTTGGATCCTTTTAATGGGATCTGTTTGATTTATAAACAATTATCACTTTTTTGAGTCGAAGCAAGAGAACTAATAATACTTAAATTTTTTTCATTCAGGAAAAAAATTGTTCCAACTTAAATAATTGTAATTCGGACTCCTATTGAATTTATTTTAAATTCCAACTTTTGTCGCGCAGTTGACATGAAACACTATCAAAACTCGATATTTCAACAAAGATTCATTCTATTCCCCAAATCTGACTATAAAATGTATAAAATCTATTGGAATTTCGACTTGAACTGAAGCTTTTAACGAGATCTGGCTAATTAATAAAAATTCTATACTTTTGTCGCGCAATTGACACTAGTAACTGAAACGACTCTAAAATTCAACCAGCTTTTTACGAGATCCATTATGATCACATACAATTCTTAACTTTTGTCATACCGTAGTAGAGGTCTGCATGGGCCGAAAATTTTAACCCAAGCCCGGCCCGGCCCGTCCGTTGTTGAGCCCGAGCCCGGCCCGGCCCGAACGTAGGAGAAAATTTTCGAGCCCGAGCCCGGCCCGGCCCGAACATAGGAAAAAATTTTCGAGCCCGAGCCCGGCCCGAACGTAGGAGAAAATTTTCGAGCCCGAGCCCGGCCCGGCCCGAACGTAGAAACAGTACATTTATTTCACTTCTTCAGCAATGCCAAAATATATAGAAACTAAATTAAATGAAAATTAATCAATGATTTCTTATTTTTTTGTCTTAGAAGTTTTAATTTATTTTGTAAGTGATTGTACTGAATAAATGATAAATAAAGTAAAAAATTTTAGCAAGTAAATGATAATTTGTTCTGAAAAAGGACAGTAATTTCATGTCATGAGGGTCTTTAGCGAAAAAAGTTGTCAAACATATGTCCAGGGGCCTTTTATGAAAAAACATATCACTTCATTAGTATCTACATTGCAGTAATTTACATTGTATGATAAGGCTGGTGGTCGCACAAAGGCTCCGTCATATGCTACTTACATAATAAACACTTATCTGAAATGCCTAGTAGAAACGTTTCAGTTAATAGATTCTATATTTCTACTCATGAAATAAAATTCCAATATTAGCAGTATACGTTGCTATAAATAAGGTTAGGTTGCTAGTGACGCTTTAAAATATTGTTCTCCCTTCTATCGGGTTGATCTACACTATCTAATCTAACGGTGAAAACCTTAACTATTGATTCAACAATCACTGTGGCTATCCATGAGAATTTTTTTGTTTACAACCTCTAACATTCCCGGAATATTTCATTTATTTCATCGCTGTTCTAGCAATTCAAATAAAAAGCAATATTCCACGACTAAAATAAAAGTATTCGTTCAAATTCATTTCTTTTGGTACTTGTCTCGACTTCGTACGACTTTTTTTTTACTAATTTAATATTGCAAAATAAACAAACCCTGCATGCGATAAAAATTAGATTTACGTGCAAACCTTATGGAAAATTATTCATGGGCCCAGGCCCGGCCCGAGCCCGATAAACTGCCTGCTTACCAGGCCCGAGCCCGAAAGACGTCCTGCTTACCCGGCCCGAGCCCGGCCCATGCAGACCTCTATACCGTAGACGTGAAAAAAATTTAAAAACTCAAATTTTCCACCAAAACTTTCATTATTTTGGTTAATACCTACTCAAAAATGGTAAAATTCGAATGGAATTGAAACTAAAATCGAGTTTTTAACGAGATATATCAAAATCCTAAATAATTCTTAATTTTCATATGATAGTAGACGTGATACACTATGAAAACCCAAAAATGTTTTCCTTTTTGCAAAAACTTGCTCAAAATGGAAAATAAACCATTTGATATTGGATTCCCATTAAGGCTTTGAAGTAAATGTTTCGATATCAAAAACAATTTTAAACTAAGAAAGAAGTAAAGGAGAGTAAAATACCGGAACTATTTCGTTAACTACGTTCTGAGAAGCAATTTTAGATGTTAAAATTTCTCTGCTCCAAGAATTTCATTTTTGGACCTTTTCGATGGATATGCAGAATTTCAGGAATGAAAGATGAGGAATGATGGGGTTGAGCAAAGTGGGTGGCGGGAGTATTATTTAAAAAGGAATGATTGTGCTCTTTTACACGGATATTAAAATTTCTCCCAGTTTGACCAATATACACAGCTTCACAATCGTTACATTTTAATTTATAAATACCTGATTTGAATTTTGTTTCTATTTTATCTTTATTGTTTACAAAGTAACAATCGAGGTTGTGGTTATTGTAGAATGCAGGTTGAACAATTTCCTTAGGGAGGATATTGGCAATTTATAAAGAGCAATCATCTGTGAAATTAAATCTTCGCCATTTGGGTGGATTTTCAGGTTGGATGACAGGTGGGAGAAAGATTCTATTAATTGTTAATCTCCTATTTTTTTTGAAAAGTAGTTTATCTATTAATTTGGATTGGAAACCATTTTTTACCGCAATGTATTTGATTATAGAAAATTCCTTATTGAAATCAACTTCGTTCATAGGGATATGAGTTAAACGGTGGATAAGGGCATGGAAAGAGGAATGCTTTAGAGCGGGGTGATGGTTTGAGGAAGCGGGTATGGTGTGGTCGGTATAAGTGGGCTTACGGAAAATGGAGAAGGTTATTTTGTTCTCTGTATGGTGAAGGGTGAGATCCAGGAAATTATGGGAATAATTTTTTTTCAATTCTAAAGTAAACTTGATGAAGGCTATTTAGGTAACATATATACATAGAATGTCGTTAATGTATCTAAACCAACATTGAACATAACATAAATATTTACAATCTGAATGCAGAGGCATGTCAGTTGAGTACAGAAATCTGGCTACAGCGTTTCCGATTCGACAGTCAGCTACGATAGTACATATAGAATACTGTTTTCAGCGGAATTACCATTCTGATCGTTATGAGTCCACTTGGGAGGAATTCTGGGAGAGTTCGTTCCGATCGAAAGCCAAAGTTATAGAATAGGCCCTGGGGGCCTATTCTATAACTTCTTCGTTCTTCTTTGTTGGTTTTGAGTGATATATACAGAATATATTTCTGTTACTTGTGTTTAATCATTGTTTCGGAGAACCATTTTTCCCTTTCAGAAAATGTCTCCTAAAAGGTGGTGCTGCTTATCCTAATGTGATCATCAAATATATTTTTTATAATCTTTAAAAGATTTTTGTCTTCATCGAAGAAGGTGTTCATTCAAAAGATATGAGATTAAATCTTTAGGTGACTTTGTAGACTTGATTATAATTTTATTTACTTTGTTCATTGGTTTGGAAAAAATTATAGCCTGGAATTAGCTATATACCAAAAATTATGAGGTAAGTATTATGTTCAAGACTGTACGAAGAGTAATTATCAATTTGGATTTCCCCGTTGAGAATCAATGGGCACTTCTGCTAGTATCTCCATAAAATGATGTTTTACATCAGCAAAATTTTCATCAAGTACATTTTAGATGGTTCTTCACATTCAAAGTGTTATAAAAAATTATGCAAATTCTACATTTTTCACTAATTTTATAACCTTGGGTTAGTTTCTAGTAAGGTTTCTTTGGAGTTTTCTCTATAATATTGCTTTGTGAGGAGGTGGAGTTCCTCCCATTTTTTAAGTGTGAAGGACTTTAGTTGGTTAGAATAGCTGCTCAGAAAAAGGAGTCCCACACATTTTGCCCTTTTTCACTTCCTGTACAAAGGATGTTTAAAAAGCCATCATGAATTTAGCAAAGTCACAAATTCACTTTAATTGTATTTTTAATATTTATTGCATTTAAAGTAGCAACAATTTACTCATAAGCAAGATAGTTTTATTTTTTAATATTGTACATTAGAAACACATTTCATAACATATTTGCTATACTTAGCCAGTAACTCATCTTCTGTATCGATATCTCTTGAAGTGAAACCACAACTGGAATATATTGTTATGGAATTGACATCGAAAACCTCTTTTATAAGAATACTCCCATTCCCGATTGACAATTTTAAAAGCGATGTCTTCATATGGAGGGCCAGCATGGAAACGCAATATGGCAAAATCCCGGTTGTCTGGACAGGACGTCTATAAATAGAATAAAATACATTAGACTCACACCAATAACATAGCACCTCCTCAGAAGAAATAACTATGGCCTACTACTTCATTGACAACAAAAATTAAAATTAAGAAAATTATAAAATAGTTAAGAATTATGTAGAGAGGAATGCAAAAAGTTCATTTATTAAATAGATGTCATATCCGTCGTTCAAATGGGAATTACCACACCAAAATGAGATGACATAGAATATGCAATTCCATCAGAATGGCATTTAATCACCAAACAGAATATTTTTTGCGAGTATACCAAATTATATTTTTGCAACTGAAAATTTTAATCTTCAGAATTTTTGATATTTTCTTTTCGCTGTTTCTGTTTTTACCTGTTTCTCCTTTTGAGTAATTTTCAGTTCATATTTTATGGTTGACAAGTGAACGTCAAGCACGATGAAACTTATTTTAAGGAGACTCCTGACATATTTCATCGCAGCCACTTTCTCATTTAAATTCTAAGATTATCTATTTCCCTAACTATGGTAGCAGTTGGGAATGAGGAGTTGGGGGGAGGGTAATAGAAGAAGGTCCGTAACTAGTGATGGGGTCGGGATTCGAGGATTCGATCGAATCCTATCGAATCTTAAGATTCGATATTCGATCGAATACTTTCACGAAACTATCGAATATCGAATAGCAATTTTGAAAGTTGCACATGCGCCATGATTTGGTAAAAGGACTCCCGCAAAATGGTAAACCGAGGTGGTTGAAAAATCTTGTGGCGTGGTTATTATTTTTTGAAAATGTCGACAAATACTAGTGAAATTTGGAATTATTTTCACTGAAAAATATTGACGATAAAGTCGCGATTTGTGATATTTGCAAGACGTCGATCTCACGTGGTGGTGTTTCCAAAGCGACCACTGCATTGTGGAAACATGTGAAGAAACATTCAGTCTCACCCGGTGAAGCAGCAAAAGCCCACAAATTAACTAAAGCAAAACGAGTAGATGATGATCCTGCTCCTCTTTATTGCGATGGCCCTTGTTCTGATGAAAGTGCATTGGATTCCGCAAATGATGCAGATTCCAGGAAAAACTTGCTATAAGTATCTATAGAATAAAATATCGGAATTTAGCTCATAGTTCCTGTTGTAACGTATTGATTCAGTAGCCCTTAAGGCTCGGGCACACAGAACCAGATCTGTCTCGACAATCTGCAATCTCTGTCAGCGGCGAGCCGACGATCTAGTTGTATGATGCAGTATTGCATTATAAAAGTCACACAGAACGCGTTCTGTCATAGCAATCCAGTCTAGATCGCGGCGGGCTCGATCCGGTTGTACGAAATTATAGAGTAAGTTCAGTTCGGTGTATAGAAGGAGTGCCATATCGCTGATCGCGTTCTGTATGCCCGAGCCTTTAATATTTACCCTTGAAACTTGCAGTATTAAGAAAAGTTGTCAATAGAGTGTCTTTAAGAGACCTCTACAGTTCCTATAAATACCTGAAGATCAACATCGGGAATGTGTATTTTTAAAGAAATCTCTATAAAGAAATATTGAAATTGTTTTTTATAGATTACCACAGGAATGAATAGCTCATAGAAAAATATACATAACCATTGAAATATATTTTTGTTGAAATTGTAACTTTCTATTTACAAAATACGTGCACTTAGAAATTTTACTTAGAATGCTTCATTTTTTTCTTCCAGTAGTTCCTGCTCAGCAAGCTCATCTCAGTCTCGAAATTCTCATATATCGCCATCGACTGTACAATTCAAACAACCATCAGAAAAAGGCAAAAAATCTCTTCAGCCAAGCAAGCAATACTTAGATAGGAAACAAAATTTTAAAGTTGGAGATCCAAGACGTGAAAAAATAACAGATTTGATTGTCAGAATGATTTGTCAAGATTGTCAACCATTGTCCTTGGTAGAAGATCAAGCATTTAAAGAACTTGTTCATTATTTAGAACCTCGTTATACTATGGTTTCACGAAAACATGTTGCTAACAACATTATTCCTAACCTATATGAAAAAACTGTGAACCAGGTAAAATTGGAACTGAAGAATGTAGATTACATTTGCGCAATGACTGATTTTTGGACAAGTGGTTCAAATAATGATTACATGAGCCTGACCTGCCATTATGTTAATAACAATTATGAATTAATCCATCGGTGCATTGAAGTTATCGAGTACACTGAGATCAACCATACAGCAGCGAATATTGCAAAGTTTTTCACAAAAACTGTGTCTGAATGGGAAATTGAAGATAAATTGGTTGCGGTTATTAGAGATAATCCTCGTACCATGATTGCTGCATTCAATCTGACAAGGTTTGACCACTTACCCTGCATTGCGCATCAGTTACAAACTGTTATTGAAATTGCTATACTCAAGAGTCAAAGAATGTCTCAAGTGACAGCTATTTGTCGTAGATTAGTGGGACACTTTAAGCACTCAACAAATACTACAAAAGCTTCGAAGTCTTGTCAAGCAAAGTTGGTGTTAAATGTCACAGGCTCATACAAGATGAACCTACAAGGTGGAACTCAACATACCTAATGATTACACGTCTGTTGGAACAAAAACCAGCTTTAATTCTAGTTGCTGGAGATCTGCATCAGCCTGCTGAACTTAGTAATGCTGACTGGACATACTTAACGAATGTTCACTCTATTCTTAAGCCTTTCTATCAGGCTACCATGACCTTAAGCAATTCCAGGACAACAGCAGCAGAAGTAATCCCTATGTTAAATGTTATTTTAAAATACATGGAAGAACCAGCAGCTGTAGGATCTGGATTGCAGGGGATGAGAAATTATATCATCAATGAGATGAACATCAGATTTGCCACAATTGAAAGAAACAGCTTCTATGCTGCTGCAACAATTCTGGACCCTCATTTCAAGGACAAGATATTCAAGAACAGGGAACTTGCTCAAGAGGCAAAAAAACTTCTAATACAAGAAATTGGAACTTCATCATGCAGTGAACCTATGGTAAGTTAACTAGCAGAATATAAAAAAATATTTAGTCAACATGTATAATCAAATTTAAATATATTTAGAAATTAATGTACAAAACATAAACGATTAAAGTCATGTAATATTCACGTATATTTTCTTTGTTATATGTAACTTAATTATTATCTTTTTATAGGAATTAGCAGACCAGAGTCCCTCAAAACCTTTAACTGGAATGTGGGTTTTATATTCAAAATTCTTGTCCAATTCAAATGTGGAAGATGCTTTTGACTACCCTGAGAAAGAAGTTGAGGCATATTTTCAAGAAGCTCTCTTGCCACCTGACGTCTATACAATGGATTTCTGGGGAAGCTGTGATAGGTTTCCTAATTTGAAAATACTTGTTAAGAAATACCTCTGTATTCTTCCATCAACTGTGTTTTCAGAAAGAGCTTTTAGTACTGCTGGAAATATGGTTGATAAGAAAAGAAATCGATTAGATCCTGACAGAGTGAAAATGCTTCATTTCTTAAAGAAAAACTTATAATGTACCTGTCTTTTCCTTGCATACATAATAAAGTTGTAAAATTGATGTCTGGTCACTTATATTTTTCTTACTTTGTGTAATTTAGAATTTAGTTGGGGGAAAAATGTACTAAAATTGGATGAAGCAAGTATGAGATTCGATATTCGATGAAAAATAGGTAGATTTGGATTCGGGATTCGGATTCGATGAAATTTTGGATTCGACCCATCACTATCCGTAACGCCAATTAACAGCAAGCCTCCTAGACCAAATCCCTTAGAGAAGTGCCTCTTCATTTCTATATATATATATACCTTACAGGTAAGTTTTCCGTAAAAAATACTTCCAATATATTTTAAATTGGACATAATTTCACCAGCCTAGCATCGAACTTAGGATCATTTTTGAAGAATTCTCTACAATTTCTGTTAAATATTCACAACTCCCGGTATCATAAATAACTCTATCTTTCTGGTAAGAGCTTTTTAAATCATCCAGAAAATAGGTGCAATGCCTTCCTATTGGAAAGTAGGCAATTTCAGGGCCTCCTGATTTCAAACCTCTCACAGTTAAGAACTACTTTTGAATTTTCTCTTTGCTTTGAATATCCCTTAACTTTCCATACTTTGTGTTGTTTTGAATGGCCCTAACAGAGCAGCAACAAACCGATTATTGAACAGTCGATACTTGTGAGCTATCATAGCTGTTGCGAAATAACTATTTACGCTTCTTTTCACAGCATGAATTATATAAGTGATGTATGTTTTACTGACTGCTTAAATCCATGTATAAATAACTCCATACTCCATAACTCCATGTATAAATAACTCCATACCAAATAAGATTAACGGCTGTCATTAAGGAAGCATTTCTTGTAATCAATATCTGTAAGTTGAATAAGATAATACATTCCATCCAAGACACCAGGAAGCTCTGTGGAGGATCTTCAGCGGTATACAGGGAGAAGGCATTGTCCTCTTCTCATTATATCCTTCACCTGTTGGGCTACTATTTCCACGTTAGACCTCGTGCAGAGGACAATAGGTACATCTTCAAAGCAGGGGTTCAGGGGGATTCTCAGGTATTCCTTGTTTCACTTTCTCCTTTTCCCAAAAGGGCATTTCTATAGGCATAAAATATGGCTCGCTTCTGACATTCTTGTTGGCGAAGTCCTTGCTGCCTTTGCCCCCCATTGCGTAGGTTCTCTTTCTGAAATGGAAGGGTTTTAAAAACCCAGTAGATCTCCTGTGGATTTTTGTGTAGTGTATGAATCGAGGATTTGGGGAAAGGGTTGTCTCAGTTTGAGACTCACTTGCGCTCTTGGATTAGGATTTCAGCAACAAAGCGACAAAAAAACATTTTCGTCATCTTCGAATGGCCCTGTTGGTGTGTATAGACCTGGAAACTGCGGATTCGACCCCCAATATGTAAAAGAGAGGGGCAGAAGTGGACGATTTTCTGTGCATGTCTGGGGGTGGATATCCTCTGAAGGTTCGCATGTTATCATAGGATGTATTAAATTCATTATATAAATCCCTTATTGAGCAGAATAAGTATAGCGATTATTTATCTCATCGTGTGCAATCCACTTTTTAAGGTCCTGGGCTCCTTTGGAATATCAATGGCTACCTTGATGGAAAAAATATGCGCATATTTTGGAAAATGTTATGCAGCCATCGGTTAAAATTTTAACCCAACCATTCAATCATTCTTATCTTTGGAGCGAAAGGTTATGAAAAAATTAAGGAAAATTTAGAAAGGTTTTCAATTTGATATAACTACTACAAAGGTAATTTAATCACAGAAGATACATTACAAGCAAGTATTGTATTATCATTAACAACTATCCATTTCTGTTTATCTTCTTAGTTTTAGTTTTATTGATGTTATGTAAATACTGGCCTGTGCTATGACAAATTCTTATTACAAGCGGCTTTAATATGCCATAAGTATTTACCGTTCAGTCATCAGTTTGTTACTGGTCTATTATCACAAAATAATTCAGGGTATGCAAATTGTTCATTATTATAAATTATTTTATTATTACGATTAATCATGCTAATTTTTAATTTAATGCCCTTCTCATATGTATGAAACTTATAAAATGTTTTTAGGAAGTCATATGCTCACTCCAAATTTGTCGTAGGAAATATGGTCAAGAAAAAATCATCAAAATCATCCTGATACTGACTATTACTTAAAATGCACTGGTCAGAACCGGATAATGAGTGCTATTAGACAGCTATTCGCGAAGAATCGTTTTTTTTTGGACCACAATTCTATCCATCCCTTTTTTCTGAGCAGAGAGGCATATCCTTAGGCTGTGATAGTTCTAAACTGTATGTCGTCGGGACCTTGCAAGGAGCAGGGGCACCGTGCTAAGGAGCACTATGCTATTTAAGGCAGAGCGGCAGGGTTGCAAGATTTGCGGCAGGACCTTTTTCTTGAATTATGTATCCCTAACCTTATTTTTCACTCAAAACAGATCAGAGCTTTCCCCAGTAAATTGCACACAAGTTTCAAATTCAAACCTTAAACATGCAGAAATTTTGCTATTTTTTGCAGTTCTAAAACTGTGACATAACAAAAACCTAGATCCTCCCCTCACCCCACGTACCAGGACTGTATCGCATGGCCAGACCTCCCCTCCCCCCAAAGTAATTTATGTATGGCCCCTTATTAGAATTTGGGCTGTAATTTGGATTGACTTGATGGAGAGAGAACAGTGTGCATGTAAAAGTCTTCAGCTACGGAAGACCTCACCTGCTAAGACCTTAAAAAACAGTGAACCCAAATGATCAAAGAGATTTTATTTGCAGTTACTGTTTTTGTATGCGAAGGGAGAGTTTTGAAGATGTGAAAACATATATATAACTTATATTTTTGGTGATAAAATTTAATTTAAATCCCATCATTTTTGATGGGGAAATTCACTACAGTAGAGCCATGAAGTTATGAGGTTCTTTTTAAGGTGCTACTGGTGGGGGAAGCTATGTTGCCAAATTTGACTTTTTAAGATAATCAAACATTGACTAAAATAATAAATATGACAATAAAAGGAAAATATCTTCCCTGAATTGTTTTATTGTAGTGCTGATAGTTAATCTTAAAAAAATACTTAATTCAAATTTGCTGAAGTCTGTGGATTATTTTTCAGTTTCATTCCTAAAGCCATTTTAGAAAAATGGTTTTTCTAACAAAATTGAAAAAAATAAAGTATATTCTTCGTTTTTTAGCTTTCAAACGCAATTTATTATTTACGCATACTTTGGTTTGTTGAAGAGATAAACAATGATTTATCATAGTAGACCACAAATTATCTAGTCAATGCAGTGAAAAAAGTAGTCTCCAGCTAAATTACATTCTATTTGAATAATCTCCATGAAAATTACACATACAAGTTGTGTAAGTATGAAATATATTATTAATGAAAGTTTCATCCTAATATTAATGGAGACTTGAGATATGGTAGTTTATAATGGCATCAACTGCATGCTAAGCCTCAGGTGGAATGAGTAGTAACCTCTTTGGTGGTGTAGCATTTTTGTAAATTGACTCGAATAATTTAAATTAGAATAATATGTACAAGTTGGCTGTACCTTATTGCTTAAAATTATACATTTTAGTAACTTCAGTACCTTAAGTGAATCAACAGACATATTTCACAAATTTTAATGTAGTCCATGTAGTCGTTTGTTTGCCAAAGAAATAACGTAGAAATTTCAGGTTTAGTTACACATCTAATTCAAATTTCAACATTATCAGTATACAATTACTAAATATTAAAATGATGGGCTCATAAATAAGAGACCCCTAATTCATCATCAACAACAGCAGCTGAAGGTCTTGCCTCATACAGTCACCCGAAAGAATAAAGCTAATTATGAAAATGGTAAATATAATAACAGATAGCGTATTATCAAGAAATCTGAAATCAGAATAAATGCTTCGTAAAATACTATTGAAAAGTAAATTATCTATCAGCGTCATCTACCTGATATTATCCATTTGTTATATTTAATGGGGTTGGAAGGAAAAGGAGATTTTAAGGTATCGAGTATCAATCATGCTCCATATAATAATATTGGTTTCTGTAGACATATTGAATAAATAAAAAAGCAATTGCAAACTCAACTGTTTCCCAATTCTAGGGAAAGCAAAAATCTCTCTTTCTCCTAAGAGGTCCAGGCGGCAACTTTGATGCTCAGGCACCTCAGCTGGTAGTTGGTTCACCTCCAATACAAAGCATAGTTGGGTATACCCCTTCCTGGGAAGGAAGTCTCTGTTGTACTCAGTGGATCTTAATCACAGATTTCTTCCCATTGCAGCCCCAGTGGCGCAGCGAGGGGGAGGTTTTAGGGGTTCAAACCCCGCCCAAGAGTCAAGTCCTATGACTATCTCTGAGCTTTTTTTCTGCTGAAGAGTACAAAACCCCAATCATCACGCAAGTCTTAGAGATACACTGCTTGGTAAATTCAGCGAAAGCTCCGCATACCCGTAAATATGGCTCAGATTTCAGCTAAGGTTATGTTTTCGGTAGCAGAGCAGGCCTAGAGCCAACATAGATATCAATGGGACACTAAGATACGAGTGTTTTGCACACTATGCTCAACGAGTGCACTTCTTAAGCCTATCCTTTAGTTAGATGACTCACACCATACGATAAGATTCCCATGAGAAGAATTCGACAGTGCTGATTTGTTTACCCCTCGCAAAAATACAAGGGAACTTTCGAGAAGTAATTCAAAATTTTCACCCTGAAAACAGAGATTAGGATTACGTTTAAGAGACAAACAGATTGATAAAACGCTCAGATCTTCTGCATGTGACTGTTTCAAGGGTGCGAATGCAAAGCTAGGCTCCTGATTAGTACTTTTGAGAAATTCACAGTGAACAGTTCGAAGGAGAGTTTAGTTTGCATTTCATAAGGTACAGATGGACATCCGAAATATTTTTTTTACAATCTGCGAAAAGCTCAAGGCCTCTATCGGAAAAACGTAAGTTAATGGCTATGTGGTTTTTTGTTAAATGACCATTATTAGTGCATAAATTAGGATTGCCTTTTCTAGGGCTGTTGTCGGAGGGCACACCAGAGGATGAGTTTAGCGACAATTCCAAAGGTACTGGTTCCTTTATTAAGCATTCTGGACGATTAAAAGCCTGTAAAGTAGACTCTTCATTACTCCGGATGATAGAAAATATACTGATCCTTATTTTATGATTACCTGTTATTTTGCTGTATATTTACGAAAATAATTCGATAACCGAATTTCCGTAGAAATTTGAAGAAATATTGGAGCAATACAAGATTTCACTAAAATATAATTTTCGATGATTTTATTAATAATATACCATTTGGAAGCGAATCAGTCAGCTGAAAGGTATTGTGCGCTTAGGTATGTACGAACAGATTTATCGGAACAGTGACATGATGGCTTGAAATAAATTTGATGAACTGTTAAAAGTGTGGCTTAAATTCTCCAGCTTCCTTTTTCCTCCTTCCACCAATTTTTTCTCTGGAGATAGAATCCAACGAACCTCATCCTTATCCTGTCAACCACGTGGTCAATGCAATGCCCCTTCAAAATTTCAATTCATGGAAAACTTTTGTTTTTTTTAACACAATGCGTAAGACTGGGTTCACGTCAGCTCTCTGCTTGTTAAACAACCTAACTACTTCTTGGTCTAAATAATTATAAGTTGACGACTTCATTTTTTTCACCTTGGTGTGTAACTTTAATTCTGCAAATTCAATTATAATCAAGAGTATACTGTAATTTTTAATTTAATTAAGCCGAGTTTTTAATGTTCAGTTTGTGACGCATTCAACTGAATACTTAGCTAATACATAGATAACGAAATCAGGCTTAATTGTAAGCCTACCAGAAAATTTCATCTGATATAAATGATTTTTGGTTCTAAGAAGAGAAGTTAATTTTAAAAACAAGGGATGAATTCACTCCTAATAAACCTGCTGATGATATAGTCTAATAACGAAAGATATTCAAATAAGCATGGGCAATGTGGGGATCTAATGAGTGGATATTACGTTTTATGTCACTTGCCAAATAATCGTAACTAATTTTTTTCCTTTCCTCATGCTTGGCAACCTCTTGGAAGAAAGAACGCTCAAAGACTCGGGAAGTTTATATCTACAACACTAAAAACTTCAGCATAGAAAAAAAAACGACTTTTTAATAGATATTGGACGCATCCAAACAACACTTATGATAAGTTTCCAATAGTTCGCTTATGTAAACTATTATCTTGGAAAGTGTAATTAGTTGGCTACCTAAGTGTTAAACTCCTCTATTTTTTAATGCATTTAGTTTTTGAAAGAATTGACATATTTGTAATAAGTAACGAGCATGAATATACTAGCCCCTGTAAGTTAGGCATTTTTCGTTTCCTTGGACCCCTCCCATTGGCAAATCCTGGCTGCGCCACTGTGCAGCCCCCTAACAAGAGTTCGTAGACACCACTGTAATCCATTGCATTCCTTCTAAGGAAATTTTCCTCAGTATTTTAGTGTTAAAGGGGGTGGAAAACCTTGCCGCAATGTTTTCCGAGAATACATTCCCCAACCAGTATAGAAAGGGACCCAAGAACGATTGTCTGTCACCATGATGCTTAATTTTCTACATTTCCAAGTAAAGTGTGGTGACCTTCAATTCCAGCAGTTTTTCCAATTTCTATTTTACCTACATGTTATCAATTAACCTTTTATCTGGGTATCCCGAGTTAACACATCGAGCGCGGTCGCACTGTTGGTGGGTTCCTCGAGATAAGTGGCGTTTCACACTGGGTAACCTGAGATATTTCGTCTCTTCCCAAGTTTACGCCCGTCAATTTATGTTTGTGGCTCTGGTAATAGATGGGATATGCTACCCCTCAGTCGCTAGTAATACGTCGTTACATAAAACCCTACAATTGTGTTGCAGGCTGCATACTGTCATTGCAATTATGAAATGAAGTGCTGCTAAGCCTTTTGGCAATTTCTAGCAACATTTAGTTCTTAACAACTTGTTATTCTATCAGATTATACTCTTAACTAATGCCCCGACATTTACCCAAAGTTTACTCATTCTCGGACAACACTTTATTTTTTGGAGGTATTTGAAAAAGTCACGTGAGAGTACAGTTTTTAATTTCTGAATAACTAATTCTCAAAGGAATCTGAATTATGTATAAAAGAATAACTCAATGCATGTGAGGTAGGTAAGTAACTGTACAGGCACGGTATTCGAAATTCGGAAATATTTTGCCAATGTCAAAACTTCGTATATCTCGCAGCTGCCAAATTGGGGCCACCGGCTCTAACCCTGACCCTGGTTTATTGCACCCTAGGGTGTACTTCATTGCATTGGAGATGCTATGACTCTATGGATAAAGTTAACCCACCGCACGTGCCATGTCATTGACAGATGTATCTCTAGTCTCCTATTGGCCAAATTTTCTCTTTGTATACACACGTGCTTTTCAAATTGAAGTCTGTAGATTTTTTCAAATCTGGAGAAAAATCATTTGGTCGTTGGTGTTCTTGTGTTTTGTGAGAGTAAAGCATGCAACTCTGCCATCTTTCCCATAAATTTGATATTTTATCCTATAAATATCAATATAAATTCATATCGTCTACATACTATAGCTGGAAATTACAATGGCATCTTCTAGCAAGCGTCCAAAGTTAGCTGTAATTTGAGAAAAGGGTGTCTCTTCGCAAGACGTTTCTGATAAGGAGATTGGAGATGATGAAGACATTTACATAAACACTGACGTGATAGGAAAAACACATGAATGTTTGCATATCCCAGACACATGTACGCTTTGTATTTATGTGATGTTATTTGCACCATAAAGAAAAATTGGATGATTATTAGCCTTACTTTTAGGCAAAGGTAATGTAAACAACTTCTTTTTCATTTGTTTGAGGTGCTAATGCGAGGTTGCCAGATCATGAATGTTACCTTTTGCCATATAAAAGTCATCTACGAAATAACCTCTAGCTATAAGCTAGTAGATATCTACAAATACATTTTAGGTAGTTGTTTTTCTCTCAAAAGTGAATCACTACGTAGCAACCCTTAGTTAAATAAGCAATCTATGAATACAGCCATATATGTATAATAAGCAATATCCATCTGTCTGGCTGCCCCCCTCTCTAAATCAGAAACTGTTTGTCGTGGAGCTATGAGATGAATTGCTTTTAATAAGTTGAAGGCTCCACAAAAACTATTCTGATATTAAGAAGGCTTGGGTTCAAGAACAGGAGTCCATTATACTTTTCTATCAGAAATACACACAATGTTTGTTATTGTTCCTTTTTATTACTTTTACAGAGTGAAATTGAAAATAATAGCCCTACAAAATTGAGCATCAAGAGAAAGGAAATTGATTGCATATTCTTATTTTATTTCTGTAATATTGATTAATATATTCAGAATTGTGATCAATAAAATCAACAAAAAGTATGTAAAATGTCATTGTAGAGAACAACCAGTCCTACTGATGGCCAAAGAGATTTTTGAATCCAAGTTTTTTTTCCATAAGAATGCATTTTGGGGTTTTAAGTCCATTTTTGGGTGATTGGAATATACGTGTCTTTGGGAGTTGGTTTCCCGTGTATATTGAACTTTTTATGTTCTTAAAACTTTTACATCTAAGAATGGTACTTACGTTTAATTGAATTCTAGAATGAAAATGGTGCCCTGGCATTGAATCCATGATCATAAAAAATAAACGGTGAATATGAAAAATGTATTATTTCTGTTCACATGCCTGGCCATAAACTTCACCCTTCTCTATAAAGGATTTGTACAACATTTAAAATTAATGCCTTACATTTCAAATGCACCCCCTGGTGTTCAACCCAGAGCATTTTGGAAGATGTGAATAACAACTTGGTGGCACTAAAACTTATTAAATCCTAAGTTTGAAGTCAATATCATATCGGGAAGATCCTAAAATAAGATTCCACTTATACATCATTTGAATGTATATCGAACCAAGGATCATTAGGAAAACTGCAAACATCAAATGTGTTAAAGACTTCACTTATCTTCCCTTATGTTTCCATGTTATTGGGAAAGGATGAAAAAAAACTAAAAAATCGCCATAATGCATTTTTAATAGAAGAATATTTGCACTGACCTAGCGTCGAACTTAAGATATTCTCCGCGGATGTACTTTTCATCTTTAGGGAAGATGTTTGTGAAATATTTTGAGATTTTTTTTAAATTTGTTTTTGAAATCTTTAGACCTAAGAATGTTAATGGGAATTTGATGGAGTCGAACTGTTGACTAAGAAATTTGAAGTGTTTGTTTATGTCGTGTCAAAAATGGTGAAAATATCATCCACTTATCTAAACCAAATTTGCAGAAACAATTCAAATATTTATTTACAATTCTTTTCGAAGTAAGTCATGAATAAGTTGGCGAGGAAAGGGGATTAACAATTGCCCATTGCTGTACCATTTGTATTATTTTCCTTCTATTTCAAAGTAATTTTGATGCATACTTTTGTGAGTAGGATGTATTCTTTGATTATTTCTGGGGCTAGATTTTGTTTGTCCAAATTTAACTTCGCACCAAAGTTCGTCAACCACAATAAACTGTCAAATCTTCTGCATCAGTGGTTCCCAGTCCGTGGACTGGAGGAATGGAAAGAGGAAAAAAAGGACCCCTTCTCAGTTTTGGCATGAACCAAACAATGTTACAAACTCATATATTTACCGTTTTTTATTTTAAAGGAAAAAATATTAGTTTAAGACATTCACACAGAAAAATAAATTTCATTAGCAAAATTATAATACAATTGTCAAACTTAATGTGATATTTAATGTGAATTATATATATTTTTAAAGTGTCTGCAAACTCCTAAAAATTATAGTCACAGACCCCACTTTGGGAACCTCTGTTCTACATAACCAGAAAGACCCAATTCCAACATCTAACAAATCTGGCATCTAAGAAATATCATGTCAAGATTGCGATTAAGTATACATCGAACTAGGGAGAAGAAAAATAGAAACAAGATTTAAAGAGCACTATTTCATATAAAATCACATAAACAAGCCCAGAGTTACATAGCACATACATGATCACAAAATTAGCAAATAAAACTTAAAACTTATAAAATTAGTTCAGAATCCATCCAAACTTGATGCGTACGAAAGCCTTTTCATAAAAAGAAACAAGCAATACTTTATTAATAACAAATCTGGACCCATCCCTTCCTCTGTGTTGTTCTCTCTTACTGACTTCATACGCAAAAATACCCATACCACCCTCAGTTATCTTCTTCTTGTGAAGATGGTAACATAGTCACCGGAATACATATCAAGAATTATAACACTAACAATACCTTAGTCATGGTTAACTTTAACCCACATGGTTAGGGTACTTCTGCACAACGAATTATTTGCAAACAATGGCTATTTGAAGCTTGAACTCTTAATGTTAATAACTCATCCTTGTTTCCTTTTAGTTACATAAAATGTAGTGTATCATCTGAATTAAGTCAACATTTTATAATCTATAAAGTTGGAAAGTTTTTCAAGTTCTTACTGTTTAGTTCTGAGCAAACATACACCATAAACACACACAATTTCAAAGGCAACCCATGTCTCTTTTGTGTATACCATTTATGGAAAAATACTAGAGTATCAGTGAAATAAAAATATATTATGGTCATTATAAAATGTACAGCTATGTGCAAAAAGAACATTAATCCTTACTCATATATAGCCCGTGGGACTTTAAAGTTTTTTTTTGCAAATAGCTGTACACAAATGCAGAGTGTTTTAAGTTGTAAATGATCACTTACCAAGAAGTATTCTGGAGTAGCACTCTTGTCGATGAGGTCTGGATAAAATATATTGAACTTGTAGCCTTGAACAATTTTTGGAGGCGGGTTGTCCATATCATAATGGGTTTGATTGTATTTATTCCACTCAAATCCTGTATGGACCCTGACAAAATAAAATGGGTAACAACCAAGAATTAATGCTAATATGCTGGATATTTGCACTAAAAGGCTATCCTCATCTTAGAACCTTAGAGTCATCAAATAAGAGAAAACATTTCTTATTGGCTTAAAAGAAACGTGGTGGACTTGGTCATCTATTCTAAATATTTGCTTTACAAAAACATTAGTTCATATGTTCACGGATCATTTAAGCTATGAGATAGGCAGATACTGCAGAAGGAAAAGCCATTTACAGGTTTTTGGCCTATCGCTAGTCATGACACAAAAAGAGTTCAGTTTTTATCAATTGAAGCTTGGAAGACGTAGCTAGAAATTGTCTCCATGCATAGGAATAGAGAGGAATTATTGAGAAAAAATGAGTAGACATACTAAAACAATGATCATTTTCATTGCACTGCCGTAAGATAAGATAGCAAAATCAACTTTTGAATAGAGCATACCTTTGACTTTGAATTCAGAAACTACTCAGATACAACATTTTCATAAAATCTGAAAAATCAGGGATCTGGGAAAAGATGGGAGAGAGTATGACTTCAGGGAATCCATTTACACCCCGCAAGGCACCAGTGATGTATAGCAGAGGATGATTTCATTATTTCTAAAATAATCTACCATTTTAATGCTGCACAGAAAGAGCTATTTTCATACCTTGGATTCAATGCAAATGTTTATAAGAGGACCCATTGTAGTAATCTGGGAGTCTACTGTACATAATCCAACATTAATTATGCCAACATTGAATTTAGGAGCTCCAAATTACCTCTAAATCACCATTTCGGCTAATTCTATAAGGTTCAAGATTTTTAGTAACTTTATCCATTATAGTCTGTGCATTTCTTACATTTGCTGTTTTTAAGACATCAGATGGGAAATAATTAGGGAACAATCTTCATTGACTAGAAAATGTTATGATATTTTCAAACCATCCAAACATTGCTTATATGAGTAGCATCTGCCAAGTATAACTGCAAAATATTTTATGATGGATTTTCGTCATGTGTCTCGTTGTAGAATTAGCAAAACATTTTTATTTTAACAAAACATGGCATGTTATTTCGTTATGAAATTAGATAATATCAACCATTGCCACCCAAGCCCTAAAGTTTAAAAATTTGCAAAAAATAAAAGTGCAAATGAGAAACAAATGCCTACGGAGACTGAAGTATTGTAAATATTGACATTTTAGTAAGTAATAACGATTAATTTACCATATTTGATGGCATATAAGATGTACCATTTTTTCCTAAATTATGTCTTCAAAAATTTCCCTGCGTCTTATATGTGAAGTTTCAACTTCCACGGGTTAAATTTCAATACTGAATGCTATTTATCATTGCCATTATATCTGATTATCACTTTGCTATTATTTATTATGAACTTCCAACATGTAGTTGGAAAATGAACATTGGGCGGATTTGGACTATTTTAGCACGATCTGGCAGCGGTATCGCGGTATTTTCAGGTTGGGATCTCACAACCCGGCTGATCATAACAAAACAGGGTGTCCTTTTCTTGCTGAGTAAAACTATTTGTTTAAAAAAATACCCTCAGAAATATGACTACAGGATATAAGAGATTAAACTGCACTATTCAATATAAACTAGGAGTGTTAAACTACACTAAAGTGCATGGAAACAGAGCAGCAGCAAGGCATTTTGGTCCACCAACTGCCGAAAAAAATGATACGTACTTGGCGACTGCAGGAAGATCGATTGAAGACTGCTAAAAAACATAAACATATGTGTTTTCCCCGAATCTGTATTTTATATTGTTTCTGCTTTATTTTGTATTTTGTTCAATTGCTTGCGGTTCAATTATTGAAATATATAATGTCAAAATAGCTTCCGTATGTTCAATTTTCTTATTAATAAATATCTTTGGTAATTGCAGTCAATGATTGTGTTAATATTTGGCTTTTACGAGGCGTGACAACTAAAAGAAACTACATTTTAAGTTTTCGTGGTACCGCGCTCTTGCACGGACTATTAAAACTTTTTTTCCTTGTGATTGGCCAACTTAATGAGGGTGCGTCTTATATGCCGTCAAATACGGTATATCTAAGTATTACGTTTCTGAAATTTGAAATTTATTTAATGCAATCTACAGTTTTACAACATTTGGGAATTAGCAACAAGTTTTTAGTTTAGGCAACCCCCAAAGGAACCAAAAATGCTGGCGAAATGGGAGGTCACCTTACATTTTGCCTTTTAGAAGCCGTAATTGTTATAATTTTCCTATTTTTTAAATTTTATTTCTTTAGAAATCTCTCGGTCATCATTTGGTGCAAAGTAATCTGTGGAAAAAACCTACTAAAGTATTAATTTTGATGAATAAATATATATCTGATGATTTACTATGAATAAAAAATTAGGCCTTATATCTTAGAGTGTCAATTCCTTCATAGGGCAGAGGAAGTGGATAAGAAAGAAAATGATAATGAGATTGCTCCAACTGAGCAGAGAGTTCATGAGATTTGGGAAGATCTAACTATCATCCATTAAATATCAACAATCATCCAAGCCAAATGATGCCTTAAATTTTATGACAGAAAAAGTGGGCATATCTATGAAGAATTTAAATTAGCAACGACTTTCAGTTAATGGAAGATATGTGGGGGTTTTACCCTTACTTTTCTTCAGGTAGAAATTTAGAGGGTCTCCGTCCTAATCGGGACCCTTAGTTTGCCTTTGGAGCTCATATTCGCCAGGCTCCCACAGCAGGGGGTGCCATAAAAAAATTGACCACGTGGAATACGATTTAAAAAGTTATAAACAATTCAAATAAGCAACAATTTATTAACTTCCTCGTCACACTCGTCTAGAGAGATATACAAGCATCTTTTGATCAACGTTCTATGATGAAAATTAAGATCTTTCATGATTTTGCTAGAAATGACGCGTTTACACATGGCAACGTTGCTCAGTCAGATAGGCGGGTGTTTTAAATAGCCCACTTGGTTTGGTTTGCTGTCTTATTATCAACTAGCTGAGGTACCTGTTGAATCTTAACAGGGGTTGGGTTGGGGGACAGGATTTCTAGATTTTTGCTAGAAATCCCTCCCCACAACCCAACCCCGGGGTCAAGCAAAAATCACGAAAAATCTTAATTTTCATTGTATAACGTCGATCAAAAGACACTTGCATATCTCTATGGACAAGTGAGATGACGAAGATAATAAATTGTTGCTTATTTGAATTGTTTTTAACTTTATAAATTGGATTTCACGCAGTCAGTTTTATAATGCCCCCCCCTGCAGTGGGAGCCGGGCGAATATGAGCTCCGAAGGCGAGCTAAGGGTCCGGATGAGGATGGAGACCCTCCGTATTTCTACCTGAAAAAAAGTAAAGGTAAAACCCCCAGATACCTTCCATTAACCTGAGTTTCATCTTCCAGTGAACAATTATGCACATCGAAGCGGACTGCTATAGAACTTATATCCGCTCTACTAGTACATATCGTAATAGTTTATCAAGAAGATACTTGTCATAGACAAGAACTAAGTGAGAAGGGAACATGAAAAAATGCATTTCTCTCTTCAGAAGAATGTGGGAGATGTTTAACTCCAAGTGCTGTGCTGAGGCAGAAGACAAGACTCAACATACGTATGCAATAAATCAAAATGAAAAGGAGTAGTAGAGGAACATATAACTGTCTCTATTGAAAATTTCGGTTCTCATTACTTAGGACATGTCACTCCCAGTATAAGTAAAGCAGTGAGACTGATGATTGCAGCTGTGACATTTATCACAGGAAAAAGGAATAGACATCAATGGGCTCTGAACTATAGTGTGTGATGGAACTACAGTAAATACTGGCAGGCATACTGGCGTAATCAGGAGTTTTGAAATAGTACCCCGAAGGCCATTTCATTGGTTCATTTGTCTACTACATCGTAATGAACTTCAATTGAGGGACTTAATGAGCTTTATATGCTAGACGGTCCAACTATTGGCCCTAAACTTTACCAGGGTGCAATCGGCTAATCTTTGAGCAAATGTGACGGCAAGTCAGCAGCTAAAGTAGTACATTAATTCCTGTTGTTAATATAAAAGACTTAAGTAGTGACCAAAAATATCTTCATGATATGGAACGTACTGTTTCACATGGAGAAGATACCGAGAGCCTTACAGCGAGAAGCCCAGGAACAATGGTTTATTCTAGATTGAAATGGCATTCTTTGATTTGATGATTCAACAAAGAACCCTTCAAAAAATCTACAAACATTGGCCACATGAATACGTTACCATTTGGTTTGCAATAAAATTGAGAACACTATGTACGGGAGGCCCAAAGAATATCATGAATATAATACATGCCATGAAGTATCTGAATCATAACATCAAATTACATCTTCATTCAATCATTCAGGGAAATTGTTTTTTCGCCCATCCAGAAAATACGAACAAGGTATTCTCTCTCTTATTGAGGTAATCATAGGTGATTAAAATATCAAGAAAGGTATTTATCAATGGATCACTCCTGCAGCAATGTTTGAGAAGTCATCCAATCATCTGAGGGAGGCATTTGGCCAATGATTTAATACCCAACGGCATTGCTACAAAATATGTTTAAGCGACAGGGTGTTGCAGTGAAAGTGAGGGAAGAGGCTGATTGGGATACAATTAACACAGAATTATCCAAAAATCAATCATTTGACAGTGTTACGATTATAGGGAAAAGGTAGACCTCCTGGTCCTCGTCAATGGTTTGGGCTAAGGAGCCTCAAGAAAAGGGCCCCAAGTGAAGCTGGAATTGTCGACTTCTCAAGTATACATAACTAAGAGGAGTACAACAAGAATAAATATATTTAGCAGTACCTAGATTGTCTTAAAAAAACATTTTTCTGATAAAATTAAAAATATGAATGGCTTGCAATGATTATTAAACTCATCTCTCCTTTTGGAACTTTTTGTTTTCATTTTCACAATATACAGAAACTATGAAAAACAAATATATCCGAGCAGCATAAAATTGCAAGATTTACTTTGAGATTAATTTTTCGGAAATATAACCTTAGATGTCAATCTAAAATGTATGCAGTTGCTTCTTCATCTATTTATAAGACAAGGATAAATGGAATACCTGTTAAAGTATCTTGGTTTCCTTGGTCGATATTTATCAGACCAGAGGTAGACCTGATTGTCAAGAGAAGCCTCAACAGAGAACTCTGCTTCGTCATCTGTCATCCCTTTTCTGGCTTCCCTCTGCAACGCCTGTTCCTCTGCCACCAGAGCACTCTGAAATAAGGAACAAAATTTTTGTGACAATGGAATAGTAGATATGGAATACAGAGTCAAAAAATCTGATGTGGCCAGCACATGACTTTCTCCATACATAATATTTAAATATTTATCTACGATAGTATTTTCGAACTCTATATTAAATCTAAACTTGGAAGATAAGAGATTAATTTATATCATATTATCTTTGACGTCACAAACATTATAAATAATGTTTTTCGGGACATGCTCGATGAAAAACGACAAAATTGGCCTTTCGCCCATAGAGCACAGAGCGCCCATAAAGTAAATAATCAGCAACTTCCAGTTTATCAGTACTTCATGAATAACTCCTAAAAAATCAGTGATACAAAAATATGTTTCATACAAAAGTTATAGTAAATTAAATTTTCTAAAACATTTATAAATAATAGTATATACCTAAATATCATATTTATGGAGATATTTTGAAAACCGGAAACGAGCTTTGAAGAATGAAGCTCGACTTCCAGTTAACCGATTTACTCCAAAAACTAATCAACTCTAACGACTGTAATAAAAGTACTATATATGAAATTTGGTGTTGATCCGACAAATAGTTTTCATGTTAGAGCGCCCACAAAGTACATAATCATCTTCTTCCGGTATTTATCAGTATTTCACGAATAACTCCTAATCAACCGGTGATACAAAAATATATTGAATACAAAAGTTATAGTAAATTACATTATCTAAAACTTTTATAAGCAATACAATATACGTATATATAATTTATGGAGATATTTTGAAAACCGGAAATGAGCTTTGATAAATGAAACTCGACTTCCGGTGAATCGATTTACTCCAAAAACTAATCAACTCTGACAGCACACACCACAGTACTATATATGAATTTGGTATTGATACGACTAATGGTTTTCACGTTAGAGCACCCACTATCACACACACACATACACACACACACATACACACACACACACACACACACATGCACACAGACATCACTCCGAAAATGGTCAAAACGTGTTCTAGGGACCCCAAAACATGTATTTCCGTTGAAATCTCGAAGTCGAATTTTTTCATGAAAACAATACTTTCTCTATACTTCGTATATGAAGAAAGTAAAAAGCTAATAAAGAGAATGCTGCTAATGCTAGTTTACAAAATTTAACTTTTTTCTGTTACATGAAGTAAAATACCTGTTCCTTAAAGAACTTTTTATGCTGAATTCAAAAATGTAAGTGGTTTTTGTCCTTCAGCTATATATTTTCCAGGAAATATGGAAAAACCAAAAAATCCAGATTTTCCAATATTTATAAGTTCTTTGTAGAAAAACATTAACTGCTTCTATTCCAATCACAGTACAGCAGCAAGTTAAAAATCAAGCTAATGACCATGGTTCAAGCTCAGAAAGCTAATACAATTTTTTTCTCCATGCACGTTCTGGACTGGAAGCCAGGGTGCCGATATGTGTATAAATAAATGTTTGTTAATGTCTTTGTCACAGCATCAAATGCAAAGTTGTTTCCTTTAAAATACTATTTCATTGTAAAAACTCATATGTATAGCAAAACTTGCAGAGGAACATTTCACACCCAGAAAAACACCGTGAACTTCCTATTTTTTTCACTTACTTTTTTAGAAACATTTTCTTCCTGATTTTCGATGTAACTTTAAGTAACTTTTACATAACTGTGTAACGTTAAAACTCTTCTTTACAAGTGGAGTTACACGCCGTTTTTACGACTTCAGAGTAAACTCTTCACAAATATAATAAAATAATCTGGGCTGCGATCATTAACAAGGCATTCTTCTCATTTGAATTTACTAAGCCCCATACTTCACAAACCGAGATGAATAACTCAATTCCGCAAGTCACAACACAATAGGGTGCTCTCATAAATTTAAAGTATTAATTTTTTAACGTATATCGATTGATAAGTTAAAGCCATTAACAAATGCAAAACAGCACTTTATAATTCTCAATAGTCTTGCTGCTACAGAGCTTCGAAGTTCGCGAAAATTTCAAAATTCTTTCGCGCAAAAGGAACGCCTTATGAATGGTGTGACGTCATCTCCTAGTAAGCCCCAGTAAGCACACATTCTTTCTGTTCCGCCTAGACGTGATGGTAATGGTACAAAGAATACAGCGATACTGTGATTCACAAGTTGAGGTTTAGGTTTGTCTAACTTAGCTTTTGACTGAGTGTGTAACATTGTAAAGTGTAAACAATTGCGTGATGGCTGACTCCGGCTTTGTGAAGGCCCATCAGGGAATAACCCAAAGTTGGATTCTGTAATGATTGCCGATTTCTTCTGCGGCAATGATGATTTAGTCGGCGCAGAAATACAAAGCCGCAGAATTGAAAGGTAAGAAACACGATTTAAGTTAACTATTTCATTCACTAGGTATCTAGAGCTTGGTTAATATCTGAATTTATCATTGCTTGTAATGTGTACTTGACTTAAGTTTTGGAGAATTACAACGAAACATATTAAACGCCGATTTACTTTGCATCATTTAGGTCTGGAAGAGAGACTTACTGCGATTCGGCAGTTGGATATGTCAAAGTGAAAAGAAATTTGAATGTTTACACTTTAAGGGCGAAGGTGACTCCTGAGCATAAAGTGAGAAACAAGTCTTAAACTGTGGAAATCACTGTCGATAAGGAAGACGAAACAGTAATAAGTGCAATTTGTCAAGACTGTGCCGCATCTTCCGGTATGCATACATTTTTACAAGCCCTTAATTATTTATAAAATATAGGGTACTGATACAACTGTGCAATTACACATGAGTGATGCTCCTATCGGTCATGTCAACACAGAAACTTCAGGTCATTCCATGCATTCAACAAAGGCTCCACATACACTCAAAGAATTTAATAATTTCTCTCTGTAGCCAGTTGCAGCACTAGTTAAGAAAAATTCGGAATATTTTTTTAATAAATATTTTATTTTAACAGTTAGTAATAAATATTCAAACATGGCTGTTTTGTTAGATTTCTGCCCATAAATAACATTTTCAGAGGCATGTGTAAGCCACGTTTAACATAATAGAGCCATCAAAATCAGAAAAACAGATCAACAATAATGAACTTAAGTTTTGTCGAATATGTAGAAGGAACATACATAAATGTTTATATGCTCTGGTACACAGAGCAAGTTTTTTTTTAAGGAGGATGCAAGCATGCTGTGTGCCTAATAATGTGGGTTCATCGAAGAAATGAAGATCCAGCCACTACTTCCAAAGAATGTTATTGGAAGAGGTCCAAGCTGGCAGATATTGGAAAGAGCATGAAATATATAAAGATCTTTCTCCAGGCACTAGCATAGCAGCCCCCAAAGTTTCTTCAAATTTTCTTCAAAAAGTTATAAAAACTGGGCTGGAGAAGAAAGTACAATGGCAAATATTCAAGCACTTCCAACAGGGTAGTGATGTTGACCAATTATCTCTTCATTTATTAGGTAACTGCTTTAATGAAAATGGTGGTGGTACTTTTTAGGACTTTCACATGTTTTGCTCAAGCAAGAAGGAAGCATTGAGGGCCACAGTTCAACAAGCAAAGGTTTCCTTGTGGCATAAACTTAGGTATGGGCGAATCACAGCTTCCAAGATACATGGAGCATCATTCTGTTCAAGAATAGAGGGATCACTGGTGGAACAAATATTGGGTGCTCGTACTCCTGAGACATTGCCCATGAAAAGAGGTAGGGACCTGGAGCCCCAAGTCATTGAAGTTCTTGAGAAACGATTAGGTTACTCTGTTGCAAAATCAGGAATCATATTATGCAAGAATTCACATTTTCTTGCTGCATCTCCTGATGCAATTTCAGAAGAATTTGTTATAGAAATAAAATGCCCAAGTACTATTAAAAACTTTGAGGCCCAAGTGTAAAGCTCAAATCCATTTACAAATGAAATTATGTGGAAAATCAAAGGGGATATTTTGTGTTGCTGAACCTGATTTTGAGACTAGCAGAAATATAAATGTTTATGAAATTCAATATTGTGAAAGATACATTAATGAATGCATAGAAAAAGTCACGAATTTCTGGAAAAAAGCTATTTTTCCAATAATAACTAAGCAACAATTATAACTTGCTGCAAAATGTAATTTAAGTGTTAAAGAAAGTACCTTTATAATGTCTGTGTGTATTTATTTACTATTGCTTACTTTCTGAAATTGTTGAATTTTGCTTTTAAAAAAGTTTACTCATTTATTCATTGTGAATTTCTGATGGTAAGTGGTACTGGATTGTTAAATTTGCAATACAGAGAAAAAACTGATGACTTTAAAGGGCAGTGTTGTTCTGTGTTTGGTAATATAAAATAATAAATTTCTTGTGTTTATCATTTGTTTATTATTTATCGATTTTAATTTAAGCTATAATAAACTATGATCAATAATATTAAAAGATCAAAGGGCCAAATTATAATTCTTACATGATTTACCTTAATGCTTAATTCTTTTGTGAATACTCTATAATTATTCATTTTCCGAAAGTATTGGCAGTGAGAACTGTGCTCTGAGGTTACCACCAACCATCGTAAACCTCATGTAGTTCTCCATCTAATATATTTTAAAAAGATATAATAGTAAAAGATATTTCTCTCTCAAGATATGCCTCAATCATTATAGGTATATTCATGGTAAAATCGTTAAATTATTACGCATGCCGTACAATTATAAAACAACTAACTAAAACAACAATGCATAAAAATACATCAAAATGGTCTTCGCAAACGAACAACTTTGTTGTCATACTTAACGTCTTCTTCGAATCGTCCCGGCGAATGGCTTTAAGCCACATTTTCCTACGTTTTTCTCCTTGGGGCACACTCACAAATACCTTAATGGGCGTACATACGCTTGTGCTTTTACATAAAGGCACAATACACTACTGGTACGGCATGGTTGAAGCTTTTCCTCTTCATTAATCCAAGCAAGACATACATCGACTGGCACGTACGTGTACCTATGTACTAGGGAATGACGTCACGCTCAAGAAACATGGCGACGGGTCGTTTTGAGCGCAAGGTTTCAAAGCTATTTTCAAAGTAGAATTTTACGAATAATACACGGGTTATAAACAAAATTCTTGCACTGTAATTTTATATGCAGGGAATACTTTTTAATCACATAATCATCCATTTTCAGTAGAATTCCCTATTATGTGTATTGGAAAAGAATACTATAATTCTAAGCAGCGAATGTAATTTGGGATTGGGGAGCTACATCAAGGGGGAAACCAAAGCCTCTTATCCATCGTATTATTTGCCTTGTACCAAACAACTTCCGCACTTATGCCTCTACTGCTACACCTCTCATTAGTCCCACCACATGAAACACCCATTCCTTCCAGAAATCACTTATCTTGAGAAAGAGTCATGTTCGATGGGCCATAGGAGATCTTTTTCTTGGTCAGGGTCCTTCAACTAGGGCCCTCCAAATTCACTAATGACTTCAATCACTCAAAACAGGATTTGAGTGAAAGTGACTCCTGAATGTATTATTCCAAGGGTGAGAATACAACAGAGAAAGTGTAGCCGAGGAATGGTAAACCCTCTTAACATTCTATAATGTTCCCAAGGAAAAACAGACTTGAGAAAAGTCTGACTGGGCTGGAAATCAAACTCGGGATCTTCCTCTATCCAAGAGGCTGCTTTAACCATCTAAGCTACTCAGCCAGAACAAGCCATTTTGGAGACTTTGAGGCTCCAAAGCTCCTGGATAGAGTAAGATCCTGAATTCAATTCCCGACCCCTTCAGATTTTTAAAAAGTTTGTTCTTCCTTGGGAATTTCCTGGGTGCACGCCCGTATGTGCAAAGTCACCTCAACCCTTTCCTTGTATGTATTTCCTAAAGGCAGGCTCTCCTCACACCTCTTAGTGTTGCCGGTGCCTCAATGAGGCCGTAGACGATGCCGCTCAGTCGGACACATGCCCTTGCTCACAAAGTCCCCAAAACGGCTTGTTCTTGCCGGGTAGCTTAGATGGTTAAAGCAGCCCCTTGGATAGAGGAAGATCCCAGGTTGAATTTCCAGCCCAGTCAGACTTTTTTCAAGTCCATTTTTACAAGTTTTTTAATCGCCACTTGTCAACCCAAAGAGATGTTTGTGATATTATTTGATGAAGTTTGGATAGTAGGTGTTTAATAAAGTAAAAATACTATTTTATTTTATTATGTTTTTTAAACCAATATGAATATATTTTCACTCTCTAATAATATAAGAGAAGGACAGCTTGAGTGTTGCTGGAAAAAATTGGGCAAAATTTAATGTTCTGCAACACTTCTCCAAAATCTAGTGATAGCAAAGTCAAGTGTTCTGATTGGCAAGAGGCGATTTGTGTAGTGTCCCCAGCAACAGGTAATTGTTCTGAGAAACCGCCTTTAGCAGTATTAGAGTGGCGATTTCCCTGACTACTTAGTAGAGTACTGTAGAGTGCCATTGAGAATTCCACCTCATGCCAAACCCCTGATGTACAGCATGAATAAATTTGAATATATAATGTGTTAGGGTGCAATTTACTTGCAATGCTGTCACATCGCTATAATTTACAAGTTGGGGTGACGTAACTGGAAGTTGGTATATGACTTCAAGTACACTTATTAGATTCTTTGTAAGTAATTAGACCCATTTCCAGTAATTGTAGAACATCATTTGCGATGACGTATTTCAAGAACAAGAGCTACTAAAGAATAAGCCAGCATCAGCTTTTTGAAGGAATTTTGGAAAAGTGCATTAGTGTATTACAAAAAACTGAGTCCGATAAGAAAAACTGATTTCATTTTTGGATTCAGCACCATCAAATCAACTTAGAACACCGTTCTCATTCCTTGTGACAAAAATGTTGTTGACAAGTAGGACATACCAAAAATTAGTTCTGGGCAATCAGCAAAAAATAAACAAATTGAGAAAGATCACATAAAATATACAAAAAAAGCAATAAAAATTGGCCAGCATTGTGAAATATCAAGAAACAAGATGTTTCTTGAGAAAAGGAATATTTCATTTCTTTTTCTGATATACTTTAAAAAAAAGTACTCAAGTAAAAATAAAAAACTCATATTCCGGTAATTATCAAAGTATGATATATTTTAATCGAGTACATCAGAGGCTTATAACATGAGCAAATAAATACTCATTAGAAATGAATTGAGAAAGTTAAGCAAAAAAAGGCTTAGCCCAAAAAAATACAAAGTACGTAATATGTTGTGCTTTACATATTGATACAAATATAAATTGCTCACATTTGGCAAGAATTTTATAAAATAGCATCACAAAAACTTGAAACTCATAAAAAAACCTAGAATCTTCTTCTGATCACAAAGTGAAAGATACTGAAGAGATATTCAGAAGGGCTAACTGCAAAATCCATTGTCATTTAGAAAGAGAAACTGACTACAAAATTAGGGAAATTAATGCTATATGCAGATAACATATTCAAAAGACACTGCCTCCCTCTTAAAAATGATTCAAGTTACCAAATGATAAACATAGTGATTGATGATGGAAAAACAACACACTAATCATTTAATTTACAATACAATGGGGAGTCCAAATCTTAAACATTAATAAAAATTTGAATATTTATGCCATTGTTCTGGAAGTTGGAAATACTGTTGCCTTAAAGAATGCCCAACTGGTGACAGTATGAACAAAAATCGTCGCAGTAACAGTTTAAAATGGTTGCACACCAACAAATGACAATGTTCCACCATACATTTTCTGAGCATCAAAGGTACAGTGGCAGAAAGAATTATAGCAACACTTCTTGGCATCTGAATGTGGATTACGTGGGAACTACATAAATGATACACTCTACCTCCGACAATTCGGCAACTGTGAATAGAGCTAGTTAAAACCGGCAATATTCAAACTCCTTACAAATGGGGGATAGACTTTAATCCATTAAGATGTTTGCTGCCGGGCTCCAAACGGCTGTTCCCACCCATGTGCCGCATGGTCTGAAGCATTGTCCGACCAGACACACAGCATGAAGATAGTCAACTCTCCCACCGTATATCAAGTTTTTTAATTCAAATGACATGTTAAGATTGAGTTTAAATATAATAAAGTTGATAATGCAAAATATGTACATTAGGGTGTCCCAAGATGTAAGGGAAAAATTTTTTTTGCCAATTCAATTACACATAACCTCAAATTTTTTTCTATTTGGCCTTATAAAATTACCTGATAAATATTATTGCGATTGGATTATGGTAACCGACTTGATGCCAAACAATTTCGAGAAATGAAAATTTGTACTGACAAGGGGGACACCAGGTTAATGGGTTATTAACAATCGGATTCTCACGAATCTTTCAGGGCACGTTCTTTGCTTAAAAACAGTGGACACATGACCAGCCGTTTAACTGAGTGGGCTTTTGTTTATAAATATATTAGCAACGGAATTCCATATTTTTGTGACTTCAAATACGCATACGCTTTATTTTTGTCCGTTTTGCCTTTATAACTCATACATATAATATAACTCATATAATAAATATTATTGAGATTGAGTTATGGTAACCCAAATTAGATACAATTCCATGAAGATCTGATCGCTACCTTGACTTTACAGCCGAAGATATTGGTCACCCTGCGTCTTTATAGTTTATAAACTAATTTAAGATCCGAAAGAGTTTCAACTAATCACATGAAACAAATCTGTACTCAATATATCTCTTTAGTTATTTATACTGCAAACACATAACTCTCTGTTTACAGATCCTGTCTGACAGTTGGCAGCCCTGATTCATAAAGTTAGTATCCCTGAAATGAATTCTAATTGTTCAAGAAAGGTAACTGAATGTAAATTTGAGCTAGCAGTTTGATATTTACCTGAGAAAATAATAGGAAGAACTATTTATAATGATAAAAAACTATTAAGTTGGTAACCCTGCTAAGAAGTGGTTTTATTAATCTATAAATTTTATAAAACGATCTTTCGTGGACGAAAACCCCAGGTTGGAATTTTTCACGACATAATTCGAAAAATTCTTCCGCTAACGTATTCGCTGGATGTTTTTCCCGAGGTGCGAACAAGTGGTTTTATATGCTTTCCGTCAGATGGCATAGCAATAGCAGATTATAAAACTGCAGATTAAGGACATCGGTCCGCATTTTATTTAATTAATTAAGATTTAAACAAATTATGACGTAAATAATCTTATCAGCACTTGTACAAAATATACATTTTGAGAATCTACAAAATTCACGCCTTTGAGACCTATAAAAGTATTTAATAATGAATTTTAAAAGTAGTGATTCAAAATGACCACCGCCGTCCTTCTAGGTAGAGCGAAACTCCCGTCCTTCTAGTGTTAAGTCTTACAAGGAGTGTCCGAAAAGTATCCGACCTGCGTTCATATCTCTGCATTGGTGCTACTCTTCATCATCCGGACCGCGGCATCCTTCGACATAGCCCCATTTGATTGAACCACACGCTCCCAGCAGTGCTTCCACATCTTAAAGCAGTCCTCGAGCTCAGATTTTGGAATAGCCTTCAGCTTGCATGTCACACTACTCAGAATCATCTCGATGAGGTCGCTTTCCTTTGAGTGCCATTTTCAATGCTGGGAACATCCAAAAGTCGCAGGGGGCTATTTTGGGACTGTACAGAGACTGGCAAAGCTGTACAATCTTGTGTTTCACCAAAAATTGCTGCATAAGATTCGATGAATGCGCTGGCGCGTTATCGTGGTGAAGAAGCCACTTGACCAGAAACGCGGTCATTTTCTTCTCACGGTTTTCCCAAATTCTCAGTTAAAATTTCCCAAACAGTTGTTTTCAGTAATCCGAGACCATTTTCTAGCTCACGAACAGTCAATTGTCGATCTCCTTCAATCACAAGTCATACAAGCTTGATGTTTTCCGGGCTATTTGTCAGCCAGAACAAGGGTCACTGTCAACAGATGTGCAGCCATTTTTAAACCACCTGTACCACTCATTTATCTGTGTTAAGCCCATACTTTCGTCCCCAAAGGCCTTCTGTATCATTTCAATCGTCTCCGTACAACTCTTGCTGAGATTGAAGCAAAACTTGATGCAAACACAGTTAAAACACAAAACTTGTACAATTCCACAAGTTACCTTGTGGAATTGTAGAATTTAAGAATTAAAGAATTAAAGAAATTTAAAAATTTAAGAAAGGGAGACATTATCTTAGGAACCGAGTCTTGGTTGCATGAGGGTATTTATTCCAACAAAGTTTTTCTGCCGGGATTTGTATTATATAGAAGGGATCGATGCTCACGAGGTGGAGGTATTAGCGTGCATCTAGAATAAGTTTCACAGCAAACTCAAGTGGGTTCGGGATGACTGCGAAATGCTTGGGGTAAAAATTGTTAATCCATCGAACAATGGTCATAGTAGCGTATAGAAATCCCAATGACGATTTCCACTTATTAGATATCCTTAATGACCTCAGCACTAGCTTGAGTAATAACCTCATTGTTATCACAGGTAATCTCAACCTTCCAATGGTCAGTTGGGAAGGAAACGCAGTAGGAGGGGGTGTAGCTCAAGACCTCGTAAATAGCATTATCAGCAAGCAGGGTCTAACTCAGGTAGTCGAAGTCCCTACCAGGGCATCAAACACATAACATATTTTTCTCTTAAAACCCTTAGACTCACTACTTGGCACGATTCCAGAAATAAGTGACCATGAGGCAGTTGAACTTGTTTTAAACTGGGCCTTACCCAAGCAGGCACCGGCCCCAAAAAATTTTGAAATTTTTCTGTATAGCAAAGCAGACAATATTGGATTTCATGATTACCTTTGTCAAAATTATTCAGAGTGGGCAAGCAAAGGAAGTTCAGTAGAAGAGATGTGGCAGGGGCTAAAGGAAATTATTTTCAGGGGTATCAATTTATATGTTCCGAAAAAGCTTATAAAGAACAATCCAGATCCTGAATATTACACCAGGAAAATTAGGTTGCTCAAAAAGAAAGTTAGGGTTGCACATATAAAGGAAAGACTGCGATTTACCCTCCTTTGATAGGTACAGAGAGTTAGTTGAAGAATTGACAAAGGAAAAAGTAATTGCAGAGGAGGTCTATGTCACAAATACTCTCAACTCAGGGAATCCTAATGAATTATACAAGTACTTGCGTAGACGTAAAGGTGATCGAAATTATGTGCACGCGATAAATTCTACCGATGGCGATAGCCTAACACAGAATCAGGACATAGCAGAAGAGTTTAATAAAGGGTTATCACAAGTCTTTAACAAAAGCCATCCAGGAGTAGATGAATCCTTGAGGGGGTTAATGCTCTCACGGTGTATAGTTTCCCAAATTATTTAGAAATTTAGAATTCAATTATTTTGCGGATTATTTTATTTATTTATTTTAACTTTATATAATAGATATATTTTATTATATTTTTCTAAATTATTTTGTATATAAATGTAATATTAATATTGTTTTATCCTCTACTGGGTATTAACAGTAATATTAATGTTATATTATCTATTGTTCATGTATATCTATTTCTATTATAGGAGTAAAATGTTGCTTGCATACCGCAAGCAGATCGACAACACGAATTTCCTATCGGCATTATACCGGGACGGTCCGTAAAAGAAAAAAAAAAAGATTGAAAATATTCTTAGAATCCGCTTCAATTTAATCGTCTGGCATCGAACCCGGGTCTTCCTGGTGAACTTACTCTGCAGCACGACAGAAGATCACCATCTATAACTATGTGTGAAAATTCAAGGAGAAATATTGGCTACAACTGCCTCAAAAGACGTTATAATTTTCACGAATGTAAATGGCTCTCTGGATTCGAACCAAGGACGATTGTGGAAATCTAAAACCTGTTTCTCAAATATATTTATAATCTCTATCTATATGCTGTATTTGTAGTTTCTATCTTATTGGAAAAGGATTCAAAATAATTCTTAAAAATCGGATCAGTTACTGATTTTAGGGATGCCTGGTGTCGAACCCAAGACATATTGGCAGCTGTGAATGCACAGTATGATTTTTAATAACTTGATCTTATTTTGTGCAAAGTTTGAAGTCGATATCATGCCGGGAAGTATTTTACATTTTTTTCCTTTATCTCCATAAGAAATGCATTGAGGAATATAATGGCCCTCTGAGATTGAACCAAGGACCATCAGCCAATACGAAAAATTTGATTATGAAATATATTTATGATATCTAACCATATGCCGAATTTCAAGTTTCCATGCCATCGGGAAGCTTAAAAAATTTTACTCATATATATATATATATATCTATTATATATAGACGCTTCTCCGGATATACCTATAAGTTATATATATATAGGGGATCAAAATCTAACCATGTTCCACAAGTGCCACCGACTTGAAATTTTTACGACGTATTGGCCATAACGTGTAACCGTCAGAAAAATTGGGATCTTGAACCTCAGTGTCATGGGTTGATTTGTGTCATTTGAATACATTTGAATAAATCCATATCTTGGAGAAGGCAATTAATAAAAAATCAATTAATAAAAAATCAATTAATAATACTCAAATAAGTAACCAACTATCAAAACAAAGAGAAAACTTATTTCTAATAATGTGAATGCTAGATTGCTAGCATAAAATTGAAATCAAGATATGGACTTACCTCGACCCTGGCTCCTGTTCCCTGTACCTGGGCTCTAGTGAAAGCAAGTCTCTGCAAATCATCCTCTTCAGAGACAATGAGAGTGCCTGGCTCCAGCTGAAATGGGCTTAAGTACACCGGACTGTAGCCTCCATTTTCAAAGTCTGCGAAACTCTCGGAGAGCATTGCATTGGCAACTTGATTTGCATTAAAATCTTCCCTAAAATAGAAAAAAAAAACATATAAATAAATCCAAAAGGGAGCGTTCTGAATAAAATCCTTTAGAATGTAATAAAACAGCAGAAAAAATAGATACACTCAGAAAGATATATTCATAACAAATTGACTACTTTGTGAAATGATTTTACTCTCCCAATCATCAATCAACAGTAAAGGAGAGGGATAAAGTGAAGCTATTTTTGCAGCATTCCTTCCACAGTTACATTCATTGGTTAAAATTAAACTAATTCTGTCACAAACATAAATTAGGGTTTCTTTTTATCACCCCAGCCTGGAGACCACAAATCACTACAAAATCTCTGGAAATATTCTTAACGGGGAATTAAAAACTGATTAATACCATACAAAATGTGACTTACTAAAATCTCAAGGAAAATTAGATATTCACCACTCGACAAAATGGTATTGTATGTAGATAAAGAAACACAGAACCAAAATTCAATTTGTTCTATTTGGGTCGATCCATACCAAGTGGTCCAAAAAAAAATAATTGGTTGTTTGATCATCTCAGAAAAGAATGATATTTGGTGGTACACTTAAGTACAGAGAGCTCAAAAGTATTTATAAAATATTTTTAATGTTTACTGTTTGGAAATGGCGGCCATTTTTGCTCATGCCCGCTCAAGGATTTTTGCGATTGCTGGTATCTATGATTTTTTAAACAGAATCAGCGCAGAATATTAGACAACAAAATCTGGTTATAACATCCCTCATTTATTGCAGTTTGGATATATTGCAGGTCTCCCCATGTCTCCCAAAATGATTACACCGACTTTTCTTTGTTTCTAATAAGTAATTTAGCGGCGAGTTATCCGATGTGCCTACCCTCGTCAATTCCTTCACATGGTGGCTTGCAGTGGTAGAAAAACATTGCTGTTACGCACCTATTTATCTAATGTAATATCTTATTTATAAAAAATCTAAGATAATTTGGAAGCATTTCCCAGTAAAGGCTTGCATAAATGTTTTTATATTATAAGCAAAATAAAAGACTTTCATTTGCAAGGTAATATTAATAATAAGTGCAATATATAATTCCTTAGCAAAATGATTTCAATAACAGATAATTTTCTTCAGCCCCATGGTAAGAAAGAGCTTTCAATTTGCCAAAGGATAATTTCCAGTGTGCAGTAGGGAAGTGGTCTTAAGTCCAGCTGATAAGAGCCGAAAAAGAGATAATGAACTAAACAGCTGCAATGCATTGAAAGTACTCAATATATGGTTACAGATTTTTGTCACTAAGTATTAAAACCTGAATGCATTTTTACGAGAATTCCACCAGCGCAAAGGGAACACAAATGACGCAATGACCAAAGTTGGTTGGTTACTTCTAAGTTGCGAGCGTTGCAAAGAAAGCAAAGGATTTTACATGCACGGATGAAGAAGCTAAAGTTAAGGAGGGAAACTCGTGTAGATCGATATTTTTTTGCATTTTTTTTCCTTTGCTTAAATTTATAGCTAATCTTATGAAGAATGCAGGAAAAAATAGTAGACATCGATTTGAAAGGTACTTATATTTTATTTTTGTGGAAAACCCAAACGCTGCATGGAGCGCAGGGGTACAGCATGACGCACGCATGACCGTTTCCGACCCTTCAGTCCGTCTATAACGGTCCCTTTTGTCTTCTGACCTGGTCGTATGTATTCACAATATCATAATGAAGGATTACGTGAAGAGAAAGTGGTAGTTCATCTATTTTGCGAGTTTAATGGTGGATTTTTGAAAAAGACGCATCAGTTGAGCGGTGTCTCCAGAGCAAAGCGGTGGTTTCGTTGTGTGTTGAGCAGTGTGCAAACGTTAGAAGAAGTTCGAAAATGAGTCGGAAAGTTCCATGGTATAGTCTGAACCTTTGGCCAAGTAAATGTCGGAAACGCAAGTACCAAGGCAATCAATTTGTTGGGTTGGATTCTGCGTCAAACATCGAGGAGGTGAGAGAGAGGACGCGTGGAAGAGGCAGGAACAAGCAGAGGAGCCAGTACTTCTGCCAGAAAAATTAAAACTGTAGCAAATGATACCGTTGTCAATTTTACGCACTCATACAGGATAATTGAGTTTATCAGTGTTTTAACTGCGATAGCGGACATTCCTGTTTGCAGAAAATGCAAACAGAAGCAAACCTTCGGTGAGGTGAATAATTGAGGCTTGGGATTCAAAAGATCAGTTAAGTGTTTCTGTGGCACTGCTTTAATAAAATCAGGTCCATTCATAAACAACGGCTATGAAATAAATCACTGTATTGTGTTCGCGATGCATCTCCTCGGTGTTTCTCGTGAAGGGATCAATTTGTTCTGCGGCATGATGGAGTTGGGTTTTGGCTTGAGCCAGAAGGCATATGAAGGTGTTGTGAAACACATGCATGCTTCTGTTGAAAACCTTTCCGAAAATCATGTGAGCAGGCCATCAACAAAGAAAAAAAACAAAACGAGGAAAATAATAAATCTTCAATGAATCTGAAAGTTTCGGGAGAAGGAAGCTGGAAGAAGAGAGGATATTCCTCGCTTTATGGTGTTACGACCCTTCTGGGATACTATACTGGTAAAGTTGTGGATTTAATCGCAAAAGGGAGCTATTGTCAAACTTGCACGTATTATAAAAACGACAAGGACAATATAAATAGCTTATCATGTTTAGAAGAAGGGAACTGCGCAGTGAACCATACAGGATCATCGGGGAAGATGGAGATGGAAATATTTCTTCACTCTGAAGAGTTGCATGGTGTTCACTACGGCACATATGTAGGTGACGGCGATACGAAAGCTCTCAAAGCTCTGTTAAAAATTGAGCCTTATGGACCGGAATTCAAGCTTCAGAAGAGCGAATGCATCGGTCACGTGGAGAAGCAAATGGGTTACCCTGTTACGTAAGGTAAAGATGACGGCAAAGATCGGTGGAAAAGGTAAATTGACCGATGTCCTGATAAAAAAATGAACAAATTATTACGGTCTTGCGATTCATCGAAACTGCGAGTCCGTCGAAGAGATGAAAAAAGACATTATGGCAACATTTCAACATTTAGCATCAACCAATGAGGATTCTCGTCATCAGGACTGCCCTTCTGGTGCTGATTCGTGGTGCAAGTGGCTAAAGCTCTAGGAGAGAATTTCGAGCATCCTCCACCACTCAATTTAGAAGTGCAGAAGTTTATTCTTCCGATTTACCAAGATTTATCTCGAGAGGATCTCCTTGAGCGGTACTTAGGTGGCCATTCGCAAAATGCCAACGAGAGTTACAACTCTACTATTTGGCGTTTGGTCCAAAATCATTTGAATTGTGGCATTAAAATCATAGAAATGGCCGCTTATTTAGCTGCTGGTATGTTTAACGAAGGCTATAAATTTGTACTTAGATGTATGAATGATATGGGACTGATAATCGGCCAAAAAAGCCATCGACTTGCGAAGAAGTATAATACTCGGCGAGTCAGCTGCCAAGAATGACGCAGTTACGAAGGCACCCAAGAGGCAAGAAGTGCACGTAGGATGGAAAGAGTCGAGTTACTAGACAAATTTCAGGTATACTGGTATACTGTATAGACCAGGAATCGCAGCCTAGCATAAAATAACTGCAAGTCTTGATGAAATAATCGGTAATTTTCGTGATTTGTTTCTACCGAAACATTAAAGCTGTTTTTCTCGAAATACTAAATTTTGCACGCCGGGACGGATTACTCAAAAACTATTTTACCGAATTGAATGAAACTTTCAGGGAACATTATTCAACTTATAATCCTTTGCATGAACCTCTCAAACATTTATTTTTTTGAAGGAAAACAAAATTATATGTAATTGTTTATAAAATTGTTTCTTATCATATAAGTAAAACACTGTAATATTTGCAAATTTGTAAATGTTTATATTTTTTGAGGTTTGTGCAAAGTGTATTCATGTTTTATGGGTAATTTATTTTGAATTTTTGATTTCAGATTTGTTTTGCGACCTGCAGACGTCCCGGCGCATATTTAGGCGCCATTACTGGCAATTAAATTTTCAAATTAACAACTTTTAAAATTATATTTACATTCTGCGTACATCTAATAAAACGTATTTTAAATTTCATGTAATTCCTGCTTGTTTTTTATTTATAATAAATTCCAGAAAAAAGGGTCATTTACGCAAGTTTCCCCCTTAATCGGAGTAGAATTTGATCTTGAGCAGCAAAAATAAGAGGTGCGAAGATTGGTTAAGGATGAATCGCAGAATGAGTTTCAGGACCTGAAGGAATTTTGGTCATATGTCCGAGAATCTCGAGGAGGTCAGTCTTCAGTACTCAGCCTTGTTAATGATGAGGGTTTAACAATTACCCAATCGGTAGGAAAAGCGTTTGATTAATCGACACTACCAGGAAAGCTTTACTTAAAACAATGGATGGGAACCAATCAACATGTCGGTGGATGGAATAGGAAAGTTGTTGAGACAAGTAGACAAGAAGAAAGTGCCAGGACCAGAAGGTATACCAACACTTGTCATTCAAACACTAGTGAATGAGCTTGCTCCCCTTCTTTTCGTATTCTATAGGAAAACCTTGGACGAAGGCGATGTACCAATGTTGTGGAGAAGAACGAATATCACTCTGATTACGAAAAAAGAACATTCCTCGAAACCAGAAGATTACCTTCCAATATCTTTAACGTCAATTTTTTGTAAGACTATGAAGCACATCATAGCGAGTTCAATAATACGTTTCCTAAGTGACAAGGGAAAAATTATTCAATGTCAACACGGTTTCCATAAAGGTAGTTCATGAGATACCCAGTTAGTCCTTTTCCTCAACGATGTAGTTAAAGCAATTGATAGGGGTACAAGAACAGAGATGCCATCTTTCTAAATTTCAGAAAAGCAGTCAATTGTATCGCATGTAAAATTAATTCATGAGTTGATGGCTTACGGGATTACTGGAAAAGTTGTTGAATGGATAAAGTCATTTTTCAGAGACAGATCACAGAGAGTTACATTGGGTAGAATTTTATCTGATGAGATTCTCTTCACGTCCGATGTTCCACAGGGAAGTGTATTAGGACCAATTTTGTTCCTGATTTATATTAACGATATTGTGGAATAACGACAGTGCAAGTTAGATTATTCGCTGATGATAGAGTTGTGTATAGAGAGATCATAACTCAAGATGACACTCTTTGTTTGCAGAACGAGCTGAATATTATTTCGGGTTGATGTAGTGATTGGCAGCTGGAGCTGAATGTAAAGAAGTGCGTTGCCATGACTTTCACACAGTCCACTAACGTTAGCGCATAGAATTTCAGGAAATCTCTTGGAGCTCAAGATGCATCATAAATACCTAGGAATTATGCTCAGCAGTAATTTTTCCTTCAAAGAGTATATTCGAAGCGAAATTGGAAAGGCAACCGGGGTGCAAAGGTTAGCCGGTTGAATTCTGAGGGGATGTTCATCTAATGTAAAAGAAACAGCGTATTTTTCCCTGATTCTACCTCTATTTGAGTATTGCTGTGCGATTTGGGATTCTCACGAAGTTGGATTAATTTCCGATCTCGAGATGGTTCAACGTAGAGTAGCAAGGTTCATCAAGGGAGATTTCAGATTTCACAGCAGTGTTTCGGATATGAAAGAATCCCTCGGATGGAACTATCTTTGTAATAGAATGGCAAGAGTATCAATGGAAGCTTTCTGATAAATTTATTACTACCGATTTCGGGGAGGAGATAACTGATATTGTTATCCCAGTTACAAACTTACTTGACCTTCGAGAGAAAACAAAAAAGCGATACAGGGAAGTAATTGTCAGGATAGATAGCAAAGCTCTTGATATTAATGGAAAGGAACCAACCACTAATGAGGAATGGGTAAAGTTTAAAAATTGCACAGGAAAAACGGAAAAAAGTCTGAGGGACCTAGGAATCGAACCCAGGATTTTCCTCTAACCGGGAGGCTGCTTTAACCATCTAAGGTACCCAGCCAGAACATTTTAACATCATTACCAAACCTAAAAATAAGCAGTGTTCCGTAAAATTTCCCAGGTTTGCGAAGTGTTCCATTGCAGGAAAAGTTTAGGAAACCCTGCCTTAACTATGTGTTGAGCACTTTCAAAGCATTTCAGGTGCCACCTATATTTTTCCTCTATCAGTTGAACTCAAGACACTCCCCTTTGCCCAGTGGAAACTCTGAATCCTCTGGCTAATTCAAAGATCCTTCCTCACCATGAGGGCCATTTACATTCCTCAATGCATTTCTTATGGAGATAACGGAAACAAATTTTAGGTACTTCCTGGCATGATATCAACTTCAAACTTTGCATAAAATAAGATCAAGTCCTTAAAAATCATACTGTGCATATACAGTTGCCAATATGTCCTGGGTTCGACACCAGGAGTCTCTACAATCAGTTACTGATCCGATTTTTAAGAATTATTTTGAACCCTTTCCCAATAATATTAAAACTTGAAATTCCGCGTATAGATAGTGATCATTAATAAATTTCAAAAACATTTTTTAGATTTCCTCGATCGTGCCTGGTTCGAATCCAGAGAGCCATTTACATTCGTGAAAAGTAGAACGTCGTTTGAGGCAGTTGCAGCCAATATTTCTGTTTTAATTTTCACACATACTTAGAGATGGAGATCTTTTGTTGTGCTGCATAGTAGGTTCACCAGGAAAACCCGAATTCGATGCCAGACGATTAAATTAAAGCGAGTTTTAAGATTATTTTCAATCCTTATTACTTTCTCCATATACCAAGTATAGAGAAAGTATTGTTTTCATGAAAAAATTCGACTTCGAGATTTCAACGGATATACATGTTTTGGGGTCCCTAGAACATGTTTTGACTATTTTCGGAATGATGTATGTGTGTATGTGTGTATGTGTAAGTGTGTGTGTGTGTGTGTGTGTGTCTGTATGTGTGTGTGTGCTTGTGGGTGCTATAACATTGAAGCCATTCGTTGTATCACCACCAAATTTCATATATAGTATTTTGATTGATGTCGTTAGAGTTGATTAGTTTTTAGAGTAAATCGGTTAACCGGAAGTTGAGCTTCATTCTTCAAAGCTCATTTCTGGTTTTCAAAATATCTCCATAAATATGATATTTAGGTATATACTATTATTTATAAATGTTTTAGAAAATTTAATTTACTATAACTTTTGTATTTAACATATTTTTGTATCACTGATTTTTTAGGAGTTATTCATGAAATATTGATAAACCGGAAGTTGCTGATTATGTACTTTGTGGGCGCTCTGAGCTCTATGGGCGAAAGGCCAATTTCATCTTTTTTCATCGATCATGTCCCGAAAAACTTTATTTATAATGTTTGTGACGTCAAAGATAATAATATATAAATTAATCACTCATCTACCAAGTTTAGATGGAATATAGAGTTCGAAATTACTGTTGTAGATAAATATTTACATCTAATATATGGAGAAAGTCATGTGCTGGCCACATAAGATTTTTTTTTCTTTTGAGGACAGTCCCGATATGATGCCGACATGAAATTAGTGCTGTCGATCTGCTTGCAGTATGCAAGCAACATTTTACTCGTACATATATATATATATATATAGATAGGATACAAATTCACAGCCTAAACCAGAAGCGTCATTGACATGAAATTTTTACGACATATTGGCCATAACGTGTAACCTCCCTCGAAAAAAAAAATAGTCTTTGGACTACAAGGATTCGAATCCGATTGTACCAATTGTCGGTCAAGAATATGTTTCGCGTGACAACGGAAATATCTCTTTTACTATAGATTCGAGGTCGTTCGTTGGAAAACAGTGTCTTTTGACTTATTTTCCCAACTCACAGGTATTTGACAGGGCCATCCTTTTCCTTCCGGTGTAGCAGATTAACATGCTAAGATAGAAAGATGAAATGAAAGATGCAAAAGCTGTGAATGCAGAAAGTTTTGTGAAGATCAATGATAATGTTTTCACAGAAACTGGTAACATTGACATACGAGCTGTGGTTGAGTGTGAGGCTAGTGACAATGTGAGAGATTCAGATGATGAGTGGAGAAGAATGTGAGGGACTGGAAACGCCTTCGGCATCAGAGGCCATCTCAACGCTCTCAAGCAGTATGCCAAAACGAAGGGGAATAGTGATTTTAACGAAAAAGTCGTGGAGTTTTCTTTTAACTACATAAGGAAATCTCCGAAAAAAAAAGCAATTAAAACTGGATAATTCCTTCAAATAACTTTTGTTTTTGTAATTTTATTGATTATAATTGTATCACACAATTGAAAAATGAATTATTTTACTTTTAAAGCCTCAAATCTGTTAAATAGACTCTAGATTTAAAAAGGAAAATAACTGAATTACAATAAAATTCTTCTTCCTACACATTCTTTTTCGCATAAACATTAAATGTTGTTTTTGTTACCTTTCCTTCCCTTGAGGCCTACATAAATGACCACTTTCTACAGAAGATTAATTAGGTAATCTGCGTATATGTCCATGAATATTGCATTAACCAGTCTAAGAAGGAAACCCTGCATAAGTTGGATATATAGAGTAGTTCCCTGAGATTCCACCTGAGACGGATTTACTGTACTAGGTGAAGGTTATGTGAACTACACATTTATTTGAAAATGGGCTATCTGCGAGATTTAACGATAATTAAAATGGTGAAATTGAAATATTTCAATAACAATCAACACAATTAATAACTGCAATAATGAATATGCTGTTACAGCCAAAACCGCATCGTATTAATGCGCTGGAATGGGTAGAAAACAAACATTGATTTCCGCATCACTGTTGTAATCCACTCTGTACTCAAATGCGAATGTTTCAAGGTTTGCCACATTTGATTTGTTTGTTTGACTGTATGAATGGAATTGGTCTCATGACTGTACCAGGGAAGCAATATTTTAGATCAATCCATTCATTTAAAGTCAATTTCCCGTAGTCGGATGAACATTAAAAGAGCAGGAGTTCAGTAGCTCACCAAAATCACATAATTGAAAGCATAAACAAAGAAAATTACTGACTCTTCTGTTTCCCGGTTGTCTGCCTCAGCTTCGCTTGGACTCTCTTCCTCCTGCACTTCCTCTTCCTTTACGCACACTCCCTGCTCTGCCTTCAGCACTTCCAGTTTGCGTCTTAGGTTCTCCTGGTGTCTATCTCGCAGACGTGCTCTTGCCATGTGCGCTATTAACAGCAGAACATCAATTACTGAGTATTTCATTCCAGGATTTCTAACTACAACTGCAAATATATTAATTATTTCTTCCTTTGTTTATGAGGTTTTAACATCTTTAAATCTATAACACCAAATGAGAATGATAAGTTGGCCATCTAACAAGGAGTGCATTGGAATTTATGCATCAAATTCTACATTATTTTATCAAAGGGGATTCCTTCCACCTCTTAAGAGATATGACTGTTTAAATATTCCAAATGAGAGCCCGCAAATGTTAAATAATTGTACAGGCACAAGAAAGATATCACATATAAGGAAGAGGGCCTTTGTAAAATGGCTGAAATAATTTTGCTTTCACTTTACCCCCAATACTAATCTTCTCTAAGTTCAGAACTTTTTGCATAGACTTTTATAGTTGAAAGAATATTTTCTGCCCTTAATAAAAATAATAATTTTATTTTCGAGGGACAACATTCTATGAGGAAAAAACTGATTTTTACAATTTTTTTAATGGTGTAGAACACTGATTAAATTCAAACTTAGGACCAATACATGAATTTAGAATAGTATTTTGTAACAAGAGAGTGATGATGGTAACATATAGTGAACTGCAAAATTTGATATTTGTGCCAATACTCCACTTTTAGGAAATAGTTTGATGGTGACAAGCATAGAAATTGACTCATTTATGAATTACCTTTGAGCTGAGAGAGAAGAGACTCCCAGTATCCTATATCAACACCCTCCGGCTTTCCACTGATCTTTGTCTCAATTTGGCTCTGCAGAGCTTCCAACTGACTTGCCGTCTTTCCTTTGAACACTGTTGCCACATCCTTTGCCACTGACTGATGGATTCCCTCTCTACGGCCAACAGCTAAACAAATAAAAACCTTTGTGAGACTTATTTTGCAAACATATCGTTATTGTTGGTTAGTAATCTGAGGATTGGCTTGCTGCAAGCCTTAACTCCTTGCTTCGACACTAATCATTTCCATTCTCTCTTTTCCTCATTTGCACTGGAATGCCAAACATGCTGCCCACTTGGAGATCCATTTATTGATTAGACAATTGCCACCATTTGTCAACTCCATTTATCTATTATATATAGATGCTTCTCCGGATTCATTCATGTATATAGATAGATAGATAGATAGGATACTAATTCACAGCCTAAACCACAAGCGTAATTGACTTGAAATTTTTACAACTTCCATAACAATTTAATTAGCAGATATCCAAAGACATAAGTCACTCCCCAACTTATATATTATAGTTCGTTTGGGTAAATTATGAATAAGAATAGGAGACAAAATCCATTTTCCAATGCAAGTCGGACAAGGCACAGTTAAAAACAAGAAAGCATCATCACCATTTACAATCATTTAGTACAATTGCTGACATTAAATTATCTGAATTTGATACTTGCCTGCTTCATATTCACTCTGCTTCTCTAACTTCCTCAGTTTATGCAGCTCATCTTCAACTATCACAGTTATATCATTCCAGTAGTCCAGGTTTTTACCCCGTTCCAATTCTTTATATACCTGGAATAGAGCATTCACATCAAAATTAATGTACTTTAATACAGTAGTATTTTCCTTCTTTTAAGAGACCACAGGAATAATGGTGTAAGCCGGGGGAAGGTGTAAATCATGGGAAATGACTTACATAGGGAAAAATACTCAGGAAAAAGAAAAAATCATTTCACACATTTTTAATAATATGGAATACATATTTCATTCTTATTCATTGTACTTTCCTCAAATGAATAGAAATAAAAAGCCAAATAATTTACTGTAATTCTGCTTATCTACTGGCTTGTTTGGCACTAATGTATATTTATAGAGACTTGAAAATCAATCCAGTAAATATAATTGAAGAGTTAGTTAAAAGGCCTAAAAGGATGGATTTTGTACAGTTACAGTTCAACAACGAGATTCGATAAAGTTTCAAAGTTCTTTGCACAGTCGTTTTTAATGAATATTATTCCTCAGGAGTAACTGTGTTCATACACTCATCGATGATTACTAAAGTAGATATTTTAGTAGAAGTAATTGTTTTGTCATATTTTGTATTAAATTTTATACATTCTAGTACTAATTATAAATAATAATAATAGATGGAATAAACTGTCCTTGTAATCAATTATTTACAACCATGTATTTGTTTAACTAATGCAAAAATTTGTAAGTTTGGTAAATTTGGTAGTAATTTAAAGGATATAGTATCAAACTAAGTAATTGTTTTGCTTACTTTTGCTTGCTTTTACTTTGCTTGTATAAGCGTGCATTCTTTCGAAACGATTCAATTCATTTACCAAAAATTGTTATTTTTAATTAATTTTCATTTTGGTAATCTGGTAAAAGGTATCAACGTATTTATAAATAAAAATATTATCTACTTTCTGTCAAAATACAGATGCCCCTCAGACCATCCGAAGTTATGACCAAAATGTTTTGAAAAGTGTAATTTCAAACTACAATAAAAATTAAACAAAATTTTCTCTTGGAATGGCTGAAAACAAAGTATTGAGCATCTATTTCACTTTGTGATAAGATGCGGAAATTTTGTACATTTACATATCATTTTTTTATTTTCTTATCCTCGAGTCTGAGCAATTTTGTTCAGTTTCCATTTGGTCTTGTTTCACTAGTTTGTTTTAGGCTGTACCTGTCATAATAATTGTATCTTAACCTGGTGCCTCACTGTACTCCAAGGCGCCATTGAGTAAGCCCAAGAGCACCATGATGCACATTTTGGGAAACCCTGCCATAAACATTTTAGATAATAAATTTATTTGCATACTATCTTTGTTGAAGTAATTTGGATGATTACATATTCTTAAAATTTATATTTTTTTCTAATTGCGATTTCTTCCCTACATCAAACTATATATTGAGTACCTTCAGCAGATTCTTCCAATGTTGTTGATCTTCGAGTATTTTAAAATCTGCTCAGCTGAATGAAAAAACTCTTCGAGATATTTGCCAATTTATTTGAATTAATCAAGTAGATTAGATAAGCCTTAGTTATGCATCCAAAACTTTCCGTGCATCAGAGAAGCAAGTCTGAGGAAGCCTGTATTGCGTGCTGTTCGAGTTATACATGATTAGACATAAGTGTCATTTGAGCCGCAGGGAGCGGAATCGCCACTTGCCTTCCTTTAATTTGTATTTATATTAAGCTATTGTTGTAAAGGGTGCGAGAAGTTGGCGCGCTGTGTTTTCTTTTATTGTTGTGTGCGTCACTTCATAAAGCCTACAGTCGAGACAACAACGTCGATGACCGCCAAGGGAGAGGACCTTGTAAGGTGAGTGGTGATTTCCCATCCCCTGCAACGGGCTCACTTTTATTTCGTTTTGGTCGATAAAATAGTCCACTATAATATAAAAGGTCCTCCCCTTTTGTCTGGTTCATGTATTGTACCGTTCTGACAATACCATATAAATGTTTGACTTAGGTTCATATTTTTCAGGCTTTTATTTGATTCATATTTTATTCACTACAACACGTTTCAGTTCTTTTTCAATGGGCAATTTTCGTAATATAAATAACGATTACATATTGATACGCAAACTTAGACTTCAATAATATTCAATGATTTCAAACTCAGTGGGATTTAGGGGCAAGTTTCTATTGATAGAAGGTAGCGATATGAATCAATAAGAGATTATTTCCGCGTTTGTAATCAACCCTTTAATTTCCAAACTTTTCAAAAAAATATTTCTGGCACTAAACCACTCATATTCATGTTAAATGAAGGTCTTGTGCTCAGCTGTAAATTTTTAAAGAAAGACGTTAAGATATATTGATAAAGTCATTAAAAAATACCGATACCGATAGAGGTGTTGCAATACAAACGTAAAATTTAATGACAACAAAGGTCAGTTGGCATAACGCCAGGAATTTACCTCCACAGAGTTATGCTATACCTCAAATCGTAACCCAACTTACGACCAATTCTACTTACAAATGCAGACTGTAACATGTTCATAAGTGTCTGTACTTCCATTACTTAACTACTTGCAATTTATTTTCTCTTCCTTAGAGGAAAGGTGCATTTTCTTGAGAAGGGAAAATATTTGAAGTTTTCTTATGATTTGGAATGGTTTTCATTCTCTATTTTTAGCAGTGCAGCACACGCCTGCAACAAATTCTTGCCCATCAACATTCTATCCTCTAATTTTTCACTTTATATTTAATTATAATAATTTTTTCTTATAATAACTCTATGAATAATGTGGCGTGGCTGCTGATGGTTATAATATTAATACAAATTTCTCACCGAAAACAAAACAGTAATCTACAAATATGAGTTCAGTCTTAGAAATAAGTCTCCCATCAGAGGCCACCAATCAGCAGCCAACCCAAACACACATCGCCACAGAAAAATGAGATACGGTTATAAATAAAGATATAGAAGCTCAGCTGAATGGGTTACAGAAAAAATAAATTATAAATCTCATATAATAAGTAAATTAGATGAAATTACCTTGATATCTTCTATTAAATCCTCTAGATCTTTTACAGTAAGGCCGTTCAAGTAAGTGTAAGGTTCATGCATCTCAACAGCATCAACCTCTTCTTCTGCACTTATGTACTTGGCCAACAAATCTATTGGTTTGGCTGAAATTAAAATATTAATCATTCATATAATCGTGGACTTGATAGTAAGCAAATAGTTCCTCATCAATTTACTCACTGGCATTTCCAGCAAAACTGTTACACTACAAGAGGAAGTGTCCAATAATTTTCAACACAGAAAATAGAAGGAGGATTTAATATATTCACCAAATTCGTAGAGAAAAGACACTTGGATTTATCATCTTAGATTTAATTAGATTGTCAAAAATGAAAATTTGGAGATTGTATTGATATCTTATCAAAGTTCTCTTAACTTAGGACAGAAATCTAAAATCAATGACATGAAAATGAATTTTAGTAGAATTTTATTTTTATCAAACCTATCTCAAGCTCTTATAATGAAGTTTATTTACTTAACTTTGCAATAGTAAAAGATATTGGTAGGCCATGTGGCAAGAAGAAACAAAATCCGTTGGACATATGCAGTTCTCAAGTGGATACCGAGAGATGCAAAGTGACCAAGGAGACCAAAGGAGAGATGGAACAGAGACATCGTCAAGTACTTGTAACAAGAAGCTCTGGACAGAGGAAAGTACTAAGAAAGGCCAATGCTGGTGATATATGGGCCATTCTGCAATCCAATCAAAGGTGACTTTGTGTCTTCTTTTAGCCATTATATTACATTAACAAATATTTCTGAAAAATTACAGAAAACAGCCTGACTCCCTTAAATAAAATGAATAATTATCTATTAAACAAACATTTAATGAACCTACCTCGACCATCCTGGATCCGAATCCGGGAGCGCAGCCTAGCCTGATCCAGATGAAATTGGTCCTCTTGCCTCTCCCACTCCTCGAACTGAGCTGCCTCCTTCTCTCGTTGCATCAACGCCATCTCTTCTTCTCTCTGTTGCCTCTCAAGCTCGCGCTCTTGTCGACGTTTCTTAACCTATAACAGATATTTTCCACTAGCTTTAATTATTTTATATACACAAAGAAAAAAATGCACTAGTATGATGGCATCTCTTAGAAAATTTGGTCAATCTTTCTTTGCAGGACAATGAGAAATTGCAATAACACAAGGAGCAAGAATGAAAAGGCCTTGGGTAAATTTGTCGAAAGAGTATGCACTCGTGCACACAAAGCTCCCAAAAGGGATAGTGAAAAAGTTTTGGTAGCTTAGATGAAGCATCCCTGATAAAGGAAGATCCTGTGTTTGATTCCTGGTCATGTCAGACTCTTTCCAAGTCCATTTTTCGTAGGGAGCAAAAGGAATATATTTTTGTCATTGAATCTCCACTACTAAACTATCAGCCAATTTTGAATTATCCTACTTATAAAATGCAAAGATATAAATGTTGAAATGTATTTCATATATTTATTGTATAGAAAAGACTAAATAAATGCACATCATAATTTCAAGTTTCTTCAAACCATTGGATATTCAATCTAACAAAGAGAGGTTGCCAGATTGATGTTCGAGATTTCGATGAGACCTATTTCATATTGAAGTAGACATAGCGAAAGTAAAAAGTGAGATAGGTTTTGTCCACATAGGCCTTGGTTCCTGAGAAAATTGACAATAAAAATATCTTTTTTGTTGATTATCCTATGTATGTATGCTTCCCTGTATAGCAGCAGATGCTCCCGATGTGGGGGTATCAGATGGACCTGCTATCGAATTCGTTGTTGGATGTATTTTTTATTACTTTTTAAACCTTAATTTCCTCAAACTTTATTTTAGAATGTTATAAAACGATTTTGCAAGGACAAAAACCTTAGGTTGTAATTTTTCACAACATAATTCGAAAAATTCTTCCGCTATGATATTCGCTGGAGATTTTTCCCGAGGCACGAACGAGTGGTTTTATATGTTTTCCGTCAGATGGCATAGCAAACTTGGTGAAATGTGACTGACTTTTAACAACAATTCAGACCTACCACTTATTCCGTAAATATGAGTTTCATTGGCCTAGTCTGATTAGGAAAAATATTGCAGAATATAAGTTTCTGTAGATTTAGGACATCAGCCCCCATTTTTGTTTAATTAATTAAAATTTAAAGAAAGTATGAAGTAAACATCTTATCCGCAATTGCACAAAAGTCAAATTTTGAAGTTCTGCAAAATTCAGGTCTTCTTAGAGACTTGTAAAAGTACATATTTAATTAAGAATTTTAAAAGCGTCTAAATGAGCCCCAGCCGTCATTCTAGGTAGAGCGAAACTTCCGTCCATCTAATGTTAACAACCAATTATTTTGTCTTATTCTTCAATGCATTTAACACTTCAAGAAATACTTTAAATCTCTATAGCTATTAAGCAGGCTTAATTTAAGTCTGAATTTTCTGTTCCAATCAATTCATCATTTGTGATGCAATGATAAACATTTTGTTGAAGTATTCATCGTGGGCTTTAAAATTAATATAAAACTTTTTAAGTAATTTAAACAAGATGCTAATGGATTTAGCAGTCTCCCCAAGACCTTGAATGCTGACCCTAAGTTGAGAACATGATATTACTCAACACTTCTCCCATCATCAATTTACTAAGCTATATCCCAGCTTATTCTGCTCTTTTTGCAACTTCACGTCTAAATATCTCCAAAAATTTTGAATTAATAGAATTCCTACATTATTGGTTACTGCCAGAAGTTGATTCGAATGAACTGTATGATTCTACAGTTGCAACAAGAACACGAGTCTATCAAAAACATTATACTTTTGAGTGTCATGCAAAATGATTATAAGCGAGCAGTGGCAAGCAACATATTGTATTCTTAAAAAAATAAAAGAACATTAGCTTTGTCCCTCACTGAAAATGGAATTTAACGTTTCTTCTATTGACTGTTGTGTAGGGCGTTGCTAAACACATTCAAATCTGAAAAAACTTATTTCAACATCAGCCAGCATTTAATATAAACAGGCTGTATTTATACCCATTAATCTCCTATCTGATCCATGTTAAATGCACCACCAACAGACATAGGAAGAGGTGAAAGAGACCAACAAAAAAGGAGTATTTTGATCGAGTTATCAGAGACTCTCATTATCTTCTTAGTTTTCTGTCTCTCTCAAATTGCATTTTAATACTTACTATCTGCTTTCATTTCTTTCTTAAATATTGTATTTGCACTTTAAAATTTGAAAATTTTCATTCAAAAATTGACTCATTCAACCCCTAACAATAACACTTGCAATCGATATAATCAAGCAGTGAGAAGTTGGAATGTTTATTCTTTTTGATGGCAATTACTGCACTATTTTCCCAATCAATATATGAAGTATGCTTAAAAATGTCGCTGGGTTTTTCAGAAATATTTCAGCAAAATAGTCATCTATGGCTACTTTAATCCTAACATAATCACATACTCATAATACCTTGTTATTTTAAAATAAAATCTACCGAGGCTGCCCAGACATTGAGGAAATTGACCTTAGTACTTGACGAAGAGTGCTTTTCCACACATTCAGAGAATACCAGATTGTCATACAGGTTTCATAGCTTCTTATCATTTGTTCGATCTATTACCTTCTCGAGCTCTCTTCTGTTCTCCTCCTGCTTCTGTCGGTTCCGCCCTTCTATTTCTTCTCTGCTCACTCCTGTCAGCCCCTCCTTGTCCAGTTTCTTCTTCCACACAAAAGTTGCTAGCAAGTTGGCATCTCCAAATGGATTGTCAGTGTTGGTGTAGTGGAGATAGTCGTTATCCCATCCCATTCTCTCTTTCCGTTTCCTTTCCTTTGCCTCCTTCTTGAGCAGACGTCGCTGTCTCTTTTCCTCTGCACTTTCATTTGCCTTCATCAGCTCTTTCTGTCTCTTCTTCGTTTCTATCCTCGCCAGTCTATCCTCCTGCAATTTCTGCAACAGTTTCACAGACTTTGATGAAGAGTCTGACTCGTCAGAACTCTCGCTGGTGGTGGAACTGCTCTCTGAAATAGAACTAAGCACGCAATCACATTATTGCTTCGAGAGTCGTTATTGAAGACTAGGATTTCCATTGCTGTCTCTGCTAATCGAATTAGTACTTTATGATATATATTTCACTAGTCAGTCCATCGCTTACATAAACATTGTTTCATGGAATTTATTTTGTATAATTCAGATGAATAAAATTAAAACTGCAAAATAAACTTTAGTTGGTAATCACTTATCAAAGGGAGTTTTCCATAAACAATTATTAATTCTAGTGATAAAATATTTATAATAGATATTTAGCCATAATTTGTATGCATACAAATGAAATACCTAATATTTTGATATAATCTCCAAAAACTTTGATTTACTGCAACAAAACAATTGCCAAAAATTGATTTCCGTTAGTAGTACTTTCTTAATAACCAAAACGATAATCACTACTTTGTTACAAATAAAAAAATTTTTAATTTTATTAATTAGGATAATGCATATATTTCGAAGGTGTGTCAATGGAAATAGATACATTCTTTTAATTTCTTGAATTTATTTTAACCAATCACAAAAGTATTGTGTCCCGAGGTCTTAATTTCATAATTTAGAGGAGGATATACATGAGAAAGATATCCAATGCAAGACTATATCTAAATAGTATTAATGGGCATAATGATACAGCAGATATGACAATTGATAATCTATTCCCTAAGAGGTTCAAGTTTCTCTACAGGATATCTATTTAATTAGCTTGAAACATGAATATCATTAATATATTTGAGTTTTCAATCGTCGTTACAATTGGATTGAGGCTGAAGTATGTTCTTAAAATAGCCCGAGATACAAAAATTCGACATACTTCCTTTGCAAAATCTGTGTTTAAAGCGACTGTCAGAAAATTGGGGTATGGAAAGATACCAGTGAACGTTAAGGCTTCCTTAAGTCCATAGCATGTACCGAGTTCTTCATCAATTGCAAGTTTTTCGCCAACATAATAAAAATTTTTGTTTCATAACACGGAAATCCTTTGGTGATATACTATGTCGATGAAAGAAAATTACAATGGTACGAAACATTAACTAAATACAAAGAAAATGTTCCTAATGATGTTTACCTTTCGCGCTTTCGTTTCCTTTTATATTTTGAAGATTTCCTTTCTTTTTCATGTTTATACTTCTTCGAATGTTTGCGAGGTTTTGATATTCCGGATCTCGCAGCATCTTCCTCGCATTCAACTTCACTGCCAGAATACCTTTGTAGTCGTCCCATCTCTTTACCACGATAGGAACAACTGTTGAATGAAATTAACACATTCTAGCATAAATTCATATCATACCAATATCAAACAAAAATGCTAGTATTAAACCTATGAATGCTACCTTTTTTTTCCTCTGTCCTGAGAGTCTGAAGACCTAGAGGAGTTATAATCCATCTTTTGCTTTCATTTAATTCAGGGAACGATAAGATTCATTGTCAACAAATTGACAAAGGAATCTGATAACAAGCAATACACACGCGTGTAGATTTTGGAATCGGTTCCCGTCTGTTTCCTTTTTGGCCGTCTAGGTAGCAGCACGAGTACAATATCCCGTTGTGGAGTTTGCAGTGGTTTGCAGCGTTTGCAGGTTTACAGTTTTGAAAGAGCGTGGCAATGCAAGCACAACACAACCCAATGTCTATAGAGAGAGATTATATTATATATAGATATTGATCAGAGGGCTTCCTAGTTCGTTTCATCAGATAATTTTCCTGCTTATAGTCCAAATCTCCCAGCAATACCGCGTTTCTAAAGTATTTCTTTTCCAACTTATTCTTCAGGGAAGAATTGTTCAAAATAGTTTGGCCGTGGCTTTTTTATATCACTCTGCTCTAAATCTTTCTAATAAGTTATTTCGTTGCATGTATTTCCCCATTTTCAAGACTATTCATCTACAAGTAAGTATAAAAAGTAACTTGCGTCAAGGAGTACGTCCAACATTATGCACCTTCGCGGAAAATACCTTCAATGAAGCCTTGGAAGCAAGACTTAAGACCATACACGTTGACGGACATGCCTACTATTAGTTTAGATAATTGTTCCATATTTTCCTCAGTTCCTTATTTTGTTTTCACACAAATTCCATTCAATTTTTAATGTTCTTATATGTTACACAACATTTGCTTTTTCTGACCAGTAACAGAAGGCGCTAAATGCAGTGAATACAATAAACAACGAATGTAAACAAGGCTCGCAGCGGCTTGCAGTACCTAGCTGCTACGGCGGAATAGGTTTGTTTACGTCACACCCTGTAGAAGATGGCGGCCATTCGTTTGTGCGCAAGCTTCGAAATAGGATTTTTAATCTGTTATGGTTGAATAAGTACGGAATTTATAGGGGAAAAATTTGTAATTTAGGTTTTTCATGCGCCAAATATTTATTTTCCATGGTTACCAAAAATTGTGCAAATACTCTATTGTATCCAATAAGTAGCTCTTGAACCACAATAAAGCTTGACCTGTAATACCATATCCCTGCAACTTAGCAGTCAAGTGGTTTATGCTCACAGTATCTTAAGCTGCTTAAAGCAGGTTTTGATACTGTAACCATCTGTATAAATCTGTATAATCTGTATAAATGACATTACTTGTCCTCTATCAAAAGAGTTAAGAATGTGACCCTGTAAAATGCTAAATTTGTAATTGTTGAGTGACCAGAGTAGAAGCCATGTTGTTCATAGACTATAACATTTTTAAAGCAAGGTCTAACAGTGTCAAGCACAGTACTTTCAAATACTTTTGCTATATGAGACAGAATTGACATTGGTCAATAACATTTAACATTTGATTTATCTCCTGATTTGAAAATGGGCACTACATGACTAAGAGAATCTTTGGAAAAATACCACTTGACAATGATGACAAAAATACCACTTGATGCAAACATTGGATAGCTGCATTTTGAATTTCTGGATCCATGGGAGCCTAAATAGTGGTTTATCCTCTTCATTTACAACCACCATTGGCAGCATTAAGTTCTTTTTTCTATATTGGACATCAACCCAACTTTGGTCCTCAACGTCCAATGCCATGTCACCCTATGCCATCAGTCACCCTGTTGGCTTCAACCTTGGGCTGACCCACAGGTCCTTGCTGTGCTTTTGCCTGAGCTTTTCCTGTGCCCCATTTTCACGGGATGTCCATTTAAGGGAGCTTTGGACGCGATTGTGCACAGTCGTGACATTGCTCAGTTTGTCTGCCTCAATATTCCCATTTCTCCCCTAAACACACTTGACTATTTTCTGTTGAGGCTTTTCCTTCTTCAAGAATTTTTTCTGTAAATAACCCTTAACTACACGATGATAGCATTCTTGTCTAGGCAACCTTCCACCTGTCCATGGATTGCATGGCCACATTCCTTTTTACCATTAACCTGGCTGACCTGGAATCTTTGTCTTAATCGCATTTTGGATTCTTTGACCCTTCATTGAACTTTCTATACTGCTTGACTCATATTGCTGGCACCCTGTACTTAATTTTTGGCATGTTCCATCATTAGCTCCAAATCAAATACCTTCTGGAATCTGACCTTGGTATTGTTGCCGTAGTAGTTTCTTCTGTTCAGCCATTTCTGTCACAGTTACATCTGAACCTTGGCATGGCAGACACCAGCAGCAATTCAGCCATGCAGTTGTTTGTCCAATGTATTTCCATAATTGCATGAATGAATCAGATCCCTTAACCAATTAGCCTATTGACTGAAAATTCACTGTCTTGACAAATCGCTATGTATAATTCCATTCTGGCTGTAAAGATTGCCAATATTAGCTTGCACAATGAATGGAAGACTCCTTTGACTTGCTCATATGGCATTTTAGTGTTAACCTCAATGGGGTAAACAATATTTCTTAAAGCCTCCAAAATGTTCTGCACCCACATATGCAAGTAGCTTTTACTCCTCACATTCGATTGACCTACAAATTGTAGGAATCCCATGTCACTTTTGCCCTGTCAAAATGGTGAAAAGAAAACTAGCATATATGTTATAATCTCAGTCATTGTTCCTTTTTCTTTTTCCGCTTACTATGTTTGAATCTATTTAAAGGTCGATTGCACAATTAGGATGATGTGTTATTCCAACAATGCATTTTTGAGGGAATTTCTTGTTCTGACTATGCACTTATATGATGATTAACATTATTCCAACAATGAAACTTCAAGGAAATTCCGTTTGCATTATAGTTATTAGTGGTAAAATCTCTTATATTCCATTTACTCTTGACAAATCTAATATAATAAAAAGCTATTGTGTGTTCATCTGTCATCATATGTGGTTATATATTTGTATCTATATAAACATAGATACAACATTATAAATAAACAAATAAAATAAAAATCATTGCTCATTGTGTGTGTTCGTTATTTGACTTCTTTCACCTCTACATTTTTGAGTTTCTGCATTGTAAGTAATTTAAAGATATTTGCTATAATATTTAGAAAGTAAAAGTAATAAAGATATAATTTAGGTTGAAAATGAGCTGGCATTTGCACAATGTTGAAGCTCATAGACAATACCGCTTACATCTAAGATAAGAAGAAACTGCAATTACAAGGAAATGATGTAATTACTAATTATCCAACAGAATTTTTTAATTCTCAGTAACAAATCAGGAGTGCCGCCACACAAATTAATTTTAAAAATTGGTTCAATAGTTATGCTTATAAGAAATATTAATCTGATAAAACAATTCTTAAATGGTATACAATTAGTAATACGGTCGATGAAGGAAAATTATTTAGACATGGAAATCTTAACTGGAAGTAACAAGAGGAATCAAGTTTTTATACCACAAACAATTTTGACACCCACTAAAACCAAACTACCTTTTACATTGAAGAGACGTCAGCTCCCAGTAATATTGGCATTTGCGATAACTATCAATGACTCGCAAGAGCAGACATTCGATCATCAAGGTGTGCATTTACCACATGAGGTTTTTTCTCATGGACAGTTAGTTATATGTGGCAGTTTCAAGAACAGGAAATGAAAATTATGTAAAAAACAAAGTAAATAATACAGTTGCACAAGGTAAAATGTTGAAAGATTCAAGGACATTTACAAAGAATGTTAATTTATTTAAAATAATTGTTAATTTAAAGAGAAAGATAATCTGAAAAAACTTATTAATGTTGGTTGTTCATTATTATATAATCAAAAATGTATCAAAAGTCATAATGATGTGTTTTTTATATTTTCTGATTTAAGCTACCTAAACATAATTATCATAGAATTTACAAACAAATTGATTTACAATGTTTTAATGTTGCAAATTTATTTGAAACGGGTTTCACTAGTATAATATTTGTACTTGTAATCAACAGAACAGAGTAACAGTCCAAGCAAGGAAAGCAAAATGAAAACACTAACAAACTAAACAAAATATCGGTTACTGTATAAACCCAAGTAAAACATTAAATATCAATTTGCTAAAGTGGATTGAAAGTATCTTTTGTGATACCCCCATTATAAGTCACAGACAACAACTTCCAATGCTTTATCCATTGTAAAAAAATTCCAAGGAATTTATACTTAATAAATAACATATTGGACCTGACCATTCATTAGATTTTATTAAGCTTTTTAGAGTATATTTATAACTCATTATGTCCCACCATCTTTTAAAGTTTACTAATATTACTGATACAGGTATTGTGTTGTTCTTAAGAGATCAGCATTAGTATCAATATGACAAGACAATGTAAATTGCCTAATATACCTTTCTGTCTGTAATAATAAAGTTTTACAAAATACTGTTAATATAAATAAAACAGCATAGAATATCGATTATATATAGACTCTTCTCCGGATATACCTATATATAAGTTACGAGTAAAATGTAGCATGGATACTGCAAGCAGATCGACAACACTAATTTCATAACGGGACAGTCCTCGAAAGATTAAAAAAAAAGATTGAAAATATTCTAATAATTCACTACAATGAAATCATTTGGTATCAAACCCGGGTCTTCCTGGTGAACTAACTATGCAGCACAACAGAAGATCACCATCTCTAACTATGTGTGAAAATTCAAGCAGAAATATTGGCTGCAACTGCCTCAAACGAAGTTCTACTTTTCACGAATGTAATGGCTCTCTGGGTTCGAACCAAGGACTATCAAGGAAATCTAAAACATGTTTTTGAAATGTATTTATGGTCTCTATCTATATGCCGAATTTCAACTTTAAATATTATTGGGAAAGGGTTCAAAATAATTCTAAAAAATCGAAACATTTACTAATTATAAAGACGCCTAGTGTCGAACCCAGGACAAATTGGCAGCTGAGAATGCACAGTATGACTTTTTAGGACTTGGTCTTATTTCATCCATAGTTTGAAGTCAATATATTGATATTAATTAAATTCTCGGCAAGATATATCTTGAATATATCGAGAATTTTGATCCCCTATATATATATATATATATATATATATATATATATATATATATATATATATATATATATATATTATATATAAAGAAATATTGGCTCCAACTGCCTCAAATGACGTCCTACTTTTCAATAATTTGAATGGCTTTCTGGATTCGAACCAAGGACGATCTAGGAAATCTTAAACATGTTTTTGAAATGTATCTACGTTTTCTATCTCTATGCCTAATTTCATGTTTTAATATTACTGGGAAGGGGTTAAAATTAATTCTTAAAACTCGCATAAATTACTGATTGTAGAGACGCCTGGTGTCGAACCAAGGAAATATTGGTAGCTGTGAATGCACAATATGACTTATTAGGACTTCATCTTATATCATACAAAGTTTGAAGTCGATATCATGCCGGGAAGTACCTAAAACCGTTTTCTGATATCTCCGTAAGAAATGCATTGAGGAATGCAAATTACTCTCTGGGATCGAACCAAGGACCATCAGCGGATATAAAAAATTTGATAATGAAATATTATTGTAATCTCCAACTCCATGCCGAATTTCAAGTTTCCATACCATAGGGAAGTGGTCCAAAAAAAATCTTAAAAATCGCCACAATGCATTTTAAACGGCCGATATTTGCCTCGACCTAGCATCGAACCCAGGATATTTTAAGTAAAACCCATTTATGTTTTCGATAGATCATGACCATATATATACGCTCCTTGAGTTTTGATTCTCTACCTATCCGGGAAGTATTTTTTAAAAATTCCCGAAAATCAAAGCAATGCATTTAAACGGGAAAAATCGGGACTTTGGGGCCCTCTGGAATCGAACCAATGACACTGAGGTTCAAAATCGCAATTTTTCTGGAGGTTACACGTTATGGCCAATATGTCGTAAAAATTTCAACTCAATCACTCTTGTGGTTTAGGCTGTGAGTTTGTATCCTCTCTATCTATTATATATAGATGCTTCTCCGGATTCATTCATATATCATATATTCATATATATATACGAGTAAAATGTAGCTTGCATACTGCAAGCAGATCGGTAATACTAATTTCATATTGGCATCATATCGGGACGGTCCTCAAAAGAAAAAATAAGGATTGATATTTTTCTTAAAATTCGCTGAAATTTCATCGTCTGGAATCGAACCCGGGCCTTACTGGTGAACTTACTATTCAGCACAATAGAAGATCACCATCTCTAGCCATGTGTGAAAATTCAAGCAGATATATTGGCTCCAACTGCCTCAAAAGACGTTCTAATTTTCACGAATGTAAATGGCTCTCTGGATTCAAACCAAGGACGATCTTGGAAATCTAAAACATGATTTTCAAAGTTATCTATCATTTCTATCTACATGCCGAATTTCAAGTTTCTATACTGTTGGGAAAGGGTTCAAAATAATTATTGAAAATCGGATCAGTTACTGATTGTAGAGACGCCTGGTGTCGAACCCAGGACACATTGACAGCTGTGAATGCACATTTTGATTTGTAAAGACTTGCTCTTGTATCATGCTAAGTTTGATGTCGATAGCATGCCGGGAAGTACCTAAAAATGTTTTCCGTTATCTCCGTAAGAAATGCATTGAGGAACTTAAATGGACTTCTGGGATCGAACCAAGGACCATCAGCGAATATGTAAAATTTGATCCTGAAATTTATTATTGATCTCCAACTCAATGCCGAATTTCAAGTTTCCATGCCATCGGGAAATGGTCCAAAAAAATCTTAAAAATCGCCACAATGCAATTTAAACGGCCGATTTTTGCCCCGGCCTAGCATCGAACCAAGGACAATATTCGAAGATGTCTTTCCGATTTTCGTTGGCTATGCACGGCATTTAGCGGTCCCTCGAGTTTCAACTCTCTGCTTTTCCGGGAAGTGCCTCAAAAAAATTTTCGAAAATCCCCGCCATGTAATCTTATGGGGAAAATCGCGACTTTGGGGCCCTCTGGAATCGAACCCATGACACTGAGGTTCAAAATCGCAATTTTTCTGGAGGTTATACGTTATGGCCAATATGTAGTAAAAATTTCAAGCCATTGACGCTAGTGGTTTAGCCTGTGACTTTGTATCCTCTCTATATCTGTTATATATAGATGCTTCTCCGGATTCATTCATATATATACCTATATAGATAGATAGATAGATAGATAGGATACAAATTCACAGCCTAAACTACAAGCGTCATTGATCTGAAATTTTTATGACATATTGGCCATAACGTGAAACCCCCAGGAAAAAAGCGACTTTGATCCTCAGTGTCATGGGTTCGATTCCAGAGGGCCCCAAAGTCCCGATTTTTCCCGTTTAAATGCATTGCTTTGATTTTCGGGAATTTAAAAAAAATACTTTCCGGATAAGTAGAGAATCGAAACTCAAGGAGCCTATATATATGGTCATCATCTATCGAAAACATAAATGAGTTTTACGGAAAATATCCTGGGTTCGATGCTAGGTTGGGGCAAAAATCGGCCGTTTAAAATGCATTGTGGCGATTTTTAAGATTTTTTTTGGACCCCTTTCCGATGGCATGGAAACTTGAAATTTAGCATGGGGTTAGAAATCATAAATATATTTCATAATAAATTTTTTTGTATTCGCTTATGGTCCTTGGTTCGATCCCAGAGGGCCATTTGCACTCCAGAATGCATTTCTTATGGGGATAACTTAAACAAATTTTAGGTACTTCCCGGCATGCTATCGACTTAAAACTTAGCATGATAGAAGAACCAGACTTAACAAATCAAACAATGCATTCATAGCTATCAATGTGTCCTGGGTTCGACACCAGGTGTCTCTGCAATCAGAAGTTGATCCGATTTTTAGGAATTATTTTGAAACCTTTCCTAATAATATAGAAACTTGAAATTTGGCATATAGATTGAGATCAATAATAACTTTCAGAAACTTTTTTAAATTTCCAAGATCGTCCTTGGTTCGAGTCCCGAGAGCCATTTACATTCGTGAACATTAGAGCGTCTTTTGAGGCAGTTGTAACCAATATTTCTGCTTGAATCTTCACACATAGTTAGAGATGGTGATCTTCTATTGTGTTTCATAGTAGGTTTTCCAGTAAGACCCGGGTTCGATTCCAGACGATGAAATTTCATCGAATTTTAAGAAAAAATTAAATACTTTTTTTTTTCTTATGAGGACCGTCCCGATGTGATGCCGATATGAAATTAGTATTGCCGATCTGCTTGCAGTATGCAAGTTTCATTTTACTCGTATATATATATATATAGGTATATCCGGAGTTTAGGCTGTGAATTTGTATCCTATCTATCTATCTATCTATCTATCTATCTATCTATCTATATAGGTATATCCATGAATGAATCCGGAGAAGCATCTATATATAATAGATATATATATAGAGTAATACAAAGTCACAGGCCAAACCACTAGCGTCAATGGCTTGAAAGTTTTACCACGTATTGGCCATAACGTATAACCTCCAGAAAAATTGCGTTTTTGAACCTCAGTGTCATGGGTTCGATTCCAGAGGGCCCCAAAGTCGCGATTTTCCCCATAAGATTACATGGCGGGGATTTTCGAAAATTTTTTTGAGGCACTTCCCGGAAAAGCAGAGAGTTGAAACTCTAGGGACCGCTAAATGCCGTGCATAGCCAACGAAAATCGGAAAGACATCTTCGAATATTGTCCTTGGTTCGATGCTAGGCCGGGGCAAAAATCGGCCGTTTAAAATGCATTGCGGCGATTTTTAAGATTTTTTTTGGATCCTTTCCCGATAACATGGATTATTGAAACTCGGCAAGTCGATAGATATCATGAATTTTTTTCATAATCGAATTTTACATATTAGCTTATGGTCCTTGGTTCGATCCCAGAGGACCATTTGCACTTCCCAATGCTTTTCTTACGGAGATAACGGAAACAAATTTTAGGTACTTCCCGGCGCGATATCAACTTCAAACTTTGCATGTACAAAGATGAAGTCCATACAAATCAAACAGTGCATTCACAGCTATCAAAGAGTCCTGGGTTCGACACCAGGTGTCTCTGCAATCAGAAGTTAATCCGATTTTTAGGAATTATTTTGAAACCTTTTCCAAGGTTTCCAATTTCAGGATCAAATTTTACATATTCGCTGATGGTCCTTGGTTCGATCCCAGAAGACCATTTGCACTTCCCAATGCTTTTCTTACGGAGATAACGGAAACAAATTTTAGGTACTTCCCGGCACGATATCGACTTCAAACTTTGCATGTAGAAAGATCAAGTCCATACAAATCAAACACTGCATTCACAGCTATCAAAGTGTACTGGGTTCGACACCAGGTGTCTCTGCAATCAGAAGTTGATCCGATTTTTAGGAATTATTTTGAAACCTTTGCCAATAATATAGAAACTTCAAATTCGGCATATAGATAGAGATCATAAATAACTTTCAGAAACATTTTTTAGATTTCCATGATCGTCCTTGGTTCGAATCCAGAGAGCCATTTAAATTCCTGAAAATTAGAACGTCTTTTGAGGCAGTTGTAGCCCATATTTCTGCTTGAATTTTCATACATCGTTACAGATGGTGATGTTCTATTGTGCTGCATAGTAAGTTCACAGTAAAGACCCGGGTTCGATGCCAGACGATGGAATTTAGGCAAATTTTAAGAAAAATTTCAATCTTTTTTTTTTCTTTTGATGGCCGTCCGGATATGATGCCGACATGAAAATAGTGTTGTCGATTTGCTTGCAGTATGCAAGCAACATTTTACTCGTATAATAGATATATATAAGTTATATATAGGGGATCAAAATACTAACCATGTTCCACAAGCGCCAATGCCTTGAAATTTTTACGACATATTGGCCATAACGTGTAACCTCCAGGAAAAAGCCGACATTGAACCTCGGTGTCATGGGTTCGATTCCAGAAGGCCCCAAAGTCGTGATTTTGTCCATAAGAATACATGCCGGGAAGTACGTTAATTTTGTTTCCGTTATCTCCGTAAGAAATGCATTGAGAAGTGAAAATGTCCCTCTGGGATCGAACCAAGGACCATCAGCGAACATGTAAAATTTGATTATGAAATATATTTGTGACATCTATCCACGTGCTGAGTTTCGAGTATCCATGTTATCGGGAAAGGATCCAAAAAAAATCTTCAAAATCGCCGCAATGCATTTTAAACGGCCGATTTTTGCCCCGACCTAGCATCGAACCAAGGATAATATTCATAGATGTCTTTATGGTTTTCTTTAGATATCTTTGGCATCTAGCGATCCCTCGAATTTCAACTCTCTACTTTCCCGGGAAGTGCACCAAAAAAATTTTCGAAAATCCCCGCCATGTATCCTTATGGAGAAAATCGCGACTTTGGGGCCTTCTGGAATCGAACCCATGACACCGAGGTTCAATGTCGGCTTTTTCCTGGAGGTTACACGTTATGGCCAATACGTCCTAAAAATTTCAAGTCGTTGGCACTTGTGGAACATGGTAAAACTTTTGATCCCCTATATATATCTATTATTTTATTAAGTCCCGATTTTTCCCGTTTGAATGCATTGCCGTGATTTTCGGGAATTAAAAAAAAATACTTTCCGGATAGGTAGAGAAGTAAAACTCAAGGTGCCTATATTTATGGTCTTGGACTTTCGAAAACATCAATGACTTTTACAAAAGTTATCCTGGGTTCGATGCTAGGACGATGCAAAGATCTGCCCTTTAAAATACATGGGAGCCGTTTTTCATTATTTTTTTAGATGCACTTATCGAAATGATAGGATGTTCGTGCTTGGCTGGAAGATGTATGGTACGAATAAGTTTTAGAAAAAAATTTTCATAAGACCGTACTGTTCCTGGGTTCGAAGCCAGAGCACAATAACGTTTCTCTCATAAGGAATATAAAGGAAAAGTAGGACGTCATTTGAGGCAGTTGTAACCAATATTTCTGCTTGAATTTGCATACGCGGTTAGAGATGGTGTTTTTCTTTTGTGCTGCATAGAAAGTATTGCCTGAAAGACCCGGGTTCGATGCCGGGCGGTAAAAATATCACCCATATATAATACTATGGGGTATCTTTTCATAATTTTTTTATGCATTTATCGATATGTAAGGGAGCTCTTGCTTAGATGGAAGATGTATATTAACACTTTGTTTAAGAAAAAAAATAGATAAGACCATGCTGTTCCTGGGTTCGATGCCAGAGCACATTATAATTTCTCAAATAAGGAGTGTATGTGAATAGTAGGACGTCGTTTGAGGTAGTTCCACCTAATAGTTTTGCTTGAATTTTCACACATAGTTTGATATGGTAATTTTCTATTTTGCTGCATAGTAAGTACACCAGGAAGACCGGGGTTCGCTGCCAGGTGATTAAATTGCAGCGAATTCTACGAATATTTTGAATTTTTTTTTTCTTTTGATGTCCGTCCCGATATGATGCCGATATGAAATTAGTGTTGTCGATCTGCTTGCAGTATGCAAGCTACATTTTACTCGTATCATATAATTGCGATTTTGATCCTCAGTGTCATAGGTTCGATTCCAGAGGGCCCCAAAGTCCCGATTTTTCCCGTTTAAATGCATTGCTTTGATTTTCGAAAATTTTTTTGAGGCACTTCCCGGAAAAGTAGAGAGTTGAAATTCAAGGGATCGCTAGAAGCCGTGCAAATCCAACGTTTATCAGAAAGACATCGCCGAATATGGTTCATGGTTCGATGCTAGGTCGGGGCAAGTATCGGCCGTTTAAAATGCATTGCGGCGATTTTGAAAAATTTTTTTGGGTCCTTTCCCGATAACATGGATACTTGAAACTCGGCACGTCGATAGATATCATAAATATATTTCGTAATCAAATTTTTCTTGTTCGCTGATGGTCCTTGGTTCGATCCTAGAGGACCATTTGCACTTCTCAATGCATTCCTTACGGAGATAACGGAAACAAAATTAAGGTACTTCCCGGCATGCTATCGACTTCAAACTTTGCAAGATACAAGAAAAAGTCTTTACAAATCAAACTTCGCATGCACAGCTTACAATATGTCCTGGGTTCGACACCAGGTGTCTCTGCAATCAGAAGTTGATCCGATTTTTAGGAATTATTTGGAAACCTTTCCCAATAATATAGAAATTTGAAATTCTGCATATAGATAGAAATCATTAATAACTTTCAGAAATATCTTTTAGATTTCCAAGATCGTCCTTGGTTCGAATCCAGAGAGCCATTTACTTTCGTGATAATTAGAACGTCTTTTGAGGCAGTTGTAGCCAATATTTCTGCTTGAATTTTCACACATGGTTAGAGATGATGATCTTCTATTGTGCTGCATAGTTAGTTCACCAGTAAGTTCCGGGTTCGATGCTAGACGATGAAATTTAAGCGAATTTTAAGAAAAATTTCAATCCTTTTTTATTTCTTTTGAGGAGCGTTCCGATATGATGCCGATATGAAATAAGTATTGCCGATCTGCTTGCAGTATGCAAGCTACATTTTACTCGTATATATATATATATACAAGCAGATCGACAACACTATTTTCATGTCGGCATCATATCCGGACGGCCATCAAAAGAAAAAAAAAGATTAAAATTTTTCTTAAAATTTGCCTAAATTCCATCGTCCGGCATCGAACCCGGGTCTTTACTGTGAACTTACTATGCAGCACAATAGACCATCACCATCTCTAACGATGTGTGAAAATTCAAGCAGAAATATGGGCTACAACTGCCTCAAAAGACGTTCTAATTTTTACGAATTTAAATGGCTCTCTGGATTCGAACCAAGGACGATCTTGGAAATCTAAAAAATGTTTCTGAAAGTTATTTATGATCTCTATCTATATGCCGAATTTAAAGTTTCTATATTATTGGAAAAGGTTTCAAAATAATTCCTAAAAATCGGATTAACTTCTGATTGCAGAGACACCTGGTGTCGAACCCAGGACTCTTTGATAGCTGTGAATGCACTGTTTGATTTGTATGGACTTCATCTTTGTACATGCAAAGTTTGAAGTTGATATCGCGCCGGGAAGTACCTAAAATTTGTTTCCGTTATCTCCGTAAGAAAAGCATTGGGAAGTGCAAATGGTCCTCTGGGATCGAACCAAGGACCATAAGCTAATATGTAAAATTCGATTATGAAAAAAATTCATGATATCTATCGACTTGCCGAGTTTCAATAATCCATGTTATCGGGAAAGGATCCAAAAAAAATCTTAAAAATCGCCGCAATGCATTTTAAACGGCCGATTTTTGCCCCGGCCTAGCATCGAACCAAGGACAATATTCGAAGATGTCTTTCCGATTTTCGTTGGCTATGCACGGCATTTAGCGGTCCCTAGAGTTTCAACTCTCTGCTTTTCCGGGAAGTGCCTCAAAAAAATTTTCGAAAATCCCCGCCATGTAATCTTATGGGGAAAATCGCGACTTTGGGGCCCTCTGGAATCGAACCCATGACACTGAGGTTCAAAAACGCAATTTTTCTGGAGGTTATACGTTATGGCCAATACGTGGTAAAACTTTCAAGCCATTGACGCTAGTGGTTTGGCCTGTGACTTTGTATCCTCTCTATATATATATATATATATATGAATACGAGTAAAATGTAGCTTGCATACTGCAAGCACATCGATAACAAAAGTTTATTGTCGGCATCACATAGAGTGAGTCCTCAAAAGAAAAAAAAATGGTTAGAAAATATTCTTAATTTCCGCTGCAATTTATTCGTCTGGCATCGAACCCAGGTCTTCCCGGTCATACTCACTATGCAGAACCATAGAAGATCACCATCTGTAACTATGTGTGAAAATTCAAGTAGAAATATTAACTGCAACTGCCTCAAACGACGTCCTACGTTTCCCTTATACTCCTTATGATAGAAATGCTAATGTGCTCTGGCATCGAACCCAGGAATAGTACGGTGTTATCTGATTTTTTTTCTAAAACCAATTCTTTTCAAACATCTTCCAGCCGAGTACGAACTTCCTATCATTTCGATAAGTGCATCAAAAAAATAATGAAATACTAAACCAATGTATTTTATACGGGAGACATATTTGCCACCCGGCGTCGAACCCGGATCTTTCTGGTAATACTTCCTATGCAACATAATAGAAGATCACTATCTCTAACAATGTGTAAAAGTTCGAGCAGAAATATTGGCTGCAACTGCCTCAAACGACGACTTACTTTTCCCTTATATTCCTTATGAGAGAAAAGTTAATGTGCTCTGGCATCGAACCCAGGAATAGTACAGGCTTAAGAAATTTTTTTTCTTAAACCATTTCTCAATATATATCTTCTAGCAGAGCGAAAAGTTCCTTACATTCCGGTAAGTGCATCAAAAAAATTAATGAAAAACTATCCCCATGCATTTTAAATGCGGGATTTTTGAATCGTCCTAGCGTCGAACCCAGGACGTTCTCATCAGTAATCATTAATGTTTATAATAGTTCTTGACCATATCTCTAAGGTCCTTGAATTTCGAATATCTACCTGTCCGGGAAGTATTATTTAAAAAATTTTGAAAATCGCCACCATGTATCCTTATGGAGAAAATCGGGACTTTGGGGCCTTCTGGAATCGAACCCATGACACCGAGGTTCAATGTCGGCTTTTTCCTGGAGGTTACACGTTATGGCCAATTCGTCGTAAAAATTTCAAGTCTTTGGCACTTGTGGAACATGGTAAAACTTTTGATCCCCTATATATATATATATATATATATAACTTATATATAGGTATATCCGGAGAAGCGTCTATATATAATAGATATATAACTTATATATAGGTATATCCGGAGAAGCGTCTATATATAATAGATATGATATATGAATGAATCCGGAGAAGCATCTATATATAATAGATAGAGAGGATACAAACTCACAGCCTAAACCACAAGAGTGATTGAGTTGAAATTTTTACGACATATTGGCCATAACGTGTAACCTCCAGAAAAATTGCGATTTTGAACCTCAGTGTCATTGGTTCGATTCCAGAGGGCCCCAAAGTCCCGATTTTTCCCGTTTAAATGCATTGCTTTGATTTTCGGGAATTTTTAAAAAATACTTCCCGGATAGGTAGAGAATCAAAACTCAAGGAGCGTATATATATGGTCATGATCTATCGAAAACATAAATGGGTTTTACTTAAAATATCCTGGGTTCGATGCTAGGTCGAGGCAAATATCGGCCGTTTAAAATGCATTGTGGCGATTTTTAAGATTTTTTTTGGACCACTTCCCTATGGTATGGAAACTTGAAATTCGGCATGGAGTTGGAGATTACAATAATATTTCATTATCAAATTTTTTATATCCGCTGATGGTCCTTGGTTCGATCCCAGAGAGTAATTTGCATTCCTCAATGCATTTCTTACGGAGATATCAGAAAACGGTTTTAGGTACTTCCCGGCATGATATCGACTTCAAACTTTGTATGATATAAGATGAAGTCCTAATAAGTCATATTGTGCATTCACAGCTACCAATATTTCCTTGGTTCGACACCAGGCGTCTCTACAATCAGTAATTTATGCGAGTTTTAAGAATTAATTTTAACCCCTTCCCAGTAATATTAAAACATGAAATTAGGCATAGAGATAGAAAACGTAGATACATTTCAAAAACATGTTTAAGATTTCCTAGATCGTCCTTGGTTCGAATCCAGAAAGCCATTCAAATTATTGAAAAGTAGGACGTCATTTGAGGCAGTTGGAGCCAATATTTCTGCTTGAATTTACACACATACTTAGAGATGATGATCTTCTGTTGTTCTCTATAGTAAGTTCACCAGGAAGGCCTAGGTTCGATGCCAGACGATTAAATTGCGGCGAATTTTAAGAATATTTTCAATCCCTTTTTTTTTTTTTTGAGGGCCGTCCCGATATGATGCCGACATGAAATTAGTTTTGTCGATCTGCTTGCAGTATGCAAGCTACATTTTACTCGTATATATATATATATAGAGAGGATACAAAGTCACAGGCTAAACCACTAGCGTCAATGGCTTGAAATTTTTACGACATATTGGCCATAACGTATAACCTCCAGAAAAATTGCGATTTTGAGCCTCGATGTCATGGGTTCGATTCCAGAGGGCCTCAAAGTCCCGATTTTTCCCGTTTAAATGCATTGCTTTGATTTTCGGGAATTAAAAAAAAATACTTTCCGGATAGGTAGAGAATCGAAACTCAAGGAGCCTATATATATGGTCATGATCTATCGAAAACATAAATAAGTTTTACGGAAAATATCCTGGGTTCGATGCTAAGTCGGGGCAAAAATCGGCCGTTTAAATTGCATTGTGGCGATTTTTAAGATTTGTTTTGGACCCTTTCCCGATGGCATGGAAACTTGAAATTCGGCATGGAGTTGGAGATCAATAATAAATTTCAGAATCAAATTTTACATATTCGCTGATGGTCCTTGGTTCGATCCCAGAGGACCATTTAAATTCCTCAATGCATTTCTTACGGAGATAACGGAAACAAATTATAGGTACTTCCCGGCACGATAAAGACTTCAAACTTTGTATTATGAAAGATTAAGTGTATACAAATCAAACCGTGCATTCCCAGCTGTCAATGTGTCCTAGGTTCGACACCAGGCGTCTCTACAATCAGTAACTGATCCGATTTTCAATAATTATTTTGAACCCTTTCCCAACAATATAGAAACTTGAAATTCGGCATGTAGATAGAGATCATAAATAAGTTTGAGAAACATTTTTTAGATTTCCATGATCGTCCTTGGTTCGAATCCAGAGAGCCATTTAAATTCGTGAAAATGAGAACGTCTTTTGAGGCAGTTGCAGCCAATATTTCTGCTTGAATTTTCACACATAGTTAGAGATGGCGATGTTCTGTTGTGCTGCATAGTAAGTTCAACAGTAAATACCCGGGTTCGATGCCAGACGATGGAATTTCAGTGAATTTTAAGAAAAATTTCAATCCATTTTTTCTTTTGATGGCCGTCCTGATATGAAGCCGACATGAAAATAGTGTTGTCGATCTGCTTGCAGTATGCAAGCAACATTTTACTCGTATATATATATAACTTATATATAGGTATTTCCGGAGAAGCGTCTATATATAATAGATATATACACTGGGGATCAAAAGTCTAAGCATGTTCCACAAGTGCCACCGACTTGAAATTTTTACGACATATTGGCCATAACGTGTAACCTTCAGAAAAAATCTGACTTTGAACCTCGGTGTCATGGGTTCGATTCCAGAAGGCCCCAAAGTCGCGATTTTGTCCATAAGAATACATGGCGGGGATTTTCAAAAATTTTTCTGAGGCACTTCCCGGACGAGTTGAGAGTTGAAATTCTAGAGATCGCTAGATGCCGTGTATATCTAAAGGAAACCACAAAGACATCTTCAAATATTATCCTTGGTTCGATGCTAGGCCAGGGCAAATATTCTCCCGTTTAATTTAAATTGCGATTTTTAAGATTTTTTTTAATTACTTGCAGATGACTTGGAAACTTGAAACTTGGCACGTGGATATATATCATAAATATATTTCATAATAAAATTTTAGGACTCGCTGATGGTCCTTGGTTCAATCCCAGAGGGCCATTTACATTCTACAATGCATTTCTTATGGAGATTACGGAAGCAAATTTTAGGTACTAAAAATTCCCGAAAATCACGGCAATGCATTTAATGCAGAACCATAGAAGATCACCATCTGTAACTATGTGTGAAAATTCAAGTAGAAATATTAACTGCAACTGCCTCAAACGACGTCCTACGTTTCCCTTATATTCCTTATGAGAGAAATGCTAATGTGCTCTGGCATCGAACCCAGGAGGAGTACGGTGTTATCTGATTTTTTTTCTAAAACCAATTCTTTTCATACATCTTCCAGCCGAGTACGAACTTCCTATCATTTCGATAAGTGCATCAAAAAAATTATGAAATACTAAACCAATGTATTTTAAACGGGAGACATATTTGCCACCCGGCCTCGAACCCGGATCTTTCTGGTAATTCTTCCTATGCAACATAATAGAAGATCACTATCTCTAACTATGTGTGAAAATTCGAGCAGAAATATTGGCTGCAACTGCCTCAAACGACGTCCTACTTTTCCCTTATATTCCTTATGAGAGAAATGTTAATGTGCTCTGGGATCGAACCCAGGAATAGTACGGGCTTAAGAAATTTTTTTCTGTATCCAATTCTTAATATATATCTTCTAGCTGAGCGAAAAGTTCCTTCCATTCCGGTAAGTGCATCAAAAAAATTAATGAAAAGCTATCCCCATGCATTTTAAATGCGGGATTTTTGCATCGTCCTAGCGTCGAACCCAGGACGTTCTCATTAGTAATCATTAATGTTTATAATAGTTCTTGACCATATCTCTAAGCTCCTTGAATTTCGATTCTCTACCTGACCGGGAAGTATTATTTAAAAAATTTTGAAAATCGCCACCATGTATCCTTATGGAGAAAATCGGGACTTTGGGGCCTTCTGGAATCGAACCCATGATACCGAGGTTCAAAGTCGCTTTTTTCCTGGGGGTTTCACGTTATGGCCGATATGTCATAAAAATTTCAGATCAATGACGCTTGTAGTTCAGGCTGTGAATTAGTATCCTATCTATATATCTATCTATCTATTATACGAGTAAAATGTAGCTTGCATACTGCAAGCAGATCGGCAACACTAATTTCATGTCGGCATCATATCGGGAAGGCCGTCAAAAGAAAAAAAAGGATTGAAAATATTCTGACTATTCGCTGCAATTTATTCGTCCGGCATCGAACCCGGGTCTTCCTGGTGATACATACTATACAGCACAATAGAAGATCACCATCTCTAACTATCTGTGAAAATTCAAGCAGAAATATTATATGCAACTGCCTCAAACGACGTCCTACTTTTCCCTTATATTCCTTATGAGAGAAATTTTAATGTGCTCTGGCATCGAACCCAGGAATAGTACGGTCTTATGAAAATTTTTTTCTTAAACCAATTCTTACCTTACACTCTCCGGCAAAGCACGAACTTCCTATTATTTCGAGAAGTGCATAAAAAAAATAATGAAAAACAACTCCCATGTATTTTAAAGGGCAGATCTTTGCATCGTCCTAATTTCAAGTTTTAATATTATTGGGAATGGGTTCAAAATAATTCCTAAAAATCGGATCAGCGACTGATTGTAGAGACGCCTGGTGTCGAACCCTGGACGTATTGGAAGCTGTAAATGCACAAAATGACTTGCTAGGACTAGATCTAATTTCATACAAAGTTTGAAGTCGATATCATACCGGGAAGTACCTAAAATGTGTTTCCGTTATCCCCATAAGAAATGCATTGTGGAGTGCAAATAGCCCTCTGGGATCGAACCAAGGACCATCAGGGAATATGTAAAATTTGATTATGAAATATATTTATGATTTCTAACCCCATGCCAAATTTCAAGTTTCCATGCATTCGGAAAGAGGTCCAAAAAAAATCCTAAAAATCGCCACAATACATTTTAAACGGCCGATTTTAGCCCCGACCTAGCATCGAACCCGGGATATTTTCTGTTAAACTCATTTATGTTTTCGATAGATCATGACCGTATATAAAGGCTCCTAGAGTTTCGATTCTCTACCTATCCGGAAAGTATTTTTTTAAAATTCCCGAAAATCTAAGCAATGCATTTAAACGGGAAAAATCCTGACTTTGGGGCCCTCTGGAATCGAACCCATGATACTGAGGATCAAAATCACAATTTTTCTGGCGGTTAATTATATCTATGAAGTAAGTATATATATATATCACCAGTAAGACCGGGGTTCAATGTCAGACGATGGAATTATATATATATTATATATATATATATATATACGAGTAAAATGTAGCTTGCATACTGCAAGCAGATCGACAACACTAATTTTATATCGGCATTATATCGGGACGATCCTCAAAAGAAAAAAATCTGATGTGGCCAGCACATGACTTTCTCCATATATATAAGATGTAAATATTTAACTACCGCAGTAATTTCGAACTGTATATTCCATCCAAACTTGGAATATGAGTGATTAATATATAAATATATTATCTTTGACGCCAAAAACATGATAAATAATGTTTTACGGGACATGATCAATGAAAAACGATGAAATTGGCCTTTCGCCCATGGAGCCCAGAGCGCCCACAAAGTACATAATCAGCAACTTCCGGTTTATCAGTATTTCATGAATAACTCCTACACAATCAGTGATACAAAAATATATTTCAACCAAAAGTTATAGTAAACTACATCCTCTAAAACTTTTATAAACAAAAGTATATACCTAAATATCATATTTATGGAGATATTTTGAAAACCGGAAATGAGCTTTGAAGAATGAAGCTCAACTTCCGGTAAACCGATATACTCCAAAAACTAATCAACTCTGACGACATCGAGCAAAATACTATATATGAAATTTGGTGTTGATACAATGAATATTTTTTAAGTTAGAGCGCCCACAAAGTACAGCTAACAGCATAAAAAAGTTACCACCTGAGATACAACCAGCATAACTCGAGAAGGGCGAGTCTTTCAGATTCTCTGTTTTGAGCGCGCTTTTCGTCTTCCTCTTTATGCCTGGCACGTTTTGAAGGCTTTTGTGATGATATATATTTTATAAATACTCGCTAATAGTCATTACTTTTGCTGCGGTAGAAGTAGTACTGTATTATGAAATAATTAAATTCGTATTTCGTTAAATCGGCTCGAATCTCAAGCGTAATTCGCTCTTCTTCTTAAAATATTGGACAAGAATTACTTTGGCGGCTCTTAGTTCGTCCTAACATATATAATACATAACATTTTCCATCAATGCAGATTTATAATGAAATTGGTTATTTCAGTTAATGCTCCACATGCCCGCAGGATGATCGTTTTCGCAAAGATTATGCTTAATTATGATACGATAATTAATAGAATATGAACTACTGTAAATCAGGTCAACGAAAGTAGGAAAAATAAGAAAAAAACGTATATTATAAATATAATAATGGTGTTGCAGCTTTGTGAAAAATAGTTAAGTAAGAAATACATTTAAATTGACTATCCGCGAGCCTCCATAAGGCTTATTGCAGAGAATGTGAAACACTCAACTATCTAAATAATTTACATATTTACACACCTTATAATATATGTAAGATGATAACAATATAAACCATCTGTCCTCGCTATTAAATCACGGTAATATTTTCACCATCTGGCTGTGAAAATAACGATCGTTGAGAATAGGGATCATGTCGTCGCGTATTTCGTCATGTAAATCACAGCTAAGGAATATCTCTAATAATTATTGTCTTTACATAGTTATATTCTTAAAAGATACCCAGCGTAGGGCTCCGATCATTTTGGACTCACTGCTATCTAACCTGTAGTCTCTTAACAAACAGCTTTATATTTTACGCGCGAGAATTTATTTTGGGTAATGAAATCAGAAGGACTAGTCGTGCAGAGTCGAGCAAAGCGCAGAAAGAATTGCATAATATACTTGTAAATATTGAATTCCTTTATTTAAACCTCCGTCAAAAATTTTAAAATGCTAAAACGATTAAGAGTTTCAACATAGAAAATAGGTATGAGCCAACAACTTTAGGCTGTTACAACTCCACTCTAAATATTCGCACGTAAACGCCCATGCATGAAAAATACATTTAAATCTATTGCTAAGGATCTCTGTGGCAAGCCCACCTTTTGGTGCTACGTCTGCTTTTAATGTTTTTGTCTACATAACGGTTAATCGGTAGCATGCATACCTTCCTTCTCAAGAAAACAAAGGGAGCTTCCCTGTGGGGGTGAGAGAGGAAAGAGAAAGGGTCTTCAATGGAGCGGTCACAGGTTACTTCCGTCTTCAATGCCTCTAATTTTCGAGGCATCGTTTAAGGGTTTTGTATGAGAGAGAGAATTGCCTGAAAATGTCATTCTTCGTCATGGATGGTGATATAAAGAAAAGTTTGTCGAAGAAGGAATATGAATGGGTTACTTCATGGAGACGATGATAGGAAAATAAACAATGGGAATACGGAATATTTTATGCTTACTAAGAAAAGAATGTTTATTCTCTTCAACTCTAAGGCATACATCTAAAAAATATGAAGATAATGTGGTAAACAGGCTCAGAAGTGATGTGCAGAGATCCTGGGATGTTGGCTATTTATAAGATTGAGAAAACGATTCAAGCCATTTTAAGACAAAATAATGCAGGTTAGAGGGTGACCGGAAAAATATGTTTTCAATGGTTCAGCCAGAGGGAATGTAAATTAGATCAAAGATTCGAAAAAGTTTCATTTTCCTAACATACTGAATTAGATTTGAACTTACTTCTAAAACGTTCATTTGCATCCAAAATTCATAAACTATTAACAATAGACCTATCATAGTCGAAATTATTTATTATCAATGTAAATTTATTTTGCTTCGAAAATTATTGGCATAGGGTAGGATATAATCATGTAGGCATATAAGAATATGCATACAATGTGCATACATTCATGCATATAATTAGAGCTTCCGCCAGTTGATCCCACACAAATGTCGAGCTATTCACACATTTAAATTTCTGCACCTTCAAGATATCGTAAATGTCTTCCTTATCTTTAAACCAAGAAGTTTTAAGGAAGAATAGATTCAGATTTAGATTTAGATATATACCCCGCGAGCCGCCAGAGGCGTATGGCAGGGGGTGTAATACACCACCATTATTCATTCCTATCTATTAGCATCTCTAATAGCTTGAGGAAAAAACGACCAAAAGTAATTATCCGTCCTTGCGATTACTTCCCTATAATAGGTGAGGCTTGGAAAGCAGCATTAAGATCCAGTAGTAATAGATTCTCCTGACATATTTCTCAAGAAAGGAAGCTTTACCCATCTTATTTAAGAGCCCACAAATGCTGTCGACGGTCTCCCAGACTGCCCATGTCTCGGACCGTCTATGCTTTCAGGAGTAGAATTAAGCATATATTAACCGTAGAAAGATCACTCCCGAAGAAATTAAGCTTCGGAGCATTCTAATTCCAAAATTACGTTCTCAATATTTACATTCATCTTTTCAGGCTTTTTCTTCTAACCAATGATTTTCATAAACCTTCAAGATACCCTTAGAAATCAATCAACAACAAAACGGGAAAGTTTAAGAAATAGCTATTTGCGTAAACTAGCGTTCCTTTGGTTCTTTTTCATTACTATCATTGAATGTATAGTGTTTTCAATCCTTTTACCCATTAAATGTTAGATCCAGTTATTAGTTTCGTAGATTTTAAGAACCTTAAAAATTAATATAAAAAAACCACCAAGAGAAAGTGAATACATTTTTTCTCTCAGTGTTGATGATAGCCAAAACGTTAAACTCATCTTGATTCACTGATAAAATTTGCTAGTCAATCTCATTTGGTTTATAAAATACAAATTAAAGATGTCATTTAAATACGCATTTAAACACAATTATAATAGTCATTACTGTAACACATACGCGATAACTTGCCCATCCTGTGTCGAGTACTAATAATTCATACTCTAGCTAAGTCTTTAATTTGGTTAGACGTCGATTAACATTGTCATGCAGAAATCACAATTCCACGGATAGCGGTCTTAACATTTTTCATAACTAATAAAATAAAAGATGGTCTTCTTAAAATACTGAGAACTTCGATATAAACAAATTGTAATACTCTTCGGAGTCGATTGGTGGATCAGTAAATAGCTAAAAAAGTGAGAGAAGTAACTTTTGAGAAACAAAATTTCGAGAATTTTACCAGAAGGACGTCTACCGCTGGCCTTTTACTACAGTATTTACTGTAAGCCATTACTCTGAAACGATAAGGAATCCATGGATCCAATTTTTAGAACGGTAGTTTCATCAAGCGATTTATGATTATTTTCATTCAATCCACATCAGATAAACAGTGAGATTTCGTAAGTTATAGGCTGAAGAACATACAAAATTTCTAATCTGATGCTCTGCAGTCCCACTTTATGAGAGATTTATTTCTTCGAGTCATTCTTCTAATTGCGAGCTAAAAATTATACATATATCAGAGAAGGCTAGCGGACACATTATTTTAGATAAAATCAAAATGAATCGAGCAAATTGCAACCAGTCCTCTTCTCCCAACCAGAAAGTTTTTCCTTTCCATTCCCCTTCGGTAACAAAAGGTTTATCTTGTCCTTTTCCCCCACCTATTTCGTTTTGTCCTGTTTAACAGTTATCCAAGAATTCTACCCTTTCACCTGCACACACACTTTTGTTCCCTCTCATTCTTTCTTCTTTTTTAAGGCACAAGCCATATGGAGGACCACGTATTTATGTAAATGTTGAAGATGGTGCTAGTAAACGTCAAAGCTAATTGTGAGAATTTGCTACAGTGTTGTTATAAGGATAATTTAATTTTACAAATTCTTGGATTATATAATCTATAGGAGTCACGAGAGTAAGGGGAAATGGTAATCTAGAAAAGATTATTCCTTATTTAAATCAATCAAATGAGCTTTAACTTTGGGGAACTCCATAGGTAACTAAGCATAAGGAAATAAATAACTTTGTCAAAGTTACACGACTTTTTGTGTGGAAGATGTGGAACTTTTATTTCCTTGTGTTTATTCCTTAGTTATTTTTCTTCATGATAGAACGCTTTTCAATTGGGAAAGTTGAACGAAAGGGTTGTAAAAGCAATCAAATTAAATTATAATAATCCACCGAATTATGCACATATCTTATGCATAAAAATTCAGCCTGCATATGTTTGTGCCCGCAAAACTCAAAAATCACTTGGTCGATTGACTTGAAATTTTTATAGAACATTGCATTCAAATATATATATACGAAAGTGTTTATATTGTAAAAAATGGCGACACTTCGTCCTTGCTTCGATCCCAGACGAGTCAAAGCATTTCCGTAAGATGCACGTAAAGTTCATTTTTGTCGCTGCATGCTTCATTTATTTTGCAAAATTAAATTAAAAATAATAGTCATACGAGATTGAGACAAGAACTAATAGCAGAGTAAATGAATAGAAAACCTTATTTTGGTCGTTTATTGTTGTTTCCGAATTGAATTTTCGAGATTTTTTACGGAATACACGAAATGATTTGTGTTTATAAACAGCCGGTCCCCCTGACGAAAAATGCCATTGTTGAAACCGAGATCCTGCTTTTTGGCCTATTTGAAATTAAGAAGAAGAGAATAGTTGCTGGTTTCGTTCACATTGATGAGCTTAATCAATCGTTGGAAGTGATTTAAACGATCGATTTTCGAAAAACGAAATGTGAGTTAATTTGATACCGAATGTTGTATTCAGTTAAATTCATTTGTATCGTTTTGGAAATGATTTAATAATCTGTTATCGAAAATTAAAGTGAGAGTGACTTTGAATGCTGCATTCAATTCGATTCATTTCTTTAGTTATCTTCCAGTTGATCGTCGTCAAATTCAATCGTACGCGTTACCACATCAAATGTTGCGGCAGATAATGGATAGTAGTAAATGATTTTTATATATATAACGAAAATTCTCCATCCAAATGCGAGAGCCGAGCTAGCGTAACGTACCATGTTCTCCATCTTTCTTTTCTCTCCCTCCCTTTTCGAGAGAAAGGCTCGCCGGCCCGAAATTTGGACTTAGAATATCTTGGTGGTTCAGGGGTGGTAACTTTTTTTTGCTGTTAGCTGTACATAACAGCTACCTCCGGTTAATCGGTATTTCACAAACAACTCCTAATCAACCGGTGATACAAAAATATGTTAAATACAAAAGTTATAGCAAATTTTATTATCTAAAACTTTTATAAGTAATACAATGCACGTATATATCATATTAATGGAGATATTTTGAAAACCGGAAATGAGCTTTAATGAATAAAGCTCGACTTCCGGTAAACGATTTACTCCAAAAACTGAACAACTCTGACAGCACACACCACAGTACTATATACGAAGTTTGGTATTGATACAATTAATAGTTTTCACGTTAGAGCGCCCACAAACACACACACACATACAGACACACACACACACACACACACACACACACATACACACAGACATCATTCCGAAAAGAGTCAAAACGTGTTCTAGGGACCCCAAAACATGTATTTCCGTTGAAATCTCGAAGTCGAATTTTTTCATGAAAACAATACTTTCTCTATACTTCGTATATGGAGAAAGTAAAAAAAGGATTGAAGTTTTTCTTAAAATTTGCTGACATTTCATCGTCTAGCATCGAACCCGGGTCTTTACTGTGAACTAACTATGCAGCACAATAGTAGATCACCATCTCTAAATATGTGTGAAAATTCAAGCAGAAATATCGGCTGCAACAGCCTCAAAAGACGTTCTAATTTTCACGAATTTAAATGGCTCTCTGGATTCGAACCAAGGACGATCTTGGAAATCTAAAACATGTTCAAGAAAGTTATTTATGATCTCTATCTATTTGCCGAATTTCAAGTTTCTATATTATTGGGATAGGGCTCAAAATAATTATTAAAAATCGGATCAACTACTGATATAAGAGACGCCTGGTGTCGAACCCAGGAAATATATTTACGCTGTGAATGCACAGTATGATTTTAAAGGACTTGATCTTATTTTGTGCAAAGTTTGAAATCGATATCATGCCGGGAAGTACCTAAAATTTGTCTCCGTTATCTCCATAAGAATTGCATTGAGGAATGTAAATGGCCCTCTGGGATCGAACCAAGGACCATCAGCGAATACAAAAAATTTGATTATGAAATAAATTTATGATCTCAAACCTCATGCCGAATTTCAACTATCCATGCCAACGGGAAAGGGTCCAAAAAAAATCATAAAAATCGCCACAATGCTTTTTAAACGGCCGATTTTTGCCTCGTCCTAGCATCGAACTTAGGATATTTTCCGTAAAACTCATTTATGATTTCGATAGATCATTACCATATATATAGGCTCCTTGAGTTTTATTTCTCTACCTATCCGATAAGTATTTTTTTTTATTCCCGAAAATCACGGTAATGCATTTTTAACGGGAAAAATCGGGACTTTGGGGCCCTCTGGAATCGAACCTATGACACTGAGGATCAAAGTCGCTTTTTTTTCTGGGGGTTTCACGTTATGGCCAATACGTGGTAAAAATTTCGAGTCAATGACGCCAGTAGTTTAGCCTGTGAATTAGTATCCTATCTGAGTATCTGGGTATATCATGAATGAATCCGGAGAAGCATCTTTATATAATAGATATATATATATACGAGTAAAATGTTGCTTGCATACTGCAAGCAGATCGACAACACTAATTTCATATCGGCATCATATCGGGACGGACATCAAAAGAAAAAAAAAATTCAAAATATTCGTAGAATTCGCTTCAATTTAATCGCCTGGCAGCGAACCCCGGTCTTCCTGGTGTACTTACTATGCAGCAAAATAGAAGATTACCATATCAAACTATGTGTGAAAATTCAAGCAAAACTATTAGGTGCAACTACCTCAAACGACGTCCTACTATTCACATACACTCCTTATTTGAGAAATTATAATGTGCTCTGGCATCGAACCCAGGAACAGCATGGTCTTATCTATTTTTTTTCTTAAACAAAGTGTTAATATACATCTTCAATCTAAGCAAGAGCTCCCTTACATATCGATAAATGCATAAAAAAATTATGAAAAGATACCCCATAGTATTATATATGGGGGATATTTTCACCGCCCGGCATCGAACCCGGGTCTTTCAGGCAATACTTTCTATGCAGCACAACAGAAAAACACCATCTCTAACCGCGTATGCAAATTCAAGCAGAAATATTGGTTACAACTGCCTCAAATGACGTCCTACTTTTCCTTTATATTCCTTATGAGAGAAACGTTATTGTGCTCTGGCTTCGAACCCAGGAACAGTACGGTCTTATGAAAATTTTTTTCTAAAACTTATTCGTACCATACATCTTCCAGCCAAGCACGAGCATCCTATCATTTCGATAAGTGCATCTAAAAAAATAATGAAAAACGGCTCCCATGTATTTTAAAGGGCAGATCTTTGCATCGTCCTAGCATCGAACCCAGGATAACTTTTGTAAAAGTCATTGATGTTTTCGAAAGTCCAAGACCATAAATATAGGCACTTCTGGGGCTTCTGGAATCGAACCCATGACACCGAGGTTCAAAGTCGGCTTTTTCCTGGAGGTTACACGTCATGGCCATAACGTCGTAAAAATTTCAAGACGGTGGCACTTGTGGAACATTGTTAGAATTTTGATCCCCTATGAAAGAATGAATGAATGAATGAATGAGTGAGTGTGTATATAGGTACGAGTAAAATGTAGCTTGCATACTGCAAGCAGATCGACAACACTAATTTCATAACGGCATTATATCGGGACGGTCCCGGAAAGGAAAAAAAGATTAAAAATATTCTTAAAATTCGCTTCAATATAATCGTCCGGCATCGAACCCGGGACATTTTGGTGAAATTTCTATGCAGCACATCAGAAGATCATCTTCTCTAAATACGTGTGAAAATTCAAGAAGAAATATTGGCTGCAACTGCCTCAAACGAAGACCTACTTTTCACGAATGTTAATAGCTCTCTGGATTCGAACCAAGGACGATCTAGGAAATATATAATTTGTTTTCGAAATGTATCTATAAGTTCTATATATATGCCGAAATTCAAGTTTAAATATTATTGAGAAGGGGTTCAAAATAATTCTTAAAAATCGGATCAGTGACTGATTGTAGAGACGCCTGGTGTCGAGCCCTGGACGTATTGTTAGCTGTGAATGTACAGGTTGATTTGTAAAGACATGTTCTTGTATCTTACAAAGTTTGAAGTCGATAGCTTTCCGGGAAGTACCTAAATTTTGTTTCCGTTATCTCCGTAAGAAATGCATTGAGAAATGTAAATGGCTCCCTGGGATCGAACCAAGGACCATCAGCGAATATGTAAAATTTGATTATGAAATATATTTATAATCTCCAACTCTATGACGAATTTCAAGTTACCATGCCATCGGGAAGGGGTCCAAAAAAAATCTTAAAAATCGCCACAATGCATTTTAAACGGCCGATTTTTGCCTCGACCTAGCATCGAACCCAGGATATTTTCCGTAAAACTCATTTATGTTTTCGATAGATCATGACCATATATATAGGCTCCATGAGTTTTGATTCTCTACCTATCCGGGAAGTATTTTTTAAAAATTCCCGAAAATCAAGGCAATGCATTTAAACGGGAAAAATCGGGACTTTGGGGCCCTCTGGAATCGAACCAATGACACTGATGTTCAAAATCGCAATTTTTCTGGAGGTTACACGTTATGGCCAATATGTCGTAAAAATTTCAGGTCAATGACGATTGTGGTTTAGCCTGTGAATTTGTATCCTCGCTATATATATATATGGATACATGAATGAATCCGGAGAAGCATCTATATATAATAGATATCCGGAGAAGCGTCTATATATTATACTCGTAAAATGTTGCTTGCATACTGCAAGCAGATCGACAACACCATTTTAATGTCGGCAACCTTTCGGGACGGTCGTAAAAAGAAAAAAAAATTGAAAATAATCTTAAAATTCGCTCCAATTTTAATCGTCTGGCATCGAACCCGGGTCTTCCTTGTTAACCTATTATGAAACATAAAAGAAGATCACCATCTTTAACTATGTGTGAAAATTCAAGCAAAAATATTGGCTGCAACTGCCTCAAACGACGTCTTACTTTTCCCTTATATTCCTTATGAGAGAAAACTTAATGTGCTCTGGCATCGAACCCAGGGATAGTACGGTCTGATGAAATTTTTTTTTTAAACAAATTCTTAATATATATCTTCTAGCTAAGTGAGAAAATCCTTACATTCCGATAAGTGCATCAAAAAAATTAATGAAAAACTATCCCCATGCATTTTAAATGCGGGATTTTTGCATCGTCCTAGCATCGAACCCAGGGCGTTCTCATTAGTAGTCATTAACGTTTTCAATTGTTCTCGACTATATCTATAAGCTCCTTGAATTTTGATTATCTACCTATCCGGGAAGTATTATTTAAAAATTTTTGAAAATCGCCACCATGTATCCTTATGGAGAAAATCGGGACTTTGGGGCCTTCTGGAATCGAACCAATGACACTGAGGATCAATGTCGGCTTTTTCCTGGAGGTTACACGTTATGGCCAATGTGTCCTAAAAATTTCAAGGCAGTGGCACTTGTGGAACATGGTTAGAATTTTGATCCCCTATATATCTATTATATATAGATGCTTCTCCGGATTCATTCATGTATCCATATATATATACGAGTAAAATGTAGCTTGCATACTGCAAGCAGATCGACAACACTAATTTCATATCGGCATTTTATCGGGACGGTCCTTAAAAGAAAAAAAAAAGATTGAAATTTTTCTTAAAATTCGGAGACATATGATCGTCTGGCATCGAACCCGGGTCTTTCCAGTAATACTTACTATGCAGCACAATAGAACATCACCATCTCTAACTAAGTGTGAAAATTTAAGCAGAAATATGGGCTACAATTGCCTCAAAAGACGTTCTAATTTTCACGAATTTAAATGGCTCTCTGGATTCGAACCAAGGACGATCTGGGATATCTAAAAATTGTTTCTGAAAGTTATTTCTGATATTTATCTATATGCCGAATTTGAAGTTTCTATCTTATTGGCAAAGGTTTCAAAATAATTCCTAAAAATCAGATCAACTTCTGATTGCAGAGACACCTGGTGTCGAACCAAGGACACATTGATAGCTGTAATTGCACTGTTTGATTTGTATGTACTTGATCTTTCTATAGGCCAAGTTTGAAGTCGATATCGTACCGGGAAGTACCTAAAATTTGTTTCCGTTTTCTCCGTAAGAAATGCATTGAGGAATTTAAATGTCCCTCTGGGATCGAACCAAGGACCATCAGCGAATATGTAAAATTCGATTATGATATATTTTCATGATATCTAACCTCATACCGAATTTCAAGTTTCTATGCCATCGGATAAGGGTCCAAAAAAAATCTTAAAAATCGCCACAATGCATTTTAAACGGCCGATTTTTGCCCCGACTTAGCATCGAACCAAGGATAATATTCGTAGATGTCTTTATGGTTTACTTTAGATATGCACGGCATCTAGCGATCCCTTGAATTTCAACTCTCTCCTTTTCCGGGAAGTGCTTCAAAAAAAATTTCGAAAATCCCCGCCATGTAATCTTATGGGGAAAATCGGGACTTTGGGGCCTTCTGGAATCGAACCCATGACACCGAGGTTCAATGTCGGCTTTTTCCTGGAGGTTACACGTCATGGCCATAACGTCGTAAAAATTTCAAGTCAATGGCGCTTGTGGTTTAGGCTGTGAATTTGTATCCTATCTATATACCTATATAGCTATCTATCTATTATATATAGATGCTTCTCCGGATTCATTCATGTATCCATATATATATATATATAGAGAGGATACAAACTCACAGCCTAAACCACAAGAGTGATTGAGCTGAAATTTTTACGGCGTATTGGCCATAACGTGTAACCACCAGAAAAATTGCGATTAGGATCCTCAGTGTCATGGGTTCGATGCCAGGGGGCTCCAAAATCCCGATTTTTCCCGTTTAAATGCATTGCTTTGATTTTCGGGAATTTAAAAAAAATACTTCCCGGATAGGTAGAGAATCAAAACTCAAGGAGCCTTTATATATGGTCATGATCTATCGAAAACATAAATGAGTTTTACGGAAAATAACCTGGGTTCGATGCTAGGTCGATGCAAAAATCTGCCGTTTAAAATGCATTGTGGCTATTTTTAAGATTTTTTTTGGACCCTTTCCCGATGGCATGGAAACTTGAAATTCGATATGAGGTTAGATATCATAAATATATTTCATAATCGATTTTTATGCTTTCCCTGATGTTCCTTGGTTCGATCCCAGAGGGCCATTTACATTCCTCAATGCATTTCTTATGGAGATAACGGAAACAAGTTTAAGGTACTTCCCGGCATGCTATCGACTTAAAACTTTTCATGATAGAAGATCCAGTCTTAACAAATCTAACTATGCATTCATAGCTATCAATGTGTCCTGGGTTCGACACCAGGTGTCTCTGCAATCAGAAGTTGATCCGATATTTAGGAATTATTTTGAAAACCTTCCCAATAATATATAAACTTGAAATTCGGCATATAGATAGAGATCATAGATTCATTTCATGAACATTTTTTAAATTTCCAAGATCGCCCTTGGTTCGAGTCCCGAGAGCCATTTACATTCGTGAACATTAGAGCGTCTTTTGAGGCAGTTGTAGCCAATATTTCTGCTTGAATTTTCACACATAGTTAGAGGTGGTGATCCTCTATTGTGTTTCAAAGTATGTTTTCAGTAAGACCCGGGTTCGATGCCAGACGATGAAATTTCAGCGAATTTTAAGAAAAAATTAAATCCTTTTTTTTTCTTAAGAGGACCGTCCCGATATGATGCCGATATGAAATTAGAATTGCCGATCTGCTTGCAGTATGCAAGCTACATTTTACTCGTATATATGAATGAATCCGGAGAAGCATCTATCTATTATATATAGATGCTTCTCCGGATTCATTCATATATATACCTATATAGATAGATAGGATACAAATTCACAGCCTAAACTACAAGCGTCATTGATCTGAAATTTTTATGACATATTGGCCATAACGTGAAACCCCCAGGAAAAAAGAGACTTTGATCCTTAGTGTCATAGGTTCGATTCCAGAGGGCCCCAAATTCCCGATTTTTCCCGTTTGAATGCATTGCCGTGATTTTCGGGAATTAAAAAAAAATACTTTCCGGATAGGTAGAGAAGTAAAACTCAAGGTGCCTATATTTATGGTCTTGGACTTTCGAAAACATCAATGACTTTTACAAAAGTTATCCTGGGTTCGATGCTAGGACGATGCAAAGATCTGCCCTTTAAAATACATCGGAGCCGTTTTTCATTATTTTTTTAGGTGCACTTATCGAAATGATAGGATGTTCGTGCTTGGCTGGAAGATGTATGGTACGAATAAGTTTTAGAAAAAAATTTTCATAAGACCGTACTGTTCCTGGGTTCGAAGCCAGAGCACAATAACGTTTCTCTCATAAGGAATATAAAGGAAAAGTAGGACGTCATTTGAGGCAGTTGTAACCAATATTTCTGCTTGAATTTGCATACGCGGTTAGAGATGGTGTTTTTCTTTTGTGCTGCATAGAAAGTATTGCCTGAAAGACCCGGGTTCGATGCCGGGCAGTAAAAATATCACCCATATATAATACTATGGGGTATCTTTTCATAATTTTTTTATGCATTTATCGATGGAAGATTCAGATCAATAATAACTTTCAGAAACATTTTTAAAATTTCCAAGATCGTCCTTGGTTCGATTCCCGAGAGCCATTTACAATCGTGAACATTAGAGCGTCTTTTGAGGCAGTTGTAGCCAATATTTCTGCTTGAATTTTCACACATAGTTAGAGATGGTGATCTTCTATTGTTTTTCATAGTAGGTTTTCAGTAAGACCCGGGTTCGATGAAAGACGATGACATTTCAGTGAATTTTAAGAAAAAATTGAATCTTTTTTTTTCTTATGAGGACCGTCCCGATATAATGCCAATATGAAATTAGTGTTGTCGATCTGCTTGCAGTATGCAAGCTACATTTTACTCGTAACTTATATATATATAGGAATATCCGGAGAAGCGTCTATATATAATAGACGAGTAAAAAGTAGCTTGCATACTGCAAGCAGAATGACAACACTTATTTCATGACGGCATTATATCGGGAAGGCCGTCAAAAAAAAAAATGGATTAAAAATATTCTGATTATTCGCTGCAATTTATTCGTCCGGCATCGAACCCGGGTCTTCCTGGTGATACTTACTATGCAGCACAATAGAAGATCACCATCTCTAACTATCTGTGAGAATTCAAGCAGAAATATTATCTGCAACTGCATCAAACGACGTCCTACTTTTCCCTTATATTTCTTATGAGAGAAATGTTGATGTGCTCTGGCATCGAACCCAGGAATATTACGGTCTTCTGAAAACTGTTTTCTTAAACCAGTTTTAACCATACATCTTCCAGCCAAGCACGAACTTCCTATCATTTCGATAAGTGCATCAAAAAATATTGAAATACTAACCCAATGTATTTTAAACGGGAGACATATTTACCGCCCGGCATCGAACCCGGGTCTTTCTGGTGAAACTTCCTATGCAACATAATAGAAGATATTATTCTTTAACTATGTGCGAAATTTCAAGCAGAAATGTTGGCTGCAACTGCCTCAATCAAAGTCTTACTTTTCCCTTATATTCCTTATGAGAGAAATGTTAATGTGCTGTGGCATCGAACCCAGGAATAGTACAGTCTTATGAAAATTTTTTTCTCAAACCAATTCTTACCTTACACTTTCCGGCTAAGCACGAACTTCCTATTATTTCGAGAAGTGCATCAAAAAAAATAATGAAAAACAGCTCCCTTGTATTTTAAAGGGCAGATCTTTGCATCGTCTTAGCATCGAACCAAGGATATTTTTTGTGAAAGTCATTGATGTTTTCGAAAGTCCAAGACCATAAATATAGGCACCTTGAGTTTTATTTCATTACCTTTCAGGAAACTATTTTTTTTAAATTCCCGGAAATCACGGCAATGCATTTAAACGGGAAAAATCGGGAATTTGGGGCCCTCTGGAATCGAACCTATGACACTGAGGATCAAAGTCGCTTTTTTCATCGGGGTTTCACGTTATGGCCAATACGTCATAAAAATTTCAAGTCAATGACCCTTGTAGTTTAGCCTGTGAATTTGTATCCTATCTATATAGCTATATAGCTATATGGCTATACGAGTAAAATGTAGCTTGCATACTGCAAGCAGATCGGTAATACTAATTTCATATCGGCATCATATCGGGACGGTCCTCAAAAGAAAAAAAAAAGGATTGAAATTTTTCTTAAAATTCGCTGAAATTTCATCGTCTGGCATCGAACCCGGGTCTTACTGGTAAACATACTATGCACCACATAAGAAAATCACCATCTCTAACTATGTGTGAAAATTCAAGCAGAAATATTGCCTGCAACTGCCTCAAAAGACGTTCTAATTTTCACGAATGTAAATGGCTCTCTGGATTCGAACGAAGGACGATCTCGGAAATCTAAAAAATGTTTCTGAAAGTTATTTATGAACTCTATCTATATGCCGAATTTCAAGTTTCTATATTATTGGGAAACCTTTCAAAATAATTACTAAAAATCGGATCAACTTCTGATTTCAGAGACACCTGGTGTCGAACCCAGAACATATTGTAAGCTGTGAATGCATAGTTTCATTTGTAAAGACATGCTTTTGTATCATGCAAAGTTTGAAGTCGATAGCATTACGGGAAGTACCTAAATTTTGTTTCCGTTATCTCTGTAAGAAAGGCATTGAGGAATATAAATGTCCCTCAGGGATCGAACCAAGGACCATAAGCAAATATGTAAAATTTGATTATGAGATATATTTATGAAATCTAACCTCATGTTGAATTTCAAGTTTCTATGCCATCGGGAAGGGGTCCAAAAAAAATCTTCAAAATCGCCGCAATGCATTTTAAACGGCCGATTTTTGCCGTGACCTAGCATCGAACCAAGGATAATATTCGTAGATGTCTTTATGGTTTCCTTTAGATATGCACGGCATCTAGCGATCCATATATATAGGCTCCTTGAGTTTTGATGCTCTACCTATCCGGGAAGTATTTTTACCAGATCCAGAAGAAATCCGATATTGAACCTCGGTGTCATGGGTTCGATTCCAGAAGGCACCAAAGTCGCGATTTTCCCCATAAGATTACATGGCGGGGATTTTCGAAAATTTTTTTGAGGCACTTCCCGGAAAAGCAGAGAGTTGAAACTCGAGGGACCGCTAGATGCCGTGCATAGCCAATGAAAATCGGAAAGACATCTTCGAATATTGTCCTAGGTTCGATGCTAGGCCGGGGCAAAAATCGGCCGTTTAAAAAGCATTGCGGCGATTTTGAAAATTTTTTTTGGATCCTTTCCCGATAACATACATACTTGAAACACAGCACGCCGATAGATATCATGAATATATTTCATAATCAAATTTTACATATTAGCTTATGGTCCTTGGTTCAATCCCAGAGGGCCATTTGCACTTCTCAATGCATTTCTTACGGAGATAACGGAAACAAAATTTAGGTGCTTTCCGGCATGCTATTGACTTCAAACTTTGCATGATAGAAGAGCAAGTCTTTACAAATCTAACTTTGCATTCACAGCTTACAATATTTCCTGGATTCGACACCAGGTGTCTCTGCAATCAGAAGTTGATCCGATTTTTAGGAATTATTTTGAAACCTTTCCCAATAATATAGAAATTTGAAATTCGGCATATAGAAAGAGATCATAAATTATTTTCAGAAACATATTTTAGATTTCCAAGATCGTCCTTGGTTCGAATCAAGAGAGCCATTTACATTCCTGAAAATTAGAACATCTTTTGAGGCAGTTGTAGCCAATATTTCTGCTTGAATTTTCACACATAGTTAGAGATGGTGCTCTTCTATTGTGTTTCATAGTAGGTTCACCAGTAAGACCCGGGTTCAATGCCAGACGATGGAATTTCAGCGAATTTTAAGAAAAATTTCAATCCACTTTTTTCTTTTGATGGCCGTCCCGATATGATGCCGACATGAAAATAGTGTTGTTGATCTGCTTACAGTATGCAAGCAACATTTTACTCGTATACCTATACGAGTAAAATGTTGCTTGCATACTGCAAGCAGATCAAAAACACTAATTTTATGTTGGAATCATATAGGGACGGTCCTCAAAAGTAAAAAAAAATTAATAAAAAATTCCTAAAATTCGCTGAAATTTCATCGTTTAGCATCGAACCCTGGTCTTTACTGTGAACTTTCTATACAGCACAATATAAGATCACGATCTCTAACTATGTGTGAAAATTCAAGCAGAAATATTGGCTGCAACTGCCTCAAAAGACGTTCGAATTTTCACGAATGTAAATGGCTCTCTGGATTCGAACCACGGACAATCTTGGAAATCTTAAACATGGTTTTGAAAGTTATTTATGAAATCTATCTATATGCCGAATTTCAAGTTTCTATATTATAGGGAAAGCTTTCAAAATAATTACTAAAAATCGGATCAACTTTTGATTTCAGAGACACCTGGTGTCGAACCCAGGACATATTGTAAGCTGTGAATGCATAGTTTGATTTGTAAGGACTTGTTCTTGTATCATGCAAAGATTGAAGTCGATAGCATAACGGGAAGTACCTAAATTTTGTTTCCGTTATCTCCGTTAGAAAGGCATTGAGGAATTTAAATGTCCCTCTGGGATCGAACCAAGGACCATCAGCAAATACGTAAAATTTGATTATGAGATATATTTATGATATCTAACCTCATGTTGAATTTCAAGTTTCTATGCCATCGGGAAGGGGTCCAAAAAAAATCTTAAAAATCGCCGCAATGCATTTTAAACGGCCGATTTTTGCCCCGGCCTAGCATCGAACCAAGGACAATATTCGAAGATGTCTTTCCGATTTTCGTTGGCTATGCACGGCATTTAGCGGTCCCTAGAGATTCAACTCTCTGCTTTTCCGGGAAGTGCCTCAAAAAAATTTTCGAAAATCCCCGCCATGTATTCTTATGGACAAAATCGCGACTTTGGGGCCCTCTGGAATCGAACCCATGACACTGAGGTTCAAAATCGCAATTTTTCTGGAGGTTATACGTTATGGCCAATATGTCGTAAAAATTTCAAGCCATTGAGGCTAGTGGTTTAGCCTGTGACTTTGTATCCTCTCTATATATCTATTATATATAGATGCTTCTCCGGATTCATTCATGTATCCATATATATATATAGCGAGGATACAAATTCACAGGCTAAACCACAATCGTCATTGACCTGAAATTTTTACGACATATTGGCCATAACGTGTAACCTCCAGAAAAATTGCGATTTCGAACCTCAGTGTCATTGGTTCGATTCCAGAGGGCCCCAAAGTCCCGATTTTTCCCGTTTAAATGCATTGCCGTGATTTTCGGGAATTTTTAAAAAATACTTCCCGGATAGGTAGAGAATCAAAACTCATAGAGCCTATATATATGGTCATGATCTATCGAAAACATAAATGAGTTTCACGGAAAATATCCTGAGTTCGATGCTAGGTCGAGGCAAAAATCGGCCGTTTAAAATGCATTGTGGTGATTTTTAAGATTTTTTTTGGACCCTTTCCCGATGGCAAGGAAACTTGAAATTCGGCATGAGGTTGGAGATTATACTTATATTTCATAATCAAATTTTACATATTCGCTGATGGTCCTTGGTTCGATCCCAGAGGGTCATTTACACTCCTCCATGCATTTCTTATGGAGAACACAGTAAAAAGTTTTAGGTACTTCCCGGCATGATATCGACAGCAAAATTTGTATGCAATAAGATGAAGTCCTAATAAGTCTTACTGTGCATTCACAGCTACCAATATTTCCTGGGTTCGACACCAGGCATCTCTACAATCAGTAAATTATCCGATTTTTAAGAATTAATTTAAACCCCTTCACAATAATATTAAAACGTGAAATTAGGCAAATAGATAGAGAACATAGATACATTTCAAAAACGTGTTTTAAATTTCCTAGATCGTCCTTGGTTCGAATCCAGAGAGCCATTTACATTATTGAAAAGTAGGACGTCGTTTGAGGCAGTTGGAGCCAACATTTCTGCTTGAATTTTCACACATAGTAGGAGATGGTGATTTTCTGTTGTGCTGCTTAGTAAGTTCACCATTAAGACCCAGCTTCGATGCCAGACGATTAAATTGCAGCGAATTATAAGAATATTTTCAATCCTTTTTTTTCTCTTTTGACGGCCGTCCCGATATGATGCCGACATGAAATTAGTGTTTTCGATCTGCTTGCAGTATGCAAGCTACATTTTACTCGTATATATATATGAATATCTATTATATATAGATGCTTCTCCGGATTCATTCATGGATATACCTATATAGATAGATAGATAGATAGATAGATAGATAGATAGATAGGATACAAATTCACAGCCTAAACTACAAGCGTCATTGATCTGAAATTTTTATGACATATTGGCCATAACATGAAACCCCTAGGAAAAAAGAGACTTTGATCCTCAGTGTCATAGGTTCGATTCCAGAGGGCCCCAAAGTCCCGATTTTTCCCGTTTGAATGCATTGCCGTGATTTTCGGGAATTAAAAAAAAATACTTTCCGGATAGGTAGAGAAGTAAAACTCAAGGTGCCTATATTTATGGTCTTGGACTTTCGAAAACATCAACGACTTTTACAAAAGTTATCCTGGGTTCGATGCTAGGACGATGCAAAGATCTGCCCTTTAAAATACATGGGAGCCGTTTTTCATTATTTTTTTAGATGCACTTATCGAAATGATAGGAATTTCGTGCTTGGCTGGAAGATGTATGGTACGAATATGTTTTTGAAAAAAATGTTCATAAGACCGTACTATTCCTGGGTTCGAAGCCAGAGCACAATAACGTTTCTCTCATAAGGAATATAAAGGAAAAGTAGGACGTCATTTGAGGCAGTTGTAACCAATATTTCTGCTTGAATTTGCATACTTGGTTAGAGATGGTGTTTTTCTATTGTGCTGCATAGAAAGTATTGCCTGAAAGACCCGGGTTCGATGCCGGGCGGTAAAAATATCCCCCATATATAATACTATGGGGTATCTTTTCATAATTTTTTTATGCATTTATCGATATGTAAGGAGCTCTTGCTTAGATGGAAGATGTATATTAACACTTTGTTTAAGAAAAAAAATAGATAAGACCATGCTGTTCCTGGGTTCGATGCCAGAGCACATTATAATTTCTCAAATAAGGAGTGTATGTGAATAGTAGGACGTCGTTTGAGGTAGTTGCACCTAATAGTTTTGCTTGAATTTTCACACATAGTTTGATATGGTAATCTTCTATTTTGCTGCATAGTAAGTACACCAGGAAGACCGGGGTTCGCTGCCAGGCGATTAAATTGCAGCGAATTCTACGAATATTTTGAATTTTTTTTTTCTTTTCATGTCCGTCCCGATATGATGCCGATATGAAATTAGTGTTGTCGATCTGCTTGCAGTATGCAAGCAACATTTTACTCGTATGATATATGAATGAATCCGGAGAAGCATCTATATATAATAGATAGATAGATAGATAGATAGGATACAAATTCACAGCCTAAACTACAAGCGTCTATGATCTGAAATTTTTATGACATATTGGCCATAACGTGAAACCCCCAGGAAAAAAGAGACTTTGATCCTCAGTGTCATAGGTTCGATTCCAGAGGGCCCCAAAGTCCCGATTTTTCCCGTTTGAATGCATTGCCGTGATTTTCGGGAATTAAAAAAAAAATACTTTCCGGATAGGTAGAGAAGTAAAACTCAAGGTGCCTATATTTATGGTCTTGGACTTTCGAAAACATCAATGACTTTTACAAAAGTTATCCTGGGTTCGATGCTAGGACGATGCAAAGATCTGCCCTTTAAAATACATGGGAGCCGTTTTTCATTATTTTTTTAGATGCACTTATCGAAATGATAGGATGTTCGTGCTTGGCTGGAAGATGTATGGTACGAATAAGTTTTAGAAAAAAATTTTCATAAGACCGTACTGTTCCTGGGTTCGAAGCCAGAGCACAATAACGTTTCTCTCATAAGGAATATAAAGGAAAAGTAGGACGTCATTTGAGGCAGTTGTAACCAATATTTCTGCTTGAATTTGCATACGCGGTTAGAGATGGTGTTTTTCTTTTGTGCTGCATAGAAAGTATTGCCTGAAAGACCCGGGTTCGATGCCGGGCGGTAAAAATATCACCCATATATAATACTATGGGGTATCTTTTCATAATTTTTTTATGCATTTATCGATATGTAAGGGAGCTCTTGCTTAGATGGAAGATGTATATTAACACTTTGTTTAAGAAAAAAAATAGATAAGACCATGCTGTTCCTGGGTTCGATGCCAGAGCACATTATAATTTCTCAAATAAGGAGTGTATGTGAATAGTAGGACGTCGTTTGAGGTAGTTGCACCTAATAGTTCTGCTTGAATTTTCACACATAGTTTGATATGGTAATTTTCTATTTTGCTGCATAGTAAGTACACCAGGAAGACCGGGGTTCGCTGCCAGGTGATTAAATTGCAGCGAATTCTACGAATATTTTGAATTTTTTTTTTCTTTTGATGTCCGTCCCGAAATGATGCCGATATGAAATTAGTGTTGTCGATCTGCTTGCAGTATGCAAGCAACATTTTACTCGTAATAGATATATGAATGAATCCGGAGAAGCATCTATATATAATAGATATATATATAGAGAGGATACAAATTCACAGCCTAAACCACAAGCGTCATTGACTTGAAATTTTTATGACATATTGGCCATAACGTGTAACCACCAGGAAAAAAGCGACTTTGATCTTCAGTGTCATAGGTTCGATTCCAGAGGGCCCCAAAGTCCCGATTTTTCCCGTTTAAATGCATTGCCGTGATTTTCGGGAATTAAAAAAAAATAGTTTCCGGAAAGGTAGAGAAATAAAACTCAAGTTGCCTATATTTATGGTCTTGGACTTTCGAAAACATCAATGACTTTCACAAAAAATATCCTGGGCTCGATGCTAGGACGATGCAAAGATCTGCCCTTTAAAATACATGGGAGCTGTTTTTCATTATTTTTTTTGATGCACTTCTCGAAATAATAGGAAGTTCGTGCTTAGCCGGAAAGTGTAAGGTAAGAATTAGTTTAAGAAAAAAATTTTCATAAGACCGTACTATTCCTGGGTTCGATGCCAGAGCACATTAACATTTCTCTCATAAGGAATATAAGGGAAAAGTAAGACTTCGATTAAGGCAGTTGCAGCCAATATTTCTGCTTGAATTTTCGCACATAGTTAAAGAATAATATCTTCCATTATCTTGCATAGGAAGTTTTACCAGAAAGGCCCGGGTTCGATGCCGGGCGGTAAATATGTCTCCCGTTTAAAATACATAGGGTTTGTATTTCATTATTTTTTTGATGCACTTTTCGAAATGATAGGAAGTTTGTGCTTGGCTGGAAGATGTATGGTTAAAACTGGTTTAAGAAAACAGTTTTCAGAAGACCGTAATATTCCTGGGTTCGATGCCAGACCACATTAACATTTCTCCTATAAGAAATATAAGGGAAAAGTAGGACGTCGTTTGATGCAGTTTCAGATAATATTTCTGCTTGAATTTTTACAGATAGTTAGAGATGGTGATCTTCTATTGTGCTGCATAGTAAGTATCACTAGGAAGACCCGGGTTCGATGCCGGACGAATAAATTGCAGCGAATAATCAGAATATTTTCAATCCATTTTTTTTTTCTTTTGACGGCCTTCCCGATATGATGACGACATGAAATTATTGTTGTCGATCTGCTTGCAGTATGCAAGCTACACTTTACTCGTATAATAGATAGACGCTTCTCCGGATATACCTATAAGTTATATATAGGGGATCAAAAGTCTAACCATGTTCCACAAGTGCCACTGTCTTGAAATTTTTACCACGTTATGGCCATGACGTGTAACCTCCAGGAAAAAGCCGACTTTGAACCTCGGTGTCATGGGTTCGATTCCAGAAGGCCCCAAAGTCGCAATTTTCTACATAAGAATACATGGCGGGGATATTCGAAATTTTTTTTGAGGCACTTCCCGGAAGAATTGAGAGTTGAAAATCAAGAGATCGCTAGATGCCATGCATTTTTAAAGGAAACAATAAAGACATCTACCAAGAATGTCCTTGAATCGATGCTAGGTCAGGGCAAATATTTTCCCGTTTAATTTACATTGCGAATTTTAAGATTTTTTAAATTACTTCCAGATGACTTGGAAACTTGAAACTTGGCACGTGGATATATATTATAAATATATTATAAATAAATTTTATAATCAAATTTTAGCAACTCGCTGATGGTCCTTGGTTCGATCCCAGAGGGCCATTTACATCCTACAATGCATTTCTTATGGAGATAGGTGAAAAAAATTTTAGGTACTACCCGGCATGATATCGACTTTAAAATTTGCATAAAATAAGATCAAGTCGTTACAATTCAAACTATGCATTCACAGCTACCAATGTGTCCTGGGTTCGACACCAGGCGTCACTACAATCAGTAACTGATCCAATTTTTAGGAATTATTTTGTAACCTTACCCAATAATATAGAAATTTGAAATTCGGCATATAGATTGAGATCATAATAAAACATTCAGAAACATCTATTAGATTTCCACGATCGTCCTTGGTTCGAATCCAGAGAGCCATTTACATATGTGAAAATTGTAACGTCTTTTGAGGCAGTTGTAGCCAATATTTCTGCTTGAATTTTCACACATAGTTAGAGATGGTGAACTTCTATTATGCTGCATAGTAAGTTCACCAGTTAGACCCGGGTTCGATGCTAGACGATGAAATTGCAGCGAATTTTAAGAATATTTTCAATCCTTTTTTTTTTCTTTCGAGGAACGTCCCGATATAATGTCGATATGAAATTAGTGTTTTCGATCTGCTTGCAGTATGCGAGCAACATTTTACTTGTATATATATATAATTATATCCGGAGAAGCGTCTATATATGCTAGATATAGGTACGAGTGCAATGTAGCTTGCATACTGCAAGCAGATCGGCAATATTATTTTATTTAGGCATCATATCGAGACGGTCCTCAAAAGAAAAAAAAAAAGGATTGAAAATATTCTTAAAATTCGCTTCAATTTTAGCGTCTTGCAACGAACCCGGGTCTTCCTGGTGAACTTACTAAGCGGCAGAATAGAAGATCACTATATCTAACTATGTGTGAAAATTCAAGCAGAAATATTTGCTACAACTGCTTCAAACCACGTTCTACTTTTCACGAATGTAAAAGGCTCTCTGGATTCGAACCAAGGACGATCGTGGGAATCTAGAACATGTTCCAGAAATGTATCTATAATTTCTATCTGTATGCTGAATTTCAAGTTTCTATATAATTGGGAAATGGTTCCAAAAAATTCTTAAATATCGGATCATTTACTGATTGTTGAGATGCCTGGTGGTGAAACCAGGAAACATTGGTAGCTGTGAATCCACAGTTAGATTAGTAATGACTTGATCTTATCTTATGCAAAGTTTTAAGTAGATATAATATCGGGAAGCACCTAAAATGTGTTTCCGTAATCTCCGTAAGAAATGCATTGAGGAATGTAAATGGCCCTCTAGGATCGAACCAAGGACCATAAGGGAACATATAAAATTTGATTATGAAATATAATTATGATATCTAACGCCATGCCGAATTTCAAGTTTCTATGCCATCGGAAAAGGGTTAAAAAAAAATCATAAAAATCGCCGCAATGCATTTTAAACGGCCGATTTTTGCCCCGACCTAGCATCGAACCAACGATAATATTCGTAGATGTCTTTATGGTTTCATTTTGATATGCGCGGCATCTAGCGATCCCTCGAGTTTCAACTCTCTCCTTTTCCGGGAAGTGCCTCAAAAAAATTTTCGAAAATCCCCGCCATGTAATCTTATGGGGAAAATCTCGACTTTGGGGCCTTCTGGAATCGAACCCATGACACCGAGGTTCAAAGTCGGCTTTTTCCTGGAGGTTACACGTTATGGCCAATATGTCGTAAAAATTTCAAGGCATTGGCACTTGTGGAACATACGTGTAAACGCCGGAAAAAAAACCACCTTTTAACCTCAGTGTCATGGGTTCGATTCCAGAAGGCTCCAAAGTCGCGATTTTTCCCATAAGAATACATGGCGGGGATTTTCAAAAAATTTTTTGAGGCGCTTCCCGGAAAAGGAGTGAGTTGAAATTCAAGGTATCGCTAGAAGCCATGCATATCCAACGAAAATCAAAAAGACATTGCCGAATATGGTCCATGGTTCGATGCTAGGTCGGGGCAAAAATCGGCCGTTTAAAATGCATGGCGGCGATTTTGAAGATTTTTTTTGGATCCTTTCCCGATAACATGGATACTTGAAACTCGGCACGTGGATAGATATCATTAATATGTTTCAAAATCAAATTTTATATGTTCGCTGATGGTCCTTGGTTCGATCCCAGCGGTCCATTTGCACTTCTCAATGCATTTCTTACGGAGATAACGGAAACAAAATTTAGGTACTTTCCGGCAAGCCATCGACTTCAAACTTTGTATGATAGAAGAGCAAGTCTTTACAAATCAAACTGTGCATTCACAACTTACAATATTTCCTGGGTTCTACACCAGGTGTCTCTGCAATCAGAAGTTGATCCGATTTTTAGGAATTATTTTGAAACCTTTCCCAATAATATAGAAACTTTAATTTCGGCATATAGATAGAGATCATAAATAACTTTCAGAAACACGTTTTAGATTTCCAAGATCGTCCTCGGTTAAAATCCAGAGAACCATTTACTTTTGTAAAAATTAGAACGTATTCTGAGGCAGTTGTAGCCAATATTTCTGCTTGAATTTTCACACATAGTTAGAGATGGTGAACTTCTATTGTGCTGTATAGTAAGTTCACAGTTAAGGCCCGGGTTTGATACCAGACCAGGAATGTCAGCGAATTTTAAGAAAAATTTCAATCCCTTTTATTTCTCTTGAGGACCGTCCCGATATGATGTCCATATGAAATTAGTATTGCCGATCTGCTTGCAGTATGCAAGTTTCATTTTACTCGTATATATATATATATAGGTATATCCGGAGAAGCGTCTATATATAATAGATATATATATATATATATATATAATAACGAGTGCAATATTGCACTCGTTATTATATATATATATATTATGTAGCTTGCATACTGCAAGCAGATCGGCAATGTTAATTTTTTTTCGGCATCATATCGGGACGGTCCTCAAAAGAAAAAAAAAGGATTGAAAATATTCTTAAAATTCGCTTCAATTTTAGCGTCTGGCATCGAACCCGTGAACTTCCACACTTCCTGGTGAACTTACTAAGCGGCACAATAGAAGATCACCATATCTTACTATGTGTGAAAATTCAAGCAGAAATATGCAAATTATGCAAAGTTTCAAGTAGATATAATATCGGGAAGCACCTAAAATGTGTTTCCGTAATCTCCGTAAGAAATGCTTTGAGGAATGTAAATGGCCCTCTGGGATCGAACCAAGGCACGGGTCAGTCATAGTGAAGATGACGTCGTTCAATTTTAAACCTATTAATGACTAAACACTACACATGGCTGAGTTACAAATTTGATCAATTTGTTTAAACAAATTTATTAAATTTGTAACTGTTTCTTGCCTAGAAACTATGGATGTCGTACAATGTGAAATGTTCCTAGATGGCTCCTTAATAAATTGAAAACAGGTTGATATGGTGACGCAAGAAACAAGGTCATTTCATGTAATTAGACCTCAGATAGTTACAAGACAAAACGAGGTAAATGCAGTTCAAGGTGTTACGAGTTGTTCCGATATGAATACAGAGCCTGATATATTTGGCGTAGATTGCTGCATAAGCGTAAGGGAACAGCAAGTTGAAACGAGTTGTTCCGACGTAAAAACAGACCTTGCAAACCTTTGGCGTAGAGTGTTGCATAAACATAAGGGGATTACGAGTTGAAACGAGCTACTTCCGGAATTAACCGACCTACTACGAGGTAATTCCATGCTTGATTTACCTGGTTTCACCTGTAATTTTTCCCCAGGGTTGCCTTTTGTTACAGTATAATTACAAAAAATTGCATTTCTTTACGAACATACATAATTTACGAATCTACTGGTAGAAATAACTGAAAGATGTAAAAGAGATACTTTTATCATAAATACTTTGCATTCTAAGATGAATGACAATCTTCTATCTCCTATCCTTTGATAGGGAATGTAGTGTATTCCACCGCTGATATATGATACTTTCTTTAATTCAATTAGTTTACTTATCTATGTATTTTTATTGCACAAAGCATGAGCAGTTCAACGATTTATGCACAAAGAAGATATACATCTAAAGAAGCTGATAATTTGCTTACATTTATAAAAAAGAATATGCCCTCTTAAGAACCAAGAAGAAACTATATTACAAATATACATCTTTATATCCATGAGAAACATTAATAGTACAAACTTTGATAATTTAATTTCTAAATCAAGACATGAATTCATAAGTATGTAATGAATACCACTTTTAATGTATTTAACAATGCCTGAACTCCTAATACCCTTGGGATAGGATCAACCATGTTGAGCCTATTTTGAAGTCCTGAAGCAAATGTTTTGAATGAAGACCAATTTCAGTTTTAATCCTGTCTAGCTTAATTATTGCCTTTGATTATTAAACACATCCAAACACTTTAATGTCAATAAAAAGGATTGTATTTACCTGGGACATTCAACATGATTCAATCACCAAAAACCTGGTTACATATCAAAGTAAATCTTAAAAACATTTGAAGATTGTGTTCAGGTGGATGCTATATATAGAAAATTTAAGAAGGCTAATGATTCTATCAGCATTAATCACTTATTGGGTAAGCTACATTGATAGGTTATCCTGCCAAACTGAAAGAAAGCTTGTCGTGAGAATTAGATATCTTAATTTTTGTGTATCTATGTAGTTCTGTGTTTTTACAATTAGTACCTTTCTCCACAAATATTTGCGACACATGGACCAAAATCTACATAGGATCAAATAAACATAATAAATCAAGCTCACTTCCTCGCTTTCAAACATTCTAACTAATTTAGAATTTCGTATAAATATTGCATAATTCAAAACTTACTACATTATAGATAAAAGCTTAACCTATACTACTGTTGGTGTACATGAAAATAATTGGTAGACTAATACATATGCGTAAACAACCGATCTTTTCCGTTCAAATCCAATTGTCTACTCAAACTGTTACACGAAGAGAAATAAATAGACTCGTTTTAAGGTAATTACATAAGTTACAAAACACATTGACTTATTTTCTTAAGGTTTAATGCCTATATAATTACCGGATTACACATATCACGCATATCATTTGCATAATAAAGATAAATCGTAGAAAATGAATTGACTTCCATGCCTTATTTACTACTTGCAGCAGCCGAAAATTACATTTCTATGACGACTTCCACCCACTTTTGTGCATGATTTGGCAACGCTGTTCCTAACAGATCTCACCGAAATGAAACGGAGCGATATTACGCTAAATCGTTCCGAGATCGCTTTTCCTCCAGTGACAAACGTTACGTTCTCACTTCTCACTAAAATTACACACTCGCATCCCTGGCTACAGCCCCCATAGCCCCCCCTTGGATCCGCCACTGCACATAAGTCCCTCTTAAATTCCAAGCTTAGTTCTGCAAGTACTCTCATCACCCCCTTTGCATCCCTCCTTCCTTTCCCTGTCTGAAAACCAAACTAGTCTTCTTTGATTTGCCCTTTAATTTTTCCCTCGACCCGTCTATTCAGAGCCCTTAGAAGTACTTTTGTCAAATAAGATATTAGGCTAATTGTACAATAATCCTGACATTCTTTAGCCTTGTTCTTTTTCTGCAAAGGAATCAAGATAGTTTTGGTAAAATCTTCTGGCCATTGCCCTTCATCATAAATTTTCCTAATTAAATCATAGAAACATTTCTTACCCTTATCCCCCAAGGAACTCCACTGGGATATTGCCAACCCCTTTTGCCTTATTCCCCTTCATGTCCCGCAATGCCCATTATATTAAACTATCAAGTAACCTAGGTCCAAAATCGTCTTCTTCAACCTCTTCCTTACTTTCTATTTTGGTAGGTTTCATTTTTATCCAATACAATTCCTCAACATATTCCTTCCATTGTCCCTTTATGGTGACTGGATCCCTTAATAGATTTTCCTCGCTGTCTTTTACCGTCATTTCTATTACTAATTTTATTCCCATCAGTTACTGTACTTTACTAAATATTATTTTAAATAGTTTCACCCACAATACCAATAAATTTTGCAATTTTGGTTTTGCTTATTAATAGATATTATTCCTTAGCTATCTAATATGTGCAGCAGTTTGATTTATCTAAATGTTTTTAACCTTTTATACAGTGTTTTTAATGCCATTGAAGCAGATCAGATTCACTATAGAAAATGCAACTTTAGTAAACTTGTTGCTGAAGGGACACATACATTTGTAGGAAAAAGATAAATAAATTCAATAAAGTCATACATTTTTACAAGTTTTGTTATACTTTGAAACATACTATCTTTTCTTTTACTACAATTGTTTCAGCATTAATGAAACAGCTTAGTTCTTTATGGATGCTTACTCAACCTTTGACAATGGTTCAAAGGAAACCAACAAGATGAAATCTCTTCCGTGAAAGAGGTCAGCGTACATTTGAGGTTCTGAAAGGACATGATTGGGAAAAAACTCTTTGAAGTTCATTGGTAAAAATAAAGTGATTCATGCTTTCTCGCAGGTCTATGAGAGAAGTGGTATGCATTTGGAATCAGATAAAATAACGCTTAGCACTTAAACTCTAGGAATTTTATAACAAATCACTGGAAAATATTTTTGAGAAAAATTGCAGTTTTAATCACAATCCCAACATACCAGTTCCTTAATGTTACAGTTCCTAACCAGATGAAATTAGTTGCATACTATGGAAGTTGGATGAAATCGAATACAGTAAAACCTGGAAAGGGTTAAAGGTACTTTGCACATAAGGGCGTGCACCCAGGAAAAATCCCAAGGATAAACGGACTTGAAAAAGGTCTGACAGGGCCAGGAATCAAACCAGGGATCTTCCTCTATCCGGGAGGCTGCCTTAACCATCTAGGCTACTCGGCCAGAACATTTTAACAAGCTGTTTAGGGAACTTTGTGCACAAGGGCAAGTGTGGTTTCGTCTGACTGAGCGGCATTGTCTACGGCCATGGCCTCATCGAGGCACCGGCAACACAAAGTGGTGTAAAGGGGCGAACCCACCTTAAGGAATAACAAGGAAAGGGCTAAAGGTACTTTGAACACGATGGTGGAAATCCATATTCTTATATGCAACTAGAAGTCGAAGCTGTGAAAGGCAGAACAAATTTTTCTTGATTACAAAAGTACTTACCTTTGGCTTACCCTCTTCATTTACCATCTCAAAGGAATGATTGATCCTAAAATACAGAGTATTCAGAGGAACACATGATGAGGGGGATTATATTTTGTCTTCATATGAGCTTAGCTTGCCTCTGGTGTTCCCAGACTCCTCTGGCCAAGCATTCATTAAATTTATTCTGCCAGTAAGTCACTTGTATATAAGAAAAATCTGATTGTAGTCCAATAAATTTGTCATCTTCATTTTATTATCTTCATTTATGTTTTCCATTTCTTGAAGTAGCAATCCTTAATAGATAAATGCACTTTGGTGCTAACCTACTTAAGCTGGAAAACATGTATAAGGCAGAAACTTTTCCTCATCCCTTGGGCTTCTGCCTCAGTAAGGTTTTAATGTAATAGATACTTCCATCTTTTTACATTAGTTGAGTCAATCTGAGAGAACAGAAATAATTGAAAGAGGTTGCTCATTTGCTTTTTAAACTAACCTTTAAAAGATAATCATTCAGCCAAAGAATCTAAATTTATATCTAAATAACATAGATTTAGGGTTATCACAAAAAATTCAGAATTTTAACAAGATCTAAATATTATCGAATCAATTTCTTATTTTTTTGTGCTTATTTTATCAGAGGAAATTCCTTTTTTGCAAAGGAAATTAGTGTAACATCTGCAAGAAAGGAAAACTCTCATATCATAAAGTAAAATGCCATTACCATTCAATTACATTTTATGCTACACTCTCTTAACTCACAATTGCAAATTCTTCCATCCTAAGAAAATATTTGACTCGTGAAAATAAAATATTTTAATAAGATCGAAACAAATAATAAATCAATTTTCACGATTTAACATGGTTGCTCAATGAGATGATTTCCTTTTTTATGGGTACAATTTCTTATTAGCTTTTCTTCAAATGACTGATTTTAAGTTGACAACAATTTGAATATACACAAACTGGTATATTAAATTTACTATCCAAAGTATGTACTTTAACATTGTTAAATAAATGTAATTTGATAATGTCACAATGCAATAACCCTCCCAGGGGGATTTTGAGCTAGGACCAGAGGGTTTGGGCATGAGTTTAATGCATTACCAATCCACTATTATGATGAGGTGTGATGAAAGGGCAAGATGAGGAATGAGGTAGTTATGCCGGGCTTATAGCATTAGTGGAATGGTTACAAATTTTCACAAATACATATGTAAATGCCCACTATCTCTCGCCCCCACAGAAAGAGTCCAGATAACTGAATTATACCGGATGAACAAAAATATTCAAAGCATTTTTTTTCATATTAAATTAGGTAGTGCATTATCATCGCCAAAACAAGACTGAAACAAAATTCAACGAAAGATACATTTCAGCCAAATGACTAGTAATATTGATTCATCAATCACCACGGATTAGCAAGAATAATTCAGACAGCGTAAAAGAAGAGAGAAAATAATATTCGAAACCCATGTTTCCTAGTTATTAAATATGTGTCACTCGCCGGTGACAACTTCCATTAGGGCAATGTAAACGGATAAACCAGAAATATATAAAAGTTTATTTTACGAATAGCTCGACTTATTCATCTGCAACAAAAGCGTCCTAAGAATTCTCGGAAATGATTTCGACCAAAAATAAAACCGAGCGACGCTGTCTCGAATTTGAAATGCATCGATAAATTCGCGTGTAATACGTGAGAGTGCGAACGAACATTAGCTTCTTCCACTAATTTTGTACAAATAACGTCATGATTAAGTTAGTTGTATCTTTTGTCCATCTTTCCATACAAATAGAATGGGAAAAGAGCGCCATTCGGCCACCCCAATGCTTTGCAAGATTCTTACACCCCGCGTAATATATTATTCAAATATTCGATTAAATCGGATGGAGCGGCATCGATCAGAGGGGGCCGAAGACCTTCTTTCCCCGGGTGTACAGCAGGCTGACGATGACCACGGTGAGCACGAAGAAGACAAGGGCGACGACTGCAGTTAAAACTCGACCGCAACAGCGTCTTCGTTTGGACGCTTCGATTTGACGCATTAGACGCTCTGCTCTCGGTATGTCCAAGGTGAAATCCAGAGGCTGTGGAGTACACTTGGCTTCCTGCAAAAGAAACCTTCGATCACTATTCTTTGTCCGTCATTCGTCAACAACTCCGGAGAGAAAATGAGGAATGTTTCCTCGCCGAAAGCTATAAGGGATCCACTTAAATACAGCACGATGGCCACTTTCCGTAGGCTTAACATCTTGCGGCGTGGGAATTCTTCTTGACGTTACCTAAAGAAAGTGGACTCACCAAAATATTCATATATTTTGCGTAACTCTCTAAGAACATTTCTTGAAGTCATTTTTAATAGGTTCCGTATGGGTTGACAGGGATAAATTCCGTCCTATGTCAGCTTCGATATTATCATTGTCGCGAACAAGTTGGAGATGTCAATGAAATTTCAGAAGCCAAGTTAATTAGCTAGGGCTTGCGTTGATTCCAGATAGGAGAGAGCCCAGACTACAAGGAGAAAGTACGAGAGCAGCAGAATCTGTCGTGGCGGCCGCAGTGCGTGATTGCAGTTCAAATCTCAACTAAGCCAATTTCTCTTAGTTCTTTCTCCATAAGACCATGAAACGGTTTTCACTAGCCAAGGTATGACAGCAGGAATTTTAGAAATCTTAAATTATTTAAAATATCCTTAAATCACCAAATCGGAACTATCGATAAAATCTATATGCGAAGGTGTTACTTCCTATAATTCGTCTTTTTCATTATTCGAAACTATTGCTTTAACTGCGTTAGGATGGATGTACATTCCGTTATCTGACAGAAATCCTTTAGTTTTCTTAATAACGTTTATTGCGAAAAATTCAAATCGCCACTATTAATTTTTAGCTATTATATGAAATAAGCTCAGGATTCAAAGAATAATGCGCGGTGTGGGTGTCTTGATAGGAAAAGAGAATAATAATAATAAAAATACGTCTTTCTTAAGAACGAGATTGGATATAACAATCCCTCGTCACACCCAAAACTTCTCATCATTGAAGGTTTAAAGAAAGAGCTTTTTTGCGATTAAAAGTAAAAAAGAGATTTGAGATAAATTGAAATGAGAAATCCTTCCCCCTCGAAAGAATAAAAGAATGAAACTCACTTTTGAGGAAATCAACTGAATTATTTTTCCCCTTTATCTACTTATCAGTGTGTGTATTATGCATTTCGTGTTTAGTTGACGCGTTCTTATGGAATTTAATTTCCTTCTCCCAGTAAAAGGTATTGTTGCCAAATGCAGCAAAAGCTTAATTTGTTGATTTAAAAATCATGTAAATATAAACGATACGTCGAATGTTGCAATTAATATATCCAAATTAAGACAGTTAAATTCCTAATAATGATTTTCATAGACGGTTCTCCGATGTTATATTAATCACCCTGTTGTGGACGATCATGTGACGTCATCGCCTACCTAATACGGCGCCAAATTTGAATTCGTTCCTGTGAGTGCTATGAATAAGCGCATCGGAAAGCTCCTAGAGTCAGTTGTTTTTAAGAAAAGATACTTGCAAAATTTTTGGCCACGATCAGAGCTCAGAATTCCATTTGAATTGCTTCCAAATAAGATTTTAAAAGAACAACCACGAATTATTGGCAAAAAGTACTTTGAAGTAATTGCTGTAAAAATAAATACCCTGACTCGCGCTATCTTTCATAGGATGAGTTTTAAATGTTTTTGCTAAGAACATACGACATTTGGTGTAAAAAAAATGATTTCACAAATAAGTCAAAATATTTTGCAGAAGCTTGAGGATATTGACATGTAGCTTAGTAAAGGAGTTGAATTTCAAAAGATGTTCATTTCAATAATTAATCATTGGGGATTGATTTTAACGACGAATCTCTTTTTTAATATCATTCAGACAACTAAAGAGAAGCGTTTAAAGCGGTACTTACTTCATAAATATCAACTCGAGCGCAAGACGTGCGAATGAAACGTAATCACACAGAGTCAGAAGGAAAGTCAATTCAACCGAGGCTTGTTTCATAATAATTAAATTTTATCTTCTCCTTTAAATATTCAATCGGCGCGTATTATGGCATATCTGCCACCGAACAATTCTTTGAAGTTACAAAAATCCGGGAAGCTTCCGGAGTTCCGGAAGAGGAGAGAATCCTTGAAACGAAGGAGAAACTTAGCTTGCGGAACTAAAATCATTTCCTTTGGTGTAACAGTGTGACGCCTCAGAGAGCAAGAGTGCCAAGGCAAGACGCTTTCTCGAAGACGAGGTGCGTCGCATCAAGAATTAGTTAACAAAATGAAATTCGTACGGCAGAACGACATAGAAGACAGAAAAATGGTGGCGCTACTGACGAGAGGGCATACTTTTCATATGCAATTACATTGACGAATGCAGAGGACACAATTTTCATATGCAATTACATTGACGAAGACCGAAACCAAAGAAAGCTCTTAGTCGGTGACTTTAATCGATTTAGTTTTCCCACGAAAATTATTCAATTTCGAAGTTTAAAATTGTTTGTTGGCTGTTAAAAATACGCACTCTCAGATTTTCGTTCCTTGCGAAAGGTTATTTTTACGTCTTGTGAAGATATTTTAATAATTCATAACCGTAAAAATGCTAAGAAACAATGTCCCTCGTTTTTTTTCTTTGGTTTCATTCCATTGTAGGTGAAGGATGGTTAATTCAGAAAATATTTAGCATAAGCTTGTATTTATTAGAGTTCTTCCTCGTCTCGTGAATTCAAAATTAGGGTCATTAAGTACGGATTTAATCTACTTATCAAGTTATTGAATTCAAACATTTGTCTCCCTATATATGAAGCTAAAAAGTCAAGTTTGCATTTTCAGAACACAATTAATTCCAGAAACGAATCTCACTTTACGAAAGAGTAGAATTGTGTCATCGTCATTCAGAGGTCATTGAAACGTGTAATTTAGTCATTGGAACGCTAAACTTCAGAGCCACGTCCTTCTCTCTTCTGTAAATGCGGGCTTTTATGTTTCAAGCGTAAGCATTCACAGAAGTGAGCAGAACGTGGATCGGTAGATTAGTGGTTAGAATACCGGTCCAGAAAGTGGGAGACCCGGCAAAGTATCTATTATCCGTTTCTTATACAATCTAAAATTATTGATATCGATTCTTTTTTTATCAAGCTCACCTGGAGCGCGGTATCTACGCTAGGCTCTCGAAGCTTCAAAAGGACGTCCTGGGCACAGATGGGCGCACACAACAGCTTTCTTCGTTGTGAGAAGCTCACCGAACACTCCCCCTGAAAATTCATAATTATGCCTTGGAAACCACATAATGGAAATAATTATTTTCATTCAATGGAAGCCTCATCGTATTATCCTTGAGAAACGTCTCCAGATCGAGCGGCTGATAATGCCAAAAGTTTTTATTATTCGTTATTGAAAACTTGAAGTTAAATTGCCATATCTATTCATGTTTTGGTTAATGGTAGTTATGTGAGGTTTTTTAAAGGTCCATCCCTAGGCGCCGTTTCTGCAGCTTCATCATAGTTTTTTCCCACGACTCGAGCTCGGAGCTGATAAGGGACCTCGACTTATCAGCAGGCAGCGGGAATAATCAGAGGTTAGGTAAAGAAAGGCGTGCAGTACGATTTGAAAAGTTATGAACAAATGCAATAAACAGCAATTTGATATCTCCGTCGTATCCTTCGTCTTAAGACTAGTACATGCGTCTTTTGATCTACGCTCTACGATGAAAATTAAGGGTTTTTTATGTTTTCTATAGAAATTACCTGGTGAGTTATGGCAACGCTGCATTGGAGGAGGGTTGGGCTGGGCTGGGTTGGGTTGGGTTGGGTTTGGTTCGGCTGAACTGGATCGGTAAGCGAAAAATTTCCGTAAATATACATCAAATTAACAGGCAATCATAAAATAAAGATCAGTATATTTTCTACCATCCCGAGTAATGAAGAGTCTACTGTGCAGACTTTTAATCGTCCAAATGCTTAACAAAGGAACAAGTAGATTTGCAATTGTCGCTAAACTCATCTTGAGAAGTGCCATTCGATAACATCCCTAAAATAAGACAATCCTAATTAATGCATCTGATAATGGTCATTTCACAAAAAACCACTTAGCCATTAACTTACGTTTTTTCCGATATAGGCCTCGAGCTATTAGCGGACTGTGAAAAGAATTTTCGGATGTCCATCTTTTACCTTACGAAATACAAAATAAACTCTCCTTCGAACTGTTCACTGTGAATTTCTCAAAAGCACTACTCACGAGCCTAGCTTTGCATCCACACCCTTAAATCAGTCACAGGCAGAAGATCTAACTGAGCGATTTATCAATCTGTTTGTCTCTAAAATGTAATCTTAATCTCTGTTTTCAGGGTGTACGTTTCGAATTACTTCTCGAATGTTCCCTTGTATTTTGCGAGGAGTAAACATATCAGCCCTTTCGAATTTTTATCATGGGAATCTAATGTTATGGTGTGAGTCATCTAACTAAAGGATAGCGTTAAGAAGTGCACGCGATGATCATTGTGTGCGAAACACTCATATCATAGCTTCCCATTGATATCAATGTCGGCTCTAGGCCTGCTCTGCTACCGAAAACATCACCTTGATCGGAGCCATATTTACGGGCATGCAAAGCTTTCGCTGAATTTATCAAGCAAACACGTTTGAACCCCTAACCCCGCACTCATGTGTAAGCTTTCATTAACGTCAATGGAACCTTATCCGCGCGCGTAGCGCGGACCATTCGCGTCCATGTGAAACGGGCCTAATAAGTCCCGGTCCCTTATCAGCTCTGAGCTCGAGTCGTGGGAAAAAAACTGTGATAACGCTGCAAAAACGGCGCCTATAAAGTTATGAAGTGTAATGAGAAGAGACTTGAAATGTAAATCGTTCGACAACAATATCATAGGAGCTGGACTGTACGGGCAAAAGAAATTACTTTAAGGAGGCCACTGGCGCTGCTCACAGTGGACGCTGGAGAAGGTCGTGTAGCCGCTAGTGCTCCCTCTGGGATTGGAGACAGTTCTCTGGACCATCGCAGCTCCTCGCTGTAGCCACTACTCGCATAGCCACTGCTTCTTCCAGGGGACTCAGGGGCTTCACACAGCTCATCGACGAAGATGGGGTTCACCCTAAAAGGAAAACACATAGCAGAAGGTAAACTAACACTTACTCTGAACTTAGTGATCTATCCTACCGCTCTCGGAGCTCGGTGGAAAACTCCCATAAGTAATTACCTCCTTGCCATTATTTCCTTGCAACCGATAGTTGAACTTGGCTTAATTCAAAATTGTTTACAATTTGAATATCTGCATCACATAGTTCGAATTTGAGTTCGATTAAATTTACGAAAACCTCCAACTCAGTAAAAAAACTCAAAAATCTAGCACTCTATATTTCCCACAGATTGACTTTTGGGTTTTTTTGAAGTCTTCGTCAGATTCTTACATCACCACTGACATGACAAGTTACTTTTTTCGAAAGCTATCTCTTTTTTCAAAATTTATGCTACGAAGAGTTAAGGAATTGGTGCCAGGGTAGCTTAGTTGGATCAGAGCGTCGTAGACGTGTCGACGGTGAGAAGTAGGGGCTAGGCTGCGCTATGTATACGTCGCAGTACTAACTAACACCCATCCCGGGAATTGTGATGCGCTGTCGGCGTAGGGCAGATTCGCCCTTGAGGAGCTCACGAAGTTCATCATCCTGGTCTTTAGCTATAGCAAGAAAGCACAGCTCAAGCTCAGGAGCTCCGGTAACAGCTTCGATCCGAGAAAAGGCGTCAGAGAGGATGTTGGAAGGTTCTTCGAAGTACCAATTGTCGGCAGTGAACTATGTTATTAATGATAAATGGTTGAGCTGGTGGGAGCTTTTCACGTCATTATAGGAAGGAGTAGGTCAGAGGTTTGTGGTCGTCAAAAATGGTGCAAAATTGTGCTTCCAGAAAATGACGAAATTGCGGTACCGCTGCACAGAGATCATGATAATAAAGCGGCCATTCTGACGGCTTAGGTGTGATTTTGTGGGAGAGAAAGACCAGTGCCTGCCATGAGCCATCGATGAGCTGCTGATGCACCATCCGCAAGGGATGAAGTATCCGTGAAAGGACCAAGTTGAACAGTCGGCTGCTGGTAAGCGAAGAGAGTGGCGTTGGTGAGGTTTTCTTTGCATTTTTCAGATAGATTCATCCAGCTCTTCCATCCAAGGAATCGGTTGATACCCGCTTGACGATGACGACATTCAGCGGAGCCTAATGCTCGGCGGTGGACGGCGGAAGCGCCGGTAAAAATTGAACATTCCTGGGAAACGACGAATTTGGTGAACTTTTGAAGGGCATTTGAAATCCTGGAACGCGGCGATGCGGTCGCGCTGCAGACCAGTGCCAGCGGCGGAAACTTCGAAACCTAGAAATGTTTCTGAGGGGATCCAATTGTGCTCTTTTTGACGTTGACCAGAATGCAATGGTCACCGAGGCGTCGGAAAAGAGAGGTCAGAGACGTTTGGCAGGGTTGCGAGATTAGAAAAGAATGTCATCCACGTAAGCGATTCAAAATTTGATATACCTATTCAATTGAGCTGGCTGTCAGTTTGTGGAACTCCATAAAGGAAGGAGAAGAAAGGACTTAGTCCCTGTCTCACAGGAAGAAAATTTATTCGGTGCAAGTCGTCGGTTTCTGTTAGTGTAAATTGACAGATCCTCAATGTTGTGTTTCGAAAGCGACGGTGGTTCGAGGCTTCGTGTGTGGCGGATACAGAACCAAAGCAAACGGTCGGAGGAGGCAGCGACGGAAGTAGAGTGGATGGAGTCTGTCGGCTAGGATGGCGATTAGCTCCAGGGGCTGGATAGCTTGTATATAGGTGCTGAAGCCACAGTGTTCTGAGCTAGTCTTTATATACGGCAGTTGTACCTGTCAGTGATCGTAGATGGCGCAGAAATTGAGACGGCTTGCGGGCACCCATTTACTCCTCCATTATAATTTGCCTTAAACATTAGACTTCAGCCTGTGACAATCTTATACTTCAGCCTTGAAAATAGGTTCACGGTCGGCGGGGCGCAGATGATGTCCCGAACCTCGTACGCATAGCGACCTTCCAATTGACCATAACCATAGACATCGTCAGAAGGGAAGGAGTTTGACGCTCATGGCTTCAATCGGTTGTTTCGGCGGCTGTTGTCGTTGATCCGTTAGATGCTTTGCCTGATTTCGTTGCGTCAGAGCTGCCTTTGTAAATCCTCGAGGGATATTCTAAGCGAAGGAGAAGGCGGATGGCCATGCGAAACGTAGACGGTCCCCGCGCGGTTTGCATGAAGAGTTGTCTTCTTTGAGGAGCGTTTATTCGCCAACGCGCGTTGTATACCAAATCCAAAGGGAAGACGACGGTCGCCCAAAATGTTCGCAACATCACCGTCCGTTGGGAGCCACGCGACTGCCAGTCAAGTGAGTCTCGCGACTTCGCCACAATTATATTATTATGTGGTTACTCCACTTTATATCTGAGGATTCTAGATCGCTTTCAATAATAATTTTTCCTGGGTTAGATTTACATTATCTAATCGCTTTTTAAACAAATAATACGTTTGTTATGATTATTTGGATTGAAACTTTAGATATTGATTTTATAAAGTTACCACCAATTCGTTGCCACTCGTATGGTAATAGTTATATTTTAACTATTGCAAGTAGGTTAGAAAATGATCCAATTAAAGTTGACGCATAAAATTAATAATATAAGTTTTTTAAACAAAATAGTATTTAAAATTTGCCAAGGAACCTTCACTTTGTTATCAAAGGGACAAGGAACATATACATAATGGTCACAATTTTTTTTAATTATTGAAAATAATAGAAAAAGGGGTTAAAAGGGTATTTGAAAGTAATTTTTTTTTAATCACTAGAGTTTAAAAGAAGTTGTATCTCTTGTGCTTTGATTGCTCAGAATACCAAATGAAATATGCAAAAATTTACTTTCCGAATCAATATCCGAACGTCATATTCTGTGGATTTACCCATGTCGAGATTTTTGAGTTAATAAATACTACGCATTTGCCTGCAGGCATTTCGTCTGTTATTGTCACCTGCCAACTCCAGCAACAAGGAACGCTGGGGGTGATCCGAAATCGTGTGTCAGCCACCTAGATGGCACCACCGTACTCTTCTTCCCAGCAATCAGCGCGCCTTCCGGGCTCTCGCCATCCGCCCACATGTCATCTGCAAAATGTCTTCCCCTCTGTATTCACCAAAACTGCTGTATTTGATCCCAAATTGCAATAAGTTTGCGTCTTAGTTACACAAGTGCTCTACCCATTGGCTGAGGGAGCATGTGGAGAATAAATTGAAGAAAATTATTGATTATGTATCTTCGAGCCAAGGCAGACAATTGATCCTTACTGTATTGGTATCTAATGCTTCTTAGAATGTTAGAGGAAAGTTACGAATACATCATGCAATTGAAAATACATGGCGATTAATGGTTACAATCTTACACAGTTACTCCAGGATTTGCGAGATATATTATGCCAAAAAGGCGTAAGGTTAAGGCAGCAGGGTAAAATTTGCTCTTTCATTTCATTTTGGTAAAGTAAATAATTTTAAATAGTTATTTCTTACAATGATAAATAGAGGGTACAGAATGACTCATAACCCAACTGCGTGAATAAAAATGATAGAGAATCTATAATTTAGAAAGTGATGATGAAACTCCACAGTGAAGTTGCTATGCGGAAATTTTTGAACTATAGACGGGAATCTCGAAAAAAATGAAACATTTAAAACGTTGGAAAAACCTTTCTTTCATTCGACTTGAAAAGAACGTGAAAAAAACGTTTTTTTCGTCAATTTTGAGATGGCGTTCTTCGTGGTTTATCCGATAAGTTTATTATCCTGATTAGTAAATTTTGCAGTTGACCTGCCCTAATAACTTATAAAGTATATATTTCTGTAGTTTTTTAAACGATTTTAAAAGAAACACAAGCGTTTATATGTTTGCAAGACTGATGTATTGTATAAAATCAACATTTTCAGGTGTAACTTTGTGGAAGTTTGTCTTCATGAAAACATTAAAACGAGTTAATAGCTTCGTAAAAGCAATCTATGATGAAGTGTAGCAAATTTAGAAAAATAGCCCCATGTGGTTCACTAATGACCTCTTAGTTTCATGTTGCTGAACAGAAAACATTTTTTGATTTCGAAAAACATGTATATTTGTAATGTCTATGTGGGTGGGCCACTTTTGCCGTTATTACATTTCGATCAGAAAAAAAGGTGGCAAAACGCTCCACCATAGTGCTTACTAAACAATACCTCATCTTTTGATCGTGCATAAAATGCATTCCACCAAGGAATTTAAATTTGAATTGAAATTAAAATGTAGATTACAATTTTTTCTTTGAGAAAAGCTTTAATCAGCATCACTTTAAACTTATATTGATACTAATAAGGCACATATACCAAAAGATAGCACTGGGGCAGAAAAAGAGGTGGGGCATCTATTCTTTCAGCACGGGAGAGATACCTTACAGCCAGTGGGGCAACTCTTTGTCCAAGATGGCCAGTCACTGCACGTGGATATTATATGAACCTATAGGCACAAGTTTTCGTCATTTAATTCAAAATATTCAACCACTTAAACTGATGCCAACCAGAAACATTATACGCTATCTCAGGCATGCATAAATGCTCTTCCTGGGAGCTTTGTAAATATTGTTATACTAGTCTTGTAAAAAGCATACGCATGAAAACAAATACAGTGGAACCTCGAATAACGGACACTCTCACTAGCGGGCACCTCCACATAAAGGGCATGAAACACTTTCCCCAAACTGAGCTCATAAGAAACATTAGTATGTATACCTCTCATTAACGGTCACTCTGTATAGCGGTCGCGGACAGTGGGCTTCCTCATTTCTAACCCCCCGTACCTCCCATTAGCGGTCAGTCGGGGGTAGGTATGATGAGTGGAAATGATAAGACATTGGAACTAGGTGGCTATAGAAAGGGGTTGGAAGAAGAAGCAGAAGCCGTGTTTATCATGAGACACCCCATGGACTAGCGTAATCAACCATTTCAGGATTAGAGAAAAAGGATTATTAGAGAAAATTTGACAATTAGCTCAAGCCCTTTGCAACCACACCTTTTACTTTACTTATTTCAAAGTTAAGAAGAAGCTAAAAACTGGAGCCTCCGAAATAGATTCCATTGTTTTCCAGTGGTTCTGTGCTGCGAGAAACAAAAATCTTCCTATATCAGGAACTATAATCCAGGAAAAAGGTTTGGAGGTGGCAAATGAACTACAACTTGGAAACGATTACAAGGCATCAAATGGCTGGCTGGAAAAATTCAAAGTAAGGCATAACATCACGTGGAAAACTGTTTGCGGAGAGTCAGCCGATGTTTCTGAAGCAACAGTGTCAGAATGGCAAGACAAAATGAAGAAATTTTGCTATGGATATGAAGAAAAGAATATTTTTAATTGCGATGAGACAGGTCTTTTTTACAAAGCCATACCGAACAAAACGATGTGTGATCGCAAAGACCCGTGTACTGGAGGGAGCAAAGCAAAGAATAACGGTGTTTCTCCACGTGAATATGCTTGGTGATTTCGAGAACTCTCTTATTATAGGGAACGCTAAGAATCCACGATGTTTTAAGGGTGTCCGCTTTCATCATTTAGATGTCACATGGAGATCAAACAGTAAATCGTGGATGACGACAGGAATAATGACGGAGTGGCTGAATGTTTTCGATCGAAAAGTGAAAACACTGAGACGTAAGGTTATTTTATTTCTTGATAATGCTACTTGCCACCCAAACCTCAAACTTGAAAACGTAAAGTTAATTTTTTTGCCACCAAACACCACTTCAGTGTGTCAGCCCCTTGATCAAGGTGTCATCCAGACATTCAAGTGTTTGTATAGGAAGAAAGTTTTACGACACCTTTTTATCCAAAACTGACTCAGCTGTTGCTGTTAAAGAGCTTAAAAAATCCATTACTGTGCTAGACGCCATAGTGTGGGTAGTATACTCGCTGAGGGAAATTTCACCCGACACAATTCGTAAGTGTTTTTTAAAGTCAGGTTTTGGTAGTATTGACGACCAGGTCGAAGATAGTGAAATATTGCACATTGGTGAACTGGAACAGCTGATTCTACATACCATGCCTGAAGATGGGATAAGTGCGGATGAGTTCGTAAATTGTGAGAGAGACACAGTTACATATTCGAGATGCGATAGGAAAAGCGAATAGAATGCAAAGATTAACCGGTAGGAAGTTGAGAGGATGCTCATCGAGACTCAAAGAAATAGCTTACTTTTCTCTTATTCGTCCGAGTCTAGAATACTGCTGTGCGGTTTGGGATCCACACGAAGTAAGTTTAGTCTCAGATTTAGAGATGGTCCAGCGTAGAGCAGCCCGATTCGTCTGCGGGGATTTCAGGTTTGATAGCAGCGTTACGGCTAATGATAGAGTCCCTCGGTTGGAATTCACTACAGATGAAAAGATCTGAATATCGTCGAAAACTTTTCGAAAAGTTCATTCGTTCAGAATTTAAAGACGAAGTAAGTGAAATGTTAGTGCCAGTAAGGAGCTAACGCGATCTCCGAGAGGCATCGACGAAGCGTTATAGGGAAGTAATCGCAAGGACGGATAATTACTTTTGGTCGTTTTTTCCCTAGGCTATTAGAGATGCTAATAGGGATGAATGAATAATGGTGGTGTATTACACCCCCTGCCATACGCCTCTGGCGGCTCGCGGGGTATATACCAAAATCTAAATCTTTTCATGAAACTGATGTAAAAGGACTCTTAACATTAAATGAAAACATGAGCGACGAAGAAAAAGTTGAGCCAGAGAATGGAATGAAAGTAGAAAGTGACAACTTCCCTTAGTCATACGGAGATTCCCTCAAACTCGTAAGTAAATTAGAGGTGTTTGTACAAAATGACGAAGACACGGAAAGCCTGAAGCTATTAAAGTATTAAAGGAGGCGAAGATGAACTTTGAAAAACGCATTGCTAATAGAATGCATAAATTTGTTCAAAAAAAATTAATGATTTTTTAAATAAAATTTGTTTTAAAATAAATACGTACCAACGTACTGTTCAATTTTTCTATTATGTACATTCCCTCATATCTTTGACAAAACTACCGCTCCTCCCACTAGCGGACACCTCACTATAGCGGTCATTCCCCGTAGGTGGTCGTTAAAGGGAGGTTCCACCGTATTAAGTAAATTTTGCAGTTGCCCGAGTCATTGGTTCCAACAATAATAGCAAAGCCCCATTTGCCCGTGCTACGTTTGACCATTCTGTCCCCGAACCGTCCGCTGCTCCAACCGCTACCACAACACCGTCTTCCGCGCCGCGACTCCCCTTCCACACTACCGCACAACCGAGTTTGCCACGGCTATGAGAGCGGTGGCAGGTGGTTGCCACCATGGCATTTTCTTTGAACATGCCTGCTCTATCTTATAAAGGGCGAAAAAAAACAGTACCTACTTGAAATGATGCTATTAAATTGCGTAAAAATAGTTAACCGTCGTGAAACTCTTGCAGATAGACAGGTGCATTCCAACTAACTTACGAACACCGTCAGTAGAGCAATCTTGTGGTTTTGCTTAAAAATACTACGTCCCTCCCGGTGGGGCATCTCGCTCGGAATTACCTTATAGGAAAATAGAAGTGGAAAATGATAGAGTGGTGTTGCAAAATGACATTGGTACCTTCCTTCAATGGGTTAAAGAGAACAAAATGGAAATAAATTTAGATAAATGCAAACACATTGTCTTCTCCAAATAGAAAACAGTAGAAACCTCTCCGTTCTTCCTAGAAAATAAAGTTATTCCGCAGAGAGATCTACTTAAAAGTAACCATCACAAAGGATGTAGACTAGGGTTCCCAAATAGACGATGTGGTCTACAACGGTTATAAAAACCTACATTTTATTATGAGAAATTGAAAGGGGGCATCAACAAACACAAAAAAACTTGGCTTACCAAACGTTGGTAAGGCCAGAGTTGGAGTATGCTTCGCCGGTATGGGATCCTTTCCACAAGAATGATATCCACTAACTGGAAATGGTTCAGAGAAAGGCAGCAAGATAAGTTTTAGGAAGATTTGGGAAGCAATATAGCGTAACTGAATTGATGAACTGAACTGGGAAGCGCTCAATGACAGAAGGGAAAGAAACAGATTGATATGCATGTACCGGGCATACACCAAAGAGCCACGCTGGAAAGAGGTAGGATAATGCCTCCTTGTTTTCTGGGTAAAAATGACCACGATTTTAAAATCAGAACCATAGGTCACAGTAAGGATGTTGGTAAATTTAAATAGAACAACATTAGATTGGAATGGCCTACCTAAGGAAATTTGCAGCCCCTTCCCACAAAACAGAAACATTTTTAAAAGAAAATCATTGAAATTCAAATATAATGATGCTTGAAGAAATCAATGTATGTGTAATTATAGTTACGATAGTGTATATAACCTGATGTGATGATTGTCTGTGTATGTCTGTGATGTATTGTTTTATATTTATTATGAAAATATTTATGTTATGGTTAAGTAGGGAATTGTGACAAGTTATCACCTTGTTTTCACCTACTTGTAACTTATGCATATAATAATAATTTTAAGTAGTTTGTCATTAGAATTGGTAGTAGAGAACGATAGAGATCCGAAAGAAGTTAATGTCCACAAATAAATGAAGGCGATACGTATGCCTGAGATTTGATGAAAGGTCTTACTAAGCAGTAATCACTAATGCTAATGAAACAAAGTAATAATGAAAAATGCAATAAATAAAGACTTGAATAGGAGTTGTATTTTACCACGAGGACTCCAATGGAAAGACTTTAAATAGAAACCAATGGTCTATGATAAAAAGAATTTTTACAACTCGGAGACAAATTTCAAATGAAAGTAGTTAAATGATTTTAGCAAAGGTTAGCGAATCAAACACAACTGATGCTTGGGGTTCATCATTTGGATTCTCAACGGCAATCTTATTCGATGGAGAAAGCAAACGTTCTGCGTTTGAATGGAGAATTAGGTCATCGAACTTACGTAAAATGGAAGCGACTTCCGCCTCTGGTTTATTTACAGGGAATAAGGGGAAATAAGTGGGAAAAGTATTTCGTGAAAATCGTCGACACTTGGTCTCATTCAGTTCACAGAAAAAGAAATAATATGGAATACCCTAAACAGCGGCAAGTAAGACATGTTGCATTATTTCGTAAAAAGAACAAAATGTATTTCAACAGCGCACTGCACTCTCTCAAAGGGGCGTCACTTGGGTTCGAAATGTTCTTGAAAATCGGTATCGACGAGGAGAAATTCGTTATTGCATTCGAGGGACGAGCAATTCTCTGAAGAGATTCGATTCCTCCGCACCAAATGAACATTGGGTTATTGTTTGAGGTCCGCTAATATTGGAAAAAAATAAGTTCTTTTGTTTCCCTCTGATCCTGACACTCTTTGGAGTCTCGCTGAGAACCGATGAAAGAGTAGAAATTATTTCTAGGTTTCGTAACCGAAGAAGAATTGCGGCAGAATATCACACCGAAACAGAAACTCAGAATTTTATTGCGTAATATTCTGTCTTATGAGATTTCGTGTGCAATTTCAGTGAATAATCACGAGTAAATTACGATGTAATCATTTTTATTGAAATGTAACGGGTGTTATGCCATTTTTCCTCTTTCTCTGATTTTTCCTTTTTTGCTCTTTACAATAACTTTAGAGAAATTTGAAACTAATTGGACGCTAATCCCGATGTAGTATTATCCTACTGCTGAATCATGATAGTGCAGGTGTAATGCTCAGGCTCTCTTTCGTCATAATTTCGTAAATCTTTAAAAGATACTTCTCCTATTCCTCCATGTTTCAATAGAATGCCTCCCCAATGCAGAGTCCTGTCGGTTTCAACATTATCTTCCTCATTTCCTATCATTTTACTCCATCGTTGCTTACTACTGTTTTTTCCGGACAATTCCTACATCTCCCTCTTCGCTGCCCGTGTGAGGCACTAAATATTGCGGCCGAGTTTGTCCAAAGGAAAGGACCCGGAGGGGTCTTTCCAGTGCTTTATTAAATTAAAAATCGTTATTTTGATGGGTCGGGATCACTCCATCAAACTGGCTTGTAAAATACCTCAGTTTTTCTAAAGCTTAGGTATTTTACGTTGAAAAAATGGTCAATCGAGTTTCTTTCATCCCATCTGATTCAATACCTTCCTTATCCTCTTATATAATTCGTCCTTTGCCTAATTTATTAGCTCCTTATTTAGTTCCACTCCCTTAGTCCCTTCGTCTCATTTGATACAAAGTAATTGAACCTCAACGTGGACATTTAAACTGATAAATACTATTGACACAGTCTTGATCGTAACTCATAAATTTGGTAGATAGCTAATGCCAGGCTATAATTACTTCCAAACCAATAAACAAAGTAAATAAAGTTATAATTAAGTCTACAAAGTCACCTAAAGATTCTATCTCATATCCTTTGAATGAGCACTTTCTTCGATGAAGTCAAAAATAATTTGAAGATCATAAAAAAATTGTTCAAAGATCACATTAGGATAAGCAGCACCACCGTTTAGGAGACATTTTCAGGAAGGCAAATTTGGTTCTTGGAAACGATGATTAAACACAAGTAACAGAAATATATTATATATCACTCCAAAACCACCGATAAATATTCTCTGCATAAAGTAAGTGTATTATGGAGCTGACTTGTACCCCAATACTAAAATGCGTAACATGGAGCTAATCAAATAACACAAATGCAATCACAAAGCCAAAACAGAAACAAAGATTAAACACAGATAACAGAAAGATAGTAATTGCATAAGAATAGGAAGCACTAGAGAAAATCACTGCGAATAACCGTTTTCTTCTGTGGATAACAAAACGTAAACTTGCTTTACCTTTTCGATAGAGGGATACGATGTTGAATTTTTGCTACTGCTTTACAAATCGCCGTTTAATTCGAACACTGAATCTGGCACATCTTGATGATATCCACTAAATCCGTTTTCGTCAATCGCTAAATATTTATCGATGTAAATTGATAAGTTGTAATACTTAATGCAGAAGAATATATTAAAAACATACGAAACATACCAGGTTTTTTTACGTATTCAGTTGTATCGATCGAGAGAAAGCAATTTCATTTAACAAACTACTAAAAACACATTTATCCCACAAAATAGTCAGTAAAAAATTATGTTTGTAATCTTCTCTCTCTGTAATCTCGATTCCTCACAGTGTATCGTTCATAACTGCAGTTACTAATATCTCCTTAAATTCCTCCCTCTTCATATAATCTATCACTTTTTCTTTACATTTATTTGAAGTAGGCATATTTTCTCAGTGTTTTCTCACGGATAAATACATGAGCTGAGGACTCGACAATCGCCTTTATCGTCAGGGAGATGGGTTGTTTACGACCTCAAAATTTCGATAAAATATTAACATGTTTAATCAAATTGTGCTCAATTTCGAACCGCTACCGATATTCCACGACCATATTAAGAATCAATCTTCTATTTTCCTTCTTTTGGTTCTTGATTCGAATTTCTAGGACCATTATTTCTAATTTAAGTTTGTAAAATAAATGAACCCTGCAACGGAAAAAATTAACTTTACGTGTATTTCTCATGAAAAGGTTTTGACCCGTCTGGGTTCGAACCTTGATCTTTCGAACCTTGAACTTCAATTTTCGTTCTTTTGGTGCTTGTCTCGACTCTGCACGACTATTCCTTCCAATTTAATTCTTCAAAAGAAAGAAGGCCTACAACCGGTAAAAGTGTGGTATGTATTTTTTTTAATGGAAACTTATGTAAGCGATGTCTGTTCGAACCCACAAAAGTTATGGAATTGACACAGTACTCCCTTCCTGATCCCGGAGGTCAGACATACAAAGTTTGGCACAAATAGTGAAAACAGCGTGGACTCAAATCCAAGAAAAACACAGAAACAAAGATTTTCTGCTTTTTATATGTACAAGGCATCCAACTTCCCTCAACAGTGATCTGGTAATCTACCCTTCCTGACTGTAATTATCTACCTGCAATTACTGGTTATCTTATTACAGTAAGTTTCTCGTTATCCATGTAATATATCGTCCTCTTCAATCATCAGCTATGGGCCTAAAGTCCTCGAGTATTTTTACGTGATAACACATCGGATTCAACAATGGGCTCGGTCGTCAGGGTTGAGTTGTTTACAGCCAAGAATTTTCACAAAATTTTCGTATATTTTACCGATGTTCTCGTAAATTCGAATCGAAAGTAAGATTCCACGAATAAAATAAGAATCTTCATTTGATTTTTTTCTTTCGGTGTTTGTCTTGTTAACATGCGACTATTCCCTCTAATTTAATTTTACAAAATAAATAAACCCTGCATGCGATAAGAATGAGTTTTACGTGTATTCTTAATAGAAAACAATCTGAGCGATCTGGATTCAAACCTCGTAAAATTGCCGAATAAAAAGGCGACAGTGATTCCTTCCAGGTCGTAGAGGATACGTATATAAAGCTTGAAGCAAATCGGACGAACGGTATGGCCTCCAGAGGAAAATATTCGGATATGCGTCTTTAATTTCCAATTGACGATTTTCGACACAATGGACCGTATGCATTCAATTTTGAGCAAATGCTTCAACAATTATGTATAAAAATTGAAGTAAAAGCTTTTACCTTTTTTCATAAGCAAATGCTTCTTCGGCTCACCTTTTGCTCATCCGAGAAGTAAAAGGTTATGCATTAAGTTTACCTTTTACTCGCAAGAAAAGAAAATGCTTCAAATCAGATGCATCTAGTCAGCCGTAGACTTATTGGCTGAGTAAAAGGTTGTGTGTGCCCGGTCATGGCAGAAATAGTGAATGTGCTGAGCGCAAAAGTTTACAAAACTCGATTGTGTCCACTTGATAAAGACTTTAAAAATGTCTTCCGTTTCGAGGAGTACAGCGTTACGTGGTTAGGAGAGACTTTCTTAGGGGAAGTAGTCAAATATCGATGTGGAGCACTGACTCCCTTGCATAAGATGAAAATATTTCATCAATTCCAATTGGTGGGAATTCTTAAATTAAGTTTCAACCACTAATAATTAACATTGTAGCCTACATTGTTTTCAACCTCAGTTATATTACCTACTTCTCCGCACCTACCTTCCCCTATAACAATGAATTCAACTTTTAGTACTCGAATGTGATTAATTAATTTTCTATCGTTTACGTCTTACTTTGTAACGACCAATTTTTTCATTTTCAGTCCTAAAACCCTCTCAATTTCCTCCTTTCCCCCATTAATAATCCAATTGCAAGAGTTGGGTGAATCTGATGATACCTAACAACCCTAAACCGGTCATTATGAAAATTAATGATCGATTTAGACGAAAATTATATTTCATGCATAATATACTTTTTGTGAAGGTGGATTCCCAAGGAAAAACGGACTTGAAAAAAGTCTGACAGGGCAGGGAATCGAAACCTTTACCCTTTCCTTATTTGATACAGCAATTTTATTAAATGTATATGTTTCGAAACTTTTGTAAATAACTAGGGATATTAAAACAATAAATTTTATTAAAATTTGTACTAGCAAATACTCAAAGTTAGTGAAGAAAAATATTTTGGCGACAGAACTTTTACTATATCTTCAATTTCAGGTTCCAATGAATCTTAAGTATTGGCAGCACATTCTCACTAGAAGATGACAGTTATCTTCCATAAACACCACTGATATTCGCAATTGAATATAATTCGAGCCGAAATTTGATGTATGAATATATCTGAAGTTCTCACAAATTTTACTTTTCTAAAAACTTCGTGATGCCACCGCTTTTTCCTTCCATGTTCAAAATGTTTTCGTTTAATTTTCGAACACGATATTTAATTTGCGAAATTTGGTATTATTATAAGACGCGTGATATTTATCGTGGTGCAAAGCGAAACACGTCGGTTTGCGTTGGGTCGATAGTTATATACTGAATAGTTAAATTTAAGTGGTATTTATAATTAATGGTAATATTAATTAATAGATATCGTATCCGATAGGGATACCGGTGAGGGCAATGCAAACGTCAAAATGATTGCTTACAAAAAAATGGTTAAAACTGAATCAAATCTTTAAATGTTACGCATGATTTACGTAAATGCAATTTTAGATAGTGAATCTAGGACGTATTTGACTTTGGATCCACAAAACTAAAAGAAGATTCGAGAATATACGGTAATACGCAAAGCATTTGGTAGAATATAACTTCTTAGAAAGAGCCTTATCCTGCTTTGTCCTTTCCTTTTCAGTATCACACCGCACAGCATAAATGGATCTATACCAACAAATATTGCTATTGCCAATTAGATTTACTTCTGGGAAATCAATATTTCATGACATAAAACCAATTTAAGAACCTTTCCTTCTAGATTTCCCAGCTGGGGTTTTTAAACTTTAGTTAGATTTAGATAATAGGGCTTATTTACTAGAATAATCTCCATAAAAAGGTTTTATTGCTGGCAAACCGATTCAAAGAATGCATCATAACAATGTAGTTCAATGCAGCGAACAGATGGTCTGCCATGTTTGTTTACAACACAGGCGATATAAATTACACTAAGGATGGAAGTTAATTCATAAAATAGTTAACGGATTCTACCTACTCCTCGGGAGGAAACAATTTCGCAACCTTTTTTTGATTTTTCACTAAGAATTTACTTCCAGGGAAATACGGAATTCTGAGTTAAGGAATCGCTTAAGCAATTACATTCGAAAAAAGCTCGGACAAGGTCCAATTGAATTCTATTTGCTGCGGAGGAGATACGAACCCAAAAGTCATCTTTCTGGTTGAAAATTGCTTTAACACCCATGTTAAAGTACTTCCAATGCATTCTGTATTGCGGAAGATTCCTAATGACTTTTTATAGTAGAAAATTTAAGGGACCGTGACTCATTAAATGTTGGGACACAGTCATCAGCTTGTAAGAAATAGCACCTGGACACTGGATGCAGTTGAATTTTCAAGCTTATTTGAAAGGGGACAAATGGAATGATTCCAATTTACAGAAAAAACAAAGGCAGGACAGAGAACTTTATCTAAAGCAAAAGTGTCTTTCAATGAAACGCGAAAGTCGGTCGAAAAGGGACAAAAATTCTATAAAAAGGGTTCATAATTAGCTAATTTAAAAATAGATCAAATGCGTGTGCGCTCCTTGTATATCTGTCGATAAAAACGGAATCCACGAGAAACGACGTCCAATACATTTGAAAATACGTTCAACAAAGGAAAGTAACTCACGTGAGACCGCTCGCGTGCAGTCGCAGCGATGGACTGAGTGCCAAGGGAAAGTGGCGTTGCTTCCATTTAACCTAAATCTGCGGAAGACTGGATTTCCACAGAGTAGCTAAGTTTCCGCCATCCCGATTAATGGAATACTTGTCATTCGGTACAAAGAAAAATGTAACTTTTATCTAGTTCTCTGTCGTAGTTGTGATGAATAGCGGCAATAATTAAGGTATGGAATTCCGAGGAAAGTGTAACTCGTTGTGTGCGGATATATTCGGGTCCTTACCTCATTCCCACCTAGTAGCAGCCGATGTTGGTGGGACCGACTGGCCTTCGGGAAGAACACTTTTCAGTTTACTTGCAAGTTTACGTGAACGACTCGATTCGGAAAAATTTTTAATTTCACTTTCAAAGAAATATATAATTATATTCCATAACTCAGATGGAACCGGAAAAACGATAGTCGCGCAATTTACGGCTTTAATTCTTTTACCCGTATATTTGTACGACAGTCTCTCCAAAGAATTCTAAAATAAGTGCCCTTCGTAAAAAGGGAAAATTTTTTTCATAGTCGTTTATCAGTTTCATCTTGCCTTAATTCTCAAAAAGAAGTTAGAAGGACGAATAAATTGATTCCTCTGATGGTCGGCGTCGATTGAGACGAACAATGCGGAGATTCATACTCTCGGCATAAATAATACACTGTTTTGTATAATAAATCAAGCATTTAAATTCCAAATACCAAAAGTATTCGACAGAAATATCAAATTTAATCGTTTATCGTTATTTTCAGTCATTATATTAATGTTCAATGATTACTGGACATTTTTTTTTTCAAACATTAACAGTTTTGGCAAAACTTAGCCGCGATGGAAACAGTGAATTTCCAAACACGATTAGAGGTTTATAAAGATAATGGTGAAATTAATCCAGTATCCGCGTACCAATTAATTCATTCTTTCCTTTTCTACTTCTTTAAAAGTAAAACATGAAATATATTATTTAATAGTCAAATTTTATATTGTTCCTAGCAGTATTGTCTTCTGGCCGAAACGGGAAGACAACACGAGAACGGATAAAAACCAAGAGGCGTAGTTTACATAGGTCGATTTCAACATCGTTGTGAAAATTTCATGCTTTTATGGAAATAACAACAAAGCATTGTGTGGAAATTGAAAGTGTGTTTTTCACTAGTAAAAGTTTCTAAAAATACTGTTCGAATATAAAATTCCGATTGCTTCGTCATTTGCTCATCATTAACACACAAGTCGCAGGTACTTTCAAGTTACCGGACTAAACTATATAGGTGGAATGTAAACTCGGAAAAATTTGGTAGTGTAGCCCTATTCATTATTATTATTTTTCTAAGAAACATTCAAGGGTTCATTCATTCATTTGAAACATTCATCGTTGAAGGACAATTCTGGACTTTTTTTATAACTTAGAGGTGTGATCCAAAGGTCGACTGATTTTTATTAATCTTTTCAAAGCAATGATTTTCTCCAGCTTGAGTTAGCTTGTTTTAACAAAACCACCGTAATTACAAAAATAAATTATTGAAATTTCAATAGAAAATACATATTCTAACGTAGAAAGAAAATGTTAGAAAATATAGGAGCAACTTTGATGTGAAATCAAAATTTAGAGGTTACTGAAAAATTGTGGGCAATATCTTTCATTGGCAGTAAATTGGAATACTTTGCATACAACCTCTTCCTCAATAACACTAAATAGTAAAATAACCAATTATGTCATAAGCAAGTAACTGGACATGGTACCTTGGAGATGCCTTCAAACATGTTAAGCACAAAGATATAGTTTGTTGCAAAGCTGAATACGGTGTCATACACCACATTTGTTAAATTTACTAAATAAGAAATGATAGGATACCAAAATTAAGTTTTATTATTGCAAAACAACATTTAATATTTTACCTATAATATGATAATGCTTGTAATATAGAGCAGTAGCAAGTAATATCTAGAAATAATTTGACCACAAAATATTGTGAAAGATGACATAACTGTTGTTAGAAATATGTTTGTCTCGAGCAGACCATGGCCTCCTTGCCATTTTTAATTTAATTAACTGATCTTAATTTAAGCAACCTTTCATAAGTTATACATTTTGAGAGACTATTATTTATATGAAGGGTAACAACCTTAACCCTCTGAAAGTTTTTCTACAGTTTGGAGAGTTGGCTCTACTAAGGAATTTTAAATGTGACTGATTCGAGTATATTCAGGATCCACCACATATGATGCAGTTTTCTACAGAGATTGCAGCTTTAACCAACCCTTGCCACAACTTAACGCCGAAGGCTGACTCTTGGGCTAATTAAATTACACATTGGTTCTTGGAGGAACACAAATTAATTCTCAAACAAAAAGGTGAAATGATACAAACACTAGCAATGTGGAAGTAAAATTATTGAAATTCCTTTTGCTTTTGAATGATAAGTCTTTATAACTGAGATTTTGATTCCCAGATGGGAAAATCAGATCAAGTTCTTTTGATGATTTAATTGTTGAAGGAATCAGAAAAAAATGCAGTATTCGGGAAAATTGGTCATTCATGGAATCGAGAAGTATTTCAATGTAATATCATATCTCAATATTACATATTTCCATTTTTAGCAGTAACATAACATCACATATATAATAATGAGTTTGATTAATCTGATCTCTCAATTAATTCTTGGCAGAATGCCTACAATTTGTTTCCTCAACAAAGTTATAAAATGAAAGTTATGTCATCGAAAACAACGATATATCAATTGCTGTTAAAACCAACTGTTCATAGAATACTAGCTATAATGACGGAAAATTTTACAATCTTATTATTTCTTTTTAATTTGGAAGGATTATAATATACGAATTAACAGTTTTCAATTTATGATAAATTTAAGTAAATACAATAAGAAATATAACTTTCGGTAAAATTGTCGTTAACGTTCTGATACATAACCTAATGGTAACATTTCAATCCTGATATTCCTTTTTTCAACGAATGTACGATTGCAGTAACATAGGTTGGATTACAACGTATTCCAGCTTCTGTCAAGAATCCTCCTGATTCTCATTCATATCTCCCAGCACATTTCTTCTTTTCACGACATGAATCTTCTTATTTGACAAGCATATGACATACGAGTGGCTTTCGAAATTCACTATGAAAAGAAACATGTAAGATTTAATGATAATACTCAGTTAATAAATGAACGCTACTGAGAGTTAATAACGTTACCTGATATTTTTTTAAAACTTTCATCTGCTGGAAAGGCGACGGGGTCTATTTTATCAGTGATGGTGACAAGACCGGATATATTATTTGCCATATGTTCATCATTTTCCAGTTCGCCACCTGACTGATAGCGTGATCAATTAAGTAACAATCACCCAAACTTATTTGGTAAAGTTTCGGAAGAGGACCGTCAGGGTATTTATTTTGTTTTGCACTTAAATTGACTCTTTTTCGATGAAACTTCACGGGCACATGTGTTTAATATTGCGCTTTATGTGCATATATCAAACGTACGGCTACGTGCTATATTTACCGCGATAAGTAACTTTCAGTGACGGAGGTGCAGTAATGGCGTCCGGAGATCATTCTTAAACCGTTAGTAATGGCGTTCTGACGCTAGATGTCGCAGCACACGCCCAGTTTCACATCTCCGAAACAGCGAATACGTAACGCATTTCAAATCGCATAAACATCGCACAAACGTCTAATTCACACATTTCTCGATGATTCCGTATGTATTTTACGACGAACGAATTTAAATGGAAAATATTGTTTTCTTTTTTGGCCATAATCACTTATGAGGCCCAATGAGCTTGCAAACCAACTATAGCTTTCAAACCGAACGAGAGGGTGACTATCTTTTTTATAACACAAATCGAATTTTGCCGAAAAAGGAATTTATTCCCTTGGAGTTCATTAGAGTTGAAACAAGGCCCTATATATAGGGCCTTGAGTTGAAATAAGTCACAATCGCCCTAGCGGAGACCCGAGGAAACATCAAAGATGGCGTCCAAGCAGACGAAAAACGACCAAAAACGGACATATTTGGATGTAAATATCTCCTAAACCATGCGTACTAGGAATTGTTTATAAACATATAATTATAGCACTATTCTGACCAAAAACGGACATATTTGGATGTAAATATCTCCTAAACCATACGCACTAGGAATTGTTTATAAACATATAATTATAGCGCAATTCTTTATCTTTAATGTGATTTAAATTTTTTACCATAATATCAACTTATAAGGGAGATATAGAATTTCTCCCTGACGGTCCTCTTTCGAAACTTTACCACTTATTTTAATGGGAATAAGATTTTATAAAGACAATTCCAGCTAATTCGTATGAAACTGATAGACGGAAACCTCGAGCTATGATAGTTCTTCATTTCCGATGCAAATTTAAAATTTTTCAATCAATACTTAAAGTAATATTTATCAGAAAGGGCTTACGGACAGAAAATGTACATTTCAGGCCATCATAGCGTACAAATAAGATGAACATTGAAATTTCTTACTGCCACAACAGCTCCATCATCATTCAAAACAAGATATCCAACTTGATCAGGTATTCGCTCCAGGCTGAGCATTTTCTAGCGATATTTTACAATAAAATCACACAACTGAATCAACTTCTACCCCCTTCACCAAATTTACTAGTTGACTCACATACCACCACCATGACCTCCACTGCCTTTGTCCCCCTCTGCCACTGATCTCCGAGAGACACGTACTTGGAAGTGACACTCAATGCTTTGTGACATCCACAGTCAGCGACATCAGGGCCACCAAAATCTTATATTGCGGACGAGGTCGGAACTACTCAACCTGTCAGTAGCGATTCCTTATTTTCTATAATTTTCGGTTAGGAGGTTACCTTTCCTCCTCCTCCTCTCCTCCCCCTTCCTCCTCTCCCCCTCCCCCTCCTGCATTGCACATTGCCTATATCCTGGGGATACATGGTGTGTACGCAAATTTTACAAATAATAACAAATATATAAAAATAAGCTCCTTTCATTATTATAAATCAGTAGAAACATGTGTAAAATATACATACAATTAAATAATATATCAAATAAATCATTAACGAACATCAAATGATAAAAATCTATATTTAAGAAATAAACTTAGAACTGAGTAATTCTCACAGAAATATATTTGGCACTACTACTTCCACTTACATGTAGATGAAACTTGTCATGCTAAATATATTTCTGTGAAAACTACTAATTGTAAGTTCTATAATTTCATAAGTATGGCAAAATTCCACTAAGTCTAGCTTGAACTTTTAAGATTTAAAATATCCACTAGTAACAACATCAATTTGATCTAATATGATATAGAATCATTTAATGTACATATCAGATTGTAGTTGACAAGGTAACACCAAAAACTTAGGCTAACTGCACAAGTGTTCTCTAAACCAAACATTATCATGAATAAGTTTTAGGTGATTCTTACGTAGGAATCAAAAAATATGTTCATAGACATTGTTAACTTTCTATAGATGCAAAGTCTATACAGCAGAGGTTAGGAAGCTGAATGGGGATAATGAGGCATATTCTGATAAGCTATTTCAACCATTTCACTTCTCCTGAAAAATTATATTACCATGCATATCTTATGCACATTACATATATTACATTTCTTCCTCACTTTTCTAACTTTTTCATTAAAGGGAAAACCGAATTTTTAAAAGGATTTGAAATTAATAGATGGAAAATTGGATCAAGACGGTTTATAGATGAACATATGTGAATGGCTATCTTTTACCAATAGCAGTCCAAACAATGCCTTGCAAAAAGACTTGCATATGTTTGATATAAACATGTGAGGGGTCGCCATAATCAATTATTGGGAAACTAAAATTAATTCGCGATATATATATACATTGATAATAGGGATATTTACATGAAAAACTTTTCCTAAAATTGCCACGTGTTCTCACAATCACTGCGTGTTCTCACTATCACCGCGTATCCTCACTATTAAAAATGTCACCGGATCACGTTGGGGTCACCAAGTAAAAAAGCTAAAGCTAAAGATAGTGCAAAGGGTAAAGAATGCGCACTTGAAATATGCATACATTAATGCAGTGAAAATTACAGTTTATCAGGAAAAATCCTTATTAAATGAGTATTTTCCAAGATTTTCTATCCTTTTCATCCCATTTTTGTAGATTTTTCGAACTGAGGTTAAAGAAAAATTCCCAGGAGGAGGAATTATAAAATGGAGACCACACAATTGAACAATACTCCAGAATAGGGCGAACCAGTGCGCAGTACAGGTAGATCAGGGTATCCCTGTTATTGAAATTTCTTGTAATTCTATGCACAAACCCAAGCGTTCTATTAAGCTTTGCAATAACATTTTTAATTAGAGGTTGAAAGCTAAGACGAGTATCTAAAACCACCCCTAGATCATTAATAGTTTTTACCATGCGTAATTTATTGTTATCTATGTGGTAATCAAAGTCAATTGCAGAGTAAAGCCTATAAAAGGATATAACTTGGCATTTAGATATGTTTAATATCATTTGATTCTCGTTGCACTATATAGATAACTTTTCAAGACAGGATTGTAAGGTAAAATAGTCTTCAATTGATTTAATTCTTTGGTATATCTTTAGATCATCAGCATACAGTGAGAAGGATAAGGGAAGTATGTGTATGTCAATATCATTTATAAATAGGTTGAATAATAAAGGCCCAAGGTGAGACCCTTGGGGAACTCCAGAAAGTGCTTTAAATCTATATGACTTACATCCATTCGCACAAACAACTCTCTATCATTAAGGTAACTAGTAATACAATCCAACATGCATCCTCCAAATCCATTTGCTTGCAGTTTGGCTATTAGGAGAGAATGGTTAACTTTATCAAAAGCCTTAGGAAAATCCGTATATATTGCATCCACTTGGCAGTGATTAGCAAAGGCATTAACAATAAAGTCATGGTAACACAGTAAGTTAGTAGGAATAGATCTACCTTGGAGAAAGCCATGTTGCTCTTTCATTATCAGTGCTTTGACATCAGAGAAAATTTTGTCAACAACCAAGCTTTCGAATATTTTGGCCAATGAAGACTGTATAGTGATTGGTCTGTAATTTGATACATCTGATTTACCACCACTTTTATAAATAGGAGTAATATTTCTAAGTTTAAACAGTGAATAAGTTTAAACAGGAAATATTCCACTGCTCAAGGATTTGTTGTATATTATAAAAAGAGGGTATACTATAGGAATATGACAATTTTTTATCACAGAGGCTGGGATGCAATCAGGCCCAGCTTTTTTCGATATGTCCAAAGATAGTAACTTCTCATCAATTTCTTTGCATGTTACATGAAGTTCATTAATATTAACATTCCCATTAGGGATTATTTCTGGTACCACAATAATACTACCCCTGTGACCGCCAAGGACACATGCCACCACCAAATCGTTCTTCATCTGTTATAGAAAGCTGCATGCATTAGGCACAGTTTTAAATTCACCCATCTGATGATCAATGGGCTGCATCGATGATCTTAGTCTGATTACTTCGATGAATTATCAATTCTTGATGAGTTCAAGAACAGTCCGCTGGTTTTTCTGCTGTTTGACAAGATGGCTACTGTTGCATTTACAAATTGTTCCATCTCCATAATTCCTTAACATGGAGTTGAATTCAACAGATCTATGGACATCGGTGGAGAGCACCGTAAATCCATTGGTGAATGAAAAAACAATTTGATGGATCCATCAATGACTTTAAAAACGGATTGATGGATTTACGATTCCATCAATGAATTTAAAAAAGTGCCTATTGATGAAGAAGAATAAAAATTTTTATTAAATTTCCATTCTTTAAGCCCTTGTCTCTAATACAAATTACCACTTTCTAATTTTAGTTTCCAAAAGGAAAAAAAAGCTGCAATGGATCAAAAATTTTTATATTTATTTGTTATGGAAGGAAGTGGAATGAAAATAATTCACAAACATGCATGTAACATGGGTATATCAGCAACTGCAGCTATGAGCAATAAGCAGAGAAGAATTGTGCATACAAACTTGCAAACACCAGTATTTAAGGAAGTTTTAAATTTTATGAATGCTTCTGTAGCAACAAAGTTTTATTTATTACATAATTGTTTTCTGGCTATTCCTTGGGATAAATGGGTTTATAGTATAATATTCTCTGGTTCCTTATACACCTGTGAAAAATGATCTGCAAATAAGTTTGCTATTCTACAATAATCATTTGCTATAGTATTCTCAAGGAACATTCTATATGGTAGTCTATTAACTGATTTTTGGTTTTTTACAAACGTACAAAAATATTTAATATTCCGTGAGGTGGAATATTGAATGTTTTCAAGGTAACCTTTAAAGCACTGCCTTGCTTCTGCCTTGCATTTCTTTCTCTAAAAATTGAAATGATTGTAATCCATTGGGTTGTTTGAAATTTTGTATGACTTGCGCAGCTTTTCTGAGGCCAATAAACTGCTTCAGTTGTGTGGAAAACCATCTAGGGTAGTTTCCAATATAAATTTTTATTTTTGGAGTATATAATGTAATCACCTCATGCACCTTGTAAAAAACCTCTAAATCTTCATTAACATTTACACCGAAAAGTAATCTAGCCCAGTTTATATCACATAAGTGCTCAGCCAGAGCAGGAAAGACACAGGATTTGTAGTCATATAATTCCATAGAATACTTAATTAACTTAATGTCATGGTGTAAGTTCAGCTCACAGGATAATGCTGAGTGATGTTTATCACAAGACAAAATTGGATCAGATACAGAAATACAGGATAAATCAGTGCAGGATGTAAATAGTAGATCAAGAATGTGGTAATTATGATTAGGGATATTATTCATTTGAAAAAGACCTAGAAAACTGATAACATCAACAATTGATTTAGCTTTGTGACTTATAGAAGAATTTGAAAAGTTTCTCCAGTCTATCTCAGGTAAGTTATAGTCACCAGCAATAAATATATCATTCAAGTTTAATACATTGGATACATATTCAATTGAACGTACATGAGAATCAAATATTTGATTTTCATGTATGTTTGACATATCTATTAAATATAATTCCTTCTCCGGATTCATTCACATATATACCCAGATAGAATACAAATTCACAGGCTAAACCACAAGCATCATCGACTTGAAATTTTTATGATGTATTGGCCATAGCGCGTAACTGCCAGAAAAATTGAGATTCTAAACCTCAGTGTCAGGATTTGATTCTAGAGGGCCCCAAAGTCCCGATTTTTTCAATTTAAATGCATTGCTTTGATTTTCCCGATTTTAAAAAATACTTTCTGGATAGGTAGGCAATGAAAACTCTAGGAGCCTATATATATGGTCATGATCTATCGAAAACATAAATGACTTTTACGGAAAATATCCTTGGTTCGATACTAGGACCATGCAAATAGGACATGCAAATAGGACATGCAAATAGGACATGCAAATAGGACATGCAAATAGGACATGCAAATGCAATCCCTTTAAAACTCATGGGAGTAGTTTTTCATTATTTTTTTTGATGCACTTATCGAAATGATAGGAAGTTCGTGCTCATCAAGAAGATGTACGGTAAAAATTGGTTTCAGAAATAAATTTTTATAAGACTGTACTATTCCTGGGTTCGATGCCAGAGCACAAAAACGTTTTTCTCATAAGGAATATAAGGGAAAAGTAAGACGTCGTTTGAGGCGATTGTAGCCAATATTTATGCTTGAATTTTCACATGTAGTTAGAAATAGTGATCTTCTATTGTGTTCCATAAGAAGTATTACCGGAAAGACCCGGGTTCGATTCCGGGCAATAAATATGTCTCCTGTTTAAAGTACATAGGGTTAGTTTTTCATTATTTTTTTTGCACTTATTGAATTGATAGGAAATTCTTGCTTAGATAGAAGATGTATATTAAGATAAGGTTTAAGAAAAAATTATATAAGACCATGCTGTTTCTGGGTTCAATGCCAGGGCACATTAAAATTTCTAACAGAAGGAATATAAGGAAAAAGTAGGACGTTGTTTGAGGCACTTGCACCCAATATTTCTCCTTGAATTTTCATATATAGTTAGAGATGGTAAACTTCTGTTGAGCTGCACAGTAAGTATTACCAGGAAGACCTGGGTTTGATGCCATACGGAGAAATTACATCCAATTTGAAGAATATTTCCAATACTTTTTCTACCTTTGAGGACTCTCTCAATATGATGTCGACCTGAAATTTGTGTTTTCAACATGATTGCAGAATGCAAGCAACATTTTACTCATATATCTATTATATATAGATGCTTCTCCGGATACATTCATATATATAGATAGGTATATAGATAGGGATATAGATAGATAGGATACAAATTCACAGCCTAAACCACAAGTATGATTGAGTTGAAATTTTTATGGTGTATTGGCCATAACCGGTAACCACCAGAATACTTGCGATTTTGATCCTCAGTGTCATCAGTTCGATTCCAGAGGGCCCAAAAGTCCCGATTTTTCTGTATAAATGCATTGCTTTGATTTTCGGGAATTTTTAAAAAATACTTCCCAGATAGGCAGAGAATTAAAACTCAAGGAGCCTATTTATATGGTCATGATCTATTGAAAACGTAAATGACTTTTAGGCAAAATATCCTGGGTTCGATGCTAGGACGATGCAAAAATCTGTCATTTAAAATACATTGAGGTATTTTTTCATTATTTTTTTCAATGCACTTACCGAAATGATAGGAAGTTCTTAAGTACATGGAAGATGAATATTAAGCCTAGGGTTTTGAAAAAATTTAAGTAAGATCGTACTGTTCCTGGGTTCGATTCTGGGGCACATAAAAATTTCTCTCATTTGGATTACATGGGAAAATTAGGATGTCGTTTGAAGCAGTTGCAGCCAATATTTCTGCCTGAATTTTCATACATAGATAGAGATGGTGATCTTCTGTTGTGATACATTGGAAGTACCACAACGTACCATAAAGACCCGTGTTCGATGTCAAGTGGTAAATATATCTGCCATATAAAACACATTGGGGTAGTTTTTCATATTTTTTTTCATCTACTTATCGAAATGATAGGAACTTCTTCCTTTGCAAGAAGATGAATATTAAGACACGGTTTGAGAAAAAAAAATTATATAAGACCATGGTTTTTCTGGGTTCGATGCCAGAACACATCACAATTTCTCACATAAGGAATATAAGGGAAAAGTTGGACATTGTTTGAGGCAGTAACAACCAATATTTCCGCTTGAATTTTCGCACATAGTTAGAGGTGGTGATCTTCTGTTGTGCTCCATAGTAAGCATCATCAGTAAGACCTGGGTTCGATGCTAGACTATTAAATTGCAGCGAATTTTAAGAATATTTTGAATCCTTTTTTTTATTCTTTTGAGGACTGTCCGGATTTGAAATTAGTGTTGTCAATCTGCTTGCAGTATGCAAGCTACATTTTCTCGTCTGTTATATATAGATGCTTCTCCGGATTCATCCATGGATATATATAGATAGATAGGATACTAATTCACAGGCTAAATCACAAGTGTCATTGACTTGAAATTTTTATGATGTATTGGCCATTATGTGTAACCACCAGAAAAATTGCGATTTTGAACCTCAGTGTCATGGGTTCGATTCCAGAGGGCCCCAAAGTCCCCATTTTTCCCCTTTAAAAGCATTGCTTTGATTTTCGGGATAAAAAAAAAACTTCCCGGAGAAGCAGAGAATCAAAACTCAAGGATCCCATATATATGGTCGTGATCTATCGAAAACATAAATGACCTTCACAGAAAATGTCCTGGGTTCGATACTAGGTCGATGCAAAAATCTGCCCTTTAAAATACATTGAGGTAGTTTTTCTTTATTTTTTTATGTACTTATCAAAATGAAAGGAAGTTCTCACTCCCCTTCAAGGTGTATATAAAGAATAGGTTTAAGAAAAACATTTAGAAAAGACCGTACATAACCTGGATTCGATTCCAGAGCATGTTAAAATTTCACACATAAGGAATATAAGGGAAAAGTAGGACGTCGTTTTAGGCAGTTGCAGCCAATATTTCCGCTTGAATTTTCACACATAGTTAAAAATGGCGATCTTCTGTTGTGCTGCATAGAAAACATTACCAGAAAGACCCAGGTTCGAAGCCAGACGGTAAATATATCCCCCATTTAAAATACATTGAGGTAGTTTTCATTAATTATATCGATGTACTTATCACAATAATAGGAAGTTCTTGCTTTGCTACAAGATGTATATCAAGACTCTGCTACAGAAAAAAATTTAGATAAGACAATGCTGTTCCTGGGTTCGATGCCAGAGCACATTAAAATTTCTCACATAAGGAATATAAGGGGAAAATAGGGCGTCTTTTGAGGCAGTTGCAGCCAATATTTCTGCTTGAATTTTCACACATAGTTAAAAATTGCAATCTTCTGTTGTGCTGCTCCTTAAAAATGTTATCATAATTAGATAACTGTAGCTTATAATGCTTATATTGTACTTTAAATTTAAAAATGATCTCTCTAGCTAATTTTATCAGGTTTAATCTTCTTTGTATAAATCATTCTCTCTTTTTTATTCCTGATAATTGTTTACAAATCTATGTTCCATTATTTTTATTTTTTTATTACTTGGTTTTCGTGGGTTTTTTCACACCCCCCTTCTATGTGGGTGTTTTTCCCATAACATGGGTTTTTTCTTTTTGTTAACCTTCAGTTGCACAGATTTTTCCCTGCACCCTGCTAATTATTTTCGTTTCTATTTATATGAATTAATTAAGTAATAATTAACACAATATTAATTAATTAATTAATATCGTGAAAAAATTATTTGTGAATTTTGAATATTGGAAATTTTGTGAATGTAGAACCAATATGCTGTGATTAGATGTTTATACATCTGCTGTAAAAGATGGAGATACTGGAAATATGGAGAGATTAATTATAACTTGCGAATTAGCTGCTACCTAATTATTTTGTTTCCAAAAGTACGGAGCGTCATTTGCATCATAAATGTTTTATTCTAAATTTTGGAAAATGCTACTTTGTATGAAGGCTAATAGAAAGCAATTAACATATAGAATTGAAATTAGCTCGTTATTCTGGATTTCAGAAGTTATTAGAAATTATTTTCATTCAGAAGTCCTTCAGGCGCTCGTTTGCTTTCTTTTCCTCTTCTCGAAAATGACCAGACTCGAGAAATTTAAAAGAAGTCGTCTTTCCTCTGTTGCTTCTTTGTCTCGGTTGACAGCATGTGTTTACAACTACCAAGCCCACCCCCGTTCTCTGTCTACCCATTCCATTGGAGGGGTACGAAACCAGTGACGGAAAAAGCATGAACTAACGGAGCCCTAGTGCTGGTGGCGAAATTTTCTCGAAGTAAAGAGCACCCTCCTTCACTTCGACTTCCTCTTCAATTGTGAATTTGATAGAGTCGAACTGTTGATTCAGTTTCTCAAAGAAATCTGAAATGTCTGTTTTTGGTGTATCTGATGTGGAAAAATAGAATCATTCATCAGAAATAAATGTGCTAGACACCTAGAAATACAGTATTTGAAACTAAAAAAGATGACTTGGTATATCGGAGGTTTTGAAATGTGGATTAGTAGGTAAAATGAGATACATTTGTACTAAGATAATGTTATATTTCAATATATTTTGAAAGGAAACATGGTTAATTTTATTTACAAGTCCTTAACAAGGCAAAGAATCTATAACAGTTTCAACTATAATAATTCTCATTATTTTTAGCTAGCCACTTTTGACATTTTAACAATTGAATACTTTGGGAAAATAATTTATAAATTATAATAGAAACAGAAATTAAGTAAAAAATGTATTCAAATCAATTGACAGGTATACTTTCTTATTTCTTAAAATTTATCTTATAAAGCCCATCCTTGAATTAACTGAGAATTAATCAGACTAGTTTTAGAATTAATGTTGCATTAAATGTCAACATGGCAAGCATATCAGTTTATTTTCTTACTTTTGATTATCTTCTCATTTTTCCGATGACCAAAAAATCTCTCAAGAGGCTCACATTTTTAACCATCACAAACTTAGACTAATACACTCTCTCTTTCTCGGTGATGTTTACATCAATTAAACCATATCCTACCATCACCATCAACAGTACACAGAGTATGCAAAATAAACACTGAAAATATGAACTAACAATATCATCTTCATTAACTGTAAGCACCATTATGATCTTGTTAAAGTATGTATACCAATTTGGTATTAGCTTTAATAAAAGAAAGCTGCATATTTTTCAAACATGGAATAGAGAACTAAAATTCATCAAGAATATAACATTGTAATATATAAACATACAAAAATTATTCTCTGAATTTAACAGATACATGTTAAAATTGAATTTTTCAGCTATTATAGCATCATTAAATATAAAATGATTACAACAGAATGAGCAGTTTCACTCAAATAGCAACCAGTATACATTCATAAATTAAGAAAGCATTACATAAAATTGAGGCAATATGATGTGCCAAATGTCATCTATTAACTAAAAGATACATTTTCTCATATTTACAAGGAGTAAAATTATAGAATAACTTTGATTCCAACTTTAAAAAATCAAGATATGGACTGAATTTTTATATCAAATCCCTAGGCACTGTTTTTCATTATATCCATTGGTTTTCATCAAATTGATAATATTGCAACAACTACACTATGTTAGATGTTTTACCAACTGTACCAGCCATCATAACTCTGGTCACAAAATTCACAATGGCTGTGGCAGGCTGCCCAGGATCTAGTTCGGCAAATATGTGGCACTGGTTATCCCCTTTCATGGAAGGTTTTCTTGCCACAAACCCAAAACATCTACTAGAAATAAATAAACATTTTCATTCATCATTTTTCTGTCCTAATCATCAAATTTAATTTGACTAATAAGTAGCAAAAGGAGTAATTGATTTCCAAAGATTAAGCTTATTTGTATAACATGTATAGGCTTAAAATTAAACTTTTGATGATGACTTGACATTAGAAAGTTAGTAGAACATTGATGAAACATTTAAAACACTATCTGGGAGATAAACATAGTTAATGCCAGAAATAAATGTTTTTAGAATATAGTAATAAATAATAAGTCTGTAATAGGTCATAAAACTAATACGAATAAAAGTAGCTAAGAGAAAGCATATGTTTAAACTACTGTACTTTGCAAAGTTCTGTTTGGTTTAAAATTTAGGAACCCAAAAGGCCCCAAAATCCTGATTTTTCTCATTTAAATGTATTGCTTTGATTTTCGGGGAATTTATAAAAAATACTTCTCGGATAGGTAGAGAATCAAAACTAAAGGAGCCTACAGATGTGGTTATCATCTATCGAAAACATAAATGACTTATACAGAAAATGTCCTGGGTTCAATGCTAGGACAATGCAAAAATCTCCCATTTAAAATACATTGGGGTAGTTTTTCATTATTTTTTTATGCACTTGTCGAAATGATAGGAAGTTCTTGCTCTGCTAGAAGATGTATGTGGGTTCAATGCCAGAGCACATTTCAATTTCTCACATAAGGATTATAAGGGAAAAGTCGTTTGAGGCAGTTGCAACCAATATTTCTGCTTGAATTTTCAAACATAGTTAGAAATGGTGATCTTCTATTGTGCTGCATAAGAAGTATCACCAGAAAGTCCCGGGTTCAATGCCGGGCCGTAAATATATCTCCCATTTCAAACATAGAAGGTCCTCAAAAGGAAAAAAAAGGGATTGAAAATTTTCTTAAAAATCAATGTAATTTATTTAAAACAGCAGAAATTTGCACCCACCTGATGACAAACTCGCGCACATTTTATTTCTACATCTACATCTACATTAATACCCTGCAAGCTGCCTTTCGACGTGTGGCAGGGGGTGTAAACACCAGTTGAATCTGTACTACTTCCTTATTCGGTTATTGTCACGTATTGTTCGCGGAAAGAATGAATCTCTAAAACAATTCGTCCTAGAATCTATTTCTCTTAACTTACGGTCATTATTGGATCGACCGAGGTAACAGGGGGGTTGCATGATACCGGTTGTATCTTCGGAAAATGTAGTTTCCCTGAATTTATTAAGCAATCGCAGCTTCCAATCTCCTTTCTTTCAAGGATTCCCAACCTACGTCTGAGAGCATTTTTGTAACGCTTGCTTTTTTATCGTAGCATTTCTTAACAAAACGAACCGCTTTACGCTGCACTTTCTCGAGTTCGCGAGTACACGTTTCATCCGCCGGATCCCATATACTTGCCGCATATTCCAGAAGGGGTCTGACCAAGGTAAAATAACATCGCTCTCTCACCTTTTCATCGCATTTACCGACAATGCGCTTTACAAAGCCAAGCCTTTTACTTGCTTTGCCGCAGATTTTTCGAATATGCGTGCTCCAATTTAAGTTATTAGTAATGTTGATCCCGAGATATTCAACTGAATCTACTACTTTGATACTAATTCCATTAATTTTGTATGGGTGATTTGGACGCATTTTTTCTTTTCGAAGAAATTAACTACGGAGCATTTACTTACGTTAATATCTAATTCCCATTTTTCGCACCACCGTTGGATGAGGACTAAATCGTTTGAGAGAGATATCCGGTCTTCCTCGTTTGTAATTTCCCTATATATAACCGAGTCATCCGCAAATATCCTCACATTACTAACTATCTCGTCACTCAAGTCATTGATATAAATAAGGAAAAGAAGAGGTCCAATTACACTGCCTTGAGGTACGCCAGAGGTAACTTTGACTCTATTTGAGCTAACGCAATCCAGTACAACTTGTTGTTCCCTCTCGTAGAGAAAATCCTTAACCCAGTCGACTACTTCCTTGTTAATGCCCGCTAGTTTAAGTTTGTGAATTAGTTTGTAGTGGGGTACTCTATCGAATGCTTTTTTGAAATCTAGGATTTCAGAATTCAGAAATCAGAATTTCAGTTTCATAAAAATAAAGAAAGAAGAGAGTGTTCTCTGAGACCCATATGATTTTGTACTCCCTATCCTACCAGGATGTATCTTAAAGTATTTTCGAAACCAAATCATAAATAATTAGAAATTCCTGCCATATATTTTTAAATAGTAGAGGCACCTGGTGTTGAACCTGGGCTTTGGAAGATGTGAATAATTAAAATGCCCTGACAGAAGTAAAGTTGGAAGGAAGGTTTGGAAGGTTCAAAATTATGACTCCATTTTCCCCATCTCGATCATGAACATATTTTATGTATGCTCTTTATCATTTGGCGGGTTGTCCTTGGTTCGATCCCAGTGAATTATTTATATTCTTCAATGCATGTCTTATTGGGATAACAGAATCTTATTATTGGTGCTTCCTGGTATGATATCGACTTCAAACTTTGAATTAAATAAAATCTTGTCCCATCAAGTTATTTGGTGTATTCACATAGTAACTGGGTTTGGCACCAGGCAACTCTAAAATATGTAACAGATACAATTTTTAAGAGTTTTTTGAACTGTTTCCCGATAATGTAGAAGCTCAAAACTCGGCATATGATTAGAGACCATAAAAACATTTTATAAAAGTTGTTAATGGTTTTCCTAATGGCCCTTGGTTTGATCCAAGATAGCCATTTTCATTACTCTGAGCATTTCAAATGGGGATAACGATGTGTTATTTTAGGACCTTCCCCGTAAGATATCGAGTTCAAAATTTCAAGTACCGTATTTTCTGGTAAATAACACGCACCTACTAGTTGACACGCATATTAAAAATCTCTTCACTGTGAGAAATGTATAGATAACACGCATTTCAAAAATTTCTTCTCTGTGATTTATGTATTCATAACGCGCATTTCAAATTTGTACTATTTTTCATAAAGGGCTTTAAAGATCGTTATGTTGCTGTTTACGCCGCAGCATAATCATTATAACTACCTTTCTATGCACAAATGAACTAGGAAATAAACAATTTTGAAAGTGGTATCGAAGGTATTTCAATAGTACCTAATTATATTTATTATTGTAAGGCCATGGAAGAAAGAAAAGCAAAAACACGCAAATCTTACACGGCTCAATTTAAGCTGGAAGTTATTCAGTTTGCAAAAGTTAATGGAAATCGTGTAGCAGGGAGAAAATTCAATATAAATGAAGCTAGTGTGAGAGAGTGGCGAAAGAATGAGGAGGTTTTTAAGAAACTGCATCGTGGAAAACGAGTCATGCGCTACAGAAAGTGTTTCTGGCCAACACTCCAAAAAGAACTTTACGACTGAACTACTCGTGAACGATCAAGAGGAATAAGACTATCAACAACTAGAATTTTACTTCAAGCAAAGCAAATTGCACGAGAGAAAAACATAAATGACTGCAAAGCATATCCCTCTTGGGGATTCCAGTTCATGATGAGTAATAATGTAAGTGTTCGAGCCTCGACAAGCATTGGTCAGAAACTACCTGTAGATTGGGGGACCAAGGTGATAGCATTTAGACAGTTTTTGAAAGAGTGTATTTTCGAAGTAGAAGAAATGCATGTGGGTAATATGGATGAGGTCCCAGTAAGTTTTGACCTTCCAACTGCAAGGACTGTGAATCTTAAAGGTGCAAACGAAGTGTCCATTACTACTACAGGACAAGAAAAGTCAAATTTTACAATTGTATTGTGCATAACGTCAGATGGTTGCAAGCTATCTCCTATGGTGATATTTAAGAGGAAAACAATTCCAAAGGGGCATTTTTCGAAAGACCTTATTGTTACCGCAAATGAAAAAGGATGGATAAATAAAGAAATGATGAAGACCTGGTTGGATAATGTTTGGAAAAAACGTAAACATGCTTTCTTCAGCCCCAAATCTGTTTTAATTATGGATGCATGTCGAGCCCATTTAGTGCCCGAAGTAAAGAAATTGGTCAACAAATACTCCAAGGCAGCAATTATACCTAGTGGACTGACGAAGAAACTTCAACCCCTTGATTTAACGGTGAATAAATCCTTCAAATCAAAACTTCGAGCTAGTTTTAATGTAATTCTTGTACTAATTACTTAAGTTTCCTTTTTTATGCTTTCCTCCTATGTGTTATGCAGACAATGTTTTTTCACCACTGTGATGTTTTGCAATAATTACTCTTATTTTGAAATTAATTATATAATAACATTAACATTTACAATGTGTTGGTTATAATAAAATTGCCCTAGTAAGTGAGTATTGTTTAGTCATTTGCTTCCGAGTTCAATATTCAATTAAACTAGATTTTCCATTGTATATCACGCACTATTATTTTTAGCATTTTTCTATATTTTTTGTATAGATAACACGCTGGTTATCTACCAGAAAATATGGTAATAATTCTACCAAGGCCTTATACACATCTTCTGAAAGATCCTATATTCCACACCAGGTGACTCTACCATATGGAATGTATGGCACGAATTTCTAATTACTTTTGATACAATTTCTAAAATGTTTTAATCTGAAGCAAAGTAGGATAGGGAATTCAAATTCATAGAAGTCCCAGAAAATGCACTTTCTTTTATTTATATGTATGGAATTGTCTCAAATTTGCAAGAGTTTGCCGCCAGTTTGGGGCAAATTTCTCTTTTTTTAAATATGCTGTAATTTTTAAGAAAATATTCAATCCCTTATTTTTTTGGGGACCTTCTCGATATGATATAAACATGAAATGAGCATCATTGATATGCTTGCAGATTGCAAGCATCTTTTACTTGTAAAAAAACTGCTACAAATGTAAATTATTCAAATTTCAGCATAACTACTTAAATTTCATCATTCCATCGAGTTATTTATGGAAATCTTTTATGGTGGTATTTATTATGAAATGAAACAGTACTTTTAGAAAAGTTATTCTGAAGTAAAAGTTGATAAAACATATTAAAATTCTTATTTCAATATAGTTCACTTTTTTATATTTACTTCCTAAATAGCAAAATAATTTTAAAATATATAAAGACATAGAAATGTTTGACATTTTCATGATACATACTTGGAGCTGACAGCGAACTCTTCACCCTTTTCCGTCCACCTGTGGTCATCAGGATCAAGACCACAATGAGAGATGCCATTCACTGGATAATGACGCCTGGTGAAAATCACAGTCAATTAGTGCCTTTACAATGGGAAGTAATTTTATTTGTTATCCACCTCACATTTTCAAATAAGAAAACAATTTCGTCCCATAGATATAATTTTAATGGAGATATTATACTAACATCTAATAACTGAAAATATTAGGGAATTACATTTAACAGAAACTTGATTGGTAATACCATTGATCAATTGGAAGCAAAGGCATATAGAACATTGTATTTTAGCCATGAGAAACTGAAAAGGATGCAGAGGGAAAGCAAAGGAATTGAGGTACCTTGGCCAATATTAGAATAAGTTCAAAGAAACGCAGTTCCTTGTGTTATGGGTTTAGAAACACAGATAGTGAGTCAGAAATTTTAAATAAATAATGGCTCTTGGATGGAAATTGTTTGAGAAGAGGAAATATGCAGTGAATTCACCACATAGTTGAAGGTAATAAGAGTTGGGAAAACTTTAAAAATTTCATAGAAACACTAAACGTTTTAGGAAGAAGCCGTAATCACGAAATAAAATCCATGCTCCAAAGAATTAATAAAGCAGAATTCTTCAAGTATAGAGGCATAGCAAAGTGGAACAAGTTACCTGGATTGTTCTTAAAATCTGAAATCATTTCATCTTCAAATCCAAAATCATTTAAAAAGAAATACACTGTTTTGTTGTAGTGTGAAGGCTCTATTATATGTTCAGATAATTGTGAACTTGGTGAATAACTTTGCAAAAGAAATGTGAGGATAAAGGACTGCCTGATAGAGTGTTGTACGTCGAGGAATAAGTGTACCCCAGGACAGCCACAGAAGCCGTGAGGGTCTACCAGGAACTTCAATATGAAGATAAATGTACTTTTCTACAGTCATTGCTGTCATTAATTGATTATTGTTGACTGATGCATTGTACGATTAGCTATTATATGATTAGCTGCCACCAGACTTTTGTTTAACCCTCGAGCAGTTGCGCCCCACGGTGTAACACGTGCAGTCGCACTGGCACACAGTGCCTCAGTATTGTTAGTATTTTCTTCAAATCAGGTAATTCCCATAAAGTTAGAATTTTCAGCCAACATACAATATTTTAAGTTTTGAAAATCTAATGAATTCATTTACTATTTAATACATTTTTAATGATAAACGGAATAAATCACACTTAAACATTTGGAAATACTACCTCAAAACTAATTAGATTTTAGACTTGTGGCAGATGAATTGTGCCTTGAAATTGTAAAATCAATCTTAGGAAACAAAAAATTCACTCCAATGTTGGAGCCATTATTCATTGTCCAATGTGGTCATAAAAAAATTGACACTGAAATGACAGAGCTATAAAAACTCGAAAAGCCATATTTTTCATTGTTCCATACCTCATTGTAAGTGAAACAACAGAGAGGCCCAAATATACTGACCTTCCCAGAAGCACCCAATTTAATAATTATGCAATCAACTTTAGGGGTAGAAGTCTTTCTTGTATACCTTTCAATTGTTTCCAGAATAAGTAGCAATGAGGTACAGATAACAAAAATATCTCTGGGAGAGTTTTTAAAACCCTTAACAATGCATTAACAGCAATGCTCCAATTCCTTTCTTAACAGAAATGACTGTGTGGCAGCTAAATCTCAACTATTTTACATGGTATTTTTATGAGATTCAATAAAAGTATCTCTAAAATTGGCTTAGACCCAATGAACTGTAAACACGAAGACCAGGATTAGAAAAAGTACTCATTAAAATGGGAATTTGCTCAATGAGCAAACCTCAAACCAGTATTTAACAGTAATTAAGCAACTCACTATCAAAATAGAGCTGCATCTTCTTTAAGAAAAAAAAATTAACCTGAAAAATAGTCTTCTTTTATTATCAGTGAGAGTGATTCCCTGTCCAGACACTTTGAAGTGAACCACAGTTGGTGCAGGCATCGGGTTCCTAGAGAAGAGGTCAGAAACAGCACGTCTCACAGCTTGCGGCCCAGTCAAGGATTCCGTATCCACTGACACCAGGAACAGCACGTTGCATGCTAACGAAAAGAACACAGAGAATCAAACTTTCTCTTTAATTGGGATATAAAAAAAAAAGTTTATAGACCGATTTTGATTTTTTCACTTTTCAGTGGTAATAATATTGTTTCATATTCTTATTCACTTTTTATTGTTAATATCCTTATGTTATCATGTATATGTATCTCCATAGGCTAAACTAAAATCCAAACTGCTGGTAATCTACTTCCATCCTTTTTATTCTGTGTTCTTTATTTTAAATCAGTATAAAAGTGATGGAAACTGAAGTGTACTTTGCACAAGAAAGAGTGCAGCTCAATCCAAGGTTGTACAGGAAGTGAAAAATAGCGAAATGTCTGGGACCCAGGTCTCCCACTTTCTGAGCAGCTATTCTGACCAACTAAAGTCCTTCACACTTTTGTAAAGGAGAGCTTACAGGGGCAAAGAAAAGGTGCTCCTTGTAGTGGCACCAACCACCTACAGAGATCCTCACCATCACGTTTTTAATTCCTTTGAGAGGATTTCTTTATTACTTTATGGGTTACTCAGTGAGGACCTCTGGGGTGCCTTTACGTGGATATGAGAATAGAATATTTGGTAGAATATTTGCCAGGAAAACGCAAGTCAGGTGGTTATTTTTCAATCCTTGTAGAACCCAGTATAAAAGTGTTTCCAAGGCTTACGTTTTTCTGGTCTACCTTTCTGTAGCCTTAAAATTGTTGTGCATATTGCTGTATGATGATAAAAATTAAAGTCTGGATAACTTCCATTATGTATGGATGTTCAGCAATTGAATGAATTACAAAAACATATTAGACTCATAGTAGAAAGAATTCATTGGTTCAATATTTTCTTACATTTCTATGCCGTTACTTTAAATATTTCAAAATGAAATAAAATACAATAAAAATAAACTTAGGAGTTTTAGATTTTTAACCAGAAAAACTTAAGTATGAAGTTTATTTAGAATTCATCCAGCTCTGTTACTACCTGTGATGTGGATACATTTAGTATACTTTTGATGACATTTCTGAGGGAGAGCTGTCCAAAGCCTTGCTCAAATATCAACTATTAAAAGGAATCACACAGTCACAAATAATCTAAATTATACTGCAACTGAGTTGAGAAATCAATCTAAATTATACGTAAAAACTACCGTATTTCCCGGTCTATAAGATGCACAGGCACATAAGACGCACCTTGATTTTTCAGGTAAGAATTTACGAAAATAACTCATACTTTGTTACGTAAGGTTGAGTGCCGGTAAACTCTTTATCGCGAGAGATGCAATGTATTAGCATAGGGATGTCATCTCCGTTAGCCCAATGTGTATAAGTTTTGCAGCAGCACCACATGCGAGATTAAACTAAACATACTACATTGTATGCATTTCCGGTTTACCTGGGAATTTTATAAAGGAAGTTCTGTCATCGAAATATTAAAACTGAATTCCTTACTACTTAATGAAAAAATCTGATGTAGCCAGCACATGACTTTCTCCATATATATAAGATGTAAATATATATCTACGACAGTATTTTCGAACTCTATATTCAATCTAAACTTGGAAGATAAGTGATTAATTTCTTTTATATTATCTTTTACGTCACAAAAATTATAAATAATGTTTCTCGGGACATTTTCGATGAAAAACGATGAAGTGGCCCTTCGCCCCAGCGCCGAGAGCGCCCACAACGTACATAATCAGCAACTTCCGGTTTATCAGTATTTCACAAATAACTCCTACACAATCAGTGATACAAAAATATGTTTCGTACAAAAGTTATAGTAAATGATATTTTCTAAAAATTTTATAGATAATACTTTATACCTTAATATCATAATTATGGAGATATTTTGAAATCCGGAAATGAGCTTTGAAGAAAGAAGCTCGACTTCCGGATGACCGATTTACTCCAAAAACTAATCAACTCTACAAACATTAATCAAAATACTATATATGGAATTTGGTGTTGATCCGACAAATAGTTTTTATGTTAGAGCGCCCACAAAGTACATAATCAGCTACTTCCGGTTTAGCAGTATTTCACGAATAACTCCTAATCACCCGGTGATACAATAATATGTTAAATGCAAAAGTTATAGTAAAACTTATTATCTAAAACTTTTATAAGGTATACAATATACCTATATATCATATTTATGGAGATATTTTGAAAACCGGAAATGAGCTTTGATGAATGAAGATCGACTTCTGGTTAACCGATTTACTCCAAAAACTAATCAACTCTGACAGCACACACCACAGTACTAAATATAAATTTTGGCAGTGATACGACTAATAGTTTTCACGTTAGAGCACCCACTATCACACACACACATACACACAGACATCATTCCAAAAATGGTCAAAACGTGTTCTAGGGACCCCAAAACATGTATTTCCGTTGAAATCTCGAAGTCGATTTTTTTCGTGAAAACAATACTTTCTCTATACTTCACTTCTGAAATTTGCAATTAACTGAACGATTTTCAATGCCTTCAATATGATAAAAAACACTTAATGGTATGCATTTATCCCCGCGAATCGGCTTTCTTTATTATAGGACGGAGTTATACCCGTTTGCCATCGGCGCATAAGACCCAGACTGATTTTAGAGCATGTTTTGGAGTAAAAAAAGTGTGTCTTATATGCCAGGAAATACTGTATATCTACAAGACATAAAAAATAATTTACTATCTTTTTCTAATATTTATTACATGAAATAAATTATTAGTGGTATACTTAGAAGCACTCAATACCCTACAAAAGGCTTAAAAAGTATTCAATTTTCCTAGCAGCCTACAGTCATCAACGATTGATAGAAATGTTTACCTGCACCTTGCTGAAGCAGAATCTGATTAGAGCTGAGCATTCCATCAGTCGAAGATACTCCTCTTGTTATGGTTGGATCAGATTCAGGCAAGATTAGTTGACATGGTAATGCCATTGCAGTGAGAGAATGCTGGTACACAAGGGCTGACAGGGAACCTGCAAATAATAGAATTTCTATTTTGAATTTGACTCCCAGAAGAAGATTAGAGATCATTTTCTACATTTTAATTTATTTATCCTTATCCAGCAATAGAACGAATAATAATAATAATAATTTATTATTAATTACAAACAGGAAACCCCAATTACATGTGATATAATAAATAATAAATTAACATATGCATAAATACAAAAGATGTAATACAAATAAAAGAGAAATTTACAGAGGTTATTAACCAGGTAATTTCAAATACAGTTTTCTCTTAAAAGAATAAAGTGAATCAAAAAATAAATCTATGTCATTCAGGTCCTATTCAGAACTTTGTTAGCCTGTCTCATTCAAATCTACAGACACTCACTCTCCCAAAAGAGACTCGAAAGAGATTTGGTACCTCTAAGAGAAATATTAAAATTAATTAAAAATATCCTTTTACTCAAATATGAATCATACTGAAAGCTTTCGACAACAAAGAGAAACCTCTATGGGCTAACAGGATTTAAAGCCAGTTTTCGGGTAATAGTTCTTCCTGCTTACACTAAATATAATTTTACGATACCCAACCACAGTGAGGAGAGATTAAAGGAGTATGAAAGGGGGTGCCTGAGGGAGATTTACCTTTACCAAGAATATCAGTACACATCTGAAAAATTTATAAAACGTATTTTGTGTTAGCCACGGTATTAGATTATTGAGAGGGACAGGGAACGAAAGGTTGGATTGTTTTGACAGTTGTAATTTGATATTTGGATTTGCTTGATTGAGTTTAGGAAATAAAGTTTGTTGTTTCTTTTAAAATGAGTCTCACTTATTCCTGAACTCACGGTATACGTAACAACTTTGGTGTCAGAAGTGAGATAAGTGAAAAAAAATTACGAAACTGTGATTTATGGTGAAAACTTGATCGACTGATTACGGTATGGCCGAGGCGAAAGAGATGTTTGAGATGCTAATGGGAAAGCTCAGTCAGGAAGAGGAACACCAAGCACAAGAAAGGCAAGATCGATTATGTGAAAAGGAAGAGGAGAAGGAATGCAAAGCACAAGAAAAGCAGGATCGGTTACATGAAAAGGAAGAGGAGAAGGAATGTTTTGAGCAACTCATACAAATGATGACTGTCTCTCAAGGTACTTTGATGCAGAAAATAGATAGTGTGGAAGAACAGGCTAAACAGGAGGCAAAAGAATTGTCTCAATGCATCGACAATTTGGAAAAACGTATCGAAGCAGGTATGAAAATTCGTTATAATACTTCTACAGTTTCGAATTCAACAAAAACCGTCAAACCACCGACCTTCGAAGGAGAAAAATCATGGGATTTGAATAAGCTACAGTTTGAGATAGCTGCTTCGAATAACGACTGGACCGAACAAGAAAAAGTCACACATTTGGTAATGGCATTACGAGGAAAGGCTTTGGATGTTTTGCAAAACATTTCTGAAGTAAACCAAAACAACTACTCATCTGTTGTGGCTGCCTTGGAGCTTTGTTTTGGGCAAAGCCATCTCGTTCAAGTGTACAAGACCCAGCTGAAACGTAGGACTCAGCTGAAACGTAGGACTCAGCTGCCGACAGAAACGCTGCAGGAATTTGGAGCCGAGGTGGAAAGAATGATGAGATTAGCTTATCCATATGCACCTGAAGACATTGTTCAAGAATTAGCTGTCACGACCTTCCAAGACAGACTTCGGAATCCAGAAGCTCAACTGTTTTTGAAGACCACAAGGACAAGGGATCTGTCTTGATGCAATACTACGAGCATTGGAATAAGCTGCCAGATATCACTCTAGATGAGACCGAGTGCAAGAGGTAAAATTTTCGGTTCTGTCGTCAGACCAGGATGAAGATCTGGACATATGGAGGACATTGTGTAAAATTGTGGAGAGTTTGAAAAATCTTCCAAGTTTGCCGAGACCTCTTAATAGAGAGATTAAATGTTACTCTTGCGGAAAAAGTGGGCACATTAGTAGAAATTGCCACCGACGCTCGTGTTCCACTGAAGGGAATAACCGAAGCCATAGCCCCAGTCCTGCACTGACGAATTTACGAATTTATACTGGGTGTGGACATCATGACAGACTTCAACTTTGTGGTGGATTTTCTGAACAAGCTACTTCGAATCGGGAATGAAGAACTTTTGTTTTTATCGTCTGTATTGTCAATCAAACGGACGAAAGTTTTCATAAACGAAGATGTGAGAATTCCCCCAAATTCAGAAGCTGTAGTTCAAGCTCAATTAGAGAAAAATGCCCCAGAAGAAGGGGTGGCGATTATTGAACCAAAGGAGACTAGGAACGGACTACTAATTGCCAGGAGTTTGGTCAGACTGAATAAAATTGTGACCGTAAAAGTAGTAAACTTGTCAGACAAAAGGGTAACGTTGAAAAGTGGCGAAGAATTGGGAGTTTGCAAGCCTGTTGAACGAGTGGCACATTGCAACATCGAGCCGGAAAGAAGGAACAACAACTCGGGAGACATCGAAAAGATTGTGGATAACTTTAAGAAGACATGGAATCATCTTCCTTCGAAGGAATTAGAGAAAGCCACGAAGTTTATTGCAGATGAAGCCGATCTCTTTGCAACAAACAAAATCATGGGCCAAACGAATCTAGTACAACATCGAATTGACATCGGCACAGCGCAACCAATTCGTCAACCACCTCGGCGAGTTCTGTTCGCAAAACAGCACGAATTGAACAAGTCTATACAAAGCATGTTGGAGGATGGTGTGATCGAAGAATCCAACAGTCCATGGTCATCTCCGGTGGTGTTGGTCACAAAGAAGGACGGATCTATGCGATTCTGCGTGGACTACAGGAAACTGAACTACGTCACCAAGAAAGACAGTTTTCCACTACCTCGGATTGATGACATTCTCAACACGTTATCCAAAGCGAAATGGTTTACAACGCTTGATCTGAAGAGCGGCTATTGGCAGGTGGAAATGTACAAAGATGAAAAAGAGAAGACAGCATTCTCTACAGGAAATGGGCTATATCAATTCAACGTGATGCCCTTTGGTTTATGCAATGCCCCAGCTACGTTCGAACGACTGATGGAGTTAGTTCTAAGAGGCCTTACGTGGGAATCGTGCCTGGTGTATCTGGATGATATCCTAATTATTGGAAAGGATTTTGACGATCATCTTGTGAATTTGAAGACGGTGTTTGGGAGGCTTAGAGACGCTCACCTCAAGCTGAATCCAAAGAAGTGTTCGCTGTTTCAAGAGAGGATGAGTTTCCTGGGACATGTGGTGTCATCTGCTGGCGTTGAGACGGATCTAACCAAAATCCAGGATGTAAAGGAGTGGCGACAACCAAAGAACAAACACGAAGTCAGGAGTTTCTTGGGATTATGCAGCTACTATCGACGATTTGTGAAGGATTTTGGACAAATTGCCAAGCCTTTGCATGGTTTAACAGAAAAGAATAGACCATTCATTTGGACTGCCGAATGTGGCAAAGCATTCCAGGAATTAAAGCATCGACTGATTACAGCACCGATTTTGGCTTACCCAGTGGATAACAGCCCCTTTGTGTTGGACACTGATGCGTCTCATCATGGCGTTGGCGCCGTTCTTTCGCAAATGCAAAACAAAGAAGAGACTGTCATCGCCTATTTCAGCAAGACTCTTGGAAAGGCAGAAAAGAACTACTGCACTACGAGGAAGTGGAAGCACAAGAGCTTCTTGCCATTGCATTGATCATTTGCACACTTTCCTGTATGGAAGGAAGTTCCTGATACGGACAGACCATTCTGCCCTACAGTGGTTGCTAAGCTTCAAGAACCCGGAAGGCCAATTAGCTCATTGGCTGGAAAGGTTACAAACTTATGAATTTGAAATCCAGTACCGCAGAGGTAAAAGACACAACCAGTACCTGTCAATGTTTGTAGACCGGAACCGACAAAACTGGGACAGTTTGATACCACTTTTCTTGTTGGCGTATAGAAGTTCCCAACATGAAGCTACAGGTTACACTCCCCCCATGTTACTGACCGGAAAAGAAATGAGACTCCCTGTTGACTTGATTCTTGGCGTTCCAACAACTGAAGAAGAGGACCGACAAATTGAACTTCTGGAATATGTCAGTCAATAAGTAGACCGACTAACAGTCATCCACAATTTTGTCAGGGATAAACTGAAGATGTGCAGTGACAGGACGAAGATGAGACTTGACCGGAAACCGACAGTTAGCCCCTATGAAGAAGGTGAAATGTGTGGTTGTATCAACCACAGAGAAGAAAGGGACGAAGTCCAAAACTTCAGAGAGCCTGGGACGGCCCATACAGAGTCATGAAGCGGATCAACGACATCGTGTACAGGATGACGCCTAAGACGAAACCAAAGGTGGTCCACATCGAGCGGCTTAGCCCTTACAGGGGGAGAGAAACATCATGTTGGACCTCTGGTAGCGCTATTCGGGACGAATAGCATTAATAGAGGGGGGCAGTGTTACAAGGCTGGAGAGTGGGGGACTTGTGTTGGTAACGTACTTTGTATTAGCGACAGTATTGGATTGTTGAGAGGGACAGTGAACGAAAGGTTGGATCATTTTGACGGTTTTAATTTGATATTTGGCTTTGCTCAATTGAGTTAAGGAAATAAAGTTTGTTGTTTCTTTTAAAACGTGTCTCACTTATCCCCAAACATAACAATATGTATCTATGGACATAAGCTAGCATGAATAAAATCCTTTCCTCCTATATTTTGAGTAAAAATACTCTTCAGCTGTTTTTGCATGCTATTGAATGGGAATCATTTAAACTGTATGTTGAGAATGTCTTTTAAATCATATTTAGTAATTCCTTGGTGAGCAGCTGCTTATCAGTGAAGTTGTTAAAACAGTTCTTGTGCAGTTCATTCTAAAGTCTGGATTACCAGAAATGCCTTTACATACTCTTATTTTGATAAAAGTGGTAGGGTGACTATATTCAAAATACCTTCCGTATATTCCTTCTTTTTTACTATGAAGAATCATAGATCATATATAAAACAAAAACTTATCTATAGTCTTTTGCTGATGAGCTTACTACTGCCTTCATTTACAAGAGAAATTTCCAGGAGTAAATTGATTCAATTCTTGGTTCAAAGAACAATGAGAATTTTTTTGCTACAAAAGGATTTTCTCATTTTTTTTCCATAATTTCCAGAAAAGGCTTTAATATGTGATTTTGAATAGCAATTTGTATGGGAATAGTGTAAAAACAAGTAGTTTATAAGGCCCTTTTACATTGCTGGAGATGGTGGTGCATTAGAAGTCTGATTCACATTATTACTTTCCATAGAAGTAGTCGCTGTCCTTCGATAGATCATCAAAACCAATAATTTTGTATAAACAATGGTCGACTGAACTTTGATGGTTGAGGAGCAAGGAAGATGATTTTTCAGGGAGGACACCAATCAGATATGAATGGATTAAAAAAACTTATACTAATACTTGGAGAAGTTTATTGTTTCATGAGAAATCGGTCTCTCTCTCATATGTGTGTAACAGAATTTGATTTATATTAGATGGTAATCAAAAGATTGCCTGTAGTTTTGCGTGTGTAGGTTTTTACAGCGATGCATCACCAGTACGAAATGTACAACAATTGAAAGTGGTCACAAATGGGAATTCCCACATTCTGGAGGGACCTCAGGATAAAATCATTAAAAGTTGGCAAATGGAGAAACGTATGCTTTTTTAGAACAGCAATAACACAGTTACAGATCAGCATCATGAATGAACATTAACCATATAATATCAATAAAAATGATTTCTTACAAGCATTAGCTCAAAAGAAATACAATAATGGAATATGATATAAGTGAAGGATGAACACCAAAGAAAATTTTATTAAAAGGCACCAATAATTTTAAATTAACAAATAAAAAGTTTCCAGATTTAGCTTATAAATTATCCTAAAAATTTTTAAACATATGTATCTGAAAAGAAAGTATATAGGGCATTTTAGACTTATATTTTATACAATGCATCCCAAAATATGAAAATAAGGCAAAATATTAAAATGTACTAATGTAATAAGGTAAAATATCAATGATAATAATATACAATCAGATGAAATCCATCAAATTCTTGCCAAATCCGTAACTTATTTCATCAAAAATACATTTCCATTTTAATACCACAAGGGATGGACTAAATATTCATCCCAGCAAATGAATCCTGAAAAAAGGACTTCCTTAAGGTGGGATTGCAATCTCTGGTGCTATAAAAACACTTCAGAAGAAGGAAAATTAACTATCATCAAAACTGGAAGCAAAACGATTATCTCGGAGAGTAAAAAATTGAGAAAATATTAAAGATTATTTTTTAATATTATTTTAATATAAATTACTCACTGAAAACAGGCTCGTTAATGCAGCCTTTTAATTTCACACCCCTGGATGTAGGTTCAATGAGGAAGTGACGCACCAATTCATTAGAAATGTCCACATTGGGATTTGAAGAGGCTCGACAAGGCACATTTGCTGGAGGAGAGGCAACTTTGAGAGCTAGACCAAATGCACCAGGAAACGAATTAGAATCTCTCACTATGAATGTTCCAGGTGGTTTGTCTTTCAGGATGGCTATGGCTGAGAGAAAAAGGATTTGCATCATTTTCATGTTTGATTAAAATCAACAGCTTGATATAATTTACTTATATTATTTACCGATCATACCATACAACATTAAGAATGTTAACCAATCAGAGGGACATTGACTTAAGAAAAGGCCACACAAATAAACACAGAAAACTTTAGAGAAGGACTTGAAAATTAATATAAAACATCCTGAAAGCATTACAAATGCAATGCGCTATCGATGTTTTGACGGAAATAGCCACTATGGACTAAACTGTAGGCCAATAGTTTTTAATTGAAAGGGAATTGGCTAGATTCCCTTTCATATTCTGGAATTTTCTTGCCAATTCTTCATGAAATTCCTTTTGCACCAATTTATCTACGTCAATGCAAGTACAGCTTTATCTCACTTCAATAACCCATGAGAAAATTATTAGCTTCTGTTGATTCTAGCAAACTGCTCACGGTAGAATTATAAATTGAATTTAAAATGAAAACAATACCAATTTTCATGTTCAAAAGTCCATATAAATTGTCCATTGATAAGGTGAATATTACAACTAATCAAGGGTTACTTCCTACTATAAAACTTTATTATAGTTTATAACTCATTTTTCAATTCTGTTATTTAGAGACTCAATTTGTTACTAAAACTGGAATAAAACTAGAAATATTTATCGCACGCCTCAGATGTGGAGTGCTAATCCCAGCTAATCAAATTATTTCTCTTTATTTAAATGCTTTCTCTTTTTCAGGGAATTGTTTCTTTTTAATAGTGACAAGTAATGAAATATTGTGATCTTCATGTTTCCATTAGATTAGTTATTGCTATGTCAAATTCAAAGTTCACGGAAACATTTTCAAGTCATTTGCATTAAAAATTGAAGTTGAATGAGAAATTAGAGCAGTCATTGCTGTTGACAGGAATCAAGAGAGTAAACTAAGATTAAAATAAACATTCCAATACTTCATATTTCAGAAAAACACCTCACCGATTTCTAGCATTTCCACCATTTGCTCACCTTCTTCTCTGGATATTGTTGGCTTATACCAAAATCTTGATGTGTCCCTCACAAACTTGACATGAGCAGGGCTGACCTCGTGATGAGCTGCCTTAGGAAGAGTTGAAGCTGTCGTCTGTTTATGGTTTGCACTATTGGACACTGGATGGACACCCTGAAAATCTGGAGACACTTGGGAATGGTCCTTTCTGTAACAGACAGTTTTATTCGCTTTATATTCCATGGAAAACAAAGAATAATAATTAACCATGGATAATTACCAACTTACAAAAATTAGGCACATTTAGTGCTAAAAACTTAAGACATTCTAATTTTGACGACCATTTTTACTTTCTCCATATACGAAGTATAGAGAAAGTATTGTTTTCATGAAAAAATTCGACTTCGAGATTTCAACGGAAATACATGTTTTGGGGTCCCTAGAACACGTTTTGACCATTTTCGGAATGATGTCTGTGTGTATGTGTGTGTGTGTGTGTGTGTGTGTGTGTGTGTGTGTGTGTGTGTGATAGTGGGCGCTCTAACGTGAAAACTATTGGTCGTATCAATACCAAACTTCATGTATAGTACTGTTGTGTGTGCTGTCAGAGTTGATTAGTTTTTGGAGTAAATCGGTCAACCGGAAGTCGAGCTTTATTGATTAAAGCTCATTTCCGGTTTTCAAAATATCTCCATAAATATGATATATACGTCTATTGTATTACGTATAAAAGTTTTAGATAATGTATTTTACTATAACTTTTGTATTTAATATATTTTTGTATCTGCGGTTGATTAGGAGTTATTCGTGTAATACTGATAAACCGGAAGAAGATGATTATGTACTTTGTGGGCGCTCTAACATGAAAACTAATTGTCGGATCAACACCAAATTTCAAAAATTGTACTTTTATTACAGTCGTTAGAGTTGATTAGTTTTTAGAGTAGATCGGTCACCCGGAAGTTGAGCTTTATTCTTCAAAGCTTATTTCCGGTTTTCAAAATATCTCCATAAATATGATATTTAGGTATATACTATTATTTATAAATGTTTTAGAAAATGTAATTTACTATAACTTTTGTATGAAACATATTTTTTATCACTGATTGTTTAGGAGTTATTCATGAAATACTGATAAACCGGAAGTTGCTGATTATGTACTTTGTGGGCGATCTGGGCTCTATGGGCGAAAGGCCAAATTCATCTTTTTTCATCGAGCATGTCCCGAAAAACATTATTTATAATTTTTGTGACGTAAAAGATAATAATATATAAATTAATCACTCATCTTCCAAGTTTATATTGAATATAGAGTTCGAAATTACTGTCGTAGATAAATATTTACATCTTATATATGGAGAAAGTCATGTGCTGGCCACATCAGATTTTTTAAAATGCAATTGTACTATAAAAACAAAAAATCAATCAATAAAATTAAAAAATATTTATGCAATGAATAATTGCACTTGCTGCACCAATCATTATGAGGGTTGAGATACTAACAGATAGTTTGGAAATTATAAAAATTAAAGAGAACTGAAAGTTGCTTAAAATTTGGAAAAAAACACAGACAAATTATTAAGAAGACATTGTATGGAATCCGAAAAACACGTATAAGTCGGCACCGTTAGTACTTCAAAACAATGTCCAAGGTGGCAACACAATGAGAGGAAGGAGAGCTAGCAACATGGCACAAAAGCACGTTGAAAACAGAAAAGTCGGAGCAGAAAACAGAAAACAAAAGTCGGAGCATGTGAGCACGAGATAATAGTCTGGGTGCCATCTTGGAATAAATATCTATTATATATAATTCCTTCTCTGGAATCATTCAGATATACAACTTAAAATGTTGCTTGCATTCTGCAAACATGTTGATAACAAAAATTTTTAGTCAACATCATATCGAGCGGGTCCTCAAAAGTACAAAAGTATGGAAAATACTCTTAAAATTTGCCGCAATTTATCTGTACGGCATCAAATCTGGGTATTCCTGGTGATAGTTTCTATGCAGCACAATAGAAGATCACCATCTCTAACTATGTATGAAAATTCAAGCAGGAATATTTTATGCAACTGCCTCAAACGACATCCTACTTTTCACATATTTTAAAAGGAAATCGTTGATTGTGTTTATTCCCCTTTTTGGAAAATCTTCTACCTGAGTGAAATCTCCATAGCTAATTAAGTTGTTTACCAAGTTGACCATTGGCAAATTGAGGTCTCCTGCAATTAGTGTTCTTTTTAGCTAGAAGATTGTTAAGCCTCTTTTACCTTTCTATTTCTTTGCTAGGTCCTCTGTTTCTGCAATAATATTTAACCTTTTGTTTTTTGTGATCCACCACTTTTACACACATAATTCCACAGTTTTTGAGAACTCATTCCAGAGCGCTGTCAATGTTGTTCTTCATTCAAATAAATATTCCTCCCCCCCTTGAGCCCCTGCTTGACCTCCCTCCTATTTAAAGGAAATTTAAAGAAAATATTTTGTTTGAAAATATATCTTCCTTTAACCACGACTCGGTACCTATAACAATATTCAAATTACTAGTTTCAATCAAACTACTGAGTTTAATTTTCTTACTTACTACAGCAATACACCCGGAGCACTCTTTCCAGGTGTAGAAGTAGGAAACCAGAATTTCCCTATAGATGGTGCTCACTATCAGTGTAAAAACCATAAGACCGCTTCCGCAGCACCATCTTCTCCCTCTAACAGCTGACGAAGTTGGTCAACACGCAATAACCTAAGTTTCATACACCGGTATATTTTTCTATATCCTCAAACATGACGAGTTTTGTGCCTACGAACTATGATTTGCGGACAGCATTGTTTTTCTGCAATTATTTGAAGAAAACTGCTGCAGAATTGCATAGAATAGTATAGAAAGTTTGTGGAAGCGTACAGTGAACATGCTTTTGGCAAAACTCAGTGCTTCAAGTGGAATAAAAATTTGAAAGTGATGATTTTGACCTGAGAAACAAGGACCGTGGGAGAGCACCGAAAAAGTTTGAAGACAAGACTTGCAAGCCTTATTGGATGAAGACGATACTCAGACTCAACAAGAACTCGTAGAACAATTAAATGTGACACAGAAAGCAGTATCTCTTCATCTGAAAGCTATGGGAAAGATTCATAAAGTGGAAAATTGGTCCCACATGAACTGAATGAAAGACAGCAAGGAAATCAAAATCGCTTGTCAAATTCAGCTCGTCAGATATGGAAGAAAATCATTTCTCCATCTTTTGTAAAGAAGACAATGTTCTGCATTTGGGGACAATGTTCTGCATAATTCATATGAATATCCTTGAGACTGCAACATTCATGTTATGTGCATCTGGTGTTCCCAATGGTTAAACCTAGGTTATACATCACCTCCAACCTCTGTTAACATCTAGTATTTCAGATGATAACACTAATTATAGCCTTGCCTTTTTAGGGGAAATTTTTCATCTAAGGATTCTTACTTCTTACCATTCTTAAAATTTCCTGCTATACGAGGGTCATCCAAAATGAAAGGTTAATACATTTATGTAGGAACAAAAATGCTTTTATTCAATTGAAACACAAAGGATACTTCACAAATATATTAAGCTATTTTAAACTTAATTCATAACAAGAAATTTCTGTAGTCAGGACACCAACTTTTGTATGCCAGTGTCATATCTGAGGAATTCTTCTGCTGAGTCAAAAAACGGATGACCGCACCAATCTGACAGTAGGTTGCAGGAGTGTGAGATGACCTCTCCATTGGAAGAGTTCACTGTGACTGAACAAAATGCCAGACAAAAACTCGGGACCAAACTAACTGACTGTTAGGGTCTCCCCTACATGCCAGGTGCAACAATTTCGAAATAAAAAAAAATTTCCTGGCCTCAGGAGCCCTTGCAACCATACTTTATGGATGGACCTCATACAAAATAAACACAAATAGGCCCTGACCAGAATTCAAACATAGTACTTCAGTTTTCCTAAGCTGAGCAAACAAACCACTAAACACAGAGGCTGGTAGATACAAAAAGTTATATATAGGACAAAATTAAAGCCAATGTACAAAAAATATAAAGCTGAATTGCCAATTCAAGATCATCAAGCTTGGAGCTTTAATTTAAAATCCTGTGTTTGTTACTCAGATGATGCAGCATGGAATCATTAGAAGATGGAAGACTGATTCAAAGGATAAACATATTAAATAAGTTCAGAGAAATTATGTTCTCAGGAGATGTAACCGATAAAATGCGACCTCCCTGTTATATAGCCAGTTCTGATACAACAAGGAAGATCAGACAATTAGAGTCAAGGTGCTTGCACCCTCTGGCACTGCCAGTGACTCTGATATAAAATAAATAATTAATCTTAAAAACCTACATACAGATGAATGCTGCACACAGATAAATACAGATGTTTTGTAATTAACTTAGGTGTATGTACAGTATGTGTAGAGGGAGCAAAGTCACAGACCTGATAGCTTGTGGACTTTTTGGAGGAAGGCTTGCTTTTCCATGAATCTCAGAGCCCTGCTCTACATATCCCATAGGTCCATTGGAGTATGGGGTGCGAGGATGCACTGGGAATGCAGGAGTCTGGGGCCTAGTCTTTCCCTTACGGCAGTCCATTTCATCTGCCATCTCTTCATCTGCATCCTCTTCGTCTCCCCATGTCATAGAGGCAGTTGCCCATGATGAAAAACTATCGTCTCTAGACTGCAGCATCTGCCAAGTACATATCACACGATTATTGATCTAATTGTTATTGGATTTTTCTTCTGCTTCTTCTGGGACACTGTGATTGAATCCATACATCAAATGGTGCTCATAAGTTCTCCTTCTCAACACTACTCGATTTAAAAATTTTATGTTAAAATTAAATATATACCAACAAACATTAGTAAAAGTTGCTTACATACTGCTGGCATTAAAACAAAGAGCAGAGATATGAAGAGAAACAGCACAAGGAATGTAAAAAGGAGTACATCTTGAGAATGCTTAAACACAAAAAGTTCCACAAGAGAATATTTTTTCGACACATTATGGCAATCGATGACCATCATCAAGTAGTATTCTCATGTGGAATTTACCAATAATGGTTCTCTTGTGGAACTTACTAATTTCTTTTCCTTAACGGTCTCTATTACAGTGCTCCATGAAGTACAGCTGTTGTATGTTAATTTGATTACATCTATTCATTTTTAATGTAACAATTATGCCTCAGTTTTAAACACTAATTTTTATATTTATCTAGTTAAACTCATTTAAAAAATGTTTGAAAACGTTATTTAGATTATTAAATATATAGCATATCCTTATTAAAATAATTTGCAATTAAGTTTATTTAGTAACCTAACTATAATCTATATGTACATACACACAACCCCACACATACATGAGTAAAGGTTGCTTGCATTCTGCAATTTTTAAGTACTGCACTCTGCAATGTTCTATTTGGTTTGAAAATTTAGGATACAGGAACCCAAATTGTTCCATTTAAAAATCGATTCTGTATTCAAGCAGCCTGGTGTCAAACCCAGGAAATTCTTGGAAGATTAGATAGCACATAACTGCAGTAGATATAACGAGGGCTGACAAAAATCGGAAAAGTACTCGTTACAGTCGATTTCTAACTATAAGTCTAAATACGTACTCTTGAATCCAACAGCAGCGAGTGCGGCAGAATGGAACTGTAGGGTTTTTAATACTTACACAAATGCTTCATAATATGTAAGAAAGTATGATTGCGTAAAAAATATTACTATTTACTTGAAAATAATGCACACCCTTTAGAGTTTTTTCCACCTCCAAAATTGGGCTGAGCGATAGAATCGATGACACACTAGATTTGGATAAAATACTACTCGTTGGCATGTCCCGTGGCGTGGGGCCAGCCTTATCCTAGGTTCACCCTGGTTCCATATAACTCGTCAAACGTCCCACCAATCCGCTATCCATGTTTGGACAGTATACTTGTGTTTATACTGCATCGATGTTAGCAATATATATGAAACTGTAGGCCGATAGTTTTTAATTGAAAGGCTACCCCTAAAAATGTTAAAATGAACGATTTTGAATTGGCACTTACGTAGGACTTCCGGCATAGATGACTACCAAAATTTTTTATACAGTGTATACATGTATAAACACATGAAATTAGCGTACGCCGTAGAGCATAGACGTATAAGGTACAGCAACAGGCGTGACCGTATATCTTAAGAGGCGCATTACATTCACGGGCAAAAGATTTTTCAATGTACAACGCTCGAATTTCGGGGTGCCCATTACTTTCGATGGCGAATTATTTTCAAATTAACACGTAATTTTATTGATTCATATATCATAACGAAACTGTGTCCTCTAATATAAAATGTGGAAAATTATTGCTCAATAATCTCCGAAAAATAATGGTGTGTCTTTAAATAATCTTAATTCATATCAAATTGCTTTCTCGAGATATTTTTCATTCACATATTTTTCATTCACCCTTCATAAGTAATGACTGATTCGTGAGGTAGGGGAAGGAGGTTACCTTGGGAATCTTTTTATCTCCTAAATTCTCGATCCTGGATCAGAGGAATTGGTGCCAAGTTTTGTATGAAAACAAATCTTGAGGGTGGATGACAATATGATGGGAACCAAATTAAAACTTCCGACGCTGACTAAAGGGGTCGTCGCCTAACAGAATAGAGAATGGAGGGATGAAAGGGAGAGTGAAACTATACCTCCATGCATTTCTAATCAAAGTTAATTTCCAAACAATTTCTAATCAAAGCTCCCTGAAGCACCTTGCTGAGGAAGGGTGAGGCAAATTATGGAAAACAAATGCATGAATTAGGTGACGATAATTTTTGCATTTAATATTTTTCTGTCATGGGAAGAGATAACACTGAAAATAGGTTTTTTAAGATAACCAAAAAGAAAAGGAATTTAAGATTAAGTACCGACCTATACTTTAAAACGAAGAATTTACCAATATACGGAAGTGAGAATTGCAGCAAAACGAACACCGAAGCAGTCACGACCAACACAGAGGATAAGCTGACATCTGTAAATATAACACTGTATGGATTTTGAGGCTATCTGCCCGAAATCCGGACTTACCATTGGCTACTGTCCTCATCCCCCAGAAATACCTCATGGGTGGGGCAGAGCTCAAGGCTCACCGGCTCAACTACTATAGCAAAAGCAGAAGTGCCCACTGATTCTCAACAGAGACATTAATATTGATTAATAGCAGTGTTACAGCCTTGATCTTAACACATGCTTCATTATGACAGGTAGATAGTAAATATCTGGCTAGAATTCTTTCCAAACCAAGAAATGAAAATTATAATTATGTCTATAAAGCCATATCTACTCAATATTTGATCTTATATCTTTTGAATGAACAATTTCTTCAATGGAGACAACATTTTTAAGCAATATAAATATTTATTAAGATCACATCAGGATAAGGAGACATTTTCAGAAAGGCACAAAGAGATGATGGAAACGATGATTATACAGAAATAAATTATATATGACTCTTAAAAACAAAAAAAACGACTTTTTTTGCAGAAAGCAAGTGAGTTAAGATTAATAATTCAACCACAATGCCAAAACAGAAGCGAAAATTAAACACCACACGGTAAAAGAGTAAATGTATATGGAGTGGAAGCAATTAAAATTACCACAAATGAATCACTTTTTGTATTCTGCATATAACAAAACATAAAATTGCTTTACCTTTTTGGACAGGTATGCGATGTTAGCGATTTGCTACATTTTGATTACTCTCTGTTCAACTCCTTGAAGAACCCAAACACAGAATCAAGGGGAATGTTTACGATTTTCACAGACTAAAATTTTATTAATCACTAAATATGCATTGAAGCAAATATATTAGATTTAATACTTAATTCAGAAGATTATATTAAAAACATCCGCAACTTACCTGTTTATTTATATGTATTCAGTTGAATTGATTGAGACAAAGGAATTATAAGAAGCATACTACTAATCAAACCATTTAATTTCACGAAAAGACTGTTAAAAATTATGTTGACATAAATAAAGCTTGGTTGCTACAGACAATTAAATAAAATTTGAATTTTTAAATTTTTTGTTGTTAAATAGTTCCTAATTTTTTTGTCAAATTTCATCTTGTTTGTAACTGCAAATGTTTATAATATAATTATGCAATATACATATACATTTATAAATATAATTTCTTCTATGGTCTATCTAATATAGTTCATCTCTTATTTTCAGCATTAGTTTTAACAGATCATTCATTCTAAATCCCTTCTTATGGATAAACTCATCAGCTCAAATAAAAAATTGCTTAGGTCATCAGGGAGATGAGTTGTTTACAACCACAAAATATTGATAAAATATTGGTGTATTTTATCAAAATGTTTGCAATTTGTAATTGTAAACAATATTCTATGACTAAAATAAGAATCTTCATTCTAAAATCAAGATGTTCAAGCCAAATGTTGTGGAACACCATAGCAAATAAATTTTTTTAAAGTTATTCTTATTTTCCACAGTATTTTATTCAAAGTGACCGGTTTCGAACATCACAGTCATCTTCAGGCAATTAGTATTACAGAAATGACAGAATTAATACGACCGTTGCCAGGGCACATCAAAATTTCTCATATAGGGAATATTTGGGAAAAGTAGGACGTCGTTTGAGGCAGTTGCAGCCAATATTTCTGCCTAAAATTTTTACACATAGTTAGAGATGGTGATCTTCTGTTGTGCTGCATAGAAAGTATTGCCAGGAAGACTCGGGTTCAAAGCCAGGTGGTAGATATATCTCCTATTTAAAACACATTGAGGTAGTTTTCATTATTTTTTTTTGGTCAGCGTATATGAAATGTATTTGTGATCTCCATCCACATATCAAGTTTTACGTTTCTATTATCGGGAAGAGGTTAAAACAAAAACTTACAAATCATAGCTATTTCAAATTTTAGAGGTCTTGAACCCGTGATGTATTTGCAGATGTGCAAACACAAATATAACTTGGTAGGACTTGATCTTATTTAATGCAAGCTTTGAAGTCGCTAGCATACTGGGAAGGACCTAAAATAGGATACCATTATCGCCATTAGAAATGCATTGAGGATTGTAAATAACTATCTGGGATCAAACCAAGAATCATCAGCGACACTTTAAACAGCGTATATAAAGTATATTCATGATCTCTATACACATGCCAGGTTTCAAGTTTCCACGTCATTGCAAAGGGATCCAAAAAATATCTTAAAAATCGCCACAATATATTTTAAATGGGAGATCTAATGGGAGCCTCTAACCAAGGATAATCATCACAGATATTTATGTGGTTTTCGTTGGATAAGCACAGCTTCCAGCAATCCCTTCAATTTTAACTCTCTACTTTACCGGAAAGTTCCACAAAATATTTTTGGAAAATCCTCACAATGTATCTTTATGGAGAAAATTGGGACTTTGGGGCCTTCTTGCTTCGAAGCCATGACACTGAGGTTCAAATCACTATTTTTCTGGAGGTTACATGTTATGGCTGGTATGTGGTAAAAATTTCAGATCACTGACACTTGTGGAACATAGTTAGAATTTTTATCCCCAGTGAATATATAGGTATATATATCCCCATAGGTATATACAGAGAAACATCTATATACAATAGATATATATTAGGGAGCAGCAGAAGCATACTTTTGAGCCGTATCCATCCTCAGAATGGGTTTGCAAGGAAGGGTTGCAGGATGAGTCGCCTCAATGAAAGCGAGTTAATCCTATTCATTCAATTTTGACCCGTTTTGTCAGCAGGACCAATGCGCACAGAAAGTGAAGATTTGGGTGTATCTTATATGAAATGATGATTATAGGGATTGTATTTTATTACTATTAATTATTGAAATCATGTTCTTAAATCATTAAGTCACTTTATTAGATCTTTTATTGTATGAAGAAGAAGCATGAATATCATGTTCTCAGATCATTATATTTATGAAAATAGAGCCTTTGCCACAGGTAAAACGACAAAGTATAAGACTTTAGTGCCTTGTCTATTGAGTGCTAAATATTCCTTTAATATATATTTATGTATAACATCTCTTTTATTATATTATGAATTATATCGATACTAAGTCAAGAAGCGGATACTGAATGAATGGTTGCGTTGTTTACCAGTGATCATTTTTAAAACTGCTAATTTTCTAAGCCAATCCAACATAAAATGCTGTGTTTTTCCTCAGCTGCTCTTTGTATCATTAGCTCGAATGAAAATCATTTATTATTTAGTTTAGAGAAACCAAAACGTAACAAAAAATTGTTTAAGAATAAGGTGACCTTAGAGAGAGTTCGCCGTGCAACCCGATTTATATGTCACCTAAAACTTTTTCTTCCGTTAGACATTAAAACGGAACTGAGGAATTTTTTATGCATGGATGAGGTTCTTTCACTAATTATTTAGTATAATTCAGTTGTTATCATTGCAATTAATTTCTCATTAGCCTCTCAAGCCCCGATGATATATATATTTAAATAATCCTGCTTGAATATATAAGCTGTCATTATCTTTCCTTGATAATACATATTAAGATTTTAAGAAAATTAAAATAAACTAACTAAGAACTAGCAGACTACTAATTCTCATCAATGCACGTGCAATAGGATGAGAAATTAATGAAGAACAGCAGTGGATTGAAAAAACCGGAGTAACTAAGCAATATGGTTTTGACGGAGGTTACTACTCCTCTCACTCATAAGCGGAAAAAGTAACAGAAAATCATAAATGTCACTAATTCTGTCTCATTTGGAATATTGGCTTTCTGTGGAATTTTGGTAGTTCTAATGCCATTCATAAGCATCACGTTCACACATGGCACAGCGGTTGGAATACCTGCCCAGAATGCGGGAGACTTGGTTTCAAGTCCAAGTCACTATTCTGTATGAACTGAATAAATTATTAGTGAAAATTTCAATCTGAATTAAATTTATGAAGTGTTATTGATTTAGATTCACACATTTGTCAAATCCTTCAAATATCTCAAAATTGCAGAGAACGCTTCATAACTATATAATATACTCTACTCACATATACTCTGTCCAACATTATGAACACAGAATTCATTTCTTATGTCCCGTTGCACTGCGTTGGCACTGTTGCGACTTTTGCATAAAAAAGTTAAGTTTCCGAAAATTGATTTTGAAAACACTCAGGATTGAGGAAAAGTGATTTTGGATATCATAGTGCGATTTAAACAAGCTTTAAAACAACAATTATGGAAAGAAATAAGAGTGTGTTACTTGCGAGAAAATTAGGAATTAGTTGGAATATTCTTTGAACTAATGTTTTTGGTACTATCTAACACAGTACACATTAGTTTTTGGTATCAAAATCTGCCTTATCTCATGTTCTTTCCAGTATATGGGAATTATGACAGTTTTCAGTGAAATTTATAGAGAAATGTCATTTCGCATGCTACCTTTGTTCTATTTTGATGGAAAAAAAATTCCAGCCCAAAATAACAAAAAAAATCTGTGATTTTATATACATACTAATTAGAGAAGAATAGCTTACCATAAGTAGAGGATTTCTTTGAAAAAATGTAAATAAAAAGTTAATGTATACCAATATACGGCTTATTCATTGGGAACATATAACTTAGAAAAGTTTCAATACCTGTAATACCTAAATGAATATGAATTATTTTTACTTTAAATAATCTCTTTATTATATGTATTACAGTAAAAACCAAAGATATACATAATATAACATCTTACTAGCAATGCACATTGAAATGTATGAGGGTTGTTGGACATTAACCGTCATTGATGCTTTTAGTGATTTTCTGAGTGCAGCCATTGTTGCATTAGCAAATTCTATGAATTATAAAGCTCTGAGCTGTCCTAAAGGAATATTATTCTGCCATACATTTGCTAACTTTACAAAATAAGTGCCGCAATTCCCACCAATTGCAATAAAATGTTTTTATCTAAGCAGGTATTTAATGTAAATGGAATTTATTTTCCTAACTACCCTCATATAATAAACAACTATAATGAATATTTTACCTAGCATATTTATGCTACAAGAATTATAAAAATGATGCATAATTTTCCACAAATTTTCTCGCAGGAAATCATCATTATATTATGAATTTCCTGAACATCCGCTTCCATAGATTTTATGGTAAAAATATTGTTAGGGTTTATCACGTGTAAAACTGCTAATAAAATAATATTTTGTTAATGAACTGGTATATTTTTTGTATGTGAGGATAGCTTTCCTTTATCTAACATGCATATTAATTAATATGAGAGAGAGGAAATATTATTTTAAACAGAAATAAAATTATAATAAAGTTTCTTAGTCCAAGAGGTTATTACTTACTGGAGTAATTCCATCATCCATAGAACTGGTGCTGTCTTTGGACCTGCGACCTGCAGCTGCGTACTCATGAGCTCTCTTCACTGCCACAAATGCCCTTTCTCCATTATCACTGCAAGTGGGCTGCACCACTACACCAGAGCCAATGGTTCTCAAGGTGCTCTCCTCCTTCCACTTCGCTGTCTGTCCATAACGACTAGCCTTCTCTCTTGAAACTGACCTTCTTGTGATAAGGGGAGAACCTGCTTCTGACCATGTGCTTTTCTCAGTTGTATTGATCCTCAGTGGAAGAGTCAAGTTCTCTCCGTTCTCTCTGCAGCTTCTCTCCCACTCCACTGATCCAATGTAATCCGGTAGGTAGTTGTTCCCAACTGGCAGTGATGTGTCACTTGCATATCCATCTTCCCTTCTGTTGACTCTTTCTCCAACAGGAAGGGTTTGCGAGCCAGAAGAGCTACTCCTTTGATATGTCCTTAGCTCCTTCAGTAAATGGAATTCCTGAGGGTTGCGCTCCTGCCTTGTTTTGCCCTCTCGGCGATCTCGAAGCTTCTGCTGCTGAAGCTGTAGCCAGGTTAAGTTAGAATATCCATCAGATGTTGGAGATCTGTTTAGAGGAAACATGATTGACCACCATTAAATATAATACATGAATGTTAGCTGAATGTAATTTGTATGGAAACAAAAATAAAATCTCAATGGCCATGAAAAGTCAATTAACACCAATAAAGGAATTACATAAGGAAATTCATTACACCATTTTCATTCATCAACATTCATAACTTCAACATAGCATGCTGGGGAAAGGAAATGAAGTTTAAAGCAGATAATGACGATAAGCATTAAAGAGTACTCTTCCAGTGCCATACGCTAAGCCTTATCAACTCATCCACAAAGCCCTTTCTTTCCATCGGAGTACGTAGTTTGTGGACCACCATCTTGTTCTACTGTTCCAACATTTCTGACTGAATTCCAACCTCTGATGTAGACATTGAAGATGTTTCGTAATTCAATCTTTGAAGAATACTGAAGAGGAAATTAGTGATTCTGAACTTGATTTTGCTGATGACAATGAAGACTATTTTGGCGGGAAATTTTTCGAGGACTTAGCATATAAATTGTTATAATTGTTGATAAAAACTTATTTTAAAATTTAAATTTTTAAAACAAAAAATGTTGTCAATGCGTATTTGTTTCACAAATAAATGAGAAATGTTGCTAAAAAAGGCCACAACACAAAAGGGGAACACCCGCTCGAGAAACAAAAAACCGCATGACGGAGGGTTAAAGAGCTTTCCGGACGAATAACGATCCAATATTCTCTGTACAAGTTAAAATCCCGTTTAAGATACGATTGATGGAAAGTATAGGTATGTGAGTTCACCATCGGTAGGTTAACGTGCATCAAAATTTTAAATCAAGGATGCATAATCAACGCAATTTCTTTCACTTCCTGGTAAGACGTAGCTCAAACATGCCCTGGGTCTATCAAAATTCTACTGTCGGAAATGCATTGTAGCCGACTATAGAATTTTAATATACGCACTTCCAAGAGGGATAAAAGTTTTGAAACGGTATGATGTTTAATGTCGTGTTATCCGTAAATATACGCATTAGACTCATTCAAAAACTACGTCGCAGAGAATTAGCCGCTCGTACGATCGCGGCCGGCGCGCGTAATGCGTTACCCCCTAAGAAAAATATTTTTTTACGTTATTTATAAACTATAAGACGCACTGAAAATAAATTCACTATTTTCTTTCTCAGAAAATTTCGACGAAAAGTAGTTGGCGATTACTTTTTAACGCCTTTTGCAAAAATTCTCGGCTTTTCCATTCACTTCAGTTGAAAATTCACCTAAACCATCCTCATCGACCTTTACATTAATGAAAACAGAAAGGTTTCAAGCTGAATTTGAAGCTAAAAATCCAATGTCTCCGAATTAGAAAATTAATGGCTCCCGTTCCAAAAGAAGCGGATCAAAATAAAGCATTTCCTTGAAATGTAACTCTAGTCATTTTGCGATTATGTTACGAATTAACCTAAAATAAATCACACTCTTACTCAATACTGAAAAATTTACAAAAAATTTTGACCAACTCCATATGATTACACAAATTCAGTGCCATCGCCCGTTTCGAGAAAGGTAGTACATACGGTCCTACATTTGCATTCTATTCTTACTGGAAAAACTCACACGGCCCATGTCGACAAGGGCTGGATTGTTTACAATGACAACATTTTCCTCGATTTCCGTTTATTTTACCAAAATTATCGCAATTTCCAATCGTAAACAATATACTACGACCAAAATGTGATTCTTTACTCAATTTCCCTTCTTTTGGCGCTTACATCAATTTTTTTTTGCTCGACTACTACATCTAATTTTATTATGCAAAAGAAATCATGCCTAAAACCGTTAAAATGAACTAGCTGCGACTCTTACGGGAAAGCATTGTTTCATCTTGCGTCGAACCGAGGACGATCAGGTGAGAAAAAGTATCATTTGCTGGAAAAGAGCTTCACTATCTGAAAAGCGTGCTTCTCGTGATTGTCTTTTTTATCGGATATACATTGTCCGCTCTGAAATCTTAAAGTGACACTCTTTTCCGGCTCACCTTAGGCTGATAGTTTAAAGAATTATGGTTTTTCAGAAAATTATAGTTCATAATTTATAAATGTTTATATCGAAGATCCAATCACCATTGGATATTATTATTCTCGTTAGTAATTCCGAAGTATTTATTTATTTATATTGTTCTCTTGCAGCGTGCACTAAATACCAATCGTGTCTCCGCATTACCACGTATTTCTTAATAATATAAATATTTACTATATGGATTCCTGGATTCGAACCCAGGGTCATTTTGGAGGGAATAGTTGCAGCGCACTCACAATAAGTCGATTCTCTAACGTCCCAGGAAATCTGCAACGCGAAATGTATTGTAATCTTCTCATGCAACGATATATAAGAATCTCACTTTTTCTACGGCCGTACGACATTAAAAGGTGAAGTATTTAGAGTGGGAAATTATGATATTTACTTATTTATTACCGCGAAGCGTCTACGTATGTTAATTTTTTTATTCTTAAATTTATTTTAAGAATTTAGCAATCACTTTGCGCTTAACTCACGAACATTTAGTGAAATTTCTATGATAATTAATATAGAAGAACGCGTCTTCTGGGTCCTACCGTACCTTAAAAATAATTGCGATAAAACACCAAAATGGCCTCAATTTTGTCCCGGCTATTTACGCATTATGGTTTGCAAATGTTGCCAAGTTGCCTCCTTTTCATAATTTCTTATACTGCCGAGCGAGTCCCAGGCGTCAGCGAATCGAACATGTTTGTTTGGGAGGGCGGCCGATTCTCTGGGTCGTATGTACCGATAGAAGGAAAATTGTGTAATATTATCACTTTAATAATCAAGAAAATCTTTAATACAATTCTAATTGAACTTGAAAACTGGCTGGCAGTGTGAGTACTCACTCCCTCGGAAAAGCAAGCTCGGCCCACAGTGTGAAATGCTTACTAAGGATTATCGTCGAAGATGTCTGAGCAATTTTCGTTGGATAAGCACAGCGATCCCTCGAATTTTAGCTCTTTAATTTAACGGAAAGTGTCCCAAAATATTATAGAAAATCCTGAAATGAACTTTTAATGAAAAACAATCATGATTTTGGGCCATTTTGCAGATGATAGTCTCTCTGCAGCCAACGCAGAAGATATAACTTCAAGACTTGAAGAACTAAACAGAGCAGGACAGAAGATAAGACTCTAGATAAACGTAACAAAAACAAAGGTAATGTATAATTCTTTTGCAGTGCAAGAGCCAGTCAAACTTCAAGGAAAACCTCTGGATGTTTGCTTGGAATACACATACCTAGGACAACTTGTAACAACAGGAGAGAAAAGCAGGATTAATGAAATAAACAGAAGGATGAAACTTTGCTGGAGCGCATTTGGTAGGAACTCATACATTCTGAAGTCAAGAATGCCAATGGTTTTGAAGAGGAAGGTCTTCAACCAATGCATTTTACCTGTCCTGACCTATGGTAGTAAAACTTGGGTGTTAAATGCTGCAATAATCCAGATACTTCAGACAACGCAAAGGAGCATGGAACGCTGTATGCTGGGAATCACAAGAAGAGACAGGAAACGCAACACCTGGGTGAGAATGATGACTGGAGTTACAGACATCATAGATAAGGTAAGATCGCTAAAAAGGAGATGGGCCAGCCATGTTGCGAGAATAAACGACAACCGTTGGACATCTGCAGTTCTCAAGTGGATACCAAGAGATGTGAAGAGGCCAAGAAGAAGACCAAAGGACAGGTGGAACAGAGATATCATCAAGTAATTAGGCGTAACCTGGCAACGGGAAGCTCAGCACAGAATATTGAAAATTACTTGGGGAAAAAAAAAAAAAAAATATATATATATATATATATATATATATATATATATATATATATATATATATATATATATATATTATATAGACGTTTCTCAGGATATACCTGTATATAAATATAAATTGCGATTTCGAACCTTGGTGTCATAGGTTCGATGCCAGAAGGCCTCTAATTCCCGATTTTCTCCATAAAGATACATTGCGGGGATTTTCAAAAACGTTTTTGAGGCACTTCCCGGCAGAGTAGAGAGTTGAAATTCAAGGGATGCCGTGCATATCCAACAAAAGCCACAATGAAGTCCTCTAAGATTATCCATGGTACCCTGGGTTCGACGCTAGGTAAGGGCAAATATTCTCCCATTTAAAATGCATTGCGACGATTTTTAAGATTTTTTTAAATTACTTCCCGATATCATAGAAACTTTATACTTGGCATGTGGATACAGATTATGAATATATTTTATATACGGTGTTTCAAGTTTTGCTAATGGTCCTCGGTTCGATCCCACAGTGTCATTTGCATTCTTCAATACATTACTTAGGGGAATACGGAATCTTATTTTAGGTCCTTTTGTCCGTTGTTATAGCGACTTCAAACTTTATGTTAAATAAGATCAAGCCCTACCAAGTTATAATAATGTTTTCACATTTGCCATAATGTCCTGGGTTCAACACCAGACGCGTCTAAAATTATAGATTGCTACGATTTTCGATCCCAGAGAGCCATTTACATATACATATGCATTTCAGATGGCGATAACCGAGATTTAATTTTGGACATTCCCGGTATGATATCCACTTCAAAATTTACATCAAATAACTTATATTTCTATCAGGGTATTGTACATATATATTCATATCTTCCAAAAGATTCTGTGTTCCACACCAAAGGTCTCTACTATTTGATACATATGGCGGGAATTTCAAATTATTTATGATTTGATATTGAGCTACATCCCGGTAGGAAAGGGAATACAAAATCATAGAAGTAACGGGAAACGCGCTCTTCTTTCATTATATCTATGAAACTGAAACCAAATATGCGTATTCTGTCGTCAGGTGGGTGAAAATTTTATCCTATTTAAATTAAATTGCGTTCATTTTTAAGAATATTTTCAATCCCTTTTTTTTCATTTGAGGACATTCTCGATATGTTGTCGACTTGAAATTTGCATTATGATTATGCTTGGTGAATGCAAGCAACTTTTACTCTTCTATAAATACACACACAATTGTATGTTTGTGTGTATATATGGAATACAAGGATAGTTGTGCTTTGATGTCCTGCTAAATTCTTTATTTCATTGTCCAATCCATCACTGCAAGGTCTTCCATTGACCACTTCTCTCATATCAATAATACCATCACAATAGTCGGTAAAATATCTCGTCTTTGGCTTTTTTATTCAACTGTAATGAAAGTTATTAATGAACCTGTGTTTTTTGTTTCATGCTTTTCTATAATGCCTTTTATTTTGTATTTATTTACTTTTTTAAATTTTATTCGTTAAATTTATTGCTACAAATTGTACTGCTTTTCAGTCCATGGCAATAGCCTACTTCTATACGTGGAATTAAATAAATTAATATACATATGCATTTTTGTGAATAAAATAGATACTCCCATGTATGTGTCACACATATATCGTATTGCATGTAGACGCTCCGTGGGAATATATATAAAAAATTCCCAGCCTAAATAACTGAAATAGGTATATTTGTGTGTGCTATCATTATTCCCGTAATTAGTGCTTTCTTTTCGTAGGTTTTTCTCAATAATGTTTCATTCAATTCCCTTCCCGTGTTTCATTGATTTTCTTTCATTTAGTAAATTTTTCAATGAGATTGAAAGAATACGCTGTCATGCTTCTCAAGCAGCTGCCACACTTTACGCGTTGACCTAAAATTGCCTCACTGACTTTCTAAAAATATCCCTCTTAAATAAATATAAAATGCATTTAGAGTGGAATTACAAGCGATTGAATTTACCCTTAGGGTTCATTTTAAGGGACTCATTATGTTCCGATAAACGACAATCGCAGTGATTTGTTTAAACAAATGTTAGAAACATTTAGTGTGGACGCATTCCAACATGCACATAGATGGAATAGCGGGTTACATTAAAAGATATACTGGCTGATAACACACGTGATAAGATCAACAAGTGTCGGAGGGAGGGGAAAATGCCAAATATGGCAGCGGCTAAATCGGTACTTCCTTACGTTTCTTGGGCGATGTTCCTCGAAGCCTTTCGAACGAGGCCTGGACTCGACAATTCCGCTTGCATGTCCTCCCTTGGTTTTCTCTCGGGCACCGCACCGTACGTGAACGGCCTGCCGTCCTTCCTCGCGTGGTACGGGATGTCTTCGTCGTCGGATGGACGCAGGTCCGGGATGTTCTCCACCGTCATCAGCATGTCTCCCAACAACTCGTCCAAGTGCTGCTCGTGCGAAGGCGACTGCAGCGCCTCTGAGCGGCTTAACTCGAAACCAGGCTCCTCCATGGCCGCTTTGGAAACGGTTGCGTAGAGGGAGCCGTCGAGGGGGCCCGTCAAATACTCGGGACCCCCCTCACCTATTAAGAATGGGTTCGTCATGTCTAAAGGCCAGTTTACACCGAGCGACATATCGAACGACCCATGAGGTCTTATCTATCGTACGATTTTGCAGATCTCGTGTTACTCCAGATAGGTGTGAGGTTACTATCCAATTTTAGACGAAAATGTATTCAGAAGTAAGAAAAAATAAGAAAACGCCTTATTTTAGAGTACAAACATTAATAGAACATTAACCCTGTAATATAATTAAATTCAATATTTTTAACTAAAATTATTAATATACTTACCTAATAATAAAGGTCACAGTGCTACAAATGGCCAATAGGTATCACTTTATTATAATTGGTAAACTAATTTGTTGCTTAAAATGGTGAAATTTTCATTAATTGCAAACTAAATCTGTTTATGGCGTCCTCAAAGGTTGGCAAATGCGATTACCGACCGCAACTGCGATCAAATAGCAAGCGATTCATGACATGAATAATTACAGATGGACAGAGTTCCTGGGAGAAAACTGCGATATAACCGCTATTAGTAGATATGCGGCGGGATGCATCCAACAAACGTTAGCAAGTAATTGTAATTTATAATTAATTTGGGTAATAATTATAATGCAGGGTGAATGTTTTATTAATATTAACATTTTAAAATAAGAGGTTTACTTATTACTTCCTAGGTGCTTCTTACTCAGAAAAAACCTCATGGATTGAGGTAATCAGAGAAATCGTACTACAGATACGACCTAATCGGTCGTACGATATATCGCTGTCGTGTAAACGGATGATCTATAACGATCAAAATTAGACAATCAATGCGAAAATCAAGGTGAAATACGAGCAAATCACTATTTCATTAGGCGAAATTTCATTTACAACGAAGCAATATCCAAAGGTATACAAAGGAAAATTAGGAATAGTGACTCATATCACGAGTGGGCGATTCCACGTTAAATACGTCTATTTGCGACGAGAAACTAATAGAGGCTCAATGAAAAAAATAGAAGTTATTAATGTTTATAGTTTCAAAATTCGGCGAACGTGGATCATTTTCTTGGGTCATAACTTTCGTACGAGATCGTTTAACATTTTGTTATTTCATCAATCGAACTAAATACAGCTTTACTGAAATTTTTATGAAAGTTCCACACATTATTTAAATTTGCAACAAACTGTTTACTGCGATATTCATCCGCTTTGTCTCCCGAAGTTTTAAATCCCTAATATATTGTCTTATTCGGTAGAAAACAACTTTTTTCAATGTAAGACGGCAATGAGATTAATTCCTAATTAGAGTTTACCGAGAGATGCACCTCGCCTCAGCCCTTCTCTCGGTACGCCTATGTTGCCTTTGTTCCTCCATTGTTGCTCCATGTACATGCAAAAGCTGACAAACGAAATTTGTCAAACAATTGCGTACCAATTTGCGTCAAAACGAATCCTAAAAAGGAACACTATGCCTTATGAACGATAGTACTTGTACAGCAAACAGCGGGATGAAATCAAAAAAAGCTGGACATTGGGATAACAATGTTTTTCTTTAGTGCGGAACTTGAAACTTTGCGTGGTTATCGCAAAAAGATCCAATTTTATGTTTCCGTTAGTAATTTTTAATATTTCCAGTTGTCAAAAATATACAGAGCGTCAAACTTGAGAAAGAAAATGAGTCTCAGATTTTTCGGAGAAACATTCAAGTTCTATTATTTAACAGCGACTTTTGAAAGAAACTGTTGAAAAAACTTATGTGGTAATCCAATATAACTGTTTATCTTTAGAATCGTTGATGTATTCGTGCTCAAAGATGAGTCTTTCCTCATTTAAAGCAACAAAATGGCAGACAACATTTTCGGCCAAATTTTGAGATAATGTAAGGAAAGCAAACGGCGATAGCCTATCAAGTGTTTCATACCACTTCAATATACATGGCTTCTTGATATGAAATCTGAATAAATTGTTTCTATTCACCTACTACCCTGGGATTGCGGTGGATTTGCTTAAATGGTCTGGCTCCAGTTTTGCTGTGTTTGGTGATGTGAAGTCTAACAGTCAGCCTCATTAAATCTTTGTTAATCATATTAAAAACTTATTTAAAGACAATGTAAGATAGGATTACCCACTAAAAAAAATGGACGTAGTATTAAGAAAATGTTACATTCACTTAAATATGTCTGTATTTTAATTCTAACCATAAAAAACTTGATGTTTTCATCCTCTATACTGGTTCAAACATGATAGGCAGAATTTGCGTTGATAAATATACACATAAGACAATTTTAACCGGCTCATATATGTTACGGAGGCGTTCACTCATTTACTAGGATTATTAGGCATATATTTTTAGGTTTGTGAGGAAGTTGAAAATATTCTTTATTATATCTTAGTTTTAATTACCTTTTGGTTTATTGCGAAAGTAATTGTAAACAATCTTATTTTTTACGAAATGCTCGTTTGGCTCGAGAAAACTTCATAAAATCAACAAATGTTTGGAGAATATTGTTACTGAAAAATGCTATCATACCCAGTTATGGTCGAAGGCATCGCTTGGATCAGGAAAACCGCCTTTAATTTCGCATTCAATCCTCTACAACAGCCAAATGATGCTTGATGAGTTGCTCCGGCGGAAAATCTCCCGTTTTCGACCACTGACATTCTTTAAGTTATATTTTTTCTTTTAAAAATTTTCACACAACGCAATTTCATGCGTTCCTTCTATTTTTTTATTGCAGCCATGTAGTACAGCAATTTTCCAGTATGCAAGCAAAATCTTATATAACTGAATTTGCAGCTCATGAACTTATCCATTCATTCTTAGCAACAATATTGCACGAAACATTATTTCCGCTGTGTTTTAGAACATAATGTACGATTTGACGATGGCAGAAGAGATGATAATTCGGCTCCAAACATTACAAATGAATTCGACTTTTTGAAAGAAAGAGAAGGAACTATATCAAAGAATTAAACAATGTCAATTTAAATAATACATTTTTCGCGTTCTCCCGTTATTTTATAAATACGAGAAATTTTAGTATTTTCGTAGCATGAATGAAGACGCTTTCGCGAGGTTTGAAGGTATTTTAACTTAACTTATTTTGTAAATTATACAATTATTAGTCCATCAAAACCTTCGCTAAGAAAGACTACCAATATAAATTGGATGCAAGATGAAGACGCACGCAGGAGCTGCATCATGATTCGTTTATACGGACAAATCGAAATGTCTGACATTAAAACAATGAGCTGGCAAGGTCGCATAGCATTTCGAAATTAGTGGCTATTTCGAACGATACAATTTCCAGGGAAATGGTAAAATTTCGGTGAAATGACAAACGTCGTGAAAAATTGGCAACGCCGCATTATCGCCGAAGCCCTAGATAACGTCACGCGGCGGGAGCGATTGCCTTACAAGGCAACGCGGACTGCATTGTGTTCGCCAAAACCACAAATAATTTTTCGATTAAAACGCCGCCATTCGTAACGTTAGTCCATAAATTCATCAATACATAGAAAGTCCATACCGAAATTATAGTCGTTCTGAGCCAATCACAATAGCGATGGCCGTTTCTAGGCGTACGCGGTCGCGTAGGGCCCCGTCAACTTAGGGGCCCCGCCGACAAGCCACGAAAAGGACATAAACATTTCAATAATTAAAATTTTTATAAAATAAATCAAATTAAAGCGTAATAAATTCAATTTCCGTACCATATTATGATATTTTGACGTTACATTTCGCAATCCTCACATGTAACGAATTTAAAACGAAGTGGTTATTCAACTATCATTGGAACGGTGCAATCATTGCACTGCAGCCTGGGGTCTATAGGGCCCCATACAATATTGTTGCGTAGGGCCCCCAAAATTATAAGAACGGGCCCGAGGATGGCCAATTCCATTATTCTTGGGTCATCTGAACACCGAGAGCAACTTCATTGGATCAAAAATTCGAAGCCGCGGTTTACAATAATCAGATCATCATTGGAACACAAACATTAAAAATCATATTTTATCGGAAATGCAAAAGCGCTCACTTCGGACTGCCTTTCGTCGGTTTCACGTTATTCAATATACACCGAAAACTATTTGACCGAAACGCGCTTTTGAGGCATCGTATCAACCCAAAAAAACAATTACGCTCATCGAGAACAAACTTAAATAATTAAATACGGAATAAATTAGACTATTATTATTGCATAAATGTATTAGATTGAAGAAACAGGCGATAGGAGAACAAATTGACTCATTCTGAGCGACCAATGCTCGTCCCGGTGTTTGGTCTCTCACATTCATATTTTTCCCAATTAGTTGGGGGCGAAAAGCATCCATCTTTCTTGACATTCATTTGGAAAATTCTCTGATTTCGGGATTGAAAGGCGGACCTCGGAAAAAGTGACATTTTGAACTGTCTGTGCTGCAGAACAAAGAGATCCCTGGAATGATCTGATTCTTATGGTTAAATTCGGCGGGAAAGTGCTGCAACGGGGATGACTGAACGCTCTCGTTTTTAAAAGTTCGAGTAAACCGCCACTTTCAAATGCGCCATCTTAAAGAAGTTTCGGTTCGATTAAAGAGGGGGAACGAACTAAAAAGTCGAATTTGTAGCTTCTTCTTGGTCCTCTGTGGTCCTCTTGGTCCTCTGTGGTCAGAGAGGTATCTCAAAAGTGCAGAGGAACTTGCATTGGAAACAATTCCCGACTGATTATAAAAGAAATTTACGGCCCAATTGCAACCGCCAATGGAAACACACTAACTGAAGCTAATTACGAAAGCTATCAGTGATACTGGATACCTAGCTAATTTCTTAGTAGACTGACATTAATAAGGAAAGAGAGAATGTGTAGCAAAAATCAGGCTAAAAGAGTGAAAACCCAACGGGCGATTAGAATCAAAACTAAGGCAGACATCAAACTACTTGAGAATCCGAATTAAAAAAATGCAGACTTCGCTGAGAATAAACTCTATAAGGAAAAGGGCGAGAAAATTGAAGAATAGCATATACTAATTTAAATTATAACTAATTAATAAAACAACGGAAAATAGGTATCAGAAAACGAAGATTACATGGCAAGAGAAAGGGGCATAACATAAACGATTGAACATCTTCAGAAGATTCGGAAGGCTTTACAAATAGGTGAGAGTGAAGGAATGCAACATTTTAAGGAAATTGGATGTGAATGCAGAATAGACGTCGAGAAAGCTCGGATTCGGGAGCACAAGAAGATGAATTCGTGATTGAAAGAATTAATATCGTTAGTGCTTTCTCTGTCTCCAATTCCTACAATACCATTCCATCGATTTCATCTAATTGTTATTGGAATAACGTCCATCTCTAGCTGGATTCACTTATTAAATTTAATTACTGAAATAAGGCTCCTACATCCGCCGTCACTTGCTATGATGCCGCAATTGTTTTCTCTAACATTAACCGCGTAATTGAGACGTACGAGAAATATTGTTTTATTTAAAAATTTCATTGAAAATAGAAGAAAAACAATTGGATTATCATGACAAAGCGTTCGGCGGCCGACATTCTTCTGCAATACATTTGTTTTTATTTTAATTTTCCTTGAAGGAATGAGAAAAAAACGATTTAAAAAACAGAAAATGTATTAACATTTGCATTGTGTTATTATTATTATTTTATCCCAGATAGGGAGGTCGTCATTTCGAAAACCTTCTTTAATTTTTGAAAATAAACACATAGTTAACATTATTTACTGTATTATTTAACTTCTGACTCATCCTGAATTAAATCAACGTAATACTATTTTATTAAAAGTGTTAGCATGACTCAAGAGAAAACTTCATCCTCAGTACACTTCACACATCGGGTAAAAAGAAAGTTTTTTCGAGTACGGGGCTTGAAACTTCGCATTTTTATTGCAAAAAGATGGAATTTTATGTTTCCGTCTGTCGTTTTTTAATATCGTTGGGCGTCAAAAAGATAAAAGGTGTCAAACTTGAGAAATGCTCACAGACAATTAGTCTCTCGGGTATTTAGGAGGAACATTCAAGTTCGATCATTTACAGAGAAAAACTGTTGGAAAAAATGGGCGATGCAGTATATTTCTTGATTCGTTGTAATTTTTGCGCTCAAAGGTGGGTCTTTGAGCTCATTAAATGCAACAAATGGCGGACCCCTTTTTCGAGATAAAGTAAGGAAAACAACTAGGTAAACGGCGATGGACTATCACGTGTCTCATACCACGTCAATCGAAAAGGCTTCTAGGGAAACTGTTTCTGAACCTGACAAGTGAATCTGAAGAAGCTGTTTCAATTCACTTGCTCCCTTTGGATTGCGGTCGTCGTGTGGCTCGGAGCCATAGAATCCCCAAATCTAGTTTCGCTGTCTTCAATTTTGAAGCTGTTTTGCTGTAAAAAATAATATCAACGTAAAACGAGTAAAGATTTCAGTGATACCATAGTCTAATCACTTACCTTAAAGTAGGTAGAAGTGAATACAATGTGACAGAAGATAGGACTCAAGATAAACCCAACAAAAACGAACGTAATGTATAATTCCTTTCCAGCACAAGAACCAGTCAGACTTCAAGAGAGACCTCTCGATGTATACACAAACCTAGGACAACTCGTAACAACTCTAGAGAATAACAGGTAAAAAGAAATAAAGCGTAGAATGAAACTTTGCTAGAACGCCATCCGAAGGAACTCACAAATTTTAAAGTCAATAATGCCTATGGTTTCGAAGGTCTTCAACCAATGACTTCTACCAATCCTATGGCAGCGTAAGTAGCAGTGGCTAAAAAAAGCAGCACTTTAAAAGCTGTATTCTTTTAAGTGGCTGCGAATATGCTTCACTATGGAGTCTCAATATTGCCTCTGGACGCAGGAACCGCCACCGCCGATAAAAGCAATGAAATCAAATATTTCGGGTTGGATCAATATATGAATTCGTTGTAAAAAAATCCCCACATTTACGAAAATTCAGCTATTTTTAATTTTCGCTTCGAATTTCTTAATATTATTATTATTATTATTAGGGTCTTTATTAGGCGAGATTGAGACTAAAAAGTCTCCTCTTCCATCTAACCTGTAGTTAAGCTGTTACATTATTATAAGTATATTACATGTATCAATGAAACTTAGAGGAAAATAGAAGAAAATGTGAGAAGCGATTGCGGATGTAAAAAAACCTAAGAAAAGCTTAGGAAAAAATATCCGCTGCAGGAAAACACCTCAAAGAAGGGGGGAGTGAAAAACCTGCGCAAACCTACCGATAGCCAAAACTAAAAGACATTAAAGAAAACAATGTATACATATAACCTGGAAAATTACAAGAAGTGTTAGAGACATATTATCAAGACAAATAATGAAAGTTAATAAAAAATGAAATGCAGAGAATACAGTAAGTAGATACATATACTTGCGATCAAAAATATGACTGAACTAGAAAAAAGCAAAATAAAACACGATCAATACAAAAATAACGCTCTAAAATATTTATATAAGAGATATAACATCATGATATAGGCGTAAACAATAATCTAAAGTAAGTTAATATAATGGAAATAGAAAAAAAGAAAAGGTTATACTGGATGTAAACTGTAGTAACAATAACGAACAAAATATTCCAAAGTAAAGAAAGAAGTTTGAAAAGTTGTTCCGTGCTGCATGAAAAAAGAAAAGAAGAAACGAACTTGACTTATGGTAAAATGTAAAATGCTATGATGGAGATAATTAGCGTTATTGATACTCTAGAAGATACGAAAGGCATCTCCTCTTGAAAGTGTGGATAGAACAGGAAGATTTGATTCTGTGCGGAAGGGCGTTCCATAAATTAACAGAGGTCACTGCAAAGGATTTATGTAGCATTTCCGTCCTGTGATTTGGAATGAGTAGATTGTTTCTTCCTCTAGTGTTACAATTATGTACCGACCCTAAGCTGACAAATTCTGAAAAGAGGTAATCGGGAGTTTGTAATCGCATGACACGGTAAGTTGTTGTTAAGATGTGTAATTTTCGACGAGAAGCGAGCTTGAACCAAGACAATTTCTCAAACGCACCCGAGATATGGTCGAATTTCTTTAAGTTAAAGATAAACCGAACCGATGCATTCTGGGCACGCTGCAATTTGGTGGCTAATTCTTTGGATAAGTCTTGGTAAACAATATCACCGTAGTCAAAGTGTGGCATGATTCATGAATTTATCAGTTGAGCTTTAATCGAAGGCGTCAGGAAACTTCCTAGGCATCTAAGAGAATTAATTGAAGAATAAACTTTTTTACACACATTAACGATGTGTTCCGACCACGTAAGATTATTATTAATGATGACACCCAGATTATTCACAGAGTCGCAGAATGTGATCTGCGAGTTGTCTAACGTGAGCTTTTCATCGTTATCTTGATTAAGCCTTCTTATCAACTTGGGTGTCCCGATGACAATGGCTTGCGAATTTGAAGGATTTATTTTAAAAAAATTGACTTTACTCCAGTTATTAATTTGTTTGAGGTCATGATTTACGTGCTGTATGCATTCATGGAAGCCAGAAATCGTGGTGTCGATGTATATCTGTAAGTCGTCTGCGTATAAATGATGCTTACAATGTTTAATTACTTGAGGACAGTCATTAATAAACATAGAAAACAATAAGGGGCCAAGGGTTGATCCCTGTGGGAGACCACGATTGATACTTATCCAAGCGGAGGAGGAATCATTCGAGACAACTTTCTGCTTACGGTCCTGTAGATAGGAAGAAAACCAACTAATTGAAGATTTTGAGAACCCTATAAAACGCAATTTGGCAAGCATTAACTCCGCATCTACCGAGTCGAAGGCTTTACTAGAATCAAGTAGGATTAAAGCTGTTAATTTGCTTTTATCCATCGATTTACGAATATCATCAGTTATTTTTACTAGGGCTGTTGTGGTGCTATGCGACTTCCGAAAGCCTGATTGTGTACTATTGAGGATCGATTTTTTATTTAAATATTCTGTAATTTGCCGATGCGCTAATTTCTCGAGAGCTTTCGATAAAACCGGAAGGAAACTGATAGGTCTAAATTCATCAATATTCAACTTGGAGCTCTTCAAAATTGGTTTAATTAGTGCTCTTTTCCATGGTTTTGGAAATTTACCACTAAAAAACGATAGGTTGAAAATATTAGTTATAATATGTTGCAATAAAGGATATAGTTTGCTAATGATAGTGATTGGAATACCGTCAGCACCTTCTGCTTTAGATTTGATGCTTATTAAGGTATTGTAAACCTCAAGTTGAGTGACCTCCTTAAAAGTAAATTCCGATTGGATGGTAGAGCGATTAACTTGCCTGTTTAGATTTTTAATACGCGATCTTTATGGTTCGGATCTATTATTGTTGGGGGAAGGGAAAATTTATGGTTAGGGGAGTCAAGGGAAATATTACTTAGCGAAGGAGGCTCCTTAGATTTACCAATTCCCAGATTACGTAAGTTTATCCACAAAGCAGCGGAAGTTTTATTGTCATTCGATATTGAATAAGCATATTTAATTTTGGCGTTTCTGATGATTTGTTTGGTTTTGTTTCTGTATTTCTTATACTTATTGAAAATTAACTGATCTTTAGTGCGTTTAAATTCTCGGAATATGAAGTCGCGCTTGACCATCATTCTTTCGATGTCATCTGTGAGCCAAGGCGCTCGTGGTTTCGAAATTCTAATTTTTCTAATTGAAGCGTGCTTATCGAGCAAATTTAGTATTTCGACTTTAAGATCGATATCATAACTTAATTCTATCTCATACCAAGGTAAACTATGAGCATATTCAAACATTTCTGCATCATTTATGTTATTTAAATTACGATGATAGATTTATTTCTGTTTATTTTTCTTAACCTTAAGTGAGTATGACATGAAAAGTAAGTCATGATACGAGATTCCAGGTACTGGAATTTGACCGTGAATTTCAACTCTTTCCGGATTAGCGGTGGCTATGAGATCAATCCATGTAGACGATTTTTGTGTATTATGTGTGGGTTGTAGTGGAAGAATTGTTAGATTATGGGTATCGAAGGTATTACGAAGAAATTTTGCGTCGCTAAAATCTGCGTTAAGATTCGCATTGAAATCACCCGTAATTACTATGCGATCGTAATTGTTACGTAGTTTCGATAATTCTTCGTCGATATCTGTTAAGCGCCCTGTATTTGGTGGACGGTAGAAGACCCCAAGAAGAATTTTTTTGTGCTCGTTAACTACTTCTAGAAATAAAAATTCTGGTCTCCTACAAAATTTCGGATTGCTATGAGAAATTATTTTACAACGTAGATCATTTCTTGCAAAAATTGCAACCCCGCCTCCTCTCTTACCAACACGGTCGTTACGATATAAACTATATCCTTGAATATTTACTGTAGAAGATTGAATGTTTGTATGAAGCCATGTTTCACTCGTGCAAGGTAAAGGCTAGGCCGTGTGAAATTTATAAATATCCAACATTAGGGAACGAGAAAAGCCGATTGATCGAGTTTTCTTTTCTTTGTTCAGTTTTGTTATACTGGTGAAGAAAGGGTACAAAATGTTGAATCCAATAAGACCGACAAATTTTAACTTTTTTTCGGTAACATGGATGGTAATAGCTGTTCTTAACTAATTTCGGGCTGCTGGTTACAGATATGAACTCGAAAAAGCCAAAACATATACGGATTTTTGTTAAGGCGACTTTGTATTTTTTCTGATCGGTTTTACCTCCTTCCTTCTATCCACTTTTATAACACCATGGTTAAATAAATACGGCACGGATTGTATCTGATATGACCAAGCTCTACTTTGAGGGAAGGAGCCATACTAAACAAAAAAAAACACTGCCTGAAGATGTCGCTGTATAGACTAAATTAGTTTCTTTTTTAAATACATTCTGTGGAAATTACTAAGTGTTTTTATTTAATAAGTATTTAGTAATCGAAAAAATATTCGATTGTTTTCATTCGAATGAATTCACTCGCTTTCGTGGGCTGGACAGAACGCAATTGCTGGTAAGGGGCAGTAACACCTGACAGGATATCGGATCAGATATCTTATATATATAGACGCTTCTCCGGATATACCTATAAGTTATATATATATACGAGTAAAATGTAGCTTGCATACTGCAAGCAGATCGACAACACTAATTTCATATCGGCATCATATCGGGACGGACATCAAAAGAAAAAAAAAAGGATTCAAAATATTCGTAGAATTCGCTGCAATTTAATCGCCTGGCATCGAACCCCGGTCTTCCTGGTGTACTTACTATGCAGCAAAACAGAAGATAACCATATCAAAGTATGTGTGAAAATTAAAGCAAACCTATTAGGTGCAACTACCTCAAACGACGTCCTACTTTTCACATACACTCCTTATGTGAGAAATTATAATGTGCTCTGGCATCGAACCCAGGAACAGCATGGTCTTATCTATTTTTTTTCTTAAACAAATTGTTAATATACATCTTCCATCTTAGCAAGAGCTCCCTTACATATCGATAAATGCATAAAAAAATTATGAAAAGATACCCCATAGTATTATATATGGGGGATATTTTTACCGCCCGGCATCGAACCCGGGTCTTTCAGGCAATACTTTCTATGCAACACAATAGAAAAACACCATCTCTAACCGCGTATACAAATTCAAGCAGAAATATTGGTTACAACTGCCTCAAATGAAGTCCTACTTTTCCTTTATATTCCTTATGAGAGAAACGTTATTGTGCTCTGGCTTCGAACCCAGGAATAGTACGGTCTTATGAAAACTTTTTTCTGAAACTTATTCGTACCATACATCTTCCAGCCAAGCACGAACATCCTATCATTTCGATAAGTGCATCTAAAAAAATAATGAAAAACGGCTCCCATGTATTTTAAAGGGCAGATCTTTGCATCGTCCTAGCATCGAACCCAGGATAATTTTTGTGAAAATGATTGATGTTTTCGAAAGTCCAAGACCATAAATATAGGCTTCTTGAGTTTTGATTCTCTACCTATCCGCGAAGTATTTTTTAAAAATTCCCGAAAATCACGGCAATGCATTCAAACGGGAAAAATCGGGACTTTGGGGCCCTCTGGAATCGAACCTATGACACTGAGGATCAAAGTCACTTTTTTCCTGGGGGTTTCACGTTATGGCCAATACGTGGTAAAAATTTCGAGTCAATGACGCCATTAGTTTAGCCTGTGAATTAGTATCCTATCTGGGTATCTGGGTATATCATGAGTGAATCCGGAGAAGCATCTATATATAATAGATATATATATATATATATATATATATATATATATATATATATATATATATATATATATATATATATATATATATATATATATATATATATATATACGAGTAAAATGTAGCTTGCATACTGCAAGCAGATCGGCAATACTAATTTCATATCGGCATCATATCGGGACGGTCCTCAAAAGAAAAAAGATGAATAAAAAATTTCTGAATTCGCTGAAATTGCATCGTCTGGCATCGAACCCTGGTCTTTACTGTGAACTTACTATGAAGCACAATAGAAGATCACCATCTCTAACGATGTGTGAAAATTCAAGCAGAAATATTGGCTAAAACTGACTCAAAAGACGTTCTACTTTTCACGAAATTAAATGGCTCTCTGGATTCGAACCAAGGACGATCATTGAAATCTAAAACTATTTTTCGAAATTTATCTATTATTTCTATCTATGTACCGAATTTAGTGTTTTAATATTAAAGGGAAGGGGTTCAAATTAATTCCTAATAATCGGATCAGTTACTGATTTTAGAGACGCCCGGTGTCGAACCCAGGACATATTGGCAGCTGTGAATGCATAGTATAATTATGGAGGACTTGAGTTTATTTTGTGCAAAGTTTGAAGTCGATATCATGCCGGGAAGTACCTAAATTTTGTTTCCGTTATCCCCGGAGGATGTTATTACGTCCTACAGAAATTCGATGAATAAGGATAAGGAAGGGCGAAGCCGTTCCCGGGGCGGAGGCCCTCCTAGTGAAATTTAGTGAAAAATCTCTCGATTATATAGGTTATTGGACCTTGGCTCCTAAAATAATGGTGGAATGTGAATAAAATACATCTGATTTTATAGCACTTGTATAGTTTTACCGCTGTCTATCTTTTGTTTTCGTATATTTGTCATGATTCTCTGGTTTCGTGGCGCCAATTTCGCATTTACGTAAAATTTTCGAAATTTCTCAAATACCTCGTACTGTTACGCCTCCAATAATACAGTGGAGACCTTTATATTGGCCTTACTCATGCTACATACTATGATTCAAAAACGAAGATTCCGAAAACCGGTTGTTTTTAACCGGAACCTGCCCAAAAAAAGCAAAATTGCGGTTTTTCGACGTTTTCGAAATGCAGACCTTCGGTTCGTGCTCCTTATCTTTTCGGTTTTAATTTCGATTTTATATTTAAAGCAATATTTATAACAGGGTTGAACTCATCTACAAAACGGGCTCATCTAAGTGTCTCCACGTTTCTTGGTTTTCCCACCAGATGGCGTTGAATACTAAATTTGGTGAAAAATTTCCCGATTTTCGAGGTTCTTGGACCTTGACTCCTAAACTAAACGTGGAATGTATTTAAAATACGTCTGTTTTTATAGAAACGCTGTACTTGTATCGTTGTCAGACTTTTGTATTTGTATATATGTCATGATTATCTTGTTTTATGGCGCCAATTTCGTATTTAAGTAAAAGTCTCGAAATTTGTTGTATAATACATACCGTTATGCATCCAATAATACAGTAATGACCCTGAAATTGGCCATACACATGCTACATAATAAGATCCGATTGGAAAATTCACGAAAACAAGAATTTATTTATTGAAGCGGACGAAAAAAATGAAATTGGTTGATATTTAGCTTGGATGCAGCCTTGGGTGTGAATTTCATCTGATTTATAAAACTTTTAAACAATAATACAAACTCTTGATTGATTGTTCATTATGGGCAATTGATTCATCTAGTAAATACATTAAACTGTGTCAATCTACGCTTTGTAGCTTTCTCGCAAGAGGTACTTCAACATGAAACTAGGTGAAAAATTAGCCAAAATTTCCAGTTTTCCGACTGTTGCTCTTAAACAGATAAATCTATTGTTTTCAAACGATGTTTCTCTAGTAGCTCAGAATACCATCTAAACCATGATACAGACTTTATGTTCTGACGTTTCGTAGTTTGTGATTTACATGTCTTCTACTTCGGAAGTGCTTTTCCGCTGTATTTTGAATTTCGCGCGCTAAGGAGGGGAGTTAATTCAATAATTTTTGTTGTGTTTAACAAATTTGTATCAGTATGAAAGATGAATATTTTTAGTGGGTCCTTTTTTGTAAAAGTGTCAATTAATGTTACTCATCAGTAATAAAATTGGAGTCCAATTCTATTAGATACTGCGATTTGCCACGGGTTTTGCCCAGCGCCGTAGGCATTGTGATGTGAAATGCTGTTGTCACGTTATTCTCCTTACTATCCATGGTAAAATATTCTTAAGTAGCAGGGCATTCTATACTACGGAAGTAAAGCAATTTAAATTGTGGATTATTAATTACCTTATAGTTGCTTATTAATCTCTATCTTTCAGGGCTCCATTACTTAAATCGCATTTCCGAAAGCTCTTTATTTTCCGTCTACTCTTCTTCTTCTGTCTTTTCAGGTAAATGACATCCGTAGTTAACCACCAAGAAATTTACCCAACGATATTGGTCAGCAATAGTGATATACCTGCTTGTATGTATTTCCATTTGTGTTTTCGCTGGTTTTTTTCGCTCCCCTTCTTGTGTGAGCGTTTTCCCGCACAGTGGGTTTTTCTACGAAAGCCTTCAGCCAAGGAGTTTTTCCCCACACCACAATTCTTTTATTTGTTTACCTCTTCTTTGTATTTTCTTTTTATATATATGTATTTGTATTGTTTTTCCTCCTTTTCAGTAAGTAATATTAGTAATCCTTAATGGTTAGGTGTAAGAGAGGCCCTAATGGGCCTAACCTCGCTAAATAAAGAGTTTTTATCATTATTATTATATATAAACCACAGCGGCAAGGGCTTCCTCTAGGGGTGAGCTAACCTCGCCTCTCCTTCTCATTCGCGGAAGGCGCTGATCGTCGCTTAATTTCTGCAGGTCGTCTCTTTCGCCTACCTTGGGAAGAGGACTTCAACCTCCTAGCATTTCCAAGGGAATCGAGAGGGTAAAGCTAAGACCAGACGATTGAGTACATCGGTGAAGACCTAAGGATGGACTGTACGTATACTGTAAATATAATCATCCCGTATTCGTCTTCATTATCATGCCTTCTCCATCTAGGCGTTTTACCTTCGTAGCCTCGGGCACATTTAACCAGGCGAATTTACTTGTATTGGGGTAAGCAGTGGACATCGAAGACTTTTCCTACGTGCACGATGCTCTCTATCCCGCATCTCGTGAGGATATAGAGGAGAGCGTACCATCACTTTCCAGCATTTTGGAAGAGATCATGTCCGTGAACGGAGATAACGTTGGATTTCTATTCATGGGCCTGAATGTGATCGTTGCTTTTTGGCGTCGGAAAGACAATTTCTTTATTTTCAATCATCATGCCGTCGACGGCGAGCGCAAATTTAAATTTCATAGCAACGATAATCCAGCCCGTATTTTAAGGTGCGACGGATACTCATCGTTGGCAAGATTATTTTTAAGATGGGTTAGATGTCCCAGATAGGATCGGGAGACGGTGCACCATCACCCAGTTGCGCTTCCAGCGGCCTGTTGAACAACACCATCCTGTTCCCTCTACGTCGCCGAACCCAGATCATGAGTCTGTCGATCCCAAATAGAATTCTATGAAACCTATAGTAGTCCTTACTCCTTTAGAGTACGTGACTACAGTACGTAGGAAAAGTGCAGGTAGGCCTAGAAAAGTGAAACACGGACGCCTGAAGCTTCTTAATGTGAATTTCTAATTCTTCTGTGGTGATGGTGCACCGAGGCTAAGAAAAGGCATGCCACCATGAGCCTAGACGTGCAAAGTGCAGCCGAGCTGCGTTACGTTAATTAGAATCAAGATGTTAGCTGAGAATTTGTGTGGCAATACTATTCAAGATTTGGGAAATGTTATTACGGCCAGTAAAAATCGATGAATAAGGATAAAGAACGGCGAAGCCGTTCCCAGGGCGGAGCCCCTGTTACCGAGAGGAGCGAGGTAGAACGAATGGCAAAGCCCGCTGGGGTTGAGGTTCAAAATCGCAATTTTTCAGGCGGTTACAAGTTATGGCCAATACGTCGCAAAAATTTCAAGTCAATGACGCTTGTGGTTTAGGCTGTGAATTTGTATCCTATCTATCTATATCCCTATCTATATACCTATCTATATATATGAATGCATCCGGAGAAGCATCTATCTATTATACGAGTAAAATGTAGCTTGCATACTGCAAGCAGTTCGGCAATACTAATTTCATATCGCCATCATAACAGGACGGTCCTCAAAAGAAATAAAAGGATTGAAATTTTTCTTAAAATTCGCTGAAATTTCATCGTCTGGCATCGAACCCGGGCCTTACTGGTGAACCTACTATGCAGCACAACAGAAGAACATCATCTCTAACTATGTGTGAAAATTCATGCAGAAATATTGACTGCAACTGCATGAAACGACGTCCTACTATTCACGAATGTAGATGGCTCTCTGGATTCGAACCAAGGACTATTTAGGAAGTCTAAAACATGATTTTGAAATGTATCTATGTTCTCTATCTATATGACTATTTTCATGTTTTAATATTATTGGGAAGGGGTTCAAATTAATTCTTAAAAATCGGATAATTTACTGATTGTAGAGACGCCTGGTGTCAAACCCAGGAAATATTGGTAATTGTGAATGCTCAGTATGATTTATTAGGACTTAATCTTATTTCATACAAAGTTTGAAGTCGATATCATGCCGGGAAGTACCTAAAACCTAATTCTGTTATCTCCATAAGAAATGCATTGAGGAATGTAAATGACTCTCTGGGATCGAACCAAGGACCATCAGCGAATATGTAAAATTTTATTAGGAAATATATTAATGATCTACAACTCCTTGCCGAATTTCAAGTTTCCATGCCATCGGGAAAGGGTCGAAAAAAAATCTTAAAAATCGCCACAATGCATTTTAAACGGCCGATTTTTGCCTTGACCTAGCATCGAACCCAGGTTTTTTTCCGTAAAACTCATTTATGTTTTCGATAGATCATGGCCATATATAAAGGCTCCTAGCGTTTCGATTCTCTACCTATCCGGGAAGTATTTTTTTAAAATTCCCGAAAATCTAAGCAATGCATTTAAACGGGAAAAATCGGGACTTTGGGGCCCTCTGGAATCGAACCCATGACACTGAGGATGAAAATGGCAATTTTTCTGGCGGTTAATTGTTATGGCCAATACGCAGTAAAAATTTGAACTCAATCACGCTTGTGGTTTAGGCTGTGAATTTGTATCCTATCTATCTATATACCTATCTATATATATGAATGAATCCGGAGAAGCATCTATATCTATTACGAGTAAAATGTAGCTTGCATACTGCAAGCAGATCGACAACACTAATTTTATATCGGCATCATATCGGGTCGGTCCTTAATAGAAAAAAAAGGATTGAAATATTTCTTCAAATTCGCTGAAATTTCATCGTCTGGCAATGAACCCGGGTCTCTCTGGTGAACTTACTATGCAGCACAATAGAAGATCACCGATTCTAACTATGTGTGAAAATTCAAGCAGAAATATTTGGCTACAACTGCCTCAAAAGACGTTTTAATTTTTACGAATGTAAATGGCTCTCTGGATTCGAACCAAGGACGATCTTGGAAATTTAAAACATGTTCTAAAAGTTATTTATGGTCTCTATCTATATACCAAATTTCAAGTTTCTATATTGTTGGGAAAGGTTTGAAAATAATTCCTAAAAATCGGATCAATTTCTGAATGCAGAGACACCTGGTGTCGAAGCCAGGAAATACTGTAAGCTGTGAATGCAAAGTTTGATTTGTAAGGACTGGCTTTTCTATCATGCAAAGTTTGATGTCGATAGCATGCCGGGAAGTACCTTAATTTTGTTTCCGTTATCTCCGTAAGAAATGCATTGAGAAGTGCAAATGGCCCTCTGGGATCGAACCAAGGACCATCAGAGAACATCTAAAATTTGATTATGATATATATTCATGATATCTATCGACGTGCCGAGTTTCAAGTATCCATGTTATCGGGAAAGGATCCCAAAAAAATCTTAAAAATCGCCGCAATGCATTTTAAACGGCCGATTTTTGCACCGACCTAGCATCGAACCATGGACAAAATTCGAAGATGTCTTTTTGATTTTCGTTGGATATGCACGGCTTCTAGCGGTCCCTCGAATTTCAATCCTCTCCTTTTCCGGAAAGGGCCTCAAAAAAATTTTGGAAAATCCCCGCCATGTATTCTTATGGGGAAAATCGCGACTTTGGGGCCTTCTGGAATCGAACCCATGGCACCGAGGTTCAAAATCACATTTTTTCTGGCGGTTACACGTTATGGCCAATACGTCGTAAAAATTTCAAGTCAATCACGCTTGTGGTTTAGGCTGTGAATTAGTATCCTATCTATCTATCTATCTATATAGGTATATACATGAATGAATCCGGAGAAGCATCTATATATAATAGATATATAGATGCTTCTCCGGATTCATTCATATATATACCCAGATACCCAGATAGGATACAAATTCACAGGCTAAACCAAAAGCGTCATTGACTTGAAATTTTTACGACGTTATGGCCATGACGTGTAACCTCCAGGAAAAAGCCGACTTTGAACCTCGGTGTCATGGGTTCGATTCCAGAAGGCCCCAAAGTCGCGATTTTCCCCATAAGATTACATGGCAGGGATTTTCGAAAATTTTTTTGAGGCACTTCCCGGAAAAGGAGAGAGTTGAAATTCGAGGGATCGCTAGAAGCCGTGCATATCCAACGAAAATAAAAAAGACATCGCCGAATATGGTCCATGGTTCGATGCTACGTTGGGGCAAAAATCGGCCGTTTAAAATGCATTGCGGCGATTTTGAAGATTTTTTTTGGATCCTTTTCCGATGGCATGGAAACTTGAAATTCGGCACGTGGATAGATATCATGAAATTATATCATAATCAAATTTTTCATGTTCGCTGATGGTCCTTGGTTCGATCCCAGAGAGCCATTTGCACTTCTCAATGCATTTCTTACGGAGATAACGGAAACATAATTAAGGTACTTCCCGGCATGCTATCGACTTCAAACTTTGCAAGATACAAGAACAATTCTTTACAAATCAAACTGTGAATTCACAGCTTACAATATGTCCTGGGTTCGACACCAGGTGTCTCTACAATCAGAAGTTGATCCGATTTTTAGGAATTATTTTGAAACCTTTCCCAATAATATAGAAATTTGAAATTCGGCATATGGGTAGAAATCATAAATAACATTCCGAAACATCTTTTACATTTTGAAGATCGTCCTTGGTTCGAATCCAGACAGCCATTTACATTCGTGAAAATTAGAACGTCTATTGAGGCAGTTGTAGCCAATATTTCTGCTTCAATTTTCACACATAGTTAGAGATGGTGATCTTCTATTGTGCTTCATAGTAGGTTCACCAGTAAGACACGGGTTCGATGCCAGACGATGAAATTTCAGCGAATTTTAAGAAAAATTACAATCCTTTTTTTTTCTTATGAGGACCGTCCCGATATTATGCCGATGTGAAATTAGTATTGCCGATCTGCTTGCAGTATGCAAGCTACATTTTACTCGTATCTATTATACGAGTAAAATGTAGCTTGCATACTGCAAGCAGATCGACAACACTAATTTCATGTCGGCATCATATCGGGACGGCCCTCAAAAGAAAAAAAAAAGGGATTGAAAATATTCTTAAAATTCGCTTCAATTTAATCCTCTGGCATCGAACCTAGGCCTTCCTGGTAAACCTACTATGCAGCACAACAGGAAATCGCCATCTCTTACTATGTCTGAAAATTCAAGCAGAAATATTAGCTCCAACTGCCTCAAACGACGTCCTACTTTTCAATAATTTAAATGGCTCTCTGGATTCGAACAAAGGACGATCTAGGAAATCTAAAACATGTTTCTAAAATTTCTCTATGTTCTCTATCTATATGCCTAATTGCATGTTTTAATATTATTGGGAAGGGGTTTAAATTCATTCTTAAAAATCGGATAATTTACTTATTGTAGTGACGCCTGGTGTCGAACCCAGGAAATATTGGTAGCTGCGAGTGGACAGTATGACTTATTAGGACTTCATCTTATTTAATACAAAGTTTGAAGTCGATATCATGCCGGGAAGTACCTAAAACTTGTTTACGTTATCTCCATAAGAAATGCATCTGGAATGTGAATGGCCCTCTGGGATCGAACCAATGACCATCAGGGAAAACATAAAAATCGATTATGAAATATATTCATGATATCTATCCACGTGCCGAGTTTCAAGTATCCATGCCATCGGGAATGGGTCCAAAACAAATCTTAAAATCGCCACAATGCATTTTAAACGGCCAATTTTCGCCTCGACCTAGTATCGAACCCAGGATATTTTCCGTAAAACTCATTTATGTTTTCGATAGATCATGACCATATATATAGGCTCCTTGAGTTTTGATTCTCTACCTATCCGGAAAGTATTTTTTTTTAATTCCCGAAAATCGAAGCAATGCATTTAAACGGGAAAAATCGGGACTTTGGTGCCCTCTGGAATCGAACCTATGACACTGAGGATCAAAGTCGCTTTTTTCCTGGGGGTTATACGTTATGGCCAATATTTCATAAAAATTTCAAGTCAATGACGCTTGTGGTTTAGCCTGTGAATTTGTATCCTATCTATATAGCTATATAGCTATATAGCTATATATATGAATGAATCCGGAGAAGCATCTATATATCTATTACGAGTAAAATGTAGCTTGCATACTGCAAGCAGATCGGCAATAATAATTTCATATCGGCATCACATCGGGACGGTTCTCATAAGAAAAAAAAAGGATTTAATTTTTTCTTAAAATTCGCTGAAATTTCATCTTCTGGAATCGAACCCGGGTCTAACTGGAAAACCTACTATGAAACACAATAGAAGATCACCATTTCTAACTATGTGTGAAAATTCAAGCAGAAATATTGGCTACAACTGCCTCAAAAGACGCTCTAATGTTCACGAATGTAAATGGCTCTCGGGACTCGAACCAAGGACGATCTTGGAAATAAAAAAATGTTTCTGAAAGTTATTCATTAACTCAATCTATATGCCAAATTTCAAGTTTCTATATTATAAGGAAAGGTTTCAAAATAATTCCTAAAAATCGGATCAACTTCTGATTGCAGAGACACCTGGTGTCGAACCCAGGACACATTGATAGCTATGAATGCATAGTTTGATTTGTTAAGACTGGTTCTTCTATCATGCTAAGTTTTAAGTCGATAGCATGCCAGGAAGTACCTAAAAATTGTTTCCGTTATCCCCATAAGAAATGCATTGTGGAGTGCAAATGGCCCTCTGGGATCGAACCAAGGACCATAAGCGAATACAAAAAATTTTATTATGAAATATATTTATGATTTCTAACCCCATGCCAAATTTCAAGTTTCCATGCCATCGGGAAGGGGTCCAAAAAAAATCTTAAAAATTGCCACAATGCATTTTAAACGGCCGATTTTTGCCCCAACCTAGCATCGAACCCAGGATATTTTCCGTAAAACTCATTAATGTTTTCGAAGATGATGACCATATATATAGGCTCCTTGAGTTTCGATTCTCTACCTATCCGGAAAGTATTTTTTTTTAATTCCCGAAAATCAAAGCAATGCATTTAAACGGGAAAAATCGGGACTTTGGGGCCCTCTAGAATCGAACCCATGACACTGAGGTTCAAAATCGCAATTTTTCTGGAGGTTATACATTATGGCCAATATGTCGTAAAAATTTCAAGCCATTGACGCTAGTGGTTTAGCCTGTGACTTTGTATCCTCTATATATATATATATATATATATATGAATATATGAATATATATATGATATATGAATGAATCCGGAGAAGCATCTATATATATATCTATTATATATAGATGCTTCTCCGGATTCATTCATATATATACCCAGATACCCAGATACCCAGATAGGATACAAATTCACCGGCTAAACCAAAAGCGTCATTGACTTGAAACTTTTACGACGTTATGGCCATGACGTGTAACCTCCAGGAAAAAGCCGACTTTGAACCTCGGTGTCATGGGTTCGATTCCAGAAGGCCCCAAAGTCGCGATTTTCCCCATAAGATTACATGGCAGGGATTTTCGAAAATTTTTTTGAGGCACTTCCCGGAAAAGGAGAGAGTTGAAATTCGAGGGATCGCTAGAAGCCGTGCATATCCAACGAAAATAAAAAAGACATCGCCGAATATGGTCCATGGTTCGATGCTACGTTGGGGCAAAAATCGGCCGTTTAAAATGCATTGCGGCGATTTTGAAGATTTTTTTTGGATCCTTTTCCGATGGCATGGAAACTTGAAATTCGGCACGTGGATAGATATCATGAAATTATATCATAATCAAATTTTACATGTTCCCTGATGGTCCTTGGTTCGATCCCAGAGAGCCATTTGCACTTCTCAATGCATTTCTTACGGAGATAACGGAAACAAAATTAAGGTACTTCCCGGCATGCTATCGACTTCAAACTTTGCAAGATACAAGAACAATTCTTTACAAATCAAACTGTGAATTCACAGCTTACAATATGTCCTGGGTTCGACACCAGGTGTCTCTACAATCAGAAGTTGATCCAATTTTAGGAATTATTTTGAAACCTTTCTCAATAATATAGAAATTTGAAATTCGGCATATGGGTAGAAATCATAAATAAAATTCCGAAACATCTTTTACATTTTCAAGATCGTCCTTGGTTCGAATCCAGACAGCCATTTACATTCGTGAAAATTAGAACGTCTATTGAGGCAGTTGTAGCAAATATTTCTGTTTCAATTTTCACACATAGTTAGAGATGGTGATCTTCTATTGTGCTTCATAGTAGGTTCACCAGTAAGACACGGGTTCGATGCCAGACGATGAAATTTCAGCGAATTTTAAGAAAAATTACAATCCTTTTTTTTTCTTATGAGGACCGTCCCGATATTATGCCGATGTGAAATTAGTATTGCCGATCTGCTTGCAGTATGCAAGCTACATTTTACTCGTAATAGATATAGATGCTTCTCCGGATTCATTCATATATATACCCAGATACCCAGATACCCAGATACCCAGATAGGATACAAATTCACAGGCTAAACCAAAAGCGTCATTGACTTGAAATTTTTACGACGTATTGGCCATAACGTGCAACCTCCAGGAAAAAGCCGACTTTGAACCTCGGTGTCATGGGTTCGATTCCAGAAGGCCCCAAAGTCGCGATTTTCCCCATAAGAATACATGGCGGGGATTTTCGAAAATTTTTTTGGGGCACTTCCCGGAAAAGGAAAGATTTGAAATTCAAGGGATCACTAGATGCCATGCATATCTAAAGAAAACCATAAAGACATCTATGAATATAATCCTTGGTTCGATGCTAGATCGGGGCAAAAATCGGCCGTTTAAAATGCATTGTGGCGATTTTTAAGATTTTCTTTGGACCCTTTTCCGATGGCATAGAAACTTGAAATTCGGTATGAGGTTAGATACCATAAAAATATATCATTATCGAATTTTAAATATTCGCTGATGGTCCTTGGTTCGATCCCAAAGGGACATTTAAATTCCTCAATGCATTTCTTACGGAGATAACGGAAACAAATTTTAGGTACTTCCCGGCATGCTATCAACTTCAAACTTTGCATGATAAAAGAGCAAGACTTAACAAATCAAACTATGCATTCACAGCTATCAATGTGTCCTGGGTTCGACACCAGGTGTCTCTGCAATCAGAAGTTGATCCGATTTTTAGGAATTATTTTGAAACCTTTGCCAAAAATATAGAAACATGAAATTTGGCATATAGATTGAGATGATTAATAACTTTCAGAAACATATTTTTAATTTCCATGATCGTCCTTGGTTCGAGTCCCGAGAGCCATTTACATTCGTGAACATTAGAGCGTTTTTTGAGGCAGTTGTAGCCAATATCTCTGCTTGAATTTTCACACATAGTTAGAGATGGTGATATTCTATTGTGTTTCATAGTAGTTTTACCAGTAAGACCGGGGTTCGATGCCAGATGATGAAATTTCAGCGAATTTTAAGAAAAAATTAAATCCTTTTATTTTTCTTATGAGGACCGTTTCGATGTGATGCCGATATGAAATTAGTATTGCCGAGCTGCTTGCAGTATGCAAGCAACATTTTACTCGTATATCTATTATATATAGATGCTTCTCCGGATTCATTCATATAGATAGATAGATAGATAGATAGGATACTAATTCACAGCCTAAACCACAAGCGTCATTGACATGAAATTTTTACGACGTATTGGCCCTAACGTGAAACCCCCAGATAAAATGCGATTTTGAACCTCAGTGTCATGGGTTCGATTCCAGAGGGCCCCAAAGTCCCGATTTTTTCCATTTAAATGCATTGCTTTGATTTTCCGGAATTTTTTTAAAATACTTCCCAGATAGGTAGAAAATCGAAGCTCTAGGAGCCTTTATATATGGTCATGATCTATCGAAAACAGTAATGACTTACTCGCAAAATATCCTGGGTTCGATGCTAGGGCGATGCAAAAATCCGCCGTTTAAAATACATTGAGGTTGTTTTTCATTATTTTATTTGATGCACTTATCAAAATAATAGGAAGTTCTTGCTTCGCTACAAGATATATATTAAGAATTGGTTTCAGAAATAAATTTAGGAAAGACTGGAAATTTCCTGGGTTCGATGCCAGAGCACATTATAATTTCTCTCATAAGGAATATAAGGGAAAAGTAGGACGTCGTTTGAAGCTGTTACACCCAATATTTCTTCTTGAATTTTCACACATAGTTAGGGGTGGTGATCTTCTGTACAGCTGCATAGAAGCTATTACCAGAAAGACCCGGGTTCGAACCCAGGTAGTAAATATATCCCCCATTCCAAATGCATTGCGTTAGATTTAATTATTTTTTTAAATGTATTTATCGAAATAATAGGAAGTTCTTGCTTTGCTAGAAGTTTATATTAAGACTCAGTTTAAGAAAAAAATTTACATAAGACCATGCTGTTCCTGGGTTTGATGCCAGCAATATTTCAATTTCTCACATAAGGAATATATGTGAAAAGTAGGACGTCGTTTGAGGCAGTCGCAGTCAATATTTCTGCTTGAATTTTCACACATAGTTAGAAATGGATTTGTTCTGTTGTGCTGCATAGTAAGTTTGACCTGAAGGAACCGGGTTCGATGCCAGACGATAAAGCTGCAGCGAATTTAGGAAGATGTTCAATCCTTTATTTTTTTCTTTTGATGTCCGTCCTAATATGATGCCGATATGAAATTAGTGTGGTCGATCTGCTTGCAGTATGCAAGCTACATTTTGCTCGTATATATAGATGCTTCTCCGGATTCATTCATATATCTATTATATATAGATGCTTCTCCGGATTCATTCATGTATCCATATATATATATATATAGAGAGGATACAAATTCACAGCCTAAACCACAAGCGTCATTGACTTGAAATTTTTACGACATATTGGCCATAACGTGTAACCTCCAGAAAAATTGCGATTTTGATCCTCAGTGTCATGGGTTCGATTCCAGAGGGCCCCAAAGTCCCGATTTTTCCCGTTTGAATGCATTGCCGTGATTTTCGGGAATTAAAAAAAAATACTTTCCGGATAGGTAGAGAAGTAAAACTCAAGGTGCCTATATTTATGGTCTTGGACTTTCGAAAACATCAATGACTTTTACAAAAGTTATCCTGGGTTCGATGCTAGGACGATTCAAAGATCTGCCCTTTAAAATACATGGGAGCCGTTTTTCATTATTTTTTTAGATGCACTTATCGAAATGATAGGATGTTCGTGCTTGGCTGGAAGATGTATGGTACAAATAAGTTTTAGAAAAAAATTTTCATAAGACCGTACTGTTCCTGGGTTCGAAGCCAGAGCACAATAATGTTTCTCTCATAAGGAATATAAGGGAAAAGTAAGACTTCGATTGAGGCAGTTGCAGCCAATATATCTGCTTGAATTTTCGCACATAGTTAAAGATTGATATCTTCTATTATGTCGCATAGGTAATTTCACCAGAAAGACCCGGGTTCGATGCCGGGCGGTAAATATGTCTCCCGTTTAAAATACATTGGGTTAGTATTTCATAATTTTTTTGATGCACTTACCGAAATGATAGGTAGTTCGTGCTTGGCTGGAAGATGTATGGTTAAAATTGAATTAAGAAAATAATTTTTATAATACCGAAATATTCCTGGGTTCGATGCCAGAGCACATTAACATTTCTCTCATAAGAAATATAAGGGAAAAGTAGGACGTCGTTTGAGGCAGTTGCAGATAATATTTCTGCTTGAATTTTCACAGATAGTTAGAGATGGTGATCTTCTATTGTGCTGCATAGTATGTATCACCAGGAAGACCCGGGTTCGATGCCGGACGAATAAATTGCAGCGAATAATCAGAATATTTTCAATCCATTTTTTTTTCTTTTAACGGCCTTCCCGATATGATGCCGAGATGAAATTAGTGTTGTCGATCTGCTTGCAGTATGCAAGCTACATTTTACTCGTATACCTATATAGATAGATAGATAGATAGGATACTAATTCACAGCCTAAACTACAAGCGTCATTGATCTGAAATTTTTATGACATAATGGCCATAACGTGAAACCCCCAGGAAAAAAGCGACTTTGATCCTCAGTGTCATGGGTTCGATTCCAGAGGGCCCCAAAGTCCCGATTTTTCCCGTTTAAATGTATTGCTTTGATTTTCGGGAATTTTTAAAAAATACTTCCCAAATAGTTAGAGAATCGAAACTCAAGGAGCCTTTATATATGGTCATGATCTATCGAAAACATAAATGAGTTTTACGGAAAATATCCATGGTTCGATGCTAGGTCGGGGCAAAAATCGGCCGTTTAAAATGCATTGTGGCGATTTTTAAGATTTTTTTTGGACCCCTTCCCGATGGCATGGAAACTTGAAATTCGGCATGGGGTTGGATATCATAGATTTATTTCATAATCAAATTTTACATATTCGCTGTCGGTCCTTGGTTCGATCCCAGAGAGACATTTACATTCGTCAATGCATTTCTTATGGAGATTACAGGAAAAGGTTTTAGGTACTTCCCGGCATGATATCGACTTCAAACTTTGTATGAAATAAGATGAAGTCCTAATAAGTCATACTGTGCAATCACAGCTACAAATATTTCCTGCGTTCGACACCAGGCGTCTCTACAATCAGTAAATTAGCCGATTTTTAAGAATTAAATCAAACCCCTTTCCCAATAATGTTAAAACATGAAATTAGGTATATAGATAGAGAACATAGATAGATTTCAAAAACATGTTTTAAATTTCCTAGATCGTCCTTGGTTCGAATCCAGAGAGCCATTTACATTATTGAAAAGTAGAACGTAGTTTGAGGCAGTTGTAGCCAATATTTTTGGTTGAATTTTCACACATAGTTAGAGATGGTGATATTCTATTGTGCTGCATAGAAAGTTCACCAGTAAGACACGGGTTCGATGCCAGACGATGAAATTGCAGCAAATATTAAGAATATTTATAATTCTTTTTTTTTCTTTTGAGGACCGTCCCGATATGATGCCAATATAAAATTAGTTTTGTCGATCTGCTTGCAGTATGCAAGCTACATTTTACTCGTAATAGATATAGATGCTTCTCCGGATACATTCATCTATTATATATAGATGCTTCTCCGGATTCATTCATATATATAGCTATATAGATAGGATACAAATTCACAGGCTAAACCACAAGCGTCATTGACTTGAAATTTTTATGACATATTGGCCATAACGTATAACCCCCAGGAAAAAAGCGACTTTGATACTCAGTGTCATAGGTTCGATTCCAGAGGGCCCCAAAGTCCCGATTTTTCCCGTTTAAATGCATTGCCGTGATTTTCGGGAATTAAAAAAAAAATAGTTTCCGGAAAGGTAGAGAAATAAAACTCAAGGTGCCTATATTTATGGTCTTGGACTTTCGAAAACATCAATGACATTCACAAAAAATATCCTGGGTTCGATGCTACGACGATGCAAAGATCTGCCCTTTAAAATACATGGGAGCTGTTTTTCATTATTTTTTTTTGATGCACTTCTCGAAAAAATAGGAAGTTCGTGCTTAGCCGGAGAGTGTAAGGTAAGAATTAGTTTAAGAAAAACATTTTCATAAGACCGTACTATTCCTGGGTTCGATGCCAGAGCACATTAACATTTCTCTCATAAGGAATATAAGGGAAAAGTAAGACTTCGATTGAGGCAGTTGCAGCCAATATTTCTGCTTGAATTTTCGCACATAGTTAAAGAATAATATCTTCTATTATGTTGCAAAAGAAGTTTCACCAGAAAGTCCCGGGGTCGATGCCGGGCGGTAAATATGTCTCCCGTTTAAAATACATAGGGTTTGTATTTCATTATCTTTTTGATGCACTTATCGAAATGATAGGAAGTTCGTGCTTGGCTGGAAGATGTATGGTTAAAACTGGTTTAAGAAAACAGTTTTCAGAAGACCGTAATATTCCTGGGTTCGATGCCAGACCACATTAAAATTTCTCTCATAAGAAATATAAGGGATAAGTAGGACGTCGTTTGATGCAGTTTCAGATAATATTTCTGCTTGAATTTTCACAGATAGTTAGAGATGGTGATCTTCTATTGTGCCGCATAGTAAGTATCACTAGGAAGACCCGGGTTCGATGCCGGACTAATAAATTGCAGCGAATAATCAGAATATTTTCAATGCATTTTTTTTTCTTTTGACGGCCTTCCCGATATGATGCCGACATGAAATTAGTGTTGTCGATCTGCTTGCAGTATGCAAGCTACATTTTAATCGTATATATATATAGATAGATAGGATACAAATTCACAGCCTAAACCACAAGCGTGATTGACTCGAAATTTTTACCATGTATTGGCCATCACGTGAAACCCGCAGGAAAAAAGCAGTTTTGAACCTCAGTGTCATGGGTTCGATTCCAGAAGGCCCCATAGTCCCGATTTTTCCCGTTTAAATGCATTGCTTTGATTTTCGGGAATTTTTAAAAAATACTTCCCGGATAGGAAGAGAATCAAAACTTATGGAGGCTATATATATGGTTATGATCTATCGAAAACATAAATGAGTTTTACGGAAAATATCCTGGGTTCGATGCTAGGTCGGGGCAAATATCCGCCGTTTAAAATGCATTGTGGCGATTTTTAAGATTTTTTTCGGAGCTCTTCCCGATGGCATGGAAACTTGAAATTCGGTATGTAGTTAGAAGTCATGAACATAATTTATAACATAATTTACATATTCGCTGATGGTCATTGGTTCGATCCCAGAGGGCCATTTACATTCCTCAATGCATTTCTTACGGAGATAACGGAAACAAACTTTAGGTACTTCCCGGTATGATATCGACTTTAAAGTTTGCATAAAATAAGATTAAGTTCTTACAAATCAAACTGTGCAGTTACAGCTACCAATGTTTCCTTGGTTCGACACCAGGCGTCTCCTCAATCAGTAACTGATGCGATTTTTAATAATTATTTTGAACCCTTTCCCTTTAAAATTAAAACTTGAAATTCGGTACATGGATAGAAATAATAGTTAAATTTTGAATACATGTTTTTGATTTCCTAGATCGTCCTTGGTTCGAATCCAGAGAGCCATTTACATTCGTGAAAAGTAGAACGTCATTTGAGGAGTTGTAGCCAATATTTCTGCTTGAATTTTCACACATAGTTAGAGGAGGTGATCTTCTATTGTGCTGCATAGTACGTTCACCAGTAAGACCCGGGTTCGATGCCAGAAGATGAAATTTCAGCGAATTTTAAGAAAAATTTCAATCATTTTTTTTTTTCTTTTGAGGACCGTCCCGATATGATGCCGACATGAAATTATTATTGCCGATCTGCTTGCAGTATGCAAGCTACATTTTACTGGCATAGAAACTTGAAATTCAGCATGAGGTTAGATATCTTAGATGTATTTCATAATCAATTTTTACATATTCGCTGATGGTCCTTGGTTCGATCCCAGAGGGCCATTTAAATTCCTCAATGCATTTCTTACGGAGATAACGGAAACAAATTTTAGGTACTTCCCGGCACGATATCGACTTCAAACTATGCATAAAGATAGATCAGGTCTATACAAATCAAGCTGCGCATTCACAGATATCGATGTGTCCTGGGTTCGACACCAGGCGTCTCTACAATCAGTAACTGAACCGATTTTCAATAATTATTTTGAACCCTTTCCCAACTATATAGAAACATGAAATTCGGCATGTAGATAGAAATCATAGATACATTTCAAAATGTTTTAGATTTCCAAGATTGTCCTTGGTTTGAATCCAGAGAGCCATTTACATTCGTGAAAAGTAGAACGTCGTTTGAGGCAGTTGTAGCCAATATTTCTGCTTGAATTTTCACACATAGTTAGAGATGGTGATCTTCTTTTGTGCTGCATAGTAAGTTCACCAGTAAGACCCGGGTTCGATGCCAGACGATGAAATTTCAGCGAATTTTAAGAAAAATTTCAATCATTTATTTTTCTTTTGAGGACCGTCCCGATATGATGCCGATATGAAATTAGTATTGCCGATCTTTTTGCAGTATGCAAGCTACAAATTACTCGTATATATATATATATATATATATATATATATATATATATATATATATATATATATATATATATATATATATATATATATAGGTATATCCGGATAAACGTCTACATATATTAGAGATGATATCTTTATTCATATTTCATCAGCATCACATATCTCTGCCAGACTCATTTCTACCCTCTCCTCTTCAACGCGTATCTAGAAAACGAGTGAAAAAATGGAATAGATCGATTCGAATTTTCGCTAAAACAATCGAATAAATTCGCTCGGTTAGGATAGAGTCAAAAATCGAAACGTTTTATTCAAATAATTCGATTGAAACAAACGATCGAATCATTCGATTGTTCCCACCTCCTCTAATATTTAGTATATAAGGTACCCTCAGAATCTGTACTCAGGAATAAGTGATTCACATATACCTCTGGTTCTTTATTACTTAATAGGAATCACGCTTTTCACCAGGACGTAAGAGGATACTGACAGAATGTTTATAGCTGTCTACAGAAATCAACGCTTTTTTGGGAAGCCATTTTGCTGCTCTTCGAATTCGGTCTAGGAGTTTAAATTAAATGCAAATATAGTAAATTTATGAATTTATAAACAGTTAAGATATAAATTTGGATTATTAACAACTTAAAATTATAAAGATAAAAATTACTTCGTTTATTTACTTATAAAAATAAAATTAGGAAGCAAATAACTGCGTCAAAGTTACCGTAACCTTGTCGGCCGGTGATTTTTTTACATTGTGAAAATTTTAAATATATGTTTCACTTACGCTTATTTTAGTTTATGTATATATTTAGCTATCTTCTATTTTGTTCTTCTTGCAAATCCGTTATTTCTAGCAAAGTCGTAAATTCAGTTTATCCAAACGGCCCAATGGTGCTTCAGTCGCCTGTGGACGATTCCACTGACGACCGCTCGCTTCCTGTGCTTATATGATGGTGAAATTACCTAACTTATTCTCGATTGAAAATAATTACCCTATCATGCAGAGTGTAGAAGAAAGAAAATGCTCTTAGAGGAACAGGAAAACTAACTACAAATTTTGAGTTGAGCATGAATAATATGAGGCGTACCGCTGATAATCGAAAGAGGAAGGATGCGCATTCCGCTATCTTCGGAAGAAACTGAATTGCAAATGCGAAAGTGCGGATTGAATGACAATCTTCAGTTGCATAGCGCTTTCACCTTTACTTATTTGCTTCACGTATTTATAAAAACAATCTTTATAATTTTCTCTTATCAAAATCTCAAACTTATAGCTTCCTTCTTCCTACGATTCAACAACGTGGTTACTTCCTTGTATTTGGAATTGATATCCTGTTTTCCTTTTCCTATACTCTTGATTTACACTGAAGTAATCTAATCCCAGCATTAAGATGACCCGGATCCGCACTTTTGCTTAATACTTTAGTACGTACGTATTTTTCTACTCCTACATGTAAAATACGTTTAAAATTATTCCATACATCCTCGATATTAGACCCTTCATTTACCCACTCCTTATATTCATCCTTAAGGTAATTGCGGAGAGCACTCGCCTTGTGGAAACTGTAAACTTTTTACTTTCTCCAAATACGAAGTATAGAGAAAGTATTGTTTTCATGGAAAAAATCGACTTCGAGATTTCAACGGAAAGACATGTTTTGGGGTCCCTAGAACACGTCATTTTCGGAATGTCTGTTGGTTTGGTTTTCACTCTCAGTGTAGTTGTCAGCTTGAAGTGGAAATATAACAAGCAAGAAAGTTAAATTAATAACAACACACACAAAAATATGAAACAAGGTAATCTATAATATAAAATAGATTGTGGGTGTGTGTGCGGGTGTGGGTAGGGAGTATACAGATTACTCAGCAACAGTCGCCTCGTCACTACTTGTGCAAACCTCCATCACTAACAATAACATTTACCAGCTCCTGAACCTCCCTTTCTCTCCTGACCAGTTTACCTGCGGTCAATTTAGATCTCATGCTATTATAATTGATTTGTTTAAGTCCTTAACGTTACAGGTCATTCCAACGAGATTTTCTAATACCCGTAGGTCATACCCGGGGGTCGATGCGTCCCACCAACAAGAAACTTTTGCTGGCCAACCCTATCTTCGACATCTACACAAATAATTTCAAAATCTTTATCTTTTGAAACCAAAATACTTGAATTTTTTTCTAAACGCCTCTCGCCCCCTTTTCCCTCTCCATCCCTTCTGTAGACTTGGAACGTTTTAAGAAATACTTCTAACGAACTGACTTCCTCTTTTAGCCACGACTCCGTAGCTATGACTATATCTGCATTACTTGGTTCTACTAAGGCGTTGAATTCACGGATTTTATTATTCATATAATTTATTTATTCATATTTCGTAATTACCAGGGTCGATTAATACAAGCGACTCGAAATAAGGAATTATCGAATTAAAATGGTTGACACTGTATTGACTCTATTTACGGCTACATTTCCAATAGATTTTTTGTAAGAGAGGTGCAGCAAAACAATTCTAAGAAAATCTATCCAATCGACAACGGAAAGAGTCGCTAATGGTATGTATGTCAACCGCAGATCCCATTTACTGAGTCGAATGAATGGAGAGGCGTTCGGATATTAAAAGTAAGGTGACTGCACTTAGGGTAGGCGGTGAGGGATCATATTGTCACTTATAAGATAGAGTAGATAGCGAATCAACCTACCAACGAAGTGGATATGAACCATAGGCGCTGAAGCGCACTTTTTTGTTACGCAACTATCGGCCGATCACCGTTATTCATAGCACCGTATTGTTTAGGATCGGTTGATCATGACAATTCATGTGTGAGTCATTCAGTTTGAGGTAAAACACAAATATTTAATCGGCCAATTAAACAGTTGCGTGTGAGTGCAGTCTCATAGGACCCTCGTTGGTGAATCAGACATTCAAACAGTCAGACTGAAAATTATATGTCAGCGCATAACCTAAGAAAGGCTATTCTACGAAAAGGGTGTCACAAAGAGCTTACAGAAAGGATAGACGGAAGCATAATGACCGATGATAATATGGCATCGGAAAATAATTTGGTGATGGTAAAAGAGGCAGGAAAAAGGAGGACAAAATGGTTGAACGGAGATACGTAACTTTAAGAATAAATGGAAATGAACGAAGTTTTCTGAATAAACGAGACAATGAATGCGCTTGCCACGAGATGGAGGGAGGGCCGTTCTTGAAGTTCCCGCGATCAAGCTTAGCATCTGATCAGGTGTAACTGAGGTAAAACAGGAGGATGCTATCGAGCAACACTGTCGCGAATATTTAACAAAGATGTTCCGACATATTCTCGCACATGATTAAGATACGTAACAAGAGCTTTTAACGAACGACAATACGTATATTACAATCATTTTATTTCCACTCCACGAATGGAAGAGATTCATGTAGAAACTTCCCACTAAATGCTGGATTCTTAAACGATAACTTCTGGAAAAGAGTTCTGCGGGAAGAAACATTCGTGGAATGCTGCGCAAAGGAGCAACAGATGAAGCGGATGTGCCGTTTATGGGGTCCGCCCACTGACCTGTACTGCGCAACCCACGACGACCACTCCTTCGGCGAGACGACAGCGAAGGAACTAAAATAACGCGAGGGCGGATGAGAGCGACATCATCCTCGGCGCCCACAACTAGGACGACTAGGACACTCCCAAACACAAATGGCGCGAGGAAACCGGTCTTCCATTAGCCCACGGTACCCATTGCATCGACCTCGCAATATTCCAGAGATTTGCTTCGAATTAGCATCTTCGGAGGTACTCTCTAAATTGATTAAATGGTGCAAAATTGGAATAAAATGTTTTTACTTTCGACTATTTCCTGCTGATAGATATACTGTATCAGCAATATTATGAGCCCAAATGCTGGTTGGGCCTTCCCTTCCATTGTAACCACTTTGGAGAATGGTATGAAAGTGCCCTCCTCACTGTGTACTATTTACGAAATCGTCCGCAAAAACGTCCAATAAAACAAGAATAAATCAACATTGTCTCTTTGATGCTATGATAGCCATTACCCCATTTATGCCGAAGGTTGAAATTTTTGAGTTTGAGCATGAAATTCGCATATGTTGCTTAGAAAAATATAAGGAATAAGAATTTGAAGGGAAAATTCGACGACTGTGCAAATTCACTTCTTACATTATGTAAAAAATTGTTTCCTATCTCAGGAGATGGAAATTACCTCATACTCACCCAGCAGAGCATTCGACATGTAAGACAATATATAATTTTTTCACATCAAAATCTCGTGTTCTTATTACAATGCAGTGTTTGCTTTTCCTGTTTGCCTATCTCGTGATACACAGGGGCAGATATGATAGCCTCCATAAAATGAATTAATGTTGCGCTTCTGAGAAGGTGTTTGGGTCTGCAGTATGACCATCGGTCTCCAAATTATGGCCTTATATATACATTGACTTCTTATCATATGTTTTAAGAAGTTGCCATGCATTTTGTAAGGCCAAACAGAACAATAAACCATGAAATGGTTATAGACTTTGATTATATGTGGCAGCTGGAGTGGATATTCTTTTTCAGTTTCTGGGAATAACGATTGACAAGACACAGGGGATCGAAACCAGCACCAGATGAAGCAATTCTTATCATGTCATCTACATTCAAAATCACCTTTGCCATCAATGCGATAATCTAATGCATCTCTTTCTTTAACCACTTTGTCTGATTCCAAAGGTGTTTTAACAATGCAAACCTTTCTCACTGTACCTGATGTCCCACTGAACTGAGTTTATCCAGAAGTGCAAAGCTGGTGAAGAAGTTAACATATTGTTAACATAGGATTGTATCATCCAGTCGTGTGTATTGTGTTTGTACAAGTACCTTGCTAAATTTGTAGGACAAGTGATGCACCAACACCATATTCCTTATGTTTGTCTGGGATTTTTCCATGAAGTCGCTGAAACCCAGACAAGTGGCTAAACATGAAGCCATTCCACAAATAAATTATTTGAATTCATGAGAACCGAAATAAGGAACCATGGATTCATCAAAGTTGTTTCATTTGGGACAAATATCAAGCATTTATCATTGAGTTTAAGAGAGGTCACAACTTGGAGAACTTGTCCATTGGATCTGAATTGGCATTTTCAGCAACATGAAAATTAGAAAATATGATTTCAAAGTGATCACGTCTCTTGACAGCACTAACGAGTACATTATGAACATCTGTTCTTCATTCCATGCACCTTCTAGGTACCACTGTGAGAAAAGTTTACAATTTGGAACTAGTCAATCCAATATTTACTAATTCGAGAAATCAACTCATCAAGTAAAAGTTCAAATATTTCTACTCAGAACCTGGTGGTATAAAAACTTCTATACAACTGTAATTATTACTGCCATTCCAATCATGGAATACTATGCATAAATGGGTTAAGGGGATAGCGCTGTTCCTCTATCCTGTAGCCCATCCATCAATTAAAATTATAGGTAATGTTGAAGTCTTTTGACAGCCATTTCTTACATTTACTTCCATTGGGAATCAGATCCAGGGCCACAACAGCCACTGTCAACATGGAGCTTTTAAAATGGCAGCATCCATCGCTCGAATCTAAATGACTTTCATTCCTCTCCTTTTTCAGTTTCCAAACTAAGGCTTCATCAGCATTTGCATCAGAAAATTCATTCCTACAAAAGTAATGGAATTCTAGACAAACCTTGATAATTGATGAGGAAAAAGGGTGCTCTCATAAATTTTAAATGGTAATTTTTTTACATATATCGATCGATAAGTTAAAGCCATTAACAACTGCAAAAGAGCACTTTATAATTCTCAATAGTATTGTTGTTACGGAAGTTCAAAGTTCACGAAATGTATTACATGATGGGGATCACAGAAAAGGAGCATGTCATAACTAAAGTAAGTTAATACAATGATAAGCATAGTCGTTAATAACAATTCTGTTCTTATTGGTCTTTGTGAGCAATAAATAGAACTGATGAAAACCCAATTGTGGAGGTTTTTATCAAAGGGTTCTAATAAGTACCATTTCTCGCTCCACCGCAATATCGTCTGCTTTTTCAGCCAAGGGATCGACCAATAATGCTGTTAATAATAACAAAAGAAAATCTATTGCTGTTTAAACAATTCTCAACACGAAACTATTTGCCACGATCATATTTACCAACAAAAAACATTTAATTTAATTTAGACTTCAATTTAACAACAAATGTTATGATATATAAGTGTTGTAGTCGTCAATATTCAAGGGAGCCGGAAATTATATGAAGGTGGAAAATGTTGGGTCTCCTTGTTACGAATAAAGAAGAATCTGTTTCCACCTTACAGCCACTGCCCTTTTCAAGATATAATACCTTTCTTTTTAACAAAAAAGTTCCAGAAATCATAGATGGAAGCAACAGCTCTTTCCACGGATTCACTTAACGCACTGCAGGCTATCGACACCTTTTGCCCTACACATAGCAATAACCCACTCTGCCCTAACCTCCGAGAGATAAATGCACAAAAATCAAATTTCTTTGGGTTCCTGGGCACGTGGGAATTGCATGGAAAGAGAAGGCAGATGTAGCAGCCAAAGAAGCATTAGAAATCCCCATGCCATCGTCTGTGCAGATCACTAGCGACGACCTACAAACCTCTCTCCGAGAAGTTGTCTTAAAACAATGGTCATTAGTCTGGAACAATCTCCAGAACAACAAACTCCGTAGCATCAAAGGCACAACACCCGCCTGGACCTCCTCAATAAGGAGCAACCGGAGAGAGGAAGTGGTCATCACAAGATTAAGGCACTGCACTCGTCTCTTATCTGGAGAGAGAAAACCACCAGAATGTGGCCTATCACAGTGAAACACCTCCTACTTGAATGTAGAAAATATCAGGGAACTCTTTAGGCATAAGAGGAGGGATAGCTAGAGCTATATAGGGGATAATACAGAATCCATTTCAAGAGCCCTGACTTTTTTAAGAAGAACAGTTCTATTTACGAAGATTTAAAATAGAAAAACAGGCCTATTCCTTACATCTCTAGCAAACCCTACATATATATGTATTAATGTAACGTATTTATTCATGTACCTATTTATTTATTTATATGACAATATTTTAAATAATGGTGCTAAATGACCATAGACGTTGACGCATCACAAAAACAAATACAAAAAGATATTACAGCATGTCTGTGTTTTGGCGTGTCTGTGTTATGTCCTGTCTGTCTTACGTCATGTCTCTGTATCTGCGCTTCTTTATTATTATTATTATTTTGCCCCAGGTAGGGAGTGTACTGATCTATGTTACGGCATGTCTGTGTTTTGGCATTTTTGTGTTTCAGCATATCCGTGTTTCGGATTGTCTGTGTTACAGAGTGTCTGTGGTATGGTATGTCTGGGTTTTGGCGTGTCTGTGTTACGGGGTGTGTGTTTTTTGGCATGTATGTAATGCAGTGTGTGTGTATTTTGACATGTCTGTGTTTTGGCATGTTTGTTTTGGTAGAGTAATTTCTTTTATTTTTCCCCAGGAAACATGGCAGCACAAAAACGAATTTACAATTTGAGCAATTCTGATGACATTGATAAAATTCGTTGTGCTCTATTAGATGATGAAGAAGATGACCTTGATTTGTGTGGGGTGTCATTAGTGACGAAAACAAGGAAGGGGAGGAGGTAGTTGAGGTGCGCGACGTGTACTCAGAAACAGAGCAGTTTGACGATGATCAACCAGGAGACGAAAATGATAGTTACTTTGTCGCTTTCAGGAAAAAGAATAATTAAGTTATTGGCTTTTAGTGATGGAAGAAAAACACTTTGGCCTGAAAAGAGGGAAACCTAACAAGTTAGATGGTGGAATTGTTATGAGTTCCACTTGTGCAGCACTTTTAGAAGCATTCTTCTTCTTCTAGAAGAGAGAATTTCTTTGATCCATTCTGGATTTGATTGTGAAATACAAAAATGAATACAATGAAAGAAAACAGCTCACAAACTAGCAGCCACAAAAGGATACTCATTTTACTGATGTAACTGAGGTCAAGGCTCTACTGGACGACTGTAATTGGCTGGAAGACTATTCTTACCAACAATGCACGATGACGATGCTATTAACACCACTACGAGCAAACACAAAAATCATCATCATACAACAATCATATCATCATGTACTACAATAAACACAAGGGTGGAGTGGGCCATAATGACGAAATGTGCCAAACCTATAGCGTCAACCATAACTCCAGATGATGGCCAATGGTCATATTGTATAGAAAAACATTCATGAAGATATGCTAAATATTATCAAAAATTATATAACAAGGTAATATTTACCACTTCCATATTCTATGTTTATTGAAATTTTCGATTCCTTATGCATTAAAATGTAGTTACTGTTGAAAATTAGATCAAAGACCTATCAGGTCTATTGCACGTTCCCAAGTAATTTTTGATGGAGAGTTCCGGAGGGTAAAGTATCTAGCTATGTCATTATCGAAATACTAACAAAGTAACCCCAAAAACTAGTTGTAATTGAAAATGACTCCATAGGCTTCACTTTCAAAGAATGATCATTCAGTCTACTAAAGCATACAGGTTCATCCAATAATGCCTTTTCTTATGCATTAAGGGGGAACATCACTTCGGAATTTTCAAAAAAATCGTTTTTTTGCAGTTACTTTTAAAGTTTATAGCTTTGTGCATACTTTCCCTTAATTTTATACTGATATTAGAAGACTTTATGCAGTTATGGGAGTTTGAAGCCGAGCGCGCGTAGGAGGGTTGGAGTGGCCATGTGCACCTCACCATAGAATGAGGACCTGGGCTCCTAATCCGACCAGTCTGGTGGGCTTTACCAGCACTTATAACGGCCATTCTTTTCTAAGAATTGAACAAACAAAGCTTTTCTACTGATTGAGTGAGGAAAAGAAAGGTAAATCTCAGGAGAAGGCTACTAGAACCTTAATTTTAGTCTAGCCTGTGTTGCTGCGGAGTTGAGTACTGTGTTTAAGTTACAGCTACTCTTTAGTTCACTTAGTGTCGGGAGTTTACTCCATTATAAATACATAATTTATAATGGATCGAAAGGGATCTACGAGTTCCAAAAGAATGGATCGAGTGAAGCAGAGGAAGCGTCCGAGGAACCACTACGAAGTCAGGAAGGAGAGGAGGACTCCGCAAGTACATCGGCGAAGAAGCTGAGGATTGCTGATACATGCTTTAAAGCTGATATCAGCATTGACTACCGCATATTGAATTTCTGTGCAGTTTTTACAGGTATTGCTAATTGCATCAAGTGCAAAAAGTGTGACGGTGCCATAAAATTTAACGGGAAAAGCAGGAGAGGATTGGGATTCGTTATAGTTATCAGCTGTGACAAATGTGATCCCATTGAAGTAAATTTGTGCCCAACAGAAGGTAGAGCATATGAGAAACATGGAAAATATCAATGCATACCATCACGCTTAAGAGATTCAATCATCAAATTAAATTTGGATCGGTTAAATTTTCCAGCTAATCAGATTTTTTCCAGTTAGGTCGTACGTGTTCGTCTATTGTTGATGTAATACCTTCACTGTAAATTGGCGTCTTGCTGTGTGTGAAACATAAATAAATAAATATTTATCAATAATCTTGCATGAACATATACACTGTCTTTATCTTTCCTTGATTATATAACGATGTTAAGGAAATCAAAATAAATGACTTAAGAGCAAGCACACTACCAATTCTTGTCAATGCACTTGCACATGGATGAGAAATTAGTCAAACAAATCAGTGGACTGCAAAAATCTGAGAAACTAAGCAATATCGTTTTGACAAAGGTTCTCATTTTTTAGGAAAAGTTACAGAAATGCATAAATCTCACAAATTCCATCTCAATCTGAATTCTGAGGAATTTCAGTAGTTCTCATTTCATTCTTGTTGAACTGTGATTTTCCTCTATTACCTCAGTGATAACACCACTGCAGTGTTAGAGTTACTATCAATACAATTTGTACAGTATACTGAGTTATTTTATCTTAATTAGGAGTCATAACATCAACATTCAGAATGACTTCCACTGGGAGCCACTCTGGAGTCTTACTCACCATCAACTTCATCCAACGCTCCATTGGCCCAGCTTTCTGTAGATTCAACATGGCTTGCATCAGTTACCTTCCCTTTGCTGCATAATTCTTCCATGCTGTCGTGGGCTATGATGCTGCTCATGACAGCTTCATCTTCATCGGCATAGGGCAGGTACAGAGCAGAGGAAGGAGAGAGGGGGCTGTTTTCAAATGTACTCAAATCCTTTTGGCTAGAAAAATGCAGCTCCAGATTCCCATTATCTGGTGGGTACTTTACTGAAATGAAATCAAATATTTTCTTCAATATATCAAAGGAAATAAGTAATTCATTTTATGATCTATGATATACTCGAGCAATCTTACTAAATTATTATTTTAAATTATATTATGTTACTTAATTTTCTTATTGATAAATATTTAATTATGAGATACAGTGTCTTAAGGAGGACAAGTAGGTAAAAAAGGTGAAAAGTACTTCAGATATAAATATACCCGATGCTCTCTTGTAGTGGTGCTCATAGCATACAGAACAATCTGCAGAATTTGCTTAAATAGCAATTATTAATACTTAATTTACCGAGTTGCTTCTTAGTGTAGTGCTTCTTGAAAGTTAAGGAAGAGTTAAGATTAATTTAACTAAATTGCCATACATGCTAATACAATCAAAAATTAGCTTCATGCACTAAGAAGCAGATAAGTTCACATATCTACATGCATAGATAATCCAATGTCATTTAAAACAGGAATTTGCTGGAGTAGCAGGCATATTTATGGCCAAAAATGTTTGATATCTTTCATAATATAAAGAATTGAAACTCAATCAGGAATACACAGAAAATTAAAGTATGAGTTGTGGCTATCAAATAACGAGACTGACGCTGTACAACATTTGATCTTCATTTAACACATATTTACTTATTATCACCTTTAACCCTCATATGGATTCTCTGCGCCTTTGCGGCGCTCGTGGTTTTTAAAATGCTTTTAATACTGCCCAATCCCATGGATCTTGCTGATTCTTTCAGTTGTCTATTTTTTCTGCATTCTTAGTCTACAAGTTTAATTTGCGTATAGTTTTCATTTTATAGGCCACTAATAGAAAAAGTTACGTAATTGGATTTTCGGCGCCGCTGTGGCTACGCGAGTTTTCTCGTCGCTATGTCGGTCTGTCAATACTTATTTAATGGTTCTTATTTTACGCATGAAATGGTATATTATATTTATAATCATAATATTTAAACGATGAAGCTTTCTAAATCATTTAAAATTGTTTAACATAGGGCCAAGTTTGCTATGCCAAATTTCTTTCATCTATTATCCAAGATCATAAATTTTTCTTTTTTACAATGTTCTTTTACAAAACTTCTTTAAAATACAATAATAGATTTTAGAAATTTGTGGCTAGCCTAAGGGTGTTATTTCTATGGCCTCTGTCATTATTTGACAGCAAACGAAAAAGAATGAGTGTTAAAGGTTTTTATTCATAACTTCTGTAATAATGGGTTCAATCGAACAAAACACAGTTAAAAATAAAGAATATAGAAGTTAGTAGCATTATCAATCAAAAAATTGTTAAGAAGAGCCAAATTTGGAAGATAATGACAAAAAATACCGCAGCGCCTCTGCGGCGCCGAAAATCCAACGACGTAACTAAATTTGTAAATCCATATGAGGGTTAATATAAACCCCTCCTCTATCCCAACTGCGAATCTTCCATTGTTCGAAAATTGTTCTTCTTCTGTCAGCTCCTTCAGGATGCGTGCTGCTTTCTTTTTCACATACTCGCATATTGTTCCTTTTAATCTCCTGTCAGCTTAGAAAACAGAAGTTACACAGCACAAGATCCGACGAATAAGGCATATGTTGTAACACTGGGATGCTGTACTTGGCTAGACACCTCTTGACAGACTAATGAGCCGGTGCATTGTCTTGATGGAGAACCCGTGACTTGTCCTTCCATAATTTGGGTCATTTTTTCCCAGTCCACGGTTTTTGGAGGGGTTTTCCTCCCATCCTTGGGCCAATGCCGGAATACAGATTATGGTTTTAAATCCCCCTCAACTGCTGCCACCTGGTATTAATACCAACTTGCAGCATTCATATTAAATAAAAAATTTTAAAAAATAAAAACAAACTATTAATCAACATTACTACCTTCACATTCTTGCTGAACTTTGCGACAGAATAAGGAAGTCTGTCAAGAGGCCAAGCTGTTCTAGTCCAGCACTTTTTTAAACAAAGAAAGATTTGCATGGACTGTTGTAGGGATAGATGAAGGGTGTATAATAAAGGTGATAATAAGTAAATATGTATGAAACCAAAATACATTTTTTTACAGAGTCAGTCTTGTTATTTAATTGGCACACCTCATAGAACAAAGATCTGATGTTATCCCAGTGAATTGTCGACAAGAAATCTTCTCGGGTTGTCAGCTGGGAAAGTTCATTGCTTAATACGTTTTGGCAATGACCTCTCTTGCCATTTTCACCTATGTCGAGGTTTTGTCCTGGCCAAGTATTTATACCTTTACCCTGCTCATTTTGCGGAAACATTCTCTCTTCACATTAGTCATTTTGGAACTCACCATATTTGGTAGAGTTGGATTCCAAGATTTGATTGGGGGAATACCTTTGCCTGGGTTCATAATATTTTCATGGAGAAGAATTTCAATTACCTCAAATGCAGTCCCAACAGCCGTTCCCTCTGCATCACATCTTGGTCTTGTTCAAGTTAATTTCATGGTGCTCTGTCAGCGCATGTTCTGCTTTGGCAGACTTTGAAGTTTGGTTCAATCTGATGCATTTTTGTGATCCTTCAATTGCATTTCTATCATCCTGCTGGTTTCGCAGGCAGTCCACATATGCAGAGGACAGACTTGAGGGTTTTTTGGATCATCGTTCAATTTACCCACGATTGTGCCCACTTTTTTAAATGGTTTGTGGGTGGTCCAAATATCCATAAATACCTGGTCAAAGCATAACCTTGACATCCTTGAAAATGGTAACAGAGGTCATTGCCAAAACGTCAGTATTAACCAATGAACTTACCCAGTTAACAAACCGAGAATATTACTTGCCAACATTTCTGTGGGAAAATATTAGATCTTTACTCTACTATATTTTTCTGTATATTCCTGATTGAGATTCGATTCTTTATATTATGAAATATATCATATATTTTGGACAGTAAATATCTCCAACAGTGTCCAAAATCTGGAAGACCATAACAGTAGTGCCAAAACAAAAACCATATAGCTCTAGCTCCATAGGTCTGACTTAGGTAGGCATACAACAGAATAAAATGGGTAAATTAAAAACAGAATTAAAATTTTGAACATTAAATCTCAAATGGTAAGGTATTGTAAGGAGTACCTTCACTGTCTTCTCCCACATCCAACTCAGCCCTGGAAAAGCAAAGAGAACTCTTGGCTACTGCGCATGTGTGGAATTGACACTGAAACAGAGAATGCCTTTGCAGGGAGTGATGTCTTCTAGGGCAGTCCCTGCACAGGCGATATCCCTTAAGAAGCACATCTCCTCTGAGAAGAGTGTTCTCCATTCCAATGATCAAGTGCTCAGAGGATGGGGACAATTCATAAACTGGAGAAGTGTACATGAGGGTGAGTCCTTGCTGGTATATTTTGAGGAAAAAACAAACACTCTCGCCTTGACTCTTTGATTTGCAGGCTGGAGAACCACTGACTGCGATGTATTTGAGAAACAGAGGCTCGGCATTCATGCGGATTCCACCTGAGAGAAGACCTGAGAAGTGGCCAATATACCTGAAACAAAAATTTAATTACTATCATTTATTTATCTACATATAACACAGTTTTGTGGTTACAAACTTTTTAAATTTCTTCACATTAAATTATTACATCGGCCAAAGGGGTGAGTTCCACTGAATAATTAGTCTATATCTTTAGAAAATTTATAGGTAGGTGAAACAAGGAATGACTAAGGTGTTGAAAGGTGAAAATTATCCTACAAAACAATTTTATAAAATTATAGTACAAGGGATACATTTTATAAGTCTTAATAGTAACTCAGGTACTATCTTGTTTATAAGGTTATAAACAGATAAGCCTGTATAATTTGTGGGAGGTACCGTAGAATGGGGCGACTTAGGCGATTTTTTAGAGTTATTTTTATATTTCTCTATTGAATTACACTCTGTATGCACAGAAAATTTGCTAGACGGTCTATAGACACGGTCTGTAGACCGTACCTATAGACTTCATTGTCCACACTTCCAAATTTTTGGGCAAAATTTAGCTCAAAATGCCTAACGTTGCATACTGTCTCCTGAAGTCCCCCATTCCAATCGGGAGACGTTAGACGTGCGATTTTTGGTCTCGCAACAGCCCCGTAGACGGGATTGGTCTATAGACATGTCTACGTAGACAACCTGAGGCACGTCTCATAGACCAAAATCGCGCAACAAGTCTACTAGTGTGGACAAAGCTACTGGCTACTGTTTTTTAACAGATAAGGCTTAACTATCGATTATAATATGCAATTTTTTAGTTAACCTGGAGGTTAAAGTTATCTCTAGATAACTACACTTTATAATACCAGGCCTTAGGAGGAATTCACTAGGTTTGAGAAACACAATATTAAAGCATGAACTACATGGGGAAAATTGAGGAAAGAATTAATAAATGTGTACTAATTAAACTCCAAGTGTTCCAGCCAAACACTGTGGAACGCCATCTAAAATAATTCAAATGCGAACTTTGTATTTTCCACAAATTAATTTTAAATATGACCGGTTTCGACCATCAGGATCATCATCAGATAATGACCCTCATGGTTATATTTAAAATAAATCTGTAGAAAATACAAAGTGCCTATTTGAATTATTTTAGTACTAAAAAGTAAGTAAATGTTTATATCACATAAATAAGGGAAAAGGAGAAATATTTGAATCCCTTTAGTGTGTGCAGTGAGTCGCAATAAAAAGGATACCCTGAATGGAGAGCCCCTTTGGTGAGGTAGGCTCTTGCTCAATTAGTTACTTTGTTTGCCTAAAAACGTTTCAGTGATTAGAAGAATCTGGACCGATTAACTTTATATAAATCCTCCACATAAAAGCTAATTTCACAAAATGAGGAGAAAGGAGCCAGAATGGGAGATGTAACCTTAAGCCCCTTTGATGAGGTGGTCCCTCAACCACAGATATAATTATTTAAAGAGGATGATATTTATTTATTCTTTCTTAATTCATCCTAACATTCAAATTCCAAATATAACATAAGTGACTTTTAACTTGAAAATTGAGTCTCACATAAATTTACTTGCTAATTACGATTCCAATAACTTTGCATATGATTTATTGTAAATTTTATGGATAACAACTTACCTCAAACTTGAAGGACTTCTCAAGTGACCAATCTTATCTTGGAAAAAACGTCTCATAGCAAATCGATCCAAAGCTTGTTCTTCACTACCACATATTCCTGTGTATGTCAGATAAGCAGATACTATCACGCCAATCCGTTCCTTACTGCAGGGGCCTCTAAATAAGAGAAATGCTTTTTTTTAGAATCTCAGTAACAAAATGGGACATAAATGGCCTTATTTAGAATACTATAAAAACAATTCACAGAATAATCAAGATCAAGGTTAATTAATATCTTCCAATCAAATGAAGAGAGAAATTCTCTAATCCCAATGTAATCCCTCCTGCTAAAATCATATGTATAAGATTTAGGCTTAGTAAAATTATTACAATTTTTAATTTGTAAGTCACAGTGCAGAGGAGGATGGTGACAATGGTGAGAGGTTCATTGGATTTAGTTGGACTAGCACATTACAGTGGTACCTCTTACTACGAGTTTAATCCGTTCCAAAAGCGAGCTCATATTAAGAAATGCTCATTTCAAGAAACAATTTACCCCATTTAACTTAATTGAAATGCAATTAATCCGTTCCAGCCCCCACCCACCACCTCAATTTCTAAAATTATTGTTAATTAACACGATGAAGTACAGTAATTAATGACATAACAATTATAAATCATTACAAAAGATAAAGCAATGAAATAGAAAGGTTTTAATAAGTCATTTACCTTTTAACTATGACGATCTGGGCGGGAGAGTGGAGGACTACTGTTTTGGGGAGAATCTCCTTTCAATAAAATGTCAGCCACATTATTTTGCGTTTTCTCTCGCACTGTCGCATCTAATGTAGGCAATTTGCCTGGTGAACATTGTTCGTCCTATGCAGTTCGTTTTTTCAGGAACCTGTCAAGCAAAATTTGTTTCATATGGCTTTTAAAAATTTTTCTTAAGTGTTCCATACCATTATTGTTAAACAACGCAGCCGCACGCCCCTAATTTAATTTATCTGGGTGATGTTTTTCAACAAAATCGGACAGTTCTTGCCACTTTGATAACATTTCTCTTATTTTTTCGGATGGCAGCGCATCCTCCGGCGTTCCTGCTTTCTCCCCCAATACAGTTTCCTCCACTGCATCTGACTGATTGTGCTCCTGAAACAGCAGAAGTTCTTCCGTCGTCAGTTCTTCTCTGCGCCCCTTGAGGAGTTCATTGATGTCGGCATCATCCACCTCCAGCCCCATGGATTTACCAAGAGATACGATTTCTTCCACATCAGGCATTCCTGGTTCGAGTCCCATGGAGTCTCGTTCGGAAACAGCTTCCTCCAAGCCGAATTAAAGTTCTTCTGGTGACTCCCTGCCACGCCAGATCGATGATTTTGATGCAGTTAACGATATTAAAATGATCTTTCCAGAATTAGTGCAGAGTGAGTTTTATGTTCTCCGTGATATCAAAGCACTGACGAAACAATTGCTTGGTGTATAGTTTCTTAAAATTGGAAATCACCTGATGATCCATGGGCTGCAAGATAGGGGTGGTATTCAGCGGCAGGTAGAGGATCTTGATGAAGCTGAACTCATCCAAAATTTCATCCTGAAGGTTTGGAGGGTGTCCCGGGGCATTGTCAAGCATGAGGAGGGCCTTGAGAGGAAGGCCTTGTTCAAATAGGAATGTCTTCACAGTCGGGACGAAGGCGGTGTTTACCCACTCGATGGTTAATTGCCTGGTGACCCGCAGGCCTTCACGTTAGCCCTCCACATCACTGATAGCTTCTCCTTAATTATATTGTGATCCTAGAAGGCCCTCGGATTTTCCGAATGGTAGACAAGAAGAGGCTTGATTTTGCAGTCCCCACTGGCGTTAGCGCAAAAAGCAAGTGTCAGCCTATCCTTCATTGGCTTATGGCCTGGCAACTTCTTCTCCTCGGCGGTGATGAACGTCCGTCTCGGCATCTTCTTCCAAAACAGGCCAGTCTCATCACAGTTAAAAACCTGCTGTGAGACGTAGCCCTGCGACGCGATGAGTTCGGCGAAGTCTTTAACAAACACTCCAGCCGCCTTGGTACCGCACTGGCTGTCTCACCATGTCGTAGTACGCTGTGGAAGCCAGTTCTCCACTTGAATTTTTCAAATCAGCCTCGACTGGCCTTGAAAATTCCACAGTATCCGCAGGTTCTTCCGATAACGTTCCAGGAGACTTTTTGTAAATATCGTCGTACAATAATCGTGCCTTCTCGCATATGATGTCCTCGGCGACAGTATCACATTAGAGTTCCTTCTCGTTCAACCAAATCAGAAGCAATTTTTCCATCTCCTCGTTCACAACTGTCCGCTTCTTCGACAGCCTTGCGACACCCTTCGATGACGACAATGCCTTTATCTCCTTCTTTTTCTTCAAAATGGTGCATATCGTCGACGTACTCCGTTAGTAATGGCGCGCCAAGTCCGCAACACGCACTCCTTTTTCATATTTTTCGATAACTTCCTTCTTAATATAGATCGTGATTAGCTTTTTCTTTTTATCACTACTTTCCTTTACACTACGATTCTTAGGTCCCATGGCTAATGTATAAGTTACAGAATACATTGCAATAAAACACAAATAGTTGTCAGAACACAATTCAGAAATGCTTTTCCTACGATTTCAAAACGCGAGTTGAGTGAGCGACGGCAGGGTGATCAAAGAAGAATTTTGATTTTGTGTTATCAGCATTGAACTCCACATCCCGCTTTGTTTTTGCTAATTTACCAAAGTGACCAACGAAAGCAACTTATAAAAGGGATTTTGTTTCGAGATTACCATCGGGTCCTTGGTAGCCCTGGTAGCTCGTCCGCGAACTTATTAGACTGCGCCAACAAGCAAGATACGATTATACCCGAACGATCGTAGTAAGAAATTTCGCTCGTCTTAAGACTCAATATTTCGGCTGAGTGCCAGCTCGTAGTATGGAACACTCGTACTAAGGAACATTCGTAGTAAGAGGTACAACTGTATTTATAATAGTGAGGATCAAATCCAGGGGTTTACCATGCACATTTACAACAGAATTAATTTGTATTAAATTGTAAGATAATTGGCAAAGTCAAACAAATTTCTTGACAGTTCAGAGAACTGAGGGGATGCTGTGATACCATTGTACAGTAGAACCCCGTTTTAATGATCCTCAATTTTATGAAATGACCTCAGTTCACGTAAAACCTCGATTTCATGCTTTACAAGGTGAGAAGCCGGTCCCTAGGAGTGAATGTACCCCGGGTTTACGAAGTATTTGAAATGTCGCACTGACTGAGCTCAATACAATGGGATGATGATCGCCGTAAACAGAGGCAGCTGAATCCAGATCGTCTATGTTGGGTGGGCCCATGTATTTTAGATGGGAAAATGTGGAAAAATCGAATACGAGTGTAGTGCTTTTAGACGTGATTACACTGTGGTAAAATCCCTGTGGATGATCATCCAAGTTGCACTTAAATCCGATTTATATGATCGAAGGAAAATATATTCAAAGATGCATGAATTTCCCATGCATTCTGATGGATTACAATGCTATCCCTGGTATCGTCATTCTATTATGTTTACTTCCGCGTTTTGTCGTCGATGCCTTATTCGATGTGTAAACATTTGGCATTACGCAAATGTAAGAGCAAGCATTTAAAGTCAACAAATCCCAACAAAGTTGTTTAGGTTAAGAAATTTTGTAAAATGTATCAAAACACCTTAACAACATGTTAAAATTTAATGCATGCCGCCTCTGCACATATTTGGGTACCTTCAGAGATGCTTCCCCCCTAGCGAACAATGGGTTGCACCTAAAGGGTGATAAATCAGGAAAGCAATCTCAAGTAAAAAAAATCAGGCCCGGTTTTAGGGCAGGTATTTATTTGCTTATGCTTGTTGTCAACTTGAATAATATATGATCTGTTTACAAAGGCCTCTTTTCTGAATCAAGTTACACTTCAGATAAAAGGAATATAGAAATTATGAAGTTTCTTCTTCATGCTTCGCGCCAATTATTTACAATCGTTCGAAGCAACAATTGCATTGCAAGCTTTGAGCGGGTGAAAAAAGGGTGTCCGCCAACCTGAAATATCTCGATGAGTATCTGGTTTCTGTTTGGACGAGAGAGAGAGAGAGAGCGACTTAAAATGCTTAAGGCTGCTGCAGGGATTTCGGATTTTAACTGGTTAGTAAAAGATTGAAAAATAATGGTTGGATGGTGGACACACTGAAAAATGTTGGTCTCCAAGCGAGGAAAAGTCGCGCGCATTCAGTGAGAATCACTCTCTACGCTAGGTGGCCTGTGTAATGATATCCCGTGTGCCTTTCAGTGAAATAATGGATAAAACATCGCTGACCAAGAAAAAGAGGAAGTCCCTGAGTTTGGTCACCAAAAGGTCAATTATCAAGAAAGTACGTGATCGCGGGAAAACAAAAACAGAAATTGCTCGAAAGTTCTACATTAGCAACAATGGCCAATTAAAGTGAAAAAATTTCGAGTCACACAACAGCATCGTTAAAAATAAAGTACATTTTATCGCACAGTGGACAGAAAAAAGCTGACCAAAAATAAGAAAGTTTTTTTTTTGAGTGCGAAATTTGAAACTTAGCATAGTCATACTTGAATAAATTCTGCTTTGAACTGCGAAATCAATATTGTTGGCTTCTGCCCACTACAATTCTATGGGGGTCAAAGTTGACCAAATTTCAAGACAAATACCGGTCTTCGATTTTTCGCAGAATTCTTCAACTTCAAGTCAATCCTGAACCAAAATGAGCAAAATTATCGGGTAAAAAAACGATGCAATATTATAAACCTAATCTTTATGCATTACAATATTGAGTTTGAATGATCACAGTTGAATATTTTCCATATTTATACAACAAAATGGCGAACCATGGCGAAAGAAAAAGTGAATTTAGGAGCGAGTTACCTTTTCCCTCAAATCTCTTGATAGAGTCATAATTTCTGAAATTTTAATTTTTTTAAAAATAAATCCTTGAAGATATAGATTCTCCCTCTTTTCACCCCTTTCGACCTTCTATCGCTAAATGAGTAAGCTCACATCTATCTAAAAATAAAATTGATATGCTGAAGCGTGACTTCGTGGAATGAAATAGACATTTCAAAAAATGAAAAAACTTGGTATCTTCCACAGAGATTTATTCAAAGACGACCAGTTTCGTCACGGTGGTGACATCTTCTGGTGAAGAAATACTTAACAAAAGGACTTAAATGGGGAGCGGAGAGGGGAAGGGGAAGGAGACATTAACGATAGTAACACATTCACCGGTTTCGCTCGTCCGGTCGGTCATAAAATGGTCGTGAAACCGGGGTAGGGATGCTTTCACACACAAGAACCGGGCCAGCCAGAAACAGGCCCGGTTGCTTCTCCGGTGTAGGTGAAAAATCAATTCTATTTGGAATTTTCTGTTCAAATAACTTTAACTTTTGAAATTACTTGCTAATTACTTCTTCATTCACTATGTCATTCGGCACGTCCATATTTTAAAGCAATAGTAGAGGAGAGGGTAATGGCAAGGGACAACGTTGAAAAAGGACGTTAGAGATAAAGATTGAGGATTATAGAAAAAATTAATCCTTTATTAATACCTTCTATTTCGGGAACGGAAGCATTGCGTTTCCTACAGGCGGCGACTTTGATATTCGTCGCAGAGGCAAATTCCTTTGTGAACCCTCGCTGCAGGTCCACATACTTGCATACTGCAAGCAGATCAACAACACTAATTTCATATCGGCATCATATCGGGACGGCCATCAAAAGAAAAAAAAGGATTGAAAATGTTCTTAAAATTCGCTGCAATTTAATCGTCTGGCATCAAACCTGGGTCTTCCTGGTAAACTAACTACGCAGCAAAACAGATCACCATCTCTAACTATGTGTGAAAACTCAAGCAGAAATATTGGCTGCAACTCTGATTCGCCTGCAAACACATACATACATACATTGGCTGCAACTGCCTCAAATGACTTCCTACTTTTCACATATATTCCTTATGTGAGAAATTGTAACGTGCTGTGGCATCGAACCCAGGAACAGAATGTTTTATCTAATTTTTATTCTTAAACAAAGTCTTAATATAAATCTTCTATCTAAGTAAGAACATAAGATTATTTCGATAAGTACATTAAAATAAATAATGAAAACTACCTCAATGTATTTTAAATGGGGGATATATTTACCGCCTGGCTTCGAACCCGGGTGTTTCTGGTAATACTTCCTATGCAGCACAACAGATGATTGCGAATTTTAACTTTGTGTGAAAATTCAAGCAGAAATATTGGCTGCAACTGCTCAAACTACTTCCAACTTTTCCCTTATATTCCTTATGAGAGAAAAGTTATTGTGCTCTGGCATCGAACCTAGAAATTGTGCGGTCTTTTGAAATTTTTTTCTTAAACCAATTCTTACCTTACATCTTCTACCCAAGCACAACATTCCTATTATTTCTATAAGTTTATCGAAAAAAATAATAAAGAACTACCTCAAATTATTTTAAAGGGCAGATTTTTGCATCGTCCTAGCATCGAACCCGGGATATTTTCTGTGTAAGTCATTAATGTTATCAATAGATTCTGAGCATATATATAGACTCCTAGAGTTTTGATTCTCTATCTATCTGGGAAGTATTTTTTAAAAATTCAGGAAAATCAAGGAAATGCATTTAAATGGCAAAAATAGGGACTTTGGGGCCCTCTGGAATCGAACCCATGACACTGAGGTTCAAAGTCGGATTTTTTGTGGAGGTTTCAAGTCATGGCCAATACGTCGTAAAAATTTCAAGTCAGTGGCACTTGTGGAACATGGTTAGAATTTTGTTCCCCTATCTATCTATTCTATATAGATGCTTCTCCGGATTCATTCATGGATACGAGTAAAATGTAGCTTGCATACTGCAAGCAGATCGGCAATACTTATTTCATATCGGCATCATATCGGGACGGTCCTCAAAAGAAAAAAGGATTGAATTTTTTCTTAAAATTCGCTGAAATTTCATCGTCTGGCATCTAACCCGGTTCTTACTGGTAAACCTACTATGCAACACAACAGTTAATCACCATCTCTAACTATGTGTGGAAATTCAAGCAGAAATGTTGGCTACAACTGTCTCAAACGACGTCCTACTTTTCACATTTATTCCTTATGTGAGAAAAGTTAATGTGCTCTGGCATCGAACTCAGAATCAGCATGGTCTTATCTAATTTTTTTTCGTAAACTGAGTCTTAATATACATCTTCTAGCAAAGCAAAAACTTCCTATCTTTTCGATGAGTGCATCAAAAAAAATAATGAAAACTACCTCAATGTGTTTTAAATGAGAGACATATTTCCCACCCGGCATCGAACCCGGGTCTTTCTGGTGTTACTTCCTAAGCAGCACAATAGAAGATCACCATCTCTTACTATCTGTGAAAATTCAAGCAGAAATATTGGCTGCAACTGCCTCAAATGACGTCCTACTTTTCCCTTATATTACTTATGAGAGAAATGTTATTGCGCTCTGACATCGAACCCAGGAATAGTACGGTCTTATCTAAATTTTTTTCTTAAACCAATGCTTACCATACATCTTCTAGTCAAGCACGACCTTGCTATCATTTCGATAAATGCACGAAAAAAATAATGTAAAACTACCTCAATGTATTTTAAAGGGCAGATTTTTGCATTGTCCTTGCATCGAACCCAGGATATTTTCTGCAAAAGTCATTCATGTTATCGATAGATCCTGAGCATATCTATCGGCTCCTTGAGTTTCAATTGCCTACATATCCGGGAAGTAGTTTTTAATATATCAAAGCAATGCATTCAAATGGAAAAAATCGGGACTTTGGGGCCCTTTGGAATCGAACCCATGACAAAATTGCAATTTTTCTGGCGGTTTCACGTTATGGCCAATACATCGTAAAAATTTCAAGTCAATGATGCTTGTGGTTTAGCCTGTGAATTAGTATCCTACCTATTTCTATCTTATATGAACATATATATCCATGAATGAATCCGGAGAAGCATCTATATATAATAGATATACATCATTCCCTGAACATGGATACACAACAGCTGCCGTATCTCTTGTATAAATGTATGCACATCATATACAGTATACCTTGAATAGGGGATGTTAATCTGTTAATATCTCTTGCATATACAAGAGATACGCAGGATACAGTATACAATGTATAATTGTGTATATATTTATATACTATTTAAGAATAACATATATAGATTACGTTGTGCTATGTGGGATGTTTTTTATCAATTACAAAGAAACCTAAATATTCCCTTGAAGACATCTGACATTAATGTAGCAGTAATAATACTCTGTGAAGGATGCTTACCTTGCAAAAAGCACAGCAACATGTTGTGGATTCGAGGAAAGCCAGGATTCGATATACTTGCAGGCTGAACAAAGGCGTTCTAGAGGAGGTGCCAAGGTGATGCCCTGCCAGCCAAGGTAATGGGAGGTAATCGTGTGCTCTTGGGATCCATCAACAGTCGACAGGTCAAACAACTATAAGAATTAATGTTAGAGATCCATTATCTTACAATTTAAAACTAATCTTGTGAGGTGTGAGTGTATATATTTTGAAAGATTCCTATTGCAAAAGTATGTACCATGCATCTGAATATTTTTCATTTTTTTGATAACATTTACTCGCTTTTTAATTTCTTTAACACTAGGAGGACGGGAGTTTCGTTCTACCTAGAAGGACGGCGGTGGTCATTTTGACCACCTACTTTTAAAATTCGTAATTAAATACTTTCATTAGTCTCAAAGACATGAATTTTGCAGAACTTCATAATGGGACTTTTGTGCAAGTCCTGATAAGATGCTTTACCTCATAATTTGTTTAAATTTTAATTAATTAAACAAAACGTGGACCGATGTTCTAAATCTGCAGAGTTTTATACTCTGCAATACTTTTCTTACTCAAACTAGACCAATGAAACTCATATTATTGGAATAAGCGGTAGAAGGTCCGAATTGTTGATAAAGGTCCATCGCGTTACGCCAAGATTGCTATGCCATCTGACGGAAAGCAGATAAAACCATTCGTTCGCGCCTCGGGAATAACCTCCAGCGAATACGATAGCGGAAGAATTTTTCGAATTATGTCGTGAAAAATTCCAATCTGGGGTTTTTGTGCACGCTAAATCGTTTTATAACATTTAAAAATACATCAAACCACTTTCAGCAGGGTTACCAACATATAAGTTTTTATCATTATAAAATGTCGTTCCAATTATTTTCTCAGATATCCAACTGATATCTCAAATTTACATTCAGTTATCTTTCTTGAACAATTAAAATTGACTCAGGGATACTAAATTTATGAAACAGGGCTGCCAACCGTCAGACCGGATCTCTAAACAGAGAGTTATGCGTTTGCAGTAAAAACTTACTAAAGAGATATTTTGAGCAAAGTTTGTTTCATGTGATTTGTTGTAACTCTTTGGGATCCCGAATTAGTTGATAAACTATAAAGAAGCAGGGTGAACAACATCTTCGGCTGTAAAGTCAAGGCAGCGATCAGATCTTCATGGAAAACCTGATAATTTATCATGCATTTCACGGGAATGAATTCATATTTGCTAACCTATTCATTGACGCAATATTAACAACCAATACAAAAGTAACAACAACAATAGCCATTTTCTAATGTTATTCCGCTTTATATAAACCTGCTGAAGATGTTTGCTACTCGTATTAGTTAGACACAATATTTTGAAAAAAAGATATATAGAAATACTATAAAATATCGGAGAAAGGGACAAAATTTAGGAATGTTAAAAGTTAAGTAAAATATCACCTTTTGGTGGGTGTTATCTTACTTTTAACTTTCATTATTCCTAATTCCTGTCCCTTTCTCCGATGATCTCAATTATTTATATGTAGACTCTTAAATTAAAAATATTACATTTTCCGTTAATCACACAGTCCAAAACATATTTTGTTACCGGTTACATGCATAGAATTTAAATATATATTTACTTATTTACTCATATTCCGTGACGCACATAAATTCCTCACAACGTTAGATGAAAGGAGAGACTTTTCAGTATAATTCTTGTCATAAGAAGAACGGGAATTTCGCCCTACCTAAAAGGACGTTTCTCCTTTACCTGGGACCTGAAATTCTTTTTCACCTCCTGGAGGCCAGTTTTATTGCATTAATACTTATTTTAGGCATACATATACTTACTTCATCCTTCAAGGATTGTTATTTTCCCTCAATCAATTGTTTATAATCAATCATCTGAATTCAACAGTTTCAATTTACAATATAGGGCTTAAAAAAATCATGCTCAATCAATGTCGTTTAAAATACAATTTATTTAATCAACTAAAAACAATGGTACAACAATTTTTTAATAGTCACAGTTAGTAGATCTCTGCTTGTAAAAGTAAATCATGTTTTGGCACATTTTCGACAAATCGTAACTTTTTCGGAACATTTTCCACAACAATTTTTTTCACACTGTGAACATACATAACAAGATTTGTTAACACATTTTGGAGAAATTCGACACTTTTTTCTCTTTTGTGATTTTGGAGGCATAGCAGTTTCCACTGAAGTATTTCTAATTTGAAAGGAACAAGATGGAAAAGGCTCCGTCGGAAATGAGTCTCCCACCATTTCTGCCACCAATCTTTGGATGTATTCCTTGCGACTCAATTTACAGTTCGTTGCTTCCTTATACAGAACCCAGCTATTTATTAACGCTAGATCCAATATATTAAAAAATACGGTCGGGCCTGGAGTCCAAGGAAGGCAATTCGGGGTGGAGAGGATGGCAGCACGCTCGAGTGAGTAACTCCCTGCTGCTTTTCCGTCTCCATCAAAACCCCCGAGCCCGTTGTACGTTTGAGCGCGTAGCTCCGCAACGGGAACAGCACCCCTTTGGAGTTTGAGCGTATAGCTCCCCATTGGGGACCCAAAGTACGAGCCCCGTTAGAGTGGAGAACTCCGCCGGCTCGGCCCCAGGACTATAGGCTCGGCACCCCCCGTTCGAGTGAGAAACTCCGGGAGTCGCCGACCTTACCGCGGATGCAGGAGAAGGAGGCACGACGGCGGACGCAGCGGCGGCTGAGGCAGAGAATCGCCCGAATCCTGGAGGAGACCGCTGCTCTCCCGCCACGACCACCGCTAGGGTGCGCGGAGGCCATCGCCTGGGATCTACGACCCCTGGACCCTCCACCCTCGGCCTATCTTCAGGCCCCAATTGGGCCCTATAAAAAGCGCGACCCCCGCATTGTGCGGGCACTGTTTGGCCCAGATTAAAACTTAAAACAATTAACTTTTAAAAATGAATTTAAAAAAATAATAAAACCCATCTTAAAGTATCATTCATGCAAACCCGATCACAAACCTCGGGGAACCGCCGTCCTTTGCGCACGTCGCACCGCAAGAAAAACGAGAGAGCCGGGAGACGACAAGGCATAGTTTTAATCACTTTGTTATCCTTAAATAAGAAAATAGTGTCAAGAAGTACAATTTAATATGTAATAGCCATCTGTGTCTGTGTTTGGTGGAGGTGTTTGTATATTGTTTATTTGAATTATTGTACTAATTGGGCCTATTGTTATTGTTAAGATGTGTACTGTCTATGGGAGGTTTTTGGAGGGGTTACCCCTCCTGTCCTTGGACGAATGCCGGACAGATTGTATTGTTTTATCCCCCTCAACCGTTGCCACCTGGTATTAATTCAGACTTGCAGCGCTTAGATTAACCCTCGAGCACTTGCTCCCCATGGAGTAACACGAGCAGTCGCACCGGCGCACTCCATTGCGCCAGTGATTATTTTTTCAATATTTTCTTCAAATGAGATGATTTTTGTAAATTTGTAATTTATAGCCATTATACAATAGTTTAAGTCTTGAAAATCAATTGATCGCACTTATTTTTTAATAGATTTTTAATGATAAACGGAATAAACCACGCTTTAACATTTCTAAACGCTTGAAACCTTAAAGGAAATTACACATATATAAAGTTGTGCACAAACCTTCACAGTTCACATTCATTTATTATTACACAGAAATGGTCTTATTATCACAAAAAAATGACTCCTCTTTGCAGTAAAATATTCAGTTGAACCTGGGCACGGGGTGCGCCAGCGCGACATGAGCTTCAAAAGAGTTTCTTTGTTGCCATAAATTGAACCCAATTTATGCAAAACTTGAGTGGTACATAGAGAGCATTATTGTAGGAAGACTTGAGGAACACAGAATGATTACAAGGAAAGATAAAAAAGATACGAATGAAAATGTATACACTGGCGCACACAGTGCACCAGTGCGAGTGCTCGAGGGTTAATAAATAAGAAATAAAAAACTATTGGCCTACAGTTTTGTACATAGTACAAACATTGATACAATATAAACATACATACAGTACAAACATTGGTAGCGGATTGGTGGAATGTTTAACAATTTATATGGAACCAGGGTAAGCCGAGGATGTAACTGGCCTTGTGCTACAGGAAATGCCAATGAATAGTATTGTACCTGAATCTAGTGTGCCATTGATTCTAGTGTGCACCCTGAGTTTTTAGCCGAAAAAATTACCCAAAAGCATGTGCATTATTATCGAGTAAATATGGTATTTATGATGTGTAGGTATGTTTGATACGCATTATGAAGCATTAGCCTAAGGATTCAGAACCCTAGAGTTCCGTTCTGCCGCTCTCTCTGCACTTGGATTCAAGAGGAAGGACATTTAGCATTAGAAATCACAAAAATATGGAAGAAAATAAATTCCTATTAACTCGATGTCTATACAGTAATATACATGTATGGCATGGTTGCCTAACTCCGATATTCAGTTGCTAATTTTTTATTAAAAAAATCCCATTGAGTTAAACGACCAGAAAAGTGTCCACTATTTTTAAGCAAAGATTGTGTCCTGAAAAATTCATGAGAATCCATTTGTTAATTACCCATTAACCTGGTGTCCCCCTTATTGGTCCAAATCTTCATTTTTCTAAATTGTTAGGCGTCTAGTCGGCAAGAGTTACCATAATCCAATCGCAATAATATTTACTGGGTAAGTTAATAAGGCCAAATAGAAAAAATCTGATGTGGCCAGCATATGACTTTCTCCATATATAAGATGTAAATATTTATCTAAAACAATATTTTCTAACTATACATTCAATCTAAACTTGGAAGATATATACGTGATTAATTAATATAATATTAACTTTTATTTCACAATCATTATAAATAATGTTTCTCGGGACATCTTCTATGAAAAACGGTGAAATTGGACTTTTGAGTCTACCACAAGCACCACTATAGAATGAATCACAAAACTGATTAAAATAGGTGATGGAAACAAAATCAAAATACAAACAAAGAATAAAACAACACACAAGGGACACAAACTATTTACAAAAATAAAGACTACATATTTAAACAGTGGAAACTTAAAAAGTAACAGTGAATGATGAAAATTATCAATATGCATAAAAGAAAGCTAATAGAGAAGACAAATGGAGTAAAATAACAAAGAAGAAAACCTTTTCATTATTTTCAAACAGCCAGAGCTCAATCTATACCAAGAGACAGAGCGATAGACCCATTGCATTGCATTGTTTGCCATGTAAACAAACCCATTGAAACAAGCTTTATTGTTATTGTGAAAAGTAATCAATAATAGCAAGAAACTATAATAACTGAATCATTGTTTTGTAATAAATACACGTGTTTTATATTCCAAATCAACTTCCACTTAAAACTTTGAAAAAATATAGTAACCATGTTGAATATAACATTAATATGATATGGTATAAATGAAAATGACATTTTAACGTAAATATGTCGCAATAACCAGAAAATTGGTTAATAATGATGTGACTCCTAAACAGTGGTTGATATCAATAATTTTTTCAAATTAAACTTATAGAAAACACATTTTTTGTAACATTTGTAGATAACTGTATATACCTAAATATCAGATTAATGGAGCAATTTTGCAAAAACGGAAACGAGCTTCGAAAAATAAAGTTCGACTTCCAGTAAACCGATTTACTCCAAAAACTAATCAACTCTAACGACACAAACCAAAGTGCTGTGTATGAAATTTTGTGTTGATACAATAAATATTTTTAATGTCAGAGTGCCCACAAAGTACAATAAGCAACTTCCCGTTTATCGGTATTTCACGAATAACTCCTAAAGAATCAGTGATACAAAGATGTGTTTCATACAAAAGTTATAGTAAATTACCTTTACTAAAACTTTTATAAATAATAGTATATACAAAAATATCATATATATATATATATATATACGAGTAAAATGTTGCTTGCATACTGCAAGCACATCGATAACAAAAGTTTTTTGTCGGCATCACATAGAGTGAGTCCTCAAAAGAAAAAAAAATGGTTAGAAAATATTCTTAATTTCCGCTGCAATTTATTCGTCTGGCATCGAACCCAGGTATTCCCGGTCATACTTACTATGCAGAACCATAGAAGATTACCATCTGTAACTATGTGTGAAAATTCAAGTAGAAATATTAACTGCAACTGCCTCAAACGACGTCCTACGTTTCCCTTATATACCTTATGAGAGAAATGCTAATGTGCTCTGGCATCGAACCCAGGAATAGTACGGTGTTATCTAAATTTTTTTCTAAAACCAATTCCTTTCATACATCTTCCAGCCGAGTACGAACTTCCTATCATTTCGATAAGTGCATCAAAAAAATAATGAAATACTTAACCAATGTATTTTAAAAGGGAGACATATTTGCCGCCCGGCATCGAACCCGGATCTTTCTGGTAATTCTTCCTATGCAACATAATAGAAGATCACTATCTCTAACTATGTGTGAAAATTCGAGCAGAAATATTGGCTGCAACTGCCTCAAACGACGTCCTACTTTTCCCTTATATATACTATTATTATATTCCTTATGAGAGAAATGTTAATGTGCTCTGGCATCGAACCCAGGAATAGTACGGGCTTAAGAAATTTTTTTTCTTAAACCAATTCTTAATATGTATCTTCTAGCAGAGCGAAAAGTTCCTTACATTCCGGTAAGTGTATCAAAAAAATTAATGAAAAACTATCCCCATGCATTTTAAATGCGGGATTTTTGCATCGTCCTAGCATCGAACTTAGGACGTTCTCATTAGCAATCATTAATGTTTATAATAGTTCTTGACCATATCTGTAAGCTCCTTGAATTTCGATTCTCTACTTGTCCGGGAAGTATTATTAAAAAAATTTTGGAAATCGCCACCATGTATCCTTATGGAGAAAATCGCTACTTTGGGGCCTTCGGGAATCGAACCAATGACACCGAGGTTCAAAGTCAACTTTTTTCTGGAGGTTACACGTTATGGCCAATACGTCATAAAAATTTCAAGTCGGTGGCACTTGTGGAACATGGTTAGAATTTTGATCCCCTATATATATATATATAACTTATATATAGGTATATCCGGAGAAGCGTCTATATATAATAGATATCTATTATATATAGATGCTTCTCCGGATTCATTCATATATCATATATATATTCATATATTCATATATATATATATATAGAGAGGATACAAAGTCACAGGCTAAACCACTAGCGTCGATGGCTTGAAATTTTTACGACATATTGGCCATCACGTATAACCTCCAGATAAATTGCGATTTTGAACCTGAGTGTCATGGGTTCGATTCCAGAGGGCCCCAGATTCCCGATTTTTCCCGTTTAAATGCATTGCTTTGATTTTCGAGAATTAAAAAAAAATACTTTCCGGATAGGTAGAGAATCGAAACTCAAGGAGCCTATATATATGGTCATCATCTATCGAAAACATAAATGAGTTTTACGGAAAATATCCTGGGTTCGATGCTAGGTCGGGGTAAATATCGGCCGTTTAAAATGCATTGTGGCGATTTTTAAGATTTTTTTTGGACCCTTTCCCGATGGCATGGAAACTTGAAATTTGGCATGGGGTTAGAAATCATAAATATATTTCATAATAAAATTTTTTGTATTCGCTTATGGTCCTTGGTTCGATCCCAGAGGGCCATTTGCACTCCACAATGCATTTCTTATTGGGATAACGGAAACAAATTTAAGGTACTTCCCGGCATGCTATCGACTTAAAACTTAGCATGATAGAAGAACCAGTCTTAAAAAATCAAACTATGCATTCATAGCTATCAATGTGTCCTGGGTTCGACACCAGGTGTCTCTGCAATCAGAAGTTGATCCGATTTTAAAGAATTTTTTGGAACCATTTCCCAATTATATAGAAACTTGAAATTCGGCATATAGATTGAGATTGTTAATAACTTTCAGAAACATTTTTTAAATTTCCAAGATCGTCCTTGGTTCGAGTCCCGAGAGCCATTTACATTCGTGAACATTAGAGCGTCTTTTGAGGCAGTTGTAGCCAATATTTCTGCTTGAATTTTCAAACATAGTTAGAGATGGTGATCTTCTATTGTGTTTCATAGTAGGTTTTCCAGTAAGACCCGGGTTCGATTCCAGACGATGAAATTTCAGCGAATTTTAAGAAAAAATTAAATCCTTTTTTTTTTCTTATGAGGACCGTCCCGATGTGATGCCGATATGAAATTAGTATTGCCGATCTGCTTGCAGTATGCAAGCTACATTTTACTCGTATATATATATATATATATATACGAGTAAAATGTAGCTTGCATACTGCAAGCAGATCGACAACACTAATTTCATATCGGCATCATATCGGGACGGACATCAAAAGAAAAAAAAAATTCAAAATATTCGTAGAATTCGCTGCAATTTAATCACCTGGCAGCGAACCCCGGTCTTCCTGGTGTACTTACTATGCAGCAAAATAGAAAATTACCATATCAAACTATGTGTGAAAATTCAAGCAAAACTATTAGGTGCAACTACCTCAAACGACGTCCTACTATTCACATACACTCCTTATTTGAGAAATTATAATGTGCTCTGGCATCGAACCCAGGAACAGCATGGTCTTATCTATTTTTTTTCTTAAACAAAGTGTTAATATACATCTTCCATCTAAGCAAGAGCTCCCTTACATATCGATAAATGCATAAAAAAATTATGAAAAGATACCCCATAGTATTATATATGGGTGATATTTTTACCGCCCGGCATCGAACCCGGGTCTTTCAGGCAATACTTTCTATGCAGCACAAAAGAAAAACACCATCTCTAATCGCGTATGCAAATTCAAGCAGAAATATTGGTTACAACTGCCTCAAATGACGTCCTACTTTTCCTTTATATTCCTTATGAGAGAAACGTTATTGTGCTCTGGCTTCGAACCCAGGAACAGTACGGTCTTATGAAAATTTTTTTCTAAAACTTATTCGTACCATACATCTTCCAGCCAAGCACGAACATCCTATCATTTCGATAAGTGCATCTAAAAAAATAATGAAAAACGGCTCCCATGTATTTTAAAGGGCAGATCTTTGCATCGTCCTAGCATCGAACCCAGGATAACTTTTGTAAAAATCATTGATGTTTTCGAAAGTCCAAGACCATAAATATAGGCACCTCGAGTTTTACTTCTCTACCTATCCGGAAAGTATTTTTTTTTAATTCCCGAAAATCACGGCAATGCATTCAAACGGGAAAAATCGGGACTTTGGGGCCCTCTGGAATCGAACCTATGACACTGAGGATCAAAGTCTCTTTTTTCCTGGGGGTTTCACGTTATGGCCAATATGTCATAAAAATTTCAGATCAATGACGCTTGTAGTTTAGGCTGTGAATTTGTATCCTATCTATCTATATAGGTATATACATGAATGAATCCGGAGAAGCATCTATATATAATAGATATATATATATATATATATATATATATATATATATATACATATCCCCTCCTCATCACCGCCACAGTTCATTGCCTCATCGGGGCGGAGGGGTGTTAACGGAGGTTGGAGGCGATGCATAGCCCAGGTTCAACCATGCTAAGAGGGCTTCAACAATATCTCCGGCCAAATAATGAAAGTGGCATTCACCAACCGGCAGTAGGACAGCCTGGTGAATTATTGTCCTAACCCCCCCAAATACAAGTACAATTTTCATGATGAGCTTCTTTAATGGAAATTTATCCGGACGTAAAAGCACCACCCATTCGGATGTCCGGGAGGTGGTGGCATTGAAGAGGTCCATCATGAAGAAAAGAATTACTACCCTGCAATTCACAACCTACAACTGCCGCAGCTTGAAGAGTGAAGAACGACTGCTGGAACTACTCAATGAAGCAGAGAAGATAAAATGGGATATCATCGGTCTCAGCGAAGTCAGAAGAAAATCAGAGGAGCTACTTACACTGAAGGAAGGACACTTATTCTTTTAAAGGAGTACCAAGGATGGAAGAAATGGAGGCGTTGGATTTTTGATCAACAAGAGATGGAAGGATAATGTGGTGAAAATCGAAGGTGTATCAGATAGAATTTGTAAACTCATACTGAAGATCAATGAGCATTACTCAGTACAGGTCATCCAAGTCTACGCACCAACAGCGGCAAGCAGTGAAGAGGAAATTGAAAACTTCTACCAAACTCTCGGCACTGAACATGACAAGGAGGCCCACTACTATAAAGTCATTATGGGAGATTTTAATGCTCGTGTAGGGCAGCGGGAAACTGATGACACTGTCGCAGGACAATATGGACTGGGCCAGAGAAATGAGCGAGGTCACCGCTTAGTAGAGTTTGCAGAATGCACCAATATGTATATAACAAATACATACTTTAAGAAAAATCCTACAAGGAAATGGACGTGGAGAGGTCCCAATGGAACAAAAAATGAAATAGACTACATATTGGTAAACAGACTCTACACTGTAACTAACGGTGAAGTTTTGAATAATTTCAACACTGGAATAGACCACAGAATTGTTAGATGCAGAATCAATATTAACCCCCAAATGGAACGAAAGAAGTTGGTTTCTTGCAAGAAGGAGGAGATAAATATTGATAAACTATCAAATAACGAGAAAAAGTTTCAGCTGAAACTTAGAAATAGATTCTCAGCACTTCAGGAGGAAGAACTCGAAACCAAAGTTATGGAAATTGTAAAGAAAGCGGCAGAGGAAGTAGCAAGCATGCCAAGAAAACCTAAGGATAAGAAATTTAGTGATAGAACCCGGAAAATGATGAAACGACGGAAGGAACTGAAGAATTTAAACACTCCAAGTGATAATATCGAATATGCCGAGCTTTGCAAAGCAATCAGAGTAGCAATCAAGGAAGACGTGAGGAATTTTAATGAAAAGATTGCGCAAGAGGCCATAGAAAATAACAAAAGCATAAAGAGGGCTAGAAGACGCCTAGCAATTGGTAAGAAACAGATTTTAGCCTTAACGAAAGTAGATGGCACCACAACATATAACAGACCAGCAATATTGAGGATTGTAGCAGAATACTTTGGCAACCTATACAAGAAGATAGGAAACGCCGAAGAGGAGAACCAAGATGAAAGCCAAAGCTCACAAAATCTCCTCTCAATCCTCCCAGAAGAAGTAATGGCGGCGATTAAGCAGATGAAGAATGGGAAAGCAGGAGGAGCAGATGGGGTGTTGGCGGAATATATGAAAGCTGGTGGAACAGAGATTGCTAATGTTTTAGCACAATTATTCAGTAATTGTCTAAAACAAGGAATGATTCCCAAGGAATGGAACCACGCAAGGATTGCCCTTCTGCACAAGAAAGGAAGCAAAGAAGATTTGAAAAACTATCGCCCCATTAGCCTCCTTCCAGTTGTCTACAAAACATTCATGAGGATAATAGCGGAACGTCTTAAGATGACCCTGTCTTCAGCCCAGCCTAGAGAACAAGCGGGATTCCGGAAAGGCTTCAGCACTATGGACCACATCCACACATTACAGGAAATTATAAACAGAACGAATGAATACGAGATGCCACTCGTCCTTTGCTTTGTAGATTATGAACAGGCCTTCGACTCGGTAAGTACCTCCTCCACTCTGAAAGCTCTGAAGAATCAAGGGATAGATTCTGAGTACATCCGCCTCTTGCGCAGTGTCTACGAGAATGCCACAGCTTCTGTAATGCTTCATGAAGAGACCGATGAATTTAAGATTGAGAAGGGAGTTCGACAAGGTGACGGTCTATCTCCCATCTTGTTCACAGCCATTTTAGAAGAAGTTTTTAAAACCCTTGATTGGGAAGAGAAGGGGTTAAGAGTAAATGGGGAGTACATCAGTCACCTCCGTTTTGCAGATGATATAGTTCTCTTTGCGGCTAACGCAGAAGATCTAACTTCAAGACTTGAAGAGCTAAACACAGCAGGACAGAAGATAGGACTCAGGATAAACCTAACAAAAACAAATGTAATGTATAATTCTTTTACAGTGCAAGAGCCAGTCAAACTTCAAGGAAAACCTCTGGATGTTTGCTTGGAATACACATACCTGGGACAACTTGTAACAACAGGAGAAAAGAACAGGATTAATGAAGTAAACAGAAGAATGAAACTTGGCTGGAGCGCATTTGGAAGGAACTCACACATTCTGAAGTCAAGAATGCCAATGGTTTTGAAGAGGAAGGTCTTCAACCAATGCATTTTACCTGTGTTGACCTATGGAAGTGAAACTTGGGTGTTAAATGCTGCAATAACCCAGAGACTTCAGACAACGCAAAGGAGCATGGAGCGCTGCATGCTGGGAATCACAAGAAGAGACAGGAAACGAAACACTTGGGTGAGAATGATGACTAGAGTTACAGACATAATAGATAAGGTAAGATCACTAAAATGGAGGTGGGCCGGCCATATTGCAAGAAGAAACGACAACCGTTGGACATCTGCAGTTCTCAACTAGATACCAAGAGATGTGAAGAGACCAAGAAGACGACCTATGGACAGGTGGAACAGAGACATCATCAAGTACTTAGGTGTAACGTGGCAACGAAAAGCTCAGGACAGAGAAAATTGGAAAGTACTTGGGGAGGCCTACATCCGACGTCGGATTGAAAATGGCTGATGATGATGATGATATATACATATATATATATATATCTATTATATATAGACGCTTCTCCGGATATACTTATATATATATATATAAATATACACTGGGGATCAAAAGTCTAAGCATGTTCCACAAGTGCCACCAACTTGAAATTTTTACGACATATTGGCCATAACGTGTAACCTCCAGGAAAAAACCGACATTGAACCTCGGTGCCATGGGTTCGATTCCAGAAGGCCCCAAAGTCGCGATTTTCCCCATAAGATTACATGGCGGGGATTTTCGAAAATTTTTTTGAGGCACTTCCCGGAAAAGTAGAGAGTTCAAACTCGAGGGACCGCTAAATGCCGTGCATAGCCAACGAAAATCGGAAAGACATCTTCGAATATTGTCCTTGGTTCGATGCTAGGCCGGGGCAAAAATCGGCCGTTTAAAATGCATTGCGGCGATTTATAAGATTTTTTTTGGATCCTTTCCCGATAACATAGATACTTGAAACTCGGCACGTCGATAGATATCATGAATTTATTTCATAATCGAAATTTACATATTAGCTTATGGTCCTTGGTTCGATCCCAGAGGACCATTTGCACTTCCCAATGCTTTTCTTACGGAGATAACGGAAACAAATTTTAGGTACTTCCCGGCACGATATCGACTTCAAACTTTGCATGTAGAAAGATCAAGTCCATACAAATCAAACAGTGCATTCACAGCTATCAAAGTGTCCTGGGTTCGACACCAGGTGTCTCTGCAATCAGAAGTTGATCCGATTTTTAGGAATTATTTTAAAACCTTTGACAATAATATAGAAACTTCAAATTCGGCATATAGATAGAGATCATAAATAATATTCAGAAACTTTTTTTAGATTTCCAAGATCGTCCTTGGTTCGAATCCAGAGAGCCATTTAAATTCGTGAAAATTAGAACGTCTTTTGAGGCAGTTGTAGCCCATATTTCAGCTTGAATTTTCTCACATAGTTAGAGATGGTGATTTTCTATTGTGCTGCATAGTAAGTTCACAGTAAAGACCCGGGTTCGATGCCAGACGATGGAATTTCACCGAATTTTAAGAAAAATTTCAATCCATTTTTTTCTTTTGATGGCCGTCCCGATATGATGCCGACATGAAAATAGTGTTGTCGATCTGCTTGCAGTATGCAAGCAACATTTTACTCGTATATATATAAGTATATCCGGAGAAGCGTCTATATATAATAGATATATATATATACACTGGGGATCAAAAGTCTAAGCATGTTCCACAAGTGCCGCAGCCTTGAAATTTTTACGACATATTGGCCATAACGTGTAACCTCCAGGAAAAAGCCGACATTGAACCTCGGTGTCATGGGTTCGATTCCAGAAGGCCCCAAAGTCGCGATTTTCCCCATAAGAATACATGGTGAAGATTTTCGAAAATTTTTTTGAGGCCCTTTCCGGAAAAGGAGAGAATTGAAATTCGATGGACCGCTAGAAGCCGTGCATATCCAACGAAAATCAAAAAGACATTGCCGAATATGGTCCATGGTTCGATGCTAGGTCGGTGCAAAAATCGGCCGAAAATGCATTGCGGCGATTTTTAAGATTTTTTTTGGATCCTTTCCCGATAACATGGATACTTGAAACTCGGCACGTCGATAGATATCATGAATATATATCATAATCAAATTTTAGATGTTCGCTGATGGTCCTTGGTTCGATCCCAGAGGGCCATTTGCACTTCTCAATGCATTTCTTACGGAGATATCGGAAACAAAATTTAGGTACTTCCCGGCATGCTATCGACTTCAAACTTTGCATGATAAAAGAGCAAGTCTTTGCAAATCAAACTGTGCATTCACAGCTATCAATGTTTCCTGGGTTCGGCACCAGGTGTGTTGTGTTGTCGATCTGCTTGGGTGTCATGGGTTCGATTCCAGGGGGCCCCTAAGTCCCGATTTTTCCCGTTTAAATGCATTGCTTAGATTTTCGGGATTTAAAAAAATACTTTCTGGATAGGTAGAGAATCGAAACTCTATGAGCCTTTATATATGATCATGATCTATTGAAAAAATAAATTAGTTTTACGGAAAATAACCTGGGTTCGATGCTAGGTCAAGGCAAAAATCGGCCGTTTAAAATGCATTGTGGCAATTTTTAAGATTTTTTTTTCGACCCTTTTCCGATGGCATGGAAACTTGAAATTCCGCATGGAGTTTGAGATCATAAATATATTTTGTAATCAAATTTTACATATTTGCTGATGGTCCTTGGTTCGATCCCAGAGATCCATTTACATTCCTCAATGCATTTCTTATGGAGATAACAGAATTAGGTTTTAGGTACTTCCTGGCATGATATCAACTTTAAACTTTGTATGATACAAGATGAAGTCCTAATAAACCATACTGTGCATTCACAGCTACCAATATTTCCTGGGTTAGACACCAGGCGTCTCTACAATCAGTAAAATATTCAGATATTTAAGAATTAATTTAAACCCCTACCCAATTATACTAAAACATGAAATTAGGCATATAGATAATGAGCATGGATCCATTTGAAAAACATGTTTTAGATTTCGTAGATCGTCCTTGGTTCGAATCCAGATAGCCATTTACATTATTGAAAAGTAGAACGTCGTTTGAGGCAGTTGGAGCCAATATTTCTGCTTGAATTTTCACACATAGTAAGAGATGGTATTTTTCTGTTGTGCCGCATAGTAGGTCGACCTCAGTGTAATGGGTTCGATTCCAGCGGGCCCCAAAGTCCCGATATTCTCCATAAGAATACATGATGCGGATTTTCTAAAATTTTTTGGTGCACTTCCAGGTAAAGTAGAGAATTGAAATTCAAGGGATCGCTAGAAGCCGTGCTTATCTAACGAAAATCAAAAAGACATTTTTGAATATTGTCCATGGTTCGATGCTAGGACGGGACAAATATCGGCCGTTTAAAATGCATTGTGGCGATTTTTAAGATTTTTTTTGGACCCGTTTCCAATCGAATAGAAACTTGAAATTCGGCATGAGGTTAGATATCATGAATATATTTTATAATAAAATTTTATATATTCGTTAATTGTCCTTGGTTCGATCCCAGAGGGCCATTTAAATTCTTCAATGCATTTCTTACGGAGATAACGGAAGCAAATTTTAGGTACTTCCCGGCACGCTATCGACTTCAAACTTTCCATAAAGAAAGATCAACTCCATACAAATCAAACTGTGCATTCACAGCGTCAATATATTTTCAAAATTTTTTTAATAATACTTCCCAGACAGGTAGAGAATCGAAATTACAGATATGGTCAAGAACTATGAAAAACATTAATGACTACTAATGAGAACGTCCTGGGTTCGATGCTAGGACGATGCAAAAATCCCGCATTTAAAATGCATGGGATTGTTTTTCATTAATTTTTTGATGCACTTACCGGAATGTAAGGAAGTTTTCGCTCAGCTAGAAGATATATATTAAGAATTGGTCTAAGAAAAAAAATTTCATAAGCCCGTACTATTCCTGGGTTCGATGCCAGAGCACATTAACATTTCTCTCATAAGGAATATAAGGGAAAAGTAAGTCGTCGTTTGAGGCAGTTGAAGCCAATATTTCTGCTTGAATTTTCACACATAGTTAGAGATAGTGATCTTCTACTATGTTGCATAGGAAGTATTACCAGAAAGATCCGGGTTCGATGCCGGGCGGCAAATATGTCTCCCGTTTAAAATACATTGGGTTAGTATCTTATTATTTTTTTGATGCACTTATTGAAATGATAGGAAATTCGTACTTGGCTGGAAGATGTATGAAAAGAATTGGTTTTAGAAAAAAAAATTCTATTAGCCCGTACTATTCCTGGGTTCGATGCCAGAGCACATTAACATTTCTCTCATAAGGAATATAATGGAAAAGTTGGACGTCATTTGAGGCAATTGCAGTTAATATTTCTACTTGAATTTTCACACATAGTTACAGATGGTGATCTTCTATGGTGCTGCATAGTAAGTATGACCGGGTAGACCAGGGTTCGATGCCAGACGAATTATTTGCAGCGGAAATTAAGAATATTTTCCATCCATTTTTTTTTCTTTTGAGGACTCACTATATGTGATGCAGACAAAAAAATTGTGTTATCGATGTGCTTGCAGTATGCAAGCAACATTTTACTCGTATAATAGATAGATGCTTCTCCGGATTCATTCATGATATACCCAGATACCCAGATAGGATACTAATTCACAGGCTAAACTACTGGCGTCATTGACTCGAAATTTTTACCACGTATTGGCCATAACGTACAATCCGCCAGAAAAATTGCGATTCCGAACCTCAGTGTCATGGGTTCGATTCCAGAGGGCCTTAAAATCCCGATTTTTCCAGTTTAAATGCATTGCTTTGATTTTCAGGATTTTTTATAAAATACTTTCGGGATAGGTAGAGAATCTAAACTCAAGGAACCTATATATATGGTCATGATCTATCGAAAGGATAAATGAGTTTTACGGAAAATATCCTGAGTTTGATGCTAGGTCGAGGCAAAAATCGGCCGTTAAAAATGCATTGTGGCGATTTTTATGATTTTTTTTGGACCCTTTCCCGATGGCATGGAAACTTGAAATTCGGCATAAAGTTGGAGATCATAAATATATTTCATAATCAAATTTTTTATATTCGCTGATGGTCCTTGGTTCGATCCCAGAGGGCCATTTACATTCCTCAATGCATTTCTTATGGAGATAACGGAGACAAATCTTAGGTACTTCCCGGCATGATACCGATTTCAAACTTTGCACAAAATAAGATCAAGTCCTTAAAAATCATAATGTCCATTCACAGCGTAAAAATGTTTCTTGGGTTCCACACCAGGCGTCTCTGAAATCAGTAGTTGATCCGATTTTTAAGAATTATTTTGAACCCTATCCCAATAATATAGAAACTTGAAATTCGGCATATAGATAGAGATCATACGTACATTTCAAAAAAAAATGTTTTAGATTTCCTATGTCGTCCTTGGTTCGGGTCCAGAGATCCATTTACATTACTGAAAAGTAGAACGTCGATTGAGGCAGTTGTAGCCAATATTTCTGCCTGAATTTTCACACATAGTTAGAGATGGTGATCTTCTGTTGTGCTGCATAGTAAGTTTACCAGGAAGATCCGGGTTCGATGCCAGACGATTAAATTAAAGCGAATTCTAAGAATATTTTCAATTTTCCTTTTTTTTTCTTTTGAGGACCGTCCAGATATAATGCAGAAATTAAATTAGTGTTGTCGATCTGCTTGCAGTATGCAAGCTACATTTTACTCGTGTATATATATATATATATATATATCCCCTCCTCATCACCGCCACAGTTCATTGCCTCATCGGGGCGGAGGGGTGTTAACGGAGGTTGGAGGCGATGCATAGCCCAGGTTCAACCATGCTTAGAAGGCTTCAACAATATCTCCGGCCAAATAATGAAAGTGGCATTCACCAACCGGCAGTAGGACAGCCTGGTGAATTATTGTCCTAACCCCCCCAAATACAAGTACAATTTTCATGATGAGCTTCTTTAATGGAAATTTATCCGGACGTAAAAGCACCACCCATTCGGATGTCCGGGAGGTGGTGGCATTGAAGAGGTCCATCATGAAGAAAAGAATTACTACCCTGCAATTCACAACCTACAACTGCCGCAGCTTGAAGAGTGAAGAACGACTGCTGGAACTACTCAATGAAGCAGAGAAGATAAAATGGGATATCATCGGTCTCAGCGAAGTCAGAAGAAAATCAGAGGAGCTACTTACACTAAAGGAAGGACACTTTTTCTTTTAAAGGAGTACCAAGGATGGAAGAAATGGAGGCGTTGGATTTTTGATCAACAAGAGATGGAAGGATAATGTGGTGAAAATCGAAGGTGTATCAGATAGAATTTGTAAACTCATACTGAAGATCAATGAGCATTACTCAGTACAGGTCATCCAAGTCTACGCACCAACAGCGGCAAGCAGTGAAGAGGAAATTGAAAACTTCTACCAAACTCTCGGCACTGAACATGACAAGGAGGCCCACTACTATAAAGTCATTATGGGAGATTTTAATGCTCGTGTAGGGCAGCGGGAAACTGATGACACTGTCGCAGGACAATATGGACTGGGCCAGAGAAATGAGCGAGGTCACCGCTTAGTAGAGTTTGCAGAATGCACCAATATGTATATAACAAATACATACTTTAAGAAAAATCCTACAAGGAAATGGACGTGGAGAGGTCCCAATGGAACAAAAAATGAAATAGACTACATATTGGTAAACAGACTCTACACTGTAACTAACGGTGAAGTTTTGAATAATTTCAACACTGGAATAGACCACAGAATTGTTAGATGCAGAATCAATATTAACCCCCAAATGGAACGAAAGAAGTTGGTTTCTTGCAAGAAGGAGGAGATAAATATTGATAAACTATCAAATAACGAGAAAAAGTTTCAGCTGAAACTTAGAAATAGATTCTCAGCACTTCAGGAGGAAGAACTCGAAACCAAAGTTATGGAAATTGTAAAGAAAGCGGCAGAGGAAGTAGCAAGCATGCCAAGAAAACCTAAGGATAAGAAATTTAGTGATAGAACCCGGAAAATGATGAAACGACGGAAGGAACTGAAGAATTTAAACACTCCAAGTGATAATATCGAATATGCCGAGCTTTGCAAAGCAATCAGAGTAGCAATCAAGGAAGACGTGAGGAATTTTAATGAAAAGATTGCGCAAGAGGCCATAGAAAATAACAAAAGCATAAAGAGGGCTAGAAGACGCCTAGCAATTGGTAAGAAACAGATTTTAGCCTTAACGAAAGTAGATGGCACCACAACATATAACAGACCAGCAATATTGAGGATTGTAGCAGAATACTTTGGCAACCTATACAAGAAGATAGGAAACGCCGAAGAGGAGAACCAAGATGAAAGCCAAAGCTCACAAAATCTCCTCTCAATCCTCCCAGAAGAAGTAATGGCGGCGATTAAGCAGATGAAGAATGGGAAAGCAGGAGGAGCAGATGGGGTGTTGGCGGAATATATGAAAGCTGGTGGAACAGAGATTGCTAATGTTTTAGCACAATTATTCAGTAATTGTCTAAAACAAGGAATGATTCCCAAGGAATGGAACCACGCAAGGATTGCCCTTCTGCACAAGAAAGGAAGCAAAGAAGATTTGAAAAACTATCGCCCCATTAGCCTCCTTCCAGTTGTCTACAAAACATTCATGAGGATAATAGCGGAACGTCTTAAGATGACCCTGTCTTCAGCCCAGCCTAGAGAACAAGCGGGATTCCGGAAAGGCTTCAGCACTATGGACCACATCCACACATTACAGGAAATTATAAACAGAACGAATGAATACGAGATGCCACTCGTCCTTTGCTTTGTAGATTATGAACAGGCCTTCGACTCGGTAAGTACCTCCTCCACTCTGAAAGCTCTGAAGAATCAAGGGATAGATTCTGAGTACATCCGCCTCTTGCGCAGTGTCTACGAGAATGCCACAGCTTCTGTAATGCTTCATGAAGAGACCGATGAATTTAAGATTGAGAAGGGAGTTCGACAAGGTGACGGTCTATCTCCCATCTTGTTCACAGCCATTTTAGAAGAAGTTTTTAAAACCCTTGATTGGGAAGAGAAGGGGTTAAGAGTAAATGGGGAGTACATCAGTCACCTCCGTTTTGCAGATGATATAGTTCTCTTTGCGGCTAACGCAGAAGATCTAACTTCAAGACTTGAAGAGCTAAACACAGCAGGACAGAAGATAGGACTCAGGATAAACCTAACAAAAACAAATGTAATGTATAATTCTTTTACAGTGCAAGAGCCAGTCAAACTTCAAGGAAAACCTCTGGATGTTTGCTTGGAATACACATACCTGGGACAACTTGTAACAACAGGAGAAAAGAACAGGATTAATGAAGTAAACAGAAGAATGAAACTTGGCTGGAGCGCATTTGGAAGGAACTCACACATTCTGAAGTCAAGAATGCCAATGGTTTTGAAGAGGAAGGTCTTCAACCAATGCATTTTACCTGTGTTGACCTATGGAAGTGAAACTTGGGTGTTAAATGCTGCAATAACCCAGAGACTTCAGACAACGCAAAGGAGCATGGAGCGCTGCATGCTGGGAATCACAAGAAGAGACAGGAAACGAAACACTTGGGTGAGAATGATGACTAGAGTTACAGACATAATAGATAAGGTAAGATCACTAAAATGGAGGTGGGCCGGCCATATTGCAAGAAGAAACGACAACCGTTGGACATCTGCAGTTCTCAACTAGATACCAAGAGATGTGAAGAGACCAAGAAGACGACCTATGGACAGGTGGAACAGAGACATCATCAAGTACTTAGGTGTAACGTGGCAACGAAAAGCTCAGGACAGAGAAAATTGGAAAGTACTTGGGGAGGCCTACATCCGACGTCGGATTGAAAATGGCTGATGATGATGATGATATATACATATATATATATATATCTATTATATATAGACGCTTCTCCGGATATACTTATATATATATATATAAATATACACTGGGGATCAAAAGTCTAAGCATGTTCCACAAGTGCCACCAACTTGAAATTTTTACGACATATTGGCCATAACGTGTAACCTCCAGGAAAAAACCGACATTGAACCTCGGTGCCATGGGTTCGATTCCAGAAGGCCCCAAAGTCGCGATTTTCCCCATAAGATTACATGGCGGGGATTTTCGAAAATTTTTTTGAGGCACTTCCCGGAAAAGTAGAGAGTTCAAACTCGAGGGACCGCTAAATGCCGTGCATAGCCAACGAAAATCGGAAAGACATCTTCGAATATTGTCCTTGGTTCGATGCTAGGCCGGGGCAAAAATCGGCCGTTTAAAATGCATTGCGGCGATTTATAAGATTTTTTTTGGATCCTTTCCCGATAACATAGATACTTGAAACTCGGCACGTCGATAGATATCATGAATTTATTTCATAATCGAAATTTACATATTAGCTTATGGTCCTTGGTTCGATCCCAGAGGACCATTTGCACTTCCCAATGCTTTTCTTACGGAGATAACGGAAACAAATTTTAGGTACTTCCCGGCACGATATCGACTTCAAACTTTGCATGTAGAAAGATCAAGTCCATACAAATCAAACAGTGCATTCACAGCTATCAAAGTGTCCTGGGTTCGACACCAGGTGTCTCTGCAATCAGAAGTTGATCCGATTTTTAGGAATTATTTTAAAACCTTTGACAATAATATAGAAACTTCAAATTCGGCATATAGATAGAGATCATAAATAATATTCAGAAACTTTTTTTAGATTTCCAAGATCGTCCTTGGTTCGAATCCAGAGAGCCATTTAAATTCGTGAAAATTAGAACGTCTTTTGAGGCAGTTGTAGCCCATATTTCAGCTTGAATTTTCTCACATAGTTAGAGATGGTGATTTTCTATTGTGCTGCATAGTAAGTTCACAGTAAAGACCCGGGTTCGATGCCAGACGATGGAATTTCACCGAATTTTAAGAAAAATTTCAATCCATTTTTTTCTTTTGATGGCCGTCCCGATATGATGCCGACATGAAAATAGTGTTGTCGATCTGCTTGCAGTATGCAAGCAACATTTTACTCGTATATATATAAGTATATCCGGAGAAGCGTCTATATATAATAGATATATATATATACACTGGGGATCAAAAGTCTAAGCATGTTCCACAAGTGCCGCAGCCTTGAAATTTTTACGACATATTGGCCATAACGTGTAACCTCCAGGAAAAAGCCGACATTGAACCTCGGTGTCATGGGTTCGATTCCAGAAGGCCCCAAAGTCGCGATTTTCCCCATAAGAATACATGGTGAAGATTTTCGAAAATTTTTTTGAGGCCCTTTCCGGAAAAGGAGAGAATTGAAATTCGATGGACCGCTAGAAGCCGTGCATATCCAACGAAAATCAAAAAGACATTGCCGAATATGGTCCATGGTTCGATGCTAGGTCGGTGCAAAAATCGGCCGAAAATGCATTGCGGCGATTTTTAAGATTTTTTTTGGATCCTTTCCCGATAACATGGATACTTGAAACTCGGCACGTCGATAGATATCATGAATATATATCATAATCAAATTTTAGATGTTCGCTGATGGTCCTTGGTTCGATCCCAGAGGGCCATTTGCACTTCTCAATGCATTTCTTACGGAGATATCGGAAACAAAATTTAGGTACTTCCCGGCATGCTATCGACTTCAAACTTTGCATGATAAAAGAGCAAGTCTTTGCAAATCAAACTGTGCATTCACAGCTATCAATGTTTCCTGGGTTCGGCACCAGGTGTGTTGTGTTGTCGATCTGCTTGGGTGTCATGGGTTCGATTCCAGGGGGCCCCTAAGTCCCGATTTTTCCCGTTTAAATGCATTGCTTAGATTTTCGGGATTTAAAAAAATACTTTCTGGATAGGTAGAGAATCGAAACTCTATGAGCCTTTATATATGATCATGATCTATTGAAAAAATAAATTAGTTTTACGGAAAATAACCTGGGTTCGATGCTAGGTCAAGGCAAAAATCGGCCGTTTAAAATGCATTGTGGCAATTTTTAAGATTTTTTTTTCGACCCTTTTCCGATGGCATGGAAACTTGAAATTCCGCATGGAGTTTGAGATCATAAATATATTTTGTAATCAAATTTTACATATTTGCTGATGGTCCTTGGTTCGATCCCAGAGATCCATTTACATTCCTCAATGCATTTCTTATGGAGATAACAGAATTAGGTTTTAGGTACTTCCTGGCATGATATCAACTTTAAACTTTGTATGATACAAGATGAAGTCCTAATAAACCATACTGTGCATTCACAGCTACCAATATTTCCTGGGTTAGACACCAGGCGTCTCTACAATCAGTAAAATATTCAGATATTTAAGAATTAATTTAAACCCCTACCCAATTATACTAAAACATGAAATTAGGCATATAGATAATGAGCATGGATCCATTTGAAAAACATGTTTTAGATTTCGTAGATCGTCCTTGGTTCGAATCCAGATAGCCATTTACATTATTGAAAAGTAGAACGTCGTTTGAGGCAGTTGGAGCCAATATTTCTGCTTGAATTTTCACACATAGTAAGAGATGGTATTTTTCTGTTGTGCCGCATAGTAGGTCGACCTCAGTGTAATGGGTTCGATTCCAGCGGGCCCCAAAGTCCCGATATTCTCCATAAGAATACATGATGCGGATTTTCTAAAATTTTTTGGTGCACTTCCAGGTAAAGTAGAGAATTGAAATTCAAGGGATCGCTAGAAGCCGTGCTTATCTAACGAAAATCAAAAAGACATTTTTGAATATTGTCCATGGTTCGATGCTAGGACGGGACAAATATCGGCCGTTTAAAATGCATTGTGGCGATTTTTAAGATTTTTTTTGGACCCGTTTCCAATCGAATAGAAACTTGAAATTCGGCATGAGGTTAGATATCATGAATATATTTTATAATAAAATTTTATATATTCGTTAATTGTCCTTGGTTCGATCCCAGAGGGCCATTTAAATTCTTCAATGCATTTCTTACGGAGATAACGGAAGCAAATTTTAGGTACTTCCCGGCACGCTATCGACTTCAAACTTTCCATAAAGAAAGATCAACTCCATACAAATCAAACTGTGCATTCACAGCGTCAATATATTTTCAAAATTTTTTTAATAATACTTCCCAGACAGGTAGAGAATCGAAATTACAGATATGGTCAAGAACTATGAAAAACATTAATGACTACTAATGAGAACGTCCTGGGTTCGATGCTAGGACGATGCAAAAATCCCGCATTTAAAATGCATGGGATTGTTTTTCATTAATTTTTTGATGCACTTACCGGAATGTAAGGAAGTTTTCGCTCAGCTAGAAGATATATATTAAGAATTGGTCTAAGAAAAAAAATTTCATAAGCCCGTACTATTCCTGGGTTCGATGCCAGAGCACATTAACATTTCTCTCATAAGGAATATAAGGGAAAAGTAAGTCGTCGTTTGAGGCAGTTGAAGCCAATATTTCTGCTTGAATTTTCACACATAGTTAGAGATAGTGATCTTCTACTATGTTGCATAGGAAGTATTACCAGAAAGATCCGGGTTCGATGCCGGGCGGCAAATATGTCTCCCGTTTAAAATACATTGGGTTAGTATCTTATTATTTTTTTGATGCACTTATTGAAATGATAGGAAATTCGTACTTGGCTGGAAGATGTATGAAAAGAATTGGTTTTAGAAAAAAAAATTCTATTAGCCCGTACTATTCCTGGGTTCGATGCCAGAGCACATTAACATTTCTCTCATAAGGAATATAATGGAAAAGTTGGACGTCATTTGAGGCAATTGCAGTTAATATTTCTACTTGAATTTTCACACATAGTTACAGATGGTGATCTTCTATGGTGCTGCATAGTAAGTATGACCGGGTAGACCAGGGTTCGATGCCAGACGAATTATTTGCAGCGGAAATTAAGAATATTTTCCATCCATTTTTTTTTCTTTTGAGGACTCACTATATGTGATGCAGACAAAAAAATTGTGTTATCGATGTGCTTGCAGTATGCAAGCAACATTTTACTCGTATAATAGATAGATGCTTCTCCGGATTCATTCATGATATACCCAGATACCCAGATAGGATACTAATTCACAGGCTAAACTACTGGCGTCATTGACTCGAAATTTTTACCACGTATTGGCCATAACGTACAATCCGCCAGAAAAATTGCGATTCCGAACCTCAGTGTCATGGGTTCGATTCCAGAGGGCCTTAAAATCCCGATTTTTCCAGTTTAAATGCATTGCTTTGATTTTCAGGATTTTTTATAAAATACTTTCGGGATAGGTAGAGAATCTAAACTCAAGGAACCTATATATATGGTCATGATCTATCGAAAGGATAAATGAGTTTTACGGAAAATATCCTGAGTTTGATGCTAGGTCGAGGCAAAAATCGGCCGTTAAAAATGCATTGTGGCGATTTTTATGATTTTTTTTGGACCCTTTCCCGATGGCATGGAAACTTGAAATTCGGCATAAAGTTGGAGATCATAAATATATTTCATAATCAAATTTTTTATATTCGCTGATGGTCCTTGGTTCGATCCCAGAGGGCCATTTACATTCCTCAATGCATTTCTTATGGAGATAACGGAGACAAATCTTAGGTACTTCCCGGCATGATACCGATTTCAAACTTTGCACAAAATAAGATCAAGTCCTTAAAAATCATAATGTCCATTCACAGCGTAAAAATGTTTCTTGGGTTCCACACCAGGCGTCTCTGAAATCAGTAGTTGATCCGATTTTTAAGAATTATTTTGAACCCTATCCCAATAATATAGAAACTTGAAATTCGGCATATAGATAGAGATCATACGTACATTTCAAAAAAAAATGTTTTAGATTTCCTATGTCGTCCTTGGTTCGGGTCCAGAGATCCATTTACATTACTGAAAAGTAGAACGTCGATTGAGGCAGTTGTAGCCAATATTTCTGCCTGAATTTTCACACATAGTTAGAGATGGTGATCTTCTGTTGTGCTGCATAGTAAGTTTACCAGGAAGATCCGGGTTCGATGCCAGACGATTAAATTAAAGCGAATTCTAAGAATATTTTCAATTTTCCTTTTTTTTTCTTTTGAGGACCGTCCAGATATAATGCAGAAATTAAATTAGTGTTGTCGATCTGCTTGCAGTATGCAAGCTACATTTTACTCGTGTATATATATATATATATATATATCCCCTCCTCATCACCGCCACAGTTCATTGCCTCATCGGGGCGGAGGGGTGTTAACGGAGGTTGGAGGCGATGCATAGCCCAGGTTCAACCATGCTTAGAAGGCTTCAACAATATCTCCGGCCAAATAATGAAAGTGGCATTCACCAACCGGCAGTAGGACAGCCTGGTGAATTATTGTCCTAACCCCCCCAAATACAAGTACAATTTTCATGATGAGCTTCTTTAATGGAAATTTATCCGGACGTAAAAGCACCACCCATTCGGATGTCCGGGAGGTGGTGGCATTGAAGAGGTCCATCATGAAGAAAAGAATTACTACCCTGCAATTCACAACCTACAACTGCCGCAGCTTGAAGAGTGAAGAACGACTGCTGGAACTACTCAATGAAGCAGAGAAGATAAAATGGGATATCATCGGTCTCAGCGAAGTCAGAAGAAAATCAGAGGAGCTACTTACACTAAAGGAAGGACACTTTTTCTTTTAAAGGAGTACCAAGGATGGAAGAAATGGAGGCGTTGGATTTTTGATCAACAAGAGATGGAAGGATAATGTGGTGAAAATCGAAGGTGTATCAGATAGAATTTGTAAACTCATACTGAAGATCAATGAGCATTACTCAGTACAGGTCATCCAAGTCTACGCACCAACAGCGGCAAGCAGTGAAGAGGAAATTGAAAACTTCTACCAAACTCTCGGCACTGAACATGACAAGGAGGCCCACTACTATAAAGTCATTATGGGAGATTTTAATGCTCGTGTAGGGCAGCGGGAAACTGATGACACTGTCGCAGGACAATATGGACTGGGCCAGAGAAATGAGCGAGGTCACCGCTTAGTAGAGTTTGCAGAATGCACCAATATGTATATAACAAATACATACTTTAAGAAAAATCCTACAAGGAAATGGACGTGGAGAGGTCCCAATGGAACAAAAAATGAAATAGACTACATATTGGTAAACAGACTCTACACTGTAACTAACGGTGAAGTTTTGAATAATTTCAACACTGGAATAGACCACAGAATTGTTAGATGCAGAATCAATATTAACCCCCAAATGGAACGAAAGAAGTTGGTTTCTTGCAAGAAGGAGGAGATAAATATTGATAAACTATCAAATAACGAGAAAAAGTTTCAGCTGAAACTTAGAAATAGATTCTCAGCACTTCAGGAGGAAGAACTCGAAACCAAAGTTATGGAAATTGTAAAGAAAGCGGCAGAGGAAGTAGCAAGCATGCCAAGAAAACCTAAGGATAAGAAATTTAGTGATAGAACCCGGAAAATGATGAAACGACGGAAGGAACTGAAGAATTTAAACACTCCAAGTGATAATATCGAATATGCCGAGCTTTGCAAAGCAATCAGAGTAGCAATCAAGGAAGACGTGAGGAATTTTAATGAAAAGATTGCGCAAGAGGCCATAGAAAATAACAAAAGCATAAAGAGGGCTAGAAGACGCCTAGCAATTGGTAAGAAACAGATTTTAGCCTTAACGAAAGTAGATGGCACCACAACATATAACAGACCAGCAATATTGAGGATTGTAGCAGAATACTTTGGCAACCTATACAAGAAGATAGGAAACGCCGAAGAGGAGAACCAAGATGAAAGCCAAAGCTCACAAAATCTCCTCTCAATCCTCCCAGAAGAAGTAATGGCGGCGATTAAGCAGATGAAGAATGGGAAAGCAGGAGGAGCAGATGGGGTGTTGGCGGAATATATGAAAGCTGGTGGAACAGAGATTGCTAATGTTTTAGCACAATTATTCAGTAATTGTCTAAAACAAGGAATGATTCCCAAGGAATGGAACCACGCAAGGATTGCCCTTCTGCACAAGAAAGGAAGCAAAGAAGATTTGAAAAACTATCGCCCCATTAGCCTCCTTCCAGTTGTCTACAAAACATTCATGAGGATAATAGCGGAACGTCTTAAGATGACCCTGTCTTCAGCCCAGCCTAGAGAACAAGCGGGATTCCGGAAAGGCTTCAGCACTATGGACCACATCCACACATTACAGGAAATTATAAACAGAACGAATGAATACGAGATGCCACTCGTCCTTTGCTTTGTAGATTATGAACAGGCCTTCGACTCGGTAAGTACCTCCTCCACTCTGAAAGCTCTGAAGAATCAAGGGATAGATTCTGAGTACATCCGCCTCTTGCGCAGTGTCTACGAGAATGCCACAGCTTCTGTAATGCTTCATGAAGAGACCGATGAATTTAAGATTGAGAAGGGAGTTCGACAAGGTGACGGTCTATCTCCCATCTTGTTCACAGCCATTTTAGAAGAAGTTTTTAAAACCCTTGATTGGGAAGAGAAGGGGTTAAGAGTAAATGGGGAGTACATCAGTCACCTCCGTTTTGCAGATGATATAGTTCTCTTTGCGGCTAACGCAGAAGATCTAACTTCAAGACTTGAAGAGCTAAACACAGCAGGACAGAAGATAGGACTCAGGATAAACCTAACAAAAACAAATGTAATGTATAATTCTTTTACAGTGCAAGAGCCAGTCAAACTTCAAGGAAAACCTCTGGATGTTTGCTTGGAATACACATACCTGGGACAACTTGTAACAACAGGAGAAAAGAACAGGATTAATGAAGTAAACAGAAGAATGAAACTTGGCTGGAGCGCATTTGGAAGGAACTCACACATTCTGAAGTCAAGAATGCCAATGGTTTTGAAGAGGAAGGTCTTCAACCAATGCATTTTACCTGTGTTGACCTATGGAAGTGAAACTTGGGTGTTAAATGCTGCAATAACCCAGAGACTTCAGACAACGCAAAGGAGCATGGAGCGCTGCATGCTGGGAATCACAAGAAGAGACAGGAAACGAAACACTTGGGTGAGAATGATGACTAGAGTTACAGACATAATAGATAAGGTAAGATCACTAAAATGGAGGTGGGCCGGCCATATTGCAAGAAGAAACGACAACCGTTGGACATCTGCAGTTCTCAACTAGATACCAAGAGATGTGAAGAGACCAAGAAGACGACCTATGGACAGGTGGAACAGAGACATCATCAAGTACTTAGGTGTAACGTGGCAACGAAAAGCTCAGGACAGAGAAAATTGGAAAGTACTTGGGGAGGCCTACATCCGACGTCGGATTGAAAATGGCTGATGATGATGATGATATATACATATATATATATATATCTATTATATATAGACGCTTCTCCGGATATACTTATATATATATATATAAATATACACTGGGGATCAAAAGTCTAAGCATGTTCCACAAGTGCCACCAACTTGAAATTTTTACGACATATTGGCCATAACGTGTAACCTCCAGGAAAAAACCGACATTGAACCTCGGTGCCATGGGTTCGATTCCAGAAGGCCCCAAAGTCGCGATTTTCCCCATAAGATTACATGGCGGGGATTTTCGAAAATTTTTTTGAGGCACTTCCCGGAAAAGTAGAGAGTTCAAACTCGAGGGACCGCTAAATGCCGTGCATAGCCAACGAAAATCGGAAAGACATCTTCGAATATTGTCCTTGGTTCGATGCTAGGCCGGGGCAAAAATCGGCCGTTTAAAATGCATTGCGGCGATTTATAAGATTTTTTTTGGATCCTTTCCCGATAACATAGATACTTGAAACTCGGCACGTCGATAGATATCATGAATTTATTTCATAATCGAAATTTACATATTAGCTTATGGTCCTTGGTTCGATCCCAGAGGACCATTTGCACTTCCCAATGCTTTTCTTACGGAGATAACGGAAACAAATTTTAGGTACTTCCCGGCACGATATCGACTTCAAACTTTGCATGTAGAAAGATCAAGTCCATACAAATCAAACAGTGCATTCACAGCTATCAAAGTGTCCTGGGTTCGACACCAGGTGTCTCTGCAATCAGAAGTTGATCCGATTTTTAGGAATTATTTTAAAACCTTTGACAATAATATAGAAACTTCAAATTCGGCATATAGATAGAGATCATAAATAATATTCAGAAACTTTTTTTAGATTTCCAAGATCGTCCTTGGTTCGAATCCAGAGAGCCATTTAAATTCGTGAAAATTAGAACGTCTTTTGAGGCAGTTGTAGCCCATATTTCAGCTTGAATTTTCTCACATAGTTAGAGATGGTGATTTTCTATTGTGCTGCATAGTAAGTTCACAGTAAAGACCCGGGTTCGATGCCAGACGATGGAATTTCACCGAATTTTAAGAAAAATTTCAATCCATTTTTTTCTTTTGATGGCCGTCCCGATATGATGCCGACATGAAAATAGTGTTGTCGATCTGCTTGCAGTATGCAAGCAACATTTTACTCGTATATATATAAGTATATCCGGAGAAGCGTCTATATATAATAGATATATATATATACACTGGGGATCAAAAGTCTAAGCATGTTCCACAAGTGCCGCAGCCTTGAAATTTTTACGACATATTGGCCATAACGTGTAACCTCCAGGAAAAAGCCGACATTGAACCTCGGTGTCATGGGTTCGATTCCAGAAGGCCCCAAAGTCCCGATTTTCTCCATAAGGATACATGGTGAAGATTTTCGAAAATTTTTTTGAGGCATTTCCCGTAAAGGTAGAGAGTTGAAACTCAAGTGACCGCTAGATGCCGTGCATAGCCAACGAAAATCGGAAAGACATCTTCGAAAATTGTCTTTGGTTCGATGCTAGGCCGGGGCAAAAATCGGCCGTTTAAAATGCATTGCGGCGAGTTTGAAGATTTTTTTTGGATCCTTTCCCGATAACATGGATACTTAAAACTCGGCACGTGGATAGATATCATGAATATATTTCATAATTAAATTTTACATTTTAGCGTATGGTCCTTGGTTCGATCCCAGAGGGCCATTTGCACTTCTAAATGCATTTCTTACGGAGAAAACGGAAACAAACTTTAGGTACTTCCCGGCATGCTAACGACTTCATACTTTGCATGATAAAAGACCAAGTCTTTACAAATCAAACTGCGCATTCACAGCTACCAGTATTTGCTGGGTTCGACACCAGGAGTCTCTGCAATCAGAAGTTGAACCGATTTTTAGGAATTATTTTGAAACCTTTCCCCATAATATAGAAACTTGAAATTCAGCATATATATAGAAATCGTAAATAACTTTCAGAAATATCTTTTAGATTTCCAAGATCGTCCTTGGTTCGAATCCAGAGAGCCATTTAAATTCGTGAAAATTAGAACGTCTTTTGAGGCAATTGTAGCCCATATTTCTGCTTGAATGTTCACTCATTGTTAGAGATGGTGATCTTCTATTGTGCTGCATAGTATGTTCAACAGTAAGACCCGGGTTCGATGCCAGACGATGGAATTTCAGCGAATTTTAAGAAAAATTTCAAACAATTTTTTTCTTTTGATGGCCGTCCCGATATGATGCCAACATGAAAATAGTGTTGTCCATCTGCTTGCAGTATGCAAGCAACATTTTACTCGTATATATATATATATATAATATATATATTATATATATATATATATATATATATATATATATATATATATATATATATATATAAAATGTAGCTTGTGTACTGCAACCAAATCGGCAATACTAATTTCATATCGGCATCACATCGGGACGGTCCTCATAAGAAAAAAAAGGATTTAATTTTTTCTTAAAATTCGCTGAAATTTCATCGTCTGGAATCGAACCCGGGTCTTACTGGAAAACCTACTATGAAACACAATAGAAGATCACCATCTCTAACTATGTGTGAAAATTCAAGTAGAAATATTGGCTACAACTGCCTCAAAAGACGCGCTAATGTTCACGAATGTAAATGGCTCTCGGGACTCGAACCAAGGACGATCTTGGAAATTTAAAAAATGTTTCTGAAAGTTATTATTGATCTCAATCTATATGCCAAATTTCAAGTTTCTATATTATTGGGAAAGGTTTCAAAATAATTCCTAAAAATCGGATCAACTTCTGATTGCAGAGACACCTGGTGTCGAACCCAGGACACATTGATAGCTATGAATGCATAGTTTGATTTGTTAAGACTGGTTCTTCTATCATGCTAAGTTTTAAGTCGATCGCATGCGGGGAAGTACCTTAAACTTGTTTCCGTTATCTCCATAAGAAATGCATTGAGGAATGTAAATGGCCCTCTGGGATCGAACCAAGGAACATCAGGGAAAACATAAAAATCGATTATGAAATATATTTATGATATCTAACCCCATACCAAATTTCAATGTACCATGCCATCGGGAAAGGGTCCAAAAAAAATCTTAAAAATCGCCATCATGCATATTAAACGGCAGATTTTTGCATCGACCTAGCATCGAACCCAGGTTATTTTCCGTAAAACTCATTTATGTTTTCGATAGACCATGACCATATATAAAGGCTCCTTGAGTTTTAAGTCCCTACCTATCCGGCAAGTATTTATTTTTAATTCCCGAAAATCAAAGCAATGCATTTAAACGGGAAAAATCGGGAATTTGGGGCCCTCTGGAATCGAACCCATGATACTATGGATCAAAATCGGATTTTTTGTGGAGGTTTCAAGTCATGGCCAATACGTCGTAAAAATTTCAGCTCAATCACTCTTGTGGTTTAGGCTGTGAGTTTGTATCCTCTCTATATATATATATATATGGATACATGAATGAATCCGGAGAAGCATCTGCGACTTTGATCCTCAGTGTCATAGGTTCGATTCTAGAGGGCCCCAAAGTCCCGATTTTTCCCGTTTAAATGCATTGCTTTGATTTTCGAAAATTTTTTTGAGGCACTTCCCGGAAAAGTAGAGAGTTGAAATTCAAGGGATCGCTAGAAGCCGTGCAAATCCAACGTTTATCAGAAAGACATCGCCGAATATGGTTCATGGTTCGATGCTAGGTCGGGGCAAGAATCGGCCGTTTAAAATGCATTGCGGAGATTTTGAAAAATTTTTTTGGGTCCTTTCCCGATAACATGGATACTTGAAACTCGGCACGTCGATAGATATCATAAATATATATCGTAATCAAATTTTTCTTGTTCGCTGATGGTCCTTGGTTCGATCCTAGAGGACCATTTGCACTTCTCAATGCATTCCTTACGGAGATAACGGAAACAAAATTAAGGTACTTCCCGGCATGCTATCGACTTCAAACTTTGCAAGATACAAGAAAAAGTCTTTACAAATCAAACTTTGCATGCACAGCTTACAATATGTCCTGGGTTCGACACCAGGTGTCTCTGCAATCAGAAGTTGATCCGATTTTTAGGAATTATTTGGAAACCTTTCCCAATAATATAGAAATTTGAAATTCTGCATATAGATAGAAATCATAAATAACTTTCAGAAATATCTTTTAGATTTCCAAGATCGTCCTTGGTTCGAATCCAGAGAGCCATTTACTTTCGTGATAATTAGAACGTCTTTTGAGGCAGTTGTAGCCAATATTTCTGCTTGAATTTTCTCACATGGTTAGAGATGATGATCTTCTATTGTGCTGCATAGTTAGTTCACCAGTAAGTTCCGGGTTCGATGCCAGACGATGAAATTTAAGCGAATTTTAAGAAAAATTTCAATCCTTTTTTATTTCTTTTGAGGAGCGTTCCGATATGATGCCGATATGAAATAAGTATTGCCGATCTGCTTGCAGTATGCAAGCTACATTTTACTCGTATATATATATATCTATTATATACGAGTAAAATGTTGCTTGCATACTGCAAGCAGATCGACAACACTATTTTCATGTCGGCATCATATCCGGACGGCCATTAAAGAAAAAAAAAGATTGAAATTTTTCATAAATTTGCCTAAATTCCATCGTCCGGCATCGAACCCGGGTCTTTACTGTGAACTTACTATGCAGCACAATAGAACATCAACATCTCTAACGATGTGTGAAAATTTAAGCAGAAATATGGGCTACAACTGCCTCAAAAGACGTTCTAATTTTTACTATATTCTTCTATATATATAAAAAAAAATTCCTAAAAATCGGACAATGTACTGATTATAGAGACACCTGGTGTCGAACCCGGGAAATATTGTTAGCTGGGAAAGCACATTATGACTTATAAGTACTTCATCTTATATTATGCAAAGTTTGAAGTCGATATCATGCTGGGAAGTACATAAAACCTTTTTCCGTTATCTCCATAAGAAATGCATTGAGGAATGTAAATGGCTCTCTGGGATCGAACCAAGGACCATCAGCGAATATGTAAAATTTGATTATGAAATATATTTATGATCTCCAACTTCATGCCGAATTTCAAGTTTCCATGTCATCGGAAAGGGGTCCAAAAAAAATCTTAAAAATCGCCACAATGTATTTTAAACGGCCGATTTTTGCCTTGACCTAGCATCGAACCCAGGATATTTTCCGTAAAACTTATTTATGTTTTCGATAGATCATGACCATATATATCGGCTCCTTGAGTTTTAAGTCCCTACCTATCCGGCAAGTATTTTTTTAAAATTCCCGAAAATCAACGCAATGCATTTAAATGGGAAAAATCGGGACTTTGGGGCCCTCTGGAATCGAACCCATGACACTGAGGTTCAAAATCACAATTTTTCTGGCGGTTACACGATATGGCCAATACATCGTAAAAATTTCAAGCCGATGATGCTTGTGGTTTAGGCTGTGAATTAGTATCCTATCTATATACCTATCTATATATATATACGAGTAAAATGTAGCTTGCATACTGCAAGCAGATCGACAACACTAATTTCATGTCGGCATCATATCGGGACGGCCCTCAAAGAGAGAAAAATGGATTGAAATTTTTCTTAAAATTCGCTGAAATTCCATCGTCTGGCATCGACCCCGGGTCTTTACTGTTGAACTTACTATGCAGCACAATAGAACATCGCCATCTCTAATTATGTGTGAAAATTCAAGCAGAAATATGGGCTACAACTGCCTCAAAAGACGTTCTCATTTTCACGAATTTAAATGGCTCTCTGGATTCGAACCAAGGACGATCTAGGAAATATAAAATGTGTTTTCGAAATGTATCTATAAGTTCTATATATATGCCGAATTTCAAGTTTTAATATTATTGGGAAGGGGTTCAAAATAATTCTTAAAACTCGGATCAGTGACTGATTGTAGAGACGCCTGGTGTCGAACCCTGGACGTATTGGAAGCTGTAAATGCACAAAATGCCTTGCTAGGACTTGATCTAATTTCATACAAAGTTTGAAGTCGATATCATACCGGGAATTACTTACCTAAAATGTGTTTCTGTTATCCCCATAAGAAATGCATTGTGGAGTGCAAATGGCACTCTGGATTCGAACCAAGGACGATCTTGGAAATCTAAAATAATTTTCTGAATTTTATTTATGATCTCTATCTACATGCCGAATTTCAAGTTTCTATATTGTTAGGAAAGTGTTCAAAATAATTATTGAAAATCGGATCAGTTACTGATATTAGAGACACCTGGTGTCGAACCCAGGACACATTGACAGCTGGAAATGCACAGTTTAATTTGTATACACTTAATCTTTCTTAGTCCAAAGTTTGAAGTCTTTATCGTGCCGGGAAGTACCTATAATTTGTTTCCGTTATCTCCGTAAGAAATGCATTGAGGAATTTAAATGGCCCTCTGGGATCGAACCAGGGACCATCAGCGAATATGTAAAATTTGATCCAGAAATTTATTATTGATCTCCAACTCCATGCCGAATTTCAAGTTTCCATGCCATCGGGAAAGGGTCCAAAAAAAATCTTAAAAATCGCCACAATGCAATGTAAACGGCCGATTTTTGCCCCGAGCTAGCATCGAACCCAGGATATTTTTCGTAGTACTCATTTATGTTTTCGATAGATCATGACCATATATATAGGCTCCTTGAGTTTTGATCCGATACCTATCCGGAAAGTATTTCTTTAAATTCCTGAAAATCAAAGCAATGCATTTAAACGGGAAAATTCGGGACTTTGAGGCCCCATGGAATCGAACCCATGACATCGAGGTTCAAAATCGCAATTTTTCTGGAGGTTATACGTTATGGCCAATATGTCGTAAAAATTTCAAGCCATTGACGCTAGTGGTTTAGCCTGTGACTTTGTATCCTCTCTATATATATATATATATATGAATATATGATATATGAATGAATCCGGAGAAGCATCTATATATAATAGATGAATGAATCCGGAGAAGCATCTATATATAATAGATATATATACGAGTAAAATGTAGCTTGCATACTGCAAGCAGATCGACAACACTAATTTTAAGTCGGCATCATATCGAGTGAGTCCTCAAAAGAAAAAAAAATGGATTGAAAATATTCTGATTATTCACTGCAATTTATTCGTCCGGCATCGAACCCGGATCTTCCTGGTGATACTTACTATGCAACACAATATAAGTTCACCATCTCTAACTATCTGTGAAAATTCAAGCAGAAATATTATCTGCAACTGCCTCAAACGACGTCCTACTTTTCCCTTATATTTCTTATGAGAGAAATGTTAATGTGCTCTGGCATCGAACCCAGGAATAGTACGGTCGTATGAAAATTTTTTTCTGATACCAATTCTTACCGTACACATTCCAGCTAAGCACAAACTTCCTTTTATTTCGAGAAATTCATCAAAAAAAATAATGAAAAACTACTCCAATGTATTTTAAAGGGCAGATCTTTGCATCGTCCTAGCATTGAACCCAGGATATTTTTTGTAAAAGTCATTAATGCTTTCGAAAAACCAAGACCATAAATATAGGCTCCTTGAAATTTATTTCTCTACCTATCCGGGAAGTATTTTTTAAAAATTCCCGAAAATCACGGCAATGCATTTAAACGGGAAAAATCGGGACTTTTGGGCCCTCTGGAATCGAACCTATGACACTGAGGATCAAAGTCGCTTTTTTCCTGGGGGTTTCACGTTATGGCCAATACGTCATAAAAATTTCAAGGCAATGACGCTTGTAGTTTAGCCTGTGAATTAGTATCCTATCTATATAGCTATATAGCTATATGGCTATATATATGAATGAATCCGGAGAAGCATCTATGTATAAAAGATATATATATATATATATATATATATATATATATATATATATATATATATATATATATATATATATATATATATAGATGCTTCTCCGGATTCATTCATGTATCCATATATATATATACGAGTAAAATGTTGCTTGCATACTGCAAGCAGATCGACAACACTAATTTCATATCGGCATTATATCGGGACGGTCCTCAAAAGAAAAAAAAAGGATTTAATTTTTTCTTAAAATTCGCTAAAATTCTATCGTCTGGCATCGAACCTGGGTCTTACTGGTAAACCTAATATGAAACACAATAGAAGATCACCATCTGTAACTATGTGTGAAAATTCAAGCAGAAATAATGGCTACAACTGCATCAAAAGACGTTCTAATTTTCACGAATGTAAATGGCTCTGGAACTCGAACCAAGGACGATCTTGGAAATCTAAGAGATGTTTCTGAAAGTTACTTATGATCTCTATCTATACGCCGAATTTCAAGTTTCTATATTATTGGGAAAGGTTTCAAAATAATTCCTTAAAATCGGATCAACTTCTGATTGCAGAGACACCTGGTGTTGAACCCAGGACATATTGTAAGCTGTGAATGCACAGTTTGATTTGTATAAATTTGCTCTTGTGTCATGCAAAGTTTGAAGTCGATAGCATGTCGGGAAGTACCTAAATTTTGTTCCCGTTATCTCCGTAAGAAATGCATTGAGAAGTGCAAATGTCCCTCTGGGATCGAACCAAGGACCATCAGCGAACATGTAAAATTTGAATATGAAATATATTCATGATATCCGACCTCATGCCGAATTTCAAGTTTCCATGCCATCCGCAAATGGTCCATATAAAATCTTAAATATCGCCGCAATGTATTTTAAACGGCCGATTTTTGCCCCAACCTAGCATCGAACCATGGACAGTATTCGAAGATGTCTTTTTGATTTTCGTTAGATATCCACGGCATCTAGCGATCCCTCTAATTTCAATTCTCTACCTTTCCGGGAAGAAATATTATATATATACGAGTAAAATGTAGCTTGCATACTGCAAGCAGATCGACAACACCAATTTCATGTCGGCATCATATCGGGACGGCCCTCAAAAGAAAAAAAAGGGATTGAAAATATTCTTAAAATTCGCTTTAATTTAATTGTCTGGCATCGATCCAAGGCCTTCCTGGTGAACCTACTATGCAGCACAACAGAAAATCATCACCTCTTACTATGTGTGAAAATTCAAGCAGAAATATTGGCTCCAACTGCCTCAAACGACGTCCTAGTTTTCAATAATGTAAATATCTCTCTGGATTCGAACCAAGGACGATCTAGGAAATCTAAAACTTATATAAATATAATAGATATATATATATGGAGATATTTTGCAAAAACGGAAATTTGCTTCTAAGAATAAAGCTCGACCTCCGGTAAATCGATTTACTCCAAAAACTAATCAACTCTGACAGCACCCACCACAGTGCCATATATGAAGTTTGGTATGAAGACAACTGATAGTTTTTACATTAGAATGCCCACAAGCACACACACACTTACACACACACACACACACATACACAGAGACATCATTCCAAAAATGGTCAAAACGTGTTCTAAGGACCACAAAACATGTATTTCTGTTGAATTCTTGAAGTCAATTTTTTCATGAAAACAATACTTTCTCTATACTATTGTTCGCATCTAGGGTGGTAATAATTAAAGACGGAACCTTTGTTCTTAGTGGACTGTATTTGTCTATGAGTTGTTACAAGTTCAAATCACAGGATCGCTATGCGTCTCACTGATCTTCACCATACAAAGCCAAACGGGCGACTGAAGACTCAGGTGACGCCACAGACCCTTTTCCCCACCCTTACCGTCCTTTCGTCATCGCCTTACCAGACCACAAATTTGACAACAATCGTAACATACCGCCCGCCAAAAAGGATTAAAGTTCATTTTTCTCCTCTTGAGAAGGGAGAGGACACAATTTACTAATGGGGCGTTAAAATGTTCCATGAGAGTTTATAACTGTGGCCACACGAACGAGTCCAACAACACCTGGATGCAACTCGTCGATGACCGCAAGTTTCCACATTAATAGGGAAGTATTATCGTCCTTTAGTAATACCATCATGCCGGGGCGAACATTAGACAATTTGCTGGACCACTTGGCTCGTTGCTGGAGCTGGGTCAAATAATCATTTGATCAACTCCTTCAGAAGTGCAGCAGCATTACTTGTAGTAATTTCCATCTGGAAAGCAAACCAATACGAGCATTACTTAGATCTGGCTCAGGAAGGGAAATTAAGGCGGCTCCAATAAGAAAGTGACCGGGCGTTGAAGGTAAAGGATCATTAGGATCATCTGATAAAGGTATCAAAGGTCTAGATTTTAGGCATGTCTCTATTTGAGTCAGTAGTGTCTTTGTTCTTCAAATATAAGGCAATCGGCTCCCACAACTCGTCGCAAGTGATGCTTCATTGATTTAACCCCGGCCTCCCAAATACCTCCAAAGTGAAAATCTTGGGCCAGAATGAATTTCCATTTGATGCCTTCTTGTGGGATGTAATCTTGGCTAACGCTTGATACTTGGATTGATCGGAAAGCCTCTGCCAACTCAAGTTGATCTCTTGCTACACCTACGAAGTTGGTGCCGTTGTCACTGTATATTGCAGAGCAAATACCGTGCCTTGCAATGAATCTTTGTGGCGTGGTGTTAGTGATTTTGTTGAATTAGGAACAAACTTCATGTGCCCTAATCCTTCGTATTCATCCGGGAATGCATCATACTCTTCCTTGAGTGCTGAGTCCCTTCTGAGACGTCTCTCAAGATGATGCAGTCGTGACTTGGCTGCCTCTTGAGATTCTCCAAATTCAGTAGGCTTCCTCCGGAAAGGAAGGCTCACGATGAATCGGCCTTCATGATCTCTTCTTCTGTACATCGTAAAATGCTGCTCACATTCTCTCTCTTCAATCGTTGTCAGCTTCTGACAAAAATCTTCTATTTCCAATAATGTTTGAAGTTGTTCTTCTAAATTAGAGTTTTCTCTCACCATGAATGTTCCCAATGGCTGAGTCTGTAGATCTCGCTGAAATGGTGCATCAAATCTTCCTGCTAAAATCCAGCCTAACTCAGAATCCTGAAAAATCGGATAAGGTCCAGGTCTAATCTGTTTACCTGGCTTAAGAATGCTGAAGAAAACCTCCGCCCCAATCAGCATCACAACTTTGTATATGGAGAAAGTAAAAAAATAGAGGTATGCGTAACTGAATTTGCAAAAAAAAATCCCATTACGTCCATGGACACTCTAGTGTATACACTGTGTACAAAATGCTGGTAGTTGTCTATGCCGAAAGTCTTATGTAAGTGCCAATTCAAAATCGTTCATTAAAAAGTTCATCCACTGGGTGGTATTTGGTGGCTGCTGATGGCAATCATCATCTGGGCCCAGTTTGTTTTTCAAAGCAGCACCACCTCCTAATGCTTTGATTACCCTATTCAGTCTTTCATAATGCTCTTTTAAGCTAAAACCTCTGCTTGTTTCACTGTGCGTCTGATGTTTTTAATTTTTAATAGATGTGTTCCTAATGGTAGTTAAGCACATTTTTTCATGTTCTTTTATTTCTTTTGAAGAACCTAATCATTGTTTTTCATTCCAATGTTTATCATTTTATACATGTTTTGTAAATTTTAATTTGTTTCATAATCTTACCATAAGAGCACACCCTTCTCCTCCCCATTATCTGAATAATATTTTTTGGTAGTTTAAGTTTATTGCTGACTGATGCGCTTTTACATTCTTATGTTTTTTATTCTAAGGTGCTTGACATTTAGATCATTTTATAATATTTCCATGAGAATGTGCTTCTCCTCCCCCATTATTGCAATTATATATTTCTTTTTTTTAGTTTTAAACTTTTGACTATCACTGATTGATATTCATTATTTTTTAAGTTTTGAAGCAGAAGAAGCCAAATATAATACAGAAAGAGTTCTTCTCATTAGCAAGAGGAATTCTGACAGCTTGGAGTGTAAGATAATTATAATAGTTCTATTTAACTTTCATTTAAGTACCTAATATCTACCCGCCTTGTTACCAGCCAATTTGCTATATCTGAGAGAATATTTCGTCTGGTAATTTTTATTATTTCATTCATGTAGTCCAGAATGAAGAGTTCTGTGCATGGAAAGGAAATCCTAAATGCTTTCTATCTTTAACAGGTGTGATATATTGTAAGTAAATTTACAAATCCTTTATTGTTGCTCAGATGCTTCCTTCTTTTTTCCAAGAGAATTTTTAGTCTTCTAATTTTTTCATTTATGTAATTTCCGGAGTGAAGAGATTAGCGGGAATTTTTTTGTTGGGAAAATTTTTCAGTTTTGGAATCTCCTGACAAACCTAAGGTTTGACAGTACCCATTTAATGTAACTTCTATTTATATTCTTTTTCCTCAACGTTATCTATGTACTGATTTTTGTAAGCAAATAACTGGCATACTTTTCTGTCATTCTTGAATATTTTGCATTCTGCAATTGTTATATATATATTGTGAATCTCACTAAATCAGCTAAGAAATTTATGAATAATCATGAATTACTTAGCTGATATTTATATTATTTAAAAAGGAGACACAACTGCTTAAGAGTAAACAGTGCATTAACCATACTTTTCTTCCAGTTACCAAAAAATACATTTCTTAACATTAAAATCTTAAATTTTGACACATTCAGTTTTTGCTTATTAACCCATAAATGCAAAAAATATGAAGAAGTTCCCTATGCCTTGAAAATTGACACAATTCATGTGTTACTATCATTTATATGAGAAATAACTTTGATGGCCCAAAAGTCCTTGAATTCTCAATTATTGGACTGGAAACCGATGAAACTTAGTTTTTTAGTAGAAGACTGAATATATCTGGAAATTCAATTATTTTATTATGCAGTTTGGGGCTTTCAGCTTTCTAGGAACTTTTATCAAATTCTATCTTCATTCTTTTGAACCATAAATGCCTATGTATTTTTTTTAATGAAGACTTCGAAGAAATGAAAAGTTTGTTTTCCTGTCTTTAAGGTTCTTCTTCTTTAGCAAATTTAAATTAGAAACACTGATCCTTACAAATTCTAGAACAGAACTGGAAGAAGGGAAAATATATAAAGATTCATATTTTGGATGTGAAAAATACCTTTTGAATCAAAATTATGAAAATTATGGTAAAATAAACTAACATTATGTAAAATTTCATGGTAATAGACAATTAGTCCCCATGACAAACAAAATGATTGTCGAATCTGAGTACAAGCATTTTCCCATAAAAATACACGGGGCATTCAGGACTTCACAGATATGCCAAATAAATTATTTAAGTAATTTATACATCAAATTGTTATTGATTCACTTTTCAAGCATTTTGGTTTATAAGAACCATATGGAATCAATTATGCATGTACAGTAGAAGACCGTTATTACAAGTTCGGCATAAAATGAGAGTTGCATTATAGCGAGAGATTTTAGTTGTCCATCTCACTGCAGAAAGAATAGAAAGTTACGTCCGTTACAACAAGAGGTAATTTCTGAAGTATCGTTATAACGGGTGAGATGCTGCTTTTACAGAAGGCATATCTCGGAATCGTCAATCAACTTGAGGGACGAAGTTCAACAAGCCAACAGTAATCTGAGGTGCATTATCTCTTCAAACGGCAGAAAAATATTAAATGTAAAAATTATCGTCACCTAATTCATGCATTTTTTTCCACAAGTCGCACCCTTCCTTGGCAAAGATGCTTCAGGAAGCTTTGATTAGAAACGTCTCACGTGTTTCACTCTCCCCTTTATCCCTCCGTACATCTCATCACCTTGTCTTTTGTTTCTTTCTGGTGACGACCCCTCTAGTCAGCGCTGGAATTTTTAAATGAATTCCCATCATATTGGTATCCACCCGTTGGATTTGTTTCCATACGAAGCACCAAATCATCTGATCCAGGATCAGTGGGAATACAGGAGATAAAAGCAGTGCTGATTCGGATTCCCTCTTCCCCTCCCTCGCAACTCAGTCTTTGCTCATGAAGGGTGTGAATAAAAAATATTTCGAGAAGGCAATTTTATATGAATTAAGATTATCAAATGACAACATTATTTTTTTAAGATTATTGAGCAACAATTTTCCACATTTTATATTAGCAGATGCAGTTTTGTCATGATGTATTAATCAATAAAATTATATATTAACTCGTAAGAAATGGGTACCCTGAAATTTGAGCGTCGGATATTGAAAAATCATTTGCTCGAAAATGTAATACGCCCATTAAGATATTCATGCAGTCACGCCAGTCGCTGCACCTTATAGGTCTGTACTATACAGGTGTACGCAAATATATGCATATATTTATACATGTATACACTGTATGCAAAGTTTTGGTAGTGGTCTACTCCAAAAGTCCTATGTAAGTGCCAGTTCAAAATCATTCATTTAAAATTATTAATTTCCTTTCAATTAGAAATTGTTTACAGTCTACAGTTTTGTATACAGTCCAAACATCAATAGTGGATTGGTGGAACGTTTGACGAGTTATATGGAACCAGGGTGAGCCTAGGATGCGGCTGGCCCCACGCCACGGGACATGCCAACAAGTAGTATTGTACCTAAATCTATTATAATCGTATACATACAATGTTTATCATATTCATGCTTGGCTTAACCCCCATCGTTTTGGTTGTCAATATATTCACCTCCCATCGTTAAAACATGGATAACTCACCATGCAATTTTCAGCATGTTTCACCATCAACATGGATGTGGCCTCCTCCAACATCTTCTCTTGTGCCTCTTTATTAATTCCTTTCGAACCATTTTCTAATGAAGGAAACCACAGACCAATGATGCGCTCAGTAACATATGCAAGCTCCATGGATAGGGCTATGGAAAAAAAATTATTACCATTATTGTTGATCTTTCACTGTAATCCAGCAAATGCATTTTAAATGCAATATAAAATTTAGCAAAAACAGCCCTTCACAACTTTTGTAGATAAGATCACACACAATTAATTAAAAAGGGTGTAGAACTAACAGGGAAAGTAATACCTACCACATGTTAACAGAATTAATTTCATTCTCACTGTATATTGTGTACTTTACAATGATTTTCCTTTAGGTTTAAGAGATGAGCCATCACATAATACTCAAGCCATAATGGTAAATACTTTTGTCTTACTTGGTTTTTTTATTGTAACACTTACTGCGCTTCTAATAATTTATGGGAAATATTGAAGCATCAAAAATGCATATTTTTGTATTTCATAAAACTATTTCCTCATTTACTCATTAATGTTATCATGATCTTTGAACTATTTAGTTATGAAATCCAAAGCCGCCTCGTGCTCTGAAGTAGACCTCTATTTAAATAGTTCCTTTCTTTGAAGCTCCAGAAAATTGATAATAGTGTTATGAAGGTGGAAAGTGGGGGACTTGTGGATGCAATGGAGTTTGTGTTCGCGACGGGGTTGGATTGTTGAAAAAGGAGAGAGAACGCAAAAAATATCAACCAAAACGTCATTATTATAACAGTATGTGCCAAGCAATATGTGTGTTTCATGGTTCTTACATTTTTTTCCACTTTGCCAAATTCTTGAAATATTAGAATTTATTAGCTGTTTAATTTTAGATAATATAACTAAAATTTCAATTCAGGGTATGGAAAGATTCAATCTGTGGAAAGTACCGAAGTTTGGAGTATATATTTAAGATTTGATTATTTATTTCCTTGTATTGTTCGATTCTCAATGATATATCATGATCAATTTAACAGTTGAAATGACTCGGGACAAAAGCAATGAATTGGCACAGCATAAGATTCCAGGCAATGGAAAAAGGTAGAATGCAATATTTATAAATTTGGCTTTAATCTTTTTAGAAAATAATAAGTATTCTTTTCTTAGAATCAAAGATCCAGAATAATTTTAGTAAAAAAATCCAAAAGAATATTTTGCTCAATTGACAGAGGCAAGGTTAGATTTAATCAATCTGCAGAAATATGTACATTATAAAAGAAAGAATATAAAGAGAAGAGAAGATTAACTCCATGAAATTAGGATAAGAATAGCCAATGCAGAAAAAAACAATTGCTTCAAATAAAATTTAAAGATAAAGAAATAAATAAATTTATTTAAATGAATTTTAATATTTACTTTTAATTATCAAAATTTAACCAATTAACTTTTCATTTAAAAATACAGGCTAACCTTAAGCGATATTCCACTTCAATTAAAGAACTGAAATAAAATGAATACATGAAACTAAAATGTGAATTAAGCCAAACTAAGAATTATGCTAAGCTGTTACACAACTGATAATTATACTAGCCTAAGAATTTATAAAGACACACAATTTTGCTATGCTTGCATTCTGTCTGAATAATCATGAAAGTTTTGCAATATCAAGTCACGGAAATATCCGCTGGTTCTGTTATTTCATGAGTTGGTTCCTTGTTTTTTGCGATATTTGCCACATTGTGCAGCACTGCATATGCTACTACAACTTCCATTACTGTATCTAAACAAATATTAATACTATTCGACAGGGTGGGAAAGTGTCGCTTCCATACCCCAAACATTCTTTCTATTATAATTCTAGTCTTTATGCGACTTTCATTTTAGAGTTGTTGATCAGAGGGCTTCCTAATTGGTGTCATCAGATAATTTTCCTGCTTTTAATCCAAATCTCTCAGCCATACCGCGTTTCCAAAGTATTTATTATCTATTCAGGGAAGAATTGTTCAAAATAGCTTGGTCATGGGTTGACCCTTTTCATCTAAATTTTTGCATGCAAAGTCTATTCTCTGGTCTGTTGGTAGCTGTATCTAAGCAGTTCAGCTGTAGCACTAGTCAGCTTTTTAAGCATTTGGCTTGCAGTTGATTTGCGTACACCACCGAAGCGATTAGCATAGTGGCTGGTCAAAATATTCTAGGATTTCTGATTTCCAGTAGTACTTGAAATAAAAATTAATAGTTGTCGTCCTCAACATCTTCAAACGTTTTTAATAATTTTATTTCTTGTCTATTATACAAGGTAATAATAAATATCATTATTAGAAAAGTATTTAACAGCCTTATTTGTTATTATTTTCCAGTGATAAGTGACCCTTTTTAAAGGGACTCGTTTGTGTGGTAGGGAATTACGCTGGCTGCTTTAGCTTTTTATCACTCAGCTCTAAATCTTTCTAATATTTTATTTCATTGGATATATTTCTCCATTCTCAATACTATTCACCATCAAGTAAGTATAAAAAGTAACTTGCGACAAGAAGTACATCCAACATTACGTGCCTTTGTGGAAAATACGTTCAATGAAGCCTTGGAAGCAAGACTCGAGACCATTCACGTTGACGGACAGGCCTACTATTAGTTTAGATAATAGTTTAATATTTTTCACAGTTCCTTATTTTACTTTCACATGAATTCCATTGAATGTTCAATGTTCCTATAAGTTACACGACATTTGCTTTTTCTGAACAGTAACATAAGTTTCCACATCAGAATTTGGAGAGCTTGTTAAATCTTGGAATATCATCTTAAATGCTAAAATTATCCTCAAATTACTTGTCATATTTGTTAAATATGAAATAACTTATTGTACACTTCACCAGAACCAACATATTTCTACGCATAATGAATGTGACAGATAAACTCAATCAGTTGAGGCTTTACTGAGTGGAAGTTCAAATCCATTGTTAAAATATTTATTTTTACAAGTAAAAATAAAATTAAAAAGTTACTATTACACATCCACCAAAACGCTAAAAACAACGACCGGTTTCGGCACGTTCGGCCATCATCAGGTACTGAACAGCATACACACGGCTATATATAAGTAAGTTAATGTAGGGGGGAAGGTATTGAAAGTGGGGTTGTAGAACGGCAAGGGAGGGTGCATAAGAGGAGGGGAGAATAAGTATTTGGAATGTAGTCGTTAGTGAGTGTTTTGCCAGATAAACGGTGAATCAGAATCTGCCGCATCTCATGGAATGTCATCTTATGTCCTTTCTGCAAGTTGTGAAGAATAGTGGGTTGAAATGAGGATGAGTGTTTACTTGTAAGGAGGTTTTTGGCGAAATGAGAGTTAAATGACTTATTTTCAAAAGCCCTTTTGTGCTCATTAGCACGCACTGAAAAACTACGACCAGTTTGACCAATGTAAATTCCACCGCAATCATCACATGTTAACTTATATATACCAGAATGTCTAAGGGGCTCAAATTTATCCTTTTGATTGTTTAAGAAATAGCGGAGGTTTTTAGGGTTGTAAAAAGCGGGTCGGACATATTCTTTGGGAAATAAATTGGCTATTTTTAAGGAAAGGTTATCAACAAAATTGAGCCTACACCACTTCGGGTGGTCTTTTGCGGAAAGTGTAGCGGATGAAAAAATATTTCCGATAGATATTTTCCTCAGCTTCTTCTGAAGGAGCCTTTCAATTAAATCTATTTGATAGCCATTGGCGACAGCGATTTGCTTGATTATTTGTAGCTCTTTCTGAAAATTTTCAGGGGACATAGGAATGTGTGTTAGTCTGTGAATTAGGGATCGGAAAGAAGATAATTTCTGAGAGGGATGATGGTTAGAAATAGCTGGAATGGTATGATCAGTGTAGGAAGGTTTACGATAAATGGAGAAAGAAACTTGACTATTGAAATGATGGAGTGAAAGATCCAGGTAATTGAGTTTGTTATCATTTTCCAATTCAACTGAAAATTTAACCGATGGGTGAAGAGAATTAAGAAAATTATGAAACAAAGACAACTGACGTTCACTCCCAATCCAAATACAAAAAACGTCGTCAACGAAGCGAAACCATCGAAACACATATTTTAAAAATTTACACGAGGAGTTAAAAAGGTTTTTTTCAAATTCGTCCATAAAAATATCAGCTAAAATAGGAGACAAAGGTGAGCCCATAGATAATCCATCCTTCTGACAGTAAAACTTATTGTTAAACAAAAAATAATTTTGGTCCGTACATACACTGATTAGAGAGATAAGATCATTCACCGCAACACTGTCCATTTGCGATTGGGAAAGGCGGTCTTTGAGCACTGATAACACTTCCGGAACAGGCACATTAGTAAACAAATTGACAACATCAAAAGAAACGAACTTTGAATTAGGGGGAATTTGCACATCTTTCAGTTTCTTCGTTAATTCTATGGAGTTAGGAATTCCAAACTTCGCTGTAAATACGTTGGAGTTTTTTAAAATTAAGTTCAGCTTTCGTGCCAATCTGTATGCAGGGGAAGACACACACACACAGCTCTTCAATTGTGAGTTCATTTGCTCAAAAATATAAGATTAAATGAATGCTTATTATTTATTTTCTTTTATTGGTAGATGATTGTTTTTAAGGACCTAGGGCTAGAATCAGTAGTTTCTATAAATCTATTTTGCCACATTGTATATTTGCTATACCTAATTTTTATCGCACATAATAGGAATTGTATTTACAGAATACCTTTCAGTACATATATCATACAATGTCCAGAAAGTATAACCCTTAAGGAAGAATATTGACCTTAAAAAAATTAATTAATCTATCCTTTTTCCTCCATTTCTATGTTTCATATTTTTTACACTTAATGAGGCAGCACTATCTTTTCGGATAGTGGCATCATAACATTCTAAAGGGAATTAGTATAATTTCCTTTCAGCGATTAAAATGCATGTTTTCCATCCCTCAATGTAATTTTAAACAGGGTAAGTGTGTTTCACCTTTAGTGGGCTCTTGTTCCTCTTCCATCTTCTTCTTTCCCAACTTCTGTATTCCTTCCATTGTAACTGCTCTCTCAGGGTCTACCTTGGTAGCCATCTGCAACTTTAGAAAGAGAGATACTCTTACTTCACAACATACTACAAAAACAATCTGAAACAAACGAAGGAAGCTCTTGACCTTGATCAGGTCATGAAAATTTTATGTATCAAAGGAAAATGTTTTTTTGAAAATTCAGCACAACAGACCATTATAAAACAAATGATGAAAGGGATGTACAGAGTTACGCTTTGGACTACAAACAAACTAATGTATGGGATAATAAAGAAATTAAGGTATTGGAGTGTTGCTACCCAGAAAACACACCACATTTATGCCATTAGGCTTTATCATTAGGCTTTTCAGCTTTATAGCAGAATTCATGTGTTTAAAATGCTACTTTTTTAAGTCCTATCGAGATCACCCATTAAGTGTTTTAATGACATAAGTAAATAATAGCATTAACAATAAGCTCAGCAAACACTCTTATGGCAGCCTTTACTTGATTAATCAATGATTACTCATATCAGGAAGTTGCGAAGGTACTATCACAAAATTCCCAAGGAGTTATCATGAATTCACCAATCAAATATTAAACAAATTCTTTTTTGTTGTGCGTATTTTATCCAGGAGTTATAATCATATCAATGGAAATGGTTTTATTATTATTAGTCTACTAGCATCAGTGTTTTGGTAAATTATTAATGTAGGAACAGGGCATATTTACATGTCAGCCAAGTATAGGCAATATAGTCAACAAGTGCAGCATTAAGCTATCAATTTAGTGAAAGAAGTGAATTAATCCGTTTATAGATCTGCGAAGTAGAACAGAATTCCTTTTTTGACACTTAAGGACTTCATAAAATTGTTTGAGAATGAAGACTGAATACAGTTCTCACCAAAGTTAGGTACACACATTACTTTGTCTATGGATTTTGTGGCAGATTTTTGGTGAAACTTTTTGCGCTTCATGAAATTTTTGACCTGTCTATTTCTTATTTATTTACTTTACTGTTGTTCTCTATTATTAAATATCTATTATTGTGCGTACCAGTCAGTAAAACAGTTTTGCAGAGATAATGTCTGGGAGTGACGATATCGTTTGTCCTTCGGTAGTTGAAGAGAATGTTCCGAAAGATTCACAGCACAGCGAAGCGTCGAAGTTCCTGTAGAAGGATGCTGTTGTATTTTGCGTAGGATTGCTTGCTGAAAACGATTATATTGCGCCAACATCTTCGAAACAAATTTCTAACGATGCTATGCTGATAGGACGGGACATTTTGGAAAACACTATACAAATGATGGCTGAAAAATCGCTAATTTCTGACGAGGAATAACTCATCCACATGAATGAAGAAGTTAAGGACGAAGCTTATGAAGACGTCGAAGGAGAATATTCATCGGACGAGTACGAACCACCAGAGATAAACCCTTCAGAGATAGAGCATTATTCGTTAGATCTCAAAATAAAATGTATTAACATTGCAAAACAACATCCTACATGGAGTCTGAAAACTTTGCAAAGACATGGATGTCATCGTTTGAGAAAAGAGGAGTACCCAATGGGAAGAAGAAATTAAGATGGGCGGATCTACATTTGATAAATATTCTACGATAGATTCGTAGACTTACAACCGGTTTGTTGAAGCGAGGCAAAATTACCAGCAAGTTACGACTCGGAATTTGCAACATTGGGCTTTGGCTGCTGCAGCACAATTTTAAAACTTTGAATTTAAAGCTTCTACTAGTCGGGTGGCATATTTAACAAAAACACGGAATTCGGCAACGAAAAGTTACGAAATTCGTATAGCGAAAGGAAACTGTAACAATTGAAGAGACCTTGGCTGCAGCAGAGAGTTTCCGGATTTCATACCAAATTTCGATGAGGACTTAGTTATCAATGCTGATCAAACAGGTACGGGAAAAATGAAACAATCCCGTAATGACGAATTTAAAAATCCTCTAATATAGCGTCAAAAATGTCATGAAGCTCCTACGAAACTCAGCTACTTTGGTTGAAAAAGAACAAGAAATTACTTCTCGGGAAGATTGCATCCAAATTCAATCCATAGTTCACCACCAATTATCATCTCCAATTTTTACTGATATGCTTCAATACGCCTGGTTCGCCTCAAAATTAACAGACAACAGAAAAGTTTTTAGGAATGTTAACGAAATTTGCTTTTCAATAGACCTGCTTAAAACTCCTTTTACATGTAAGCAGCCATCATTTATTTGTTGCTCACATTGCCCGAATATTTTTTGCTTCGAATGCTTTTATGATAATTATCATTATCATGATAATCAAAAAAAATCGGATTATGAATAAATATAACTGCAAATATAATTTATATTCTTCTTGACTTCATTATTCTCCCATACACATTCTTACAATGTGTAACGATATTTGCACGATTATCATTATAATATTATTTAAATTAAAAAATTAAATGAATATAAAATAAAATTTATGAAAAAAAAGAAAAAACAATTTGGACCAACAGAGGTTAGAACACGGAAACTACGCATTACCAGTTAGTGTTGCTACCGCCTGTCCCTGCCAGTTGAAAATTGTATTAAACTTTTAAGTATATATATTGTTACAAAAACTTTGAGGCCCTTTTTCTCGGGACTGGGGCCCTATGGGGTCCTATGGCTTTAGCATAGTATTAGTTTCGGGCCCTGCTATTACCACGCAAAGCCTCATCCCGAACTTCACTTCGTGGGTTCCCCTTGTAAGTGAATATATTTCATCAGGTGAGATATTTCCTCCAGATTATATGGTTTATCGTAAAGATTGACTCAGTAAAATAGAAAGGTGGGGTGTTTATCGGTGTAAAGGAATCTTTAAAGAGTTAGTGTGTTGACTTCTAAGGGAACGGTACATGCCAAATGGTATGGTGCTCGGTGCTCAGGCTGAATGGAAAGAAGGCATTCTTTTCTTCGTTCTATCAGTCTCCAGGTGAATACATTGGAGGAACTAAGTGATTCATTAGAGAATATTTGAAAGAAAGTGAAGGATCCTATCATAGTTGTAGGAGGGGATTTTAACCTTCCCCATATTGATTGGGGGGATTCATTGAGTTTGTACTCCGGTAGAGAAGACTATTTCGCAGACATTGATTATTGAGACATTGTAGATACATTTTCGCTTCATGCATTAGATCAACTAAATAAGAAAGTTAGGAGAAAAATTCGCTAAGGTCAAGGTAGTAAACTTGATTTATTCGCCAATTCATATTCTAACTAGATCGATGAAGTTTATATTATTGCCGGAATTTCAGACCACGATGTCATAACTGCAGTTATAAAAGCGGAAATAGTAAAAATCCCTCAAGCCACCGCGGCAAGTTTATATATTTCGCAAAACTAGATTCTCGGAATTCAGGGATCATATCAATTGGAAGAGGGAAGACTTCTGTAGTTTTTTGTGTGGTAATACTGTTGAGGATAGCTGGATGGAATTTCTCCAAATATTAAGGGAAGGCTTAGCTTAAGGATCCGCATTAGGGAGCTTAAGGATCCGCACTGGATGAAATCTAAGTTGCGAGCATTGCTTATGAAGCAAAGGATTTTAAATGCGCGGATGAAGAAGCTAGAAAAAATCAGAGTAGACTGTGATCTAGAGTGTCAAAAATATGCAGAGTTGCGAAGATTGGTTACAGATGATTCGCAGAATGAGTTTCAGGAATATAGATGTACAACTCTTTTAGAGTCTTTAGGAGGCAACCAGAAGGAATTTTGGTCATATGTCCAAGAATCTCGAGGAGGTCAGTCTTCAGTACCTTGTTAATGATGTGGGTGTAACGATTACTGAATCGTTAGAAAAAGTGAATCTAATTAATCCACACTACCAGGAAAGGTTTACTCAAGATGATGGATACACGAACAAATTTTCTATGCGTGTTGATTCAGAGATGGAACCAATCAACAGTGGATGGAATGGGAAAGTTGTTGCGACAAGCAGACAAGAATAATGCGCCAGGACCAGAAGGTATACCATCGCTCGCCATTCGAACACTGGCGAATGAGCTTGCTCCCCTTCTTTCCGTATTCTATAAGAAAACCTTGGAAGAAGGCATAGTACCAATTTCGTGGAGAAGAGCGTATATCACTCAGATTCCTAAGAAAGGACGTCCCTCAAACCAGAAGATAACCATCCAATATCTCTAACGTCAATTTTTACTTTCTCCCTATACCTGGTATAGAGAAAGTATTGTATTCTTAAAGAAATTCGACCACCAGATTTCGACGGAAATAGATGTTTTGGGGCCCATAGAGCATGTTTTAGCTATTTTCCCGAACATGTCTGTCTGCGTGTCTGTGTGTGTCTGTCTGTGGTAAAAAAAGGTTTGTGGGTGCTCTATCTTAAAAAGTAATTATCCGATCATTTTCAAAATTCATATTTAGTATTTCCCTAACAATGTCAAGAGTTGATTAGTATTTCGTGAATATCACTTAACCGGAAGTTGCGATTTATCCGGAACAAAATTTCGTTTTTTTAATATCTCAGTAAGAATGCAATATAGGTATATACAATTACAAACAAAAGTTGTAGATAATGTACTTTACTATAACTTTTGTATTAAAAATATTTTCGTAACACTAATTGTTTAGGAGTTATTCTTCAATAATGGTTAACCGGAAGTATTTGTTTATCCATAAATGGAAGTTTTTCATACATATCTCTGTCAGAATGCAATGCAATGTTTTTACTACAAATGTTGTATGAAACATTTTCCTGTAACACTCATTGTTTTGGAGTTATTTATATATTACCGGCATAGGCTTCTGTTTTCAATAAATACGGAGAAAGTAATGTGTTGGCCACATCAGATTTTTTGTAAGGCGATCGAGCATATCATAGCATGTTCAATAATGCGTTTCCTAAGTGAAAAGGGGGCAATTACTCAATGTCAACAAGGTTTCCATAAAGGTAGGTCATGTGATACCCAATTAGCCTTTTTTCTCAACGATGTGGATAGAGCAGCTGATAAGGGTATAAGAACAGACGCCATGTTTCTAGATTTCAGAAAAGCTTTCGATCGAGTATCGCATGTAAAATTAATTCATAAGTTGATGGCTTACGGGATTAATGGAAAAGTTTTTGAATGGGTAAAGTCATTTCTCGGCGACTGATCGCAGCGATCGGAGATTTTGCTCCTGATTTATATTAACGATGTTGTGGATAGTGTTAAATGCAAGGCTAGGTTATTCGCTGATGATATGGTTGTGTATAGAGAGATCGTAACTCAAGATGACACAGTTTGTTTGTAGAACGATCTGTATATTATTTCGGGTTGGTGAGGTGATTGGCAGCTGGAGCTGAATGTAAAGAAGTGCGTTGCCATGACTTTCACGCGGTCCATCACGTTACCGCATAGAATTTCAGGAAATCTCTTGGAGCTCGAGATGCATCATAAATACCTAGGAATTACGGTCAGCAGCAATTTTTCCTTCAAAGAGCATATTAGAAGCAAAATGGGAAAGGCTAATGGGGTGCAAAGATTATCCAGTAGAGTTCTGAGGGGATGTTCATCTAAAGTAAAAGAAATAGCGTACTTTTCCCTAATTCGACCTCTACTTGAGTATTGCTGTGCGATTTGGGATTCTCACGAAGTTGGATTAATTTCCGATCTTGAGATGGTTCAACGTAGAGCAGCAAGGTTCGTCAAGGGAGATTTCAGATTCGACAGCTGTGTTTCGGATATGATAGAATCCCTCGGTTGGAACTCTCTTAGTGATAGAAGATTTGAATAACGAAGGAAGCTTTTGATAAGTTTATCACTACCAATTTTTGGGAGGAGATAAGTGATATTGTTATCCCAGTTACATACTTTTGCGATCTTCGGGAGAAAACAAAAAAGCGATACAGGGAAGATAATTACTTTTGGTAGTTTTTCCCACGAGGTATTAGAGAAGCTAATATCTCTCCAGGTTAGTTGGGGATGTTGGTGTTTTACACCCCCTGCCAAGTGCCACTGGCGGATTGCAGGGTTTAAACGTAAATGTAACATTTTGTCGATGCCTCTCGCAGATCGCATTTGTTCTTTACTTACTCCTCGGTGCTGCAGCCATTGCAGGGCCTCTCTGACAATATTAGCCCAGCAGTTACAATCACTTGCATGGGTCGTTAATCGTAATATTCCATCCAGCTTTCATTAGGATTGAGTTTCGTAACAAATAATTTTTTCCCATATAGTGTCGTTAGCCTTATGCTCAACCCCCAATCTGGAGGACCATGGTATCTCTCTTATTGTTAGCCTGGCTAATCCCCTTTGAACTGTCTGGTTTGGGTTGCCGTACCAGGAGCTTGCGCTCCCATCGGCATAGCTCTCAGATTCACTTAGGCACACTAGCTCCCTCATCAAGCCGTTGAAAATGAGAAAAAAAATAAAAAATTTCAAAGCAAAATTTACGAAGAAATCGAGTTTTTACTTTTGCTCGTGTCTCGTTAAGGTGTTTTTATATATATTCTCAAGTATATTTTCTGAAAGAATAAACCTTTCCTAAGAATTATACGGAAAAATGTGGTTGTTTTTATTAATATTTCATATAATAATTAAACATTCAAAAGTCCACTAATTTTTAACTATTTTTTTATAGAGTGGAAAAAATCTTTGTGATGGCGATGAGACTCGATCGAGAAATTTATATCACAAGAATGACCGGAATCTCTAGTATATGTTTCAAAAGAAAAATCCTACGCCAACTCGCGCCTTTTCCTTTGAGGACGTGATGATGTAAAAGTTGACAGGATATATAGATAATTTCCTGATTCTGTTGCTGCTCGAACTAAAAGCAAATAAAGTTAGATAGACCGCTATGATTTTTACTCCAAATGTTATGAAAGACGCTCAAATTAAAAATAGCTTGCCAAATTAGTCCTCGAGTATCTTCACACTCTCATTTGGGCATATTTAAATTGGGAAATTCGCCGCGGACGCCGGTCACCCATCAGCCCGACGAGGCCGTGTGGCCAAATGACTGCAGAGTAGATATTTTTCCTTATTCTTACTTATTCTCACATGGATACGGGGAATTTCCCGCACTTTAGGTCCTTTAGAACCAGAAACTCCTTCGCCCTAGGGAAGAATCGAAGTGAGCATTGCACACTACTCTATGATTAACAAGTAACACCTCTTCTGCTCTCGAATACTTCGTTCCTTCAAAATGTTGTTCTCGTGAATATGGTTTTTGGGACTTGATTGTTTCTTTGGACGCCGCTAATTATTTTACAACCGTGGCGCTTGTGCATCGGTTAATGCCCTCCAAGATTTCGCTTCCCTGGAACACGCGAGTGAACGAGTTAGCCACAAATTTACAAGGCGGTTTTCCCAAAAATACGTCATAGTACGTATCATACGATAAAAAATCACGTCAGAGAAAGAACGAAAGGTTTGAAAAGAAATTTGAGGATTGGCTGAAGACGGAAATTGTATTTCCAGCTAATATTTACAAACATTTTCCTATATATTCAAGCTCAGATCAGTTCCTTTACTGTGGTCTAAAGTTTAAGTGCTCATTATGTGAATTTTGCGCATGACGGAAATGCTGCTATTTCAGGATGCTCTGTAGTGCGGTCAGGGCTATGGTTGGGAGCTCGAGGGTGCGTTAATCTTCTACCCGACTTCCGAAACAGAATGGACAATAATTATTAATTCATTGCATATACAGAAATATGTTTTATTCCTAATCAAAATAAAATAAATACACACATCAATTTCTGTGGAATATTTTGATTACAATCTTACCCTTATTATAGAGGAAATTTTATCGATAACGCGCATGGATAAATCACGAAAAAGTTGTTCAAGGTATTGTATCGATGTTACTAAATTATTTATAGTACTTGTGGGAATAAATTAAGTATCTTACATGCAGGCATTAATCATAGTTGAACCCCCTTTTAATATTCAAAGAAGGACATTTTTCTGTTTCCGACATTTTGTTTTAGTAGTTTTATTTTTGTGGTGATGCAGGAAGTGGATTAACGAAAAACTGTATAACCGTTCGTCTAAATGGGCTTTAGTTTTGTTGCAATAATCAATTGAAAAATTGACAATCTGAGTATGGGCAACCACGCACTACACGCCCACGCTACACCAACTCTGTAAGGAATAACCCGCTGTTTTCGAGTAATTCTCGAATCTTATTTTTATTTATTTTGATAAATATTTTCCCTGTTACACACTGATAGGCATTATTTCACCCGATATCCTATAGAATAACCTTATTTCAACCAAATGAACTTCGATGACGGAGAGCCTCCCTAAAAGTATGATGAGTGATGGTTCGTAAAAATGCTTCCTCGAATCATTCGGTATTCGTTGGTAATGGTTTATAATTTTAGCAATTATTAGGTATTTATAGTTGTGTTTCAGACCGGTAAACAATCAGCTGTGATTATGTTGTGTAAATTGAAGTACCAGGAACACAAGTGTCTGGTGATTTTAAAGTGATGGGCGTACCGAGGCAGGGGGAGGCAGCTGCCCCCCCCCCGGGACAGCCACCACTGGACCCTTCGATCAAGCTCCCATACATTTAGGTAGCTAATTATGTGCATATGCATAAAATTCATAGGCAAGTATGTTTAGATTCACATGCAGACGTCTGGACCACATCCATTTGACCTAGATTGAGTGCGTAAACAAACGCATTACATGGAAGGAATCGAACTTTCCATGGGCATTTAGAAGTTGCACCTGCAAATAATTTCACAGAAATAAGTCTATTTTTAGACGACACAAAAACAATGGAACATGTAAATGCAAATTTATATTTATGTTGAATTTTTTATTTGCATTTCTGATTTCAGCCCCCCATTGGCCCTTCTGCATTTCTGATTTGCCCCCTAGGCCAAAACCTGGGTACGCCCATGGTGATAGGTATTCTGTTAGGTTTAAACAGGTTACACAAAGCACCCCTGCTTTCTGTGTGAGTGGGAAAGTTGAGTAAGGTTACATCACTGTACCCAAAAAGAATGACCACGTAGACGGTGGATTGTAGGCTCGAAAAACATAAAACAAAAAACTTTTGTTGACACCCAAACATACTTTAACTCTGTTTCATATCAAACTTGGGCTTATGAGGCTATTCGTTAAGGCTCTTAACAATTAAGGTAATTCCTTTCAGTGCCTGTATCATCGATTCCCAGTCATCAGTCATGCAACAATCAAAGAGGGTATCTTCATTCTTCCTGATGTAAGAAAATTTCTTTCTGATGCTAATTTTGAAGATACTATATGCGCTGCAGAACGAACGGCATGGAAAACGATCCGGGATGTGGTCAAAAACCTTCTTGGTAACACAAAAGATTCAGACTACAAACAAATTGTGGATAGAATGCTTGATTCTTTCCAAGATTTAGGCTGCAGAATGAGCTTAAAAGTGCACCTGTTACATTCACATTTGGACTATTACCCTGAGAACCTTGGAAAGCTGAGCAAGGAGAAAGATTCCATCAAGATCTAAAGGAAGCGGAGGAAAAGGAAAACATGCTGGCAGATTACTGCTGAAGAGAGAAGATCCAACACGCGAAAAGCAAGGCAAAAAAGTTTCTTAAACTAAGTCAAAATATTATAATATTGAAACCGTGGACTCACCATTCTCAATATATTATGAGGCTTAATGTTTGATACATTTTGGTCCATTTGACTCTGTTTTTCTTAAAATCTGTTAACATAATACATTACATATTGTAGCGAATTTTCCTTAGTACATAGTACTGTCTCACCCAGATGTACATTTTTTTATGTCTATACTTTTTTCATTGTAATACACGTAAGCTCGAATATTTTATTAAGATTAGCGTATGTATGTGTTTTTTGTGCCACTTATTTGATTCAATTCCCTTTGCTCAACGTTGTTTTGTTGAGAATGAAATATTTGAATTTGAATAGTGTGATAGTATTGACTGTGTTGTGTTCGAGCGGAAAGTCGCCGCAGGTAACCGCATATTCAAATGGGTTATTGAAGGAACATCACACCGGCCACGAGTTACAGGTGAGGTTGTATGTTCCAATAGGAAGATTTTTCGTGCGGGATCACCTTGCTCACCTCTTTTAGAAGCATGCCGTCCATAATTTTGGTTTTCTTTAGCAAAAAAGAGCTTAATTATTTCTTTTATGAGCGTTGTCACCCCCTGAGTACAAACATCGGAAGAGATGTTTTATACGTCCGGGATGAGGGGTGGTTCTCGATACGTAACAATATTACAATATACGATATTATGTTCATAATTATAACAGTATAATATAGGATTGTTCAGATGAGTGAAAATAATGAGAAAGAAGTATTCCTTGCATGTGATAATAGTAATCTTACATGTGCGCGTGCCTCATATTTCTCCTATTTCCATTATGATTTTGTAAAAAAACCTGATATGATAGAGAAAATCTGACTGCAGTTTCGTAATCAACATGCCAAATCTATACTAGACCACTATTTAAACCGTATGCAATGATCGGAAAGTTTAAATTCGCAGGTCTGTGTAATTACGGAGAAATGAGTTTTGGCCTTACTCTATGGTTATACGCAGAATAAAAAAAATTATTCATTGTGGTTTTTTAAATGCTTCCAATTCTTATACATTTACTATCATTCTGTTATCGGTGTTCAATCTCGGTTGTTTCAGAGTGATATAAAATACATTTTGGTTGTGTTTGATCATTGTTTCCGATATCCATTTTTTCCCTTTCTGAAAATGTCTCCTTAAACGTGATGCTGCTTATCCTAATGCCATCTTCGAATATACTTTTTATAATCCTTTAACAAATGTTGTGTTCAACAAAGAATTGTTCATTCTAATATTTAGGTTACTTTGCAGATCTTATTATAACTTTATTTTTTTGTTTATTGGTTTGGAAATGATTATAGCCTGGCATTTGCTATCTAACTAAAATTATGAGGCATGTGTTACGATCAAGCCTGTAACAAAAGTATTTATTAATTTTTAATTTTAATTTTTCCCCGTTGAGAATCAACGGGCACTTCGGCTAATATATATATATATATATATATATATATATATATATATATATATATATATATATGTGTGTGTATGTATTTTTTACATTTAAATTGTGCTGCCAATCTTTACACTGTCGTGATATCACGTCCAGTTCGTTCTGTAGTACACTGCTATCATTTTGTGACAAAATTTCTTTGAGATTTTACCACTACTACTCTCATCCCTGCCGTCATGACATCATGGTCTGAAACACCATCAACTATTTCGAGACTGAGGGTGGGAGGTGGATAGTATTACTAGGATGTTACCTTGACCTGTACAAATCGTTTTTTTTACAAAGAGTTCTTATCATATTTACCTGATCTAATGCATACAATGAAAAAATATAAATTAATTTTTGTGATTTTTTTCTTTCTATGCTTGTGTTGGAGCATGTTAAATTCCGCCAATTAATATGCAGTATGTTAAAATCTCCTACTCCGACTATGTTTGGATCTTTTATTTTTCACTAATTATCTGTAATGTCTCGGATATATCATCAATACAATTAACTTTGCCATTGGGAGGGAAACATAAGGGACAAACATAAATCTTACTTCTGTTTTGTCTTAGAATCCAGCACTAACTTAATCCGCTGTAATTTAATATACTGTAATAATCCCGGTAATTTTCCACAAACTCATCGTGCTGACTAATCAATGTTACTTAACTGCTAAAAAATGCCACCACCTAATCTACCCAGTCTATCTTTATGATTTATCACATAATCTGGAGCAAATATCCTGAAGTAATATTTTCGCTAAACAAACTCTCACAAGTTCCTAGTATAATGTCTGTGCTAGTGCATCTCGTAATGTTAAGAAATTCCGCCTGCTTATTACGTATGCTTCTGCAATTCACGACTATTATTTTTAGATACCTCAGTTTGCACTTAAAATCTGGATTTCTGTTTGGAATAACCGAAACATTTGTTGAAGTGAAATTTTCTTTATCCCCATTGCTACTGGCTCTATTTTGGGGGCTAAGCTACAGCAATTCTTTTTGACTAATTGCGTTGGTGTTAGCTAAAATTCCTACCGCTGAACACACATTCTGAATATTTTTATTCCCCTTTCACCTAAACACCCTATGCGCTACCTTCCCCGCAGCCTCGGGCGTATGATGTAATCTGGAGCAGTTTAGAGGTGCCCAAAACGAGTCAAGGGCCCACATCAACAAAGCCCACTCCTTTTTCCAGACAGATATCCCTCAGCCGACTATTTAGAGCCAGAGTATTCAACCTTTTTTTGGTGCCCGGGCACCCAAGGGCGCCTCCGAAAGCGAAACAGGCACCACATAACATTTCCGTCCAGGGTGATATTCTGGCCATACCTTAGCAAGATCATAACTTTACTAGTTAACCGTAGGTTTCTTGAAATAATGCTACTTGGAAAATAAGACCGAGAAAATTACAACGTATATAATTTCATTACAACCTAACAACGTGGGAAAGTTTTTAACTCCGAAGAAGATTTGATCACGGGAATTAATTTGGTATGAAGGTTTTCGCTGTATGTGCACCGCTGTGTTCCGAAAAGTAGAATTTAGTCATTGATTGCGGGGATTTTGATACCCTGAAAAGCTTTGCCGAGTCGAATCTTCGAATTCGCATTACGAACAAATTATGACTTAGATAACAGTCTAATTTATCTGGACATAGGCGATAAGAAGGATTAAGTTTGGACATTGTTTACGAAACCTTACCTTGGTGTCTATCACGGATTATCCCGCTTTCTTATCCAGCACTACACCTACGCCCCTGTAGCTAGTACTCCCCCACAGAATATTACACTAACATCATCGCTTCAGAAGTCTCCCTCGTCTCTCCGCCGCACTTTGCATAACCCTAGTACATTAATGTCGGACACCTCTTCGTTTCTTACTTTACGTTTTTCAACTTCCCTTTTCTGAGCATTGTCCTAACATTCCAGGTACCCCAGCCTCGTTTCCATCTTCTCTCTTTTTTCTTGTCGTTCCTTGAGTACAGGTTTTGTGGAATGACGACCGAGATGGCCTTACTCCCATCACTGCCGGGCATGACACTCATCCTAGAAGGCTGAGTCCCTTTGCCAGTAGCAATATTATTATGGTTGTACATCATAACAAGGGATTAATCGAGGTGGTCTCACGTTTCCTTACTCAACTGTGTTTTTTACCGTGAAACCAACACTCATAATGACCGCCCCAATGGGATACAAAGGCCTTTGCAGCCGCCTCACTGAGGTACAGACGCTGCGTGTACTACCTTTCGTCTGGCCCCTACCTATTGACCTTTCTGGCATGGGTGACCAGGAACTATGTCCCCGCCAGTGTTGCTCTTAAAGTCGTAGGAACACCCAATCCCTTCCACCACGACAAGGTTGTGGTAGTCCAGGAGAAGGGTTTTATTATTATTCAATGAAAAATAATAACGAATTAGAGAAGAAATCAAGGTTACATACCAATTATTCCAAACAATATGTTAAAAATGCTAAATGATATCACGATTATCGAACGAGCAGTTGATTTCTCATCACGCATAATCCCTAACGAGGATTGTAGAATATAAATGAAAATTGACTATGAAATGGGCGGAAATAAATTCTTATTCGTAAAGGTTACTGGAGATGGATGAGAGGAGTTACTTGAGGTTTTGTTGATTGGAACATCCATTCGATTACTGCTGCGGACTGCTTTAATTGATAAATTGAAATTATGATGATATTGCATAGAAGACTTAGAAACTAAATACAAAATGGGGGTAAAAGTAAGTAAGGATACGAGATAGGAGGAGACAAGTATTCTGCCTGTATATTTTAGTAAAGGAATAAACGTAGTAGAAAGAAGGTTTTGTATTGAGAGGACGCAGGCGATCAACCAGTGCTGGGAGACATGAAAGACCTCGGATTAAACTAAAATTTAGGAAAGACAAGTTTTATGAGATTATAAAACAAGGAAAATATTCTTAACGTAGCCTCACAGAATCAGAAACTGTTGAGCATTTGCAACAATTTCGGTGTTTGAGAAGTTTAATAAGTAGGGAGGCTATACCAAGTAAAGGATATGTAATGAAAGAATATGAAAAATTTTTGGTGACCAAGGAGAACTACAGTTGTGCTAGATGTTTTGGTTGAAGGACGGTGTTCCACTACAGAGAAACCTGGACAGTTATAAGTTTTTAGAGTGGAGGAGGAGGAATGGTAGCGATCTGATGAATCAAAAAGAGAACTATAAAAAAGAAATCTTGGCTAAAATTACTCCTAAATTCCTAACAAAAGTCGAACGAAGAAAGATGAAGGAAGGCGAAAGAGTGCTTGATTGCAACAGTACAAAGGAAATAGATGACCAAAAACGATGGACGAAAAAGAATGTTTTCGGCAAAGTCTACTTTTCTCTCACTGTAATGTACTTCTTCTTTCAACGGACGAATTTACGCGCTACTGTCCACACGTTTGCCCTGCGTCATTCGCGACACTGAACGAAAAGCGCATTGCGGTCGTACTCACGCATCTGCCAATTCCACGAATTGCAACCCCAGACACGCCAATCAAACCCTCAATAGCGCTCTACAAAGAATTAAATGACCTAACTAACCTCGATGGCAACGACAGAAAATATTGTCATCGTAAAATAAATAAGGAAAGTGATCGTGGTGTTGTCTGACCTGTTCACTCTGCAGGTGCAAGGCTGTGTGCCAAACGGTGAATGCAATTCGATGAAGAATATCCACCGGGAACACTCTGGACCTCCTCATGGTGCTGCAGCCCTGCTCGAGATAGGATCGATCTCCGAAGGACGGCGCGTTATCGCAGTCATTTGTTTCCGCGCTTTGCGTTTGAATTCGCAACTCAGTTCGCACGTTGTTTAGGACGAATTTATCGTCGCAACAGGACACCCTTTGCTACGAAACATTTGTCCTCACTTTCGGTAGGAATTGATTTCTTTTATTGTAACGCTCTTCTTCCGAGTGACGATTTATGGAACTTGTCGTTTTACGATACTCCAAGTATACTTATTAATTAACGTAATTTGTTCATTTACTGACAAAATACATGATTTACATACGATACTTACGAATAAATTTCAATTATGTACGGGAATTTATACTGCTTCACAACCGTTATTTTCCTCGTTGATTTGAAGACGGTTAAAATGGTTTCATTGGTTTGAGCTGACAACGGAAGTATATATGTTGTACCATCGGAGTTACGTTTAAATAGAGGTGTTTGTTTTTCGCAATAAGCGATAAAACAAACAAATAACGCGAATTTCGACAGTTTAAATAAGCAGCACGGATTTTGGTGATTTTCGCTTCATTCGTCATTTGTAAGAGAGGGAAATGTAATTTTGGTAAGATTTAAATAAATGTACAATATATTATTGTATTATTTACGTATTTTTGTCATATTTTTGATCACTTATGACATCTTTATTTACGCGAATTCAGCTTTGATCTTTTGCAATAAATTCACAAAACTTTCTTTCCATTATGGATTATCACAAAATCTCGCCTAATTCCACGAAGAAATATGTTTTGTTTTTCCTAACATCTATCGTGTCAATATGTTTTTAATGAATATATCATGTTTAGTTGATCTGCATCTGTGAAAGCATTTTCCTTAGGTGTAAACAGCACAGTTTTAAATAAATTTAATTTCATATTTTGTATAATTTGTAGTTAATAATAGTTTCAATGCTTTTAATGTTTATGCTTAAGTGTGCCTAATATTATTCCTTTGCTTAAATGAGACTGTGTGAAAATTAGTAACACCAAATTTAGGAAACATAATAAAAACACAAAACATCACAATTTGGTTTTCAAATCAACAAATTTCAGAAAAAATAAAAACATTTTCGAACACCTCTACGTATAAATTACAAGATCACGATAAAATCGAATTCCAACCTTGTGTTTCAACCGAAATTCTTATGAAAACATTTGGCGACGTTTTCATTTGAGTTATCAATTCGCATCTCATTAAATTATGAGTTCATTTCGAATTTCAGCAACTCGAACATATTTTCCATGGATTAGGAAGGGATTTTTTGTGAAATTTATAATATAAAGAGGATTACCGGGTCCAGAGATAGGAGATGTATGGAAAAATCCAGGATGCATATAGAATATCATCTAAAATCGTGGTACCTATCGATCTCTCAAATCGGAATCTGGTAGAAAAATCTTCTTAAATTCTCCGCAATGGATTTGGGCAGAATCTCGTATTGCCCTGACGTCGAAGAGTACATCGGAAGAAGAGCAAGATATCCCATTTACAGAGGTGAGGACATGGCTCGGTAGTTCATTGGTTAGAATACCTGCCCGGAAAGTGGGAGACGTGGGTTCGAGTCCCAGCCGAGTCCCTATTTTACTTAACTTTCTGATCCTCAATTTGACGTGATGAGCCAATGACGCTTGCAGCCACAATCAAATGGGGTGAAAAAACAAAGCATCTGCTGCTTGTTTAACTCAGATTTCAATAGAATCATTTCCAAAGGCACCACCACCAAGGCACCAAGTTTGAATCTCCTATTTACGAACAGGGATATATGTATCAATCGCTCACCTGGTGTTTCCATTATATCACAGAGTGAATTTCGGAGGGTTTCTATCATTTCAAAAGCATCTGATTTTCGTAAAAGGAACACGAGAAAGCACGGGAAAAAAGGATTACTGTTCTTGAGGAGGCAAAACGGAAAGTATACTTTTTAAAACAAAATAAGTGCGAGTGCATCATTTTTGCACTGATTTTCTTAATAAATGCTTTGTACGTGTACTCATTTGTTCTTATATTTGGAAGTCTTTCAATTTTTCGCTTTAAAATCTTTAAACTCTTTTGGTTTGATTTCCGTAACCATGAACTTTACTTTTTCTAGGATGTCTTATTAAAAAACAATAGTTTTCCACATATAAATTCTAAGTTGGTTATTTCATTTCATTTGATAGTTCTGATAAAAGAGCACACTACTTCTTAATGTGTGTGTTTCTATGTCTTTGTAAGTACCCTGCAAGCCGCCTCTCGGCGTGTGGCAGGGGGTGCAAGCACCTTGACTCTATTTTCCTAAACGGTTGCTTTCCCGTATCCTTCGCGGAAAAAATGAATTTTTGAAGCGATTCGTTCTAGCATCTATTTCCCCAATCATTCTGGCAGTATCAGAAAGGCCAATATAACAGGGGGGTTACATTATATCGGTTACATCATCTGAGAACGTAATTTCTCTGAACTTAATTAATAAATTTATCCTTTGAATTTTTCTTCTATCTTCTAATGATTCCCATCCCTCGTCCTGTAACATCTGAGTGACAATCGTTGTTTTATCGTAGCAATTCTTTTCAAATCGTATCGCCATTCGATGTACTTTTTCTAAATCCCGAATATGACATTTCTCGGCGGGGTCCCATACACTACATGCATACTCAAGGTGAGGCCTAACTAACGCTAAGTAACATCGCTCGCGAACTTTTTCTTCGCTCCTACCGACTATTCTTTTGACGAAGCCGAGTTTCTTAAGTGCTTTTCCACACACATTTCGGATTTGGGCACTCCATGATAGATTATTCGTGAGAGTTACTCCAAGATACTTTACCGATTCTACTGTCATTACGTTTACCCCTCGGAGGCTATAAGAATAATTATTTAGTATAGATTTACTTTCGAAGAAGTTCACTACCTAACACTTTTCTACATTAAGCTCTGATTGCCAATCATCGCACCAGTTCATAATTCTAAGTCGTTCGAAAGGGTTAATCTATCGTCTGAACCAACTATTTCCCTGTAAATGACTGTGTCGTCTGCGAATATCCTAACATTGCTTTCAATGTGATTGCTGAGGTCGTTGATGTATACTAAATATAACAACGGTCCAATTACACTGACCTGAGGGACGCCCGAGGTCACCTTAACCAAGTTGGAACTAATACCATCGAGTACTACTCGTTGCTCTCTATCGGTGAGAAAGTCTTTTATCCAGTTAATAACTTGTGCATTGATACCCGCAACTTCTAATTTGTACAGAAATTTATGATGAGGTACCTTATCGAAAGCCTTCCGAAAATCTAAAAATATCGCATCGACTTGCTTATGTTTTTCAGCAGAGTTTAGAACATCGTGTACTAATAAAGCCAGCTGAGACTCGCAAGAACGAGTCTTACGAAAACCGTGTTGATTCCTAATTATGAAATTGGACGTTTCAAGAAAACCCATGAAAGAGCTAGCTATTATATGTTCCATAATTTTACCGCTCAGTGATGTTAAAGATATAGGCCTGTAATTAGCTGGATCATCCTTAGAGCCGCTTTTAAATATTGGCGTGACATTCGCAATTTTCCAATCCTTCGGAACCTTTCCTTCGCTCATACTCTTGTCAAATATAACTTTAAGAAAAGGTGCTACGCTCTCCGCAACTTCCTTGAACACTCGAGCCGGTATGTCTTCAGGACCCGGAGCTTTATTCGGTTTAATCTGTTGCAATAGTTTGATGATGCCGTCTTCTCTGAAGGTGATTTTCGACATTGATTTAGGCTTATCGACATTAGGGAGAGTATTTGATTTATCGTCAGGTGTGAAAATGCTTCGAAAAGAATCATTCAAGACATTAGCTTTTGCCTTTTGCATTGTTTACTATATTACCGCTAGTACCCTTTAATGAACCAACAGTTTGCTCTTGACCTTGGACCTCACGAACGTACAACCAAAACGCTTTTTGATCCTCTTCCAAGTGTTCTCATAAAATCTTCTTTTTCTATTGACGGAGGGCATCTCGCATAGTTCGTTTAGTTTCCGACTTTGCTTCCTTATGTTCGCTCTTTACTTCATCTGTGTTGATTTTGTTCGGTTGCCTCGCAGCGGCTTATAATCTGGAATGAAACGCCTCTGTTTCTTTAGTGCTCTCCTAGTCTCCTTATTATCTATTATATACAGACGCTTCTCCGGATATACCTATATATATATACGAGTAAAATGTAGTTTGCATACTGCAAGCAGATTGAGAACACTAATTTCATATCGGCATCATATCGGGACGGTAGTCAAAAGAAAAAAAAAAGGATGGATTCAAAATATTCTTAATATTCGCTGCAATGTAATCGTCTGGCATCGAACCCGGGTATTCCTGGTAATACTTTCTATGCAGCACAACAGAAGATCACCCTCTCTAACTATGTGTGAAAATTCAAGCAGAAATATTGGCTACAACTGCCTCAAAAGACGTTCTAATTTTCACAAATGTAAATGGCTCTCTGGATTCGAACCAAGGGCGATCAAGGAAATCTAAAACATGCTTTTGAAATGTATCTAAGATCTCTATCTATACGCCGTATGTAAAGTTTTAATATTATTGGGAAGGGTTTCAAAATAATTCCTAAAAATCGGATCAGTTACTGATTGTAGAGACTCCTGGTGAACACTGATTGAACATGAAAATATCAGTCTCTGGCTAAATCACGTATCGTTGGGAAATCATGAGTATAGTAAGAGAATGAAATGTAAAGAAGACATCAAATTTACGTATAAAGGCGTAATGAAGCAGATATCTTTAACAATTTTTTGATTTACAGGTTTTTAAACGTAGAAAACGGGGGTTTTGCGGTGGACTTCGAAGGCGTTCGAAGCTGCTAATGGGAATCATGGGAAATTCACTAGGACGCACTATTCTTACGTCAGCACAGGAGACTGACGGACGATTTGAACCTCAGTGTCATTGGTTCGTGTCCAGTGGGACCCAAAGTCCCGATTTAAAAAAAAATACTTCCCGGATAGGTAGATAATTAAAACTCAAGGAGCCTTTATGTATGGTAATTGTCTATCGAAAATCTTAATGACTTTTTAAGACATTGTCCTGGGTTCGATGCTAGGACGATGCAAATATCTCCTCTTTAAAATACATTGCGGTAGTATTTCATAATTTTTTTGATGCACTTATCGAAATTTAGTAAGTTATTGCTTTGCTAGAAGATGTATAATAGGAATCGCTTCAATAAAAAAATTTAGATAAGATCCCTCTGTTCCTGGGTTCGATGCCAGAGCACATTAATATTTCTCAAATAAGAAATATAAGGGAAAAGGAGGACGTCGTTTGAGGCAGTTGCAGCCAATATTTCTGCTTGAATTTTCATACATAGTTAAAGATGGTTATATTCTGTTGTGCTGCATAGAAAGTATTGCCAGGAAGACCCGGGTTCGATGCCGGACGAATAAATTGCAGCGAATTTTAAGAATATTTTCAAACCTCTTTTTTCTTTTGAGGACCCTCTCGATATGATGCCGACTTGATATTAGTGTTAGCGATATGCTTGCAGTCTGCAAGCAACATTTTACTCGTATATATGAATGAATCCGGAGAAGCAATTATATATAATAGATATATAGATGCTTCTCCGGATTCATTCATGTATATCGGTATATATATAGATAGGATACTAATTCACTGGCTAAACCACAAGTGTCATTGATTTCAAATTTTTACGACGTATTGGCCATAACGTATAACCGCCAGAAGAATTGCGATTTTGAATCTCAGTGTCATGGGTTCGATTCCAGAGGGCCTCAAAATCCCGATTTTTCCCTCTTCAATGCATTTGCTATGCATCATGAATTTTGGGAATTTTAAAAAAATACTTCCCGGATAGTTAGAAAATCTAAACTCAAGGAGCCTATGGATATGGTCATGATCTATCGAAAACATGAATGACCTATACAGAAATAATCTTGCGTTCGATGCTAGGACGATGCAAACATCTGTCATTTAAAATACATAGAGGTAGTTTTTCATTATTTATTTTGTTGCACTCATCGAAATGATAGGAAATTCTTGCTTTGCTAGAAGATGTATATTAAGAATCGGTTTAATGAAAAATTAAGATAAGACCGTACTGTTCCTGGATCCGATGCCAGAGCACATTAAAATTTCTCTCATAAGGAATATAAGGGAAAAGTAGGACGTCATTTGAAGCAGTTGCACCCAACACTTCTTCTTGAATTTTCATACGTAGTTAGAAATGGCAATTTTCTTTTGTGCTGCATAGAAGGAATTACCATAATGACCCGGGTTCGAAGCCAGTCGTTAAATACATCCCCAATTTAAAATACATTGAGGCAGTTTTCATTAATTTAGTTTGATGCACTTATCGAATTAATAGGAAGTTCTTGCTTATATAGTAGATGTATATTAAGACTCGGTTGAAGAAAACAATTAAGATAAGACCATAGTATTCCTGGGTTCGATGCCAAAGCACAATAACTTTTCTCTCATAGGGAATATAAGGGAAAAGTAGAACGTCGTTTGAGGCAGTTGCCGCCAATATTTCTGCTTGAATTTTCACACACAGTTATAGATGGTGATTTTCTGTTGTGCTTCATAGTAAGTTCACCAGTAAGACCCGGGTTCAATGCCAGAAGATTAAATTTCAGCGAATTTTAAGAATATTTTCAATCCTTTTTTTTCTTTTGAGGACCGTCCCGATATGATGCCGATATGAAATTAGTGTTGTCGATCTTCTTGCAGTATGCAAGCTACATTTTACTTGTATATGTATATAGATAGGATACTAATTCACAGGCTAAGCCACATCCTCGCAAAATTCGGCATAACTTTTCTCCTAAGCCGTATCTCTTCTCTTTGTGGAGGTTTAGATAGGATTTTATACTCGTTCCATTTCTTATCTAAATTTATCATATTGAATAACTTTAGCTAAAAATGTCCAGAAATTCTTATTTGATTGTATTTTTCTGATTATCCGTACCACCCAAAATGAAGGCAAAATTGTGGGAGACAATCCTCATCGCTTAGAATTACCTGAAGAAGAAGGGTTAATAAATAGGCTGCATAAACCAGAGGATAGAGATTAATTCGAAAGAGTTTTTGAGGCAAAGAAGATGATTCCTGGCGAAACTTAAAGGTAGTGTACTCGTACCAACCATCGTGTATTTATCGTGTGATTGAGATTCACATTGAGATGGTGCAGCACGCAAGTTTTGTTACAGCCAATCGGCATTCATGGAAATGCGAAGCGGAATTTTTACGCATGGGTTGGAAAGGTGGGTTGAATTCTCTTCAACTTCAGTATTTTTTACGTCCACTTAGACTCTTATCTTGGTTTAAATATATAAAAGTGATATTTAAAGCTGTCTCTAATGCGCATTGATTGGTGAATTGGGTCAATTTGTATAAGCTTCGTCTTCATTTTTGCTCACTATATGAATGTTATAATAACAAATTCTTTTATATAAAACTGATAGTTAACAATGATGTAAAAAACATATACACAGACGGTTACTGTATAAATCTGATGTGTTTCAGCCAAATATTGTAGAAAGGTTCCATAAACAAAAGAAAATCTTGTAATTTCCACAGAAATTATTAATTACGACTAGTTTCCTCTAATTATAGACATCTTCTAGTATATTTGTTTCATCCCTTTCAATAACAATGTTTCCAATTATAGCTGCCAGAATTTGTCTGGAATCAATTAAAACTAGTCGCAAAAAATAATTCATGTGAAAAGTACAACGTTGTTTTCCTCTTGGTTTTTCCAGTATAATATGTGTTGAGTATATTTTAGCATGTAAGTTCGTTTTTAAATGTTTATATTAGAAAATAGGGATTTAAAATAACACAGAAATAAAATATAGTCTTTTCTCGGAATACTATCTCGCTGAATGTTTTTAATGAATGAAGTATAGCGAAAAGGGAACTTCTTTTTTCAACGAATTTTCTTAAACCTCTCGACATTACCCTTCAAATTTTTCAGAATGTACGTTTCCAGAATATTTACAAGGAAAAGTAATAGCATCCATAAAAGATGATAACAGGAAAAAAAATATTAGGTATGAGAACTTCTTAGTTTCTGAAATGAGAGTAGTAAAAGGAACGAGTACAAACAAATTCGCTACGAATTACCAGATTTTTCATTTCAAATATTTTTTCTTTTTTTATTTTTCCTTGTAAATATGACAGTAATTAAACCCTAATTAAATTTCACTGAACAGCTTTTAATTACTGAATCTCCAAGTGGTATAATATAAAAATTAATTTTGGTTCACTTTGTCTTTCAACGCGTATATTTACAATCCTTTTAAGTATTTTGCAGCTGTGGTTCTGAACAAGCACATGCCGCCGATTTTCCTCAAGATTGTCTCTTCATTTCATTCTTATTTAAATAGTTGTATGGACAAAACATTGTGCTCTAAAATATTCTCAAAAGCTGTGGAATAAATTCATTACAAATTCTTGGGCCTGCTACAATCCAGACGAAAGTGTAACGGCCGATGAACAACTATACCCGATGAAATGCAAATGTCCTTTTATACATATAAACGTATATACATATATGCCAAACAAACCAGACAAATTCGGAATAAAGTTCTGGGTTTTGACAGACGTAAAATCAAAGCACTGCATTCCCGTGTCAAGGATGATACGAGACCACCTAATCAGTCTCTCGGGGAATATGTTATTTTGCGATTAACAGATCCGAATTCAGGCATAAATGTAACTTGTAACAATTACTTCTCATCAGTCTGGCAGAAGAATTAAAAAAGAATAAAATTTCTCTCGTTGGAACAACGAGAAAAAACAGGAGAGAATTGCTACCTTCTGTTCGCCTGAATATCCACTCAACCAGAGAGTATAACCAGATACAATTCTGCAACTCGAACAAAGTAGGAGTGGATGTTATGGACAACATGTGCTGGAAATATTCCACTCGTTCAGCAACAAGAAGGTGGCCTGTGCATGTATATTTTAATATATTGGATCTAGTCTCAATAAATGGTGCTGTATAAAGAAGCAACGAACTGTAAACTGAGTCGCAAGGAATACATCCAAAGATTAGTGGCAGAAATGGTGAGAGACATATTTCCGACGGAGCCTTTACCTTTCAAATTAGAAATACTTTAGGGGAAACTGCTATGCCTCCAAAATTACAAAAGAGAAAAAAGTGTTGAACTTCTCCAAAATGTGATAACAAATATTGTTATGTACGTTCTCAGTGTGAAAACATTTTTTGTGGAAAATGTTCCGAAAAAGTTACCTTTTGTCGAAAATGTGCCAAAAAATGATTTAATTTTGCCAAACGGAGAAATACTAACTGTGACTTTTTACGAAATTAATATACCATTGTTTTTAGCTAAATTATATAAATTGTATTTTCAATGACATAAATTGAGCGTGATTATTTTTTAAGCCTTATATTGTATTAAGTGAAACTGTTTTTTCAATTCAAAGGATTGATTATAAACGATTGATTGATGGAAGAAAACACTACAGGAAGGATGACGTAACTATATATGTAAATTTTATGTGTGCAACCGGTAACAAAATATTTTTGGACTGTGTAATTAACAGAAAGCGTAATATTTTAAAATATGAGAGACTACATATACAGAATTGAGATCATCGGAGAAAGGGACAAAAATTAGGAAAGATAAAAGTTAAGAGTCAAATAACACCCACCAAAGAGTCTTATTTTACTTAACTTTTATCATTCCTGTATTTTGTCCCTCTCTACGATATTTATAATATTTCTATATATCTTTTTTTTTCAAGATATCGTATCTAACTCATAATATTAGCAAACAACTTCAATAGGTTTATATAAAGAGGAATAACAGCAGAAAATGGCTATTGTTGTTTTTACTGTTTTTTTTATTGTTAATATTGCGTCAATGTATAGGATAGCAAATACGAATCCATTCCCGTTTAATGCCTGATAAATTATTAGGTTTTCCATGACGATCTTATCGCTGCCCTAACTTCACAACCGAAGATGTTGGTCAACCTGCTTTTTTATACTTTATAAACTAATTCGGGATCCCAAAGAGTTTCGACTAATCACATGAAACAAATCTGTGCTCAAAATATTTCTTTAGTTATACTGCAAACGCATAACTCTCTGTTTAGAGATCCTATCTGACGGTTGGCAGCCCTATTTCATAAAGTTAGCATTCCTGAAATGAATTATAATTGTTCAAGAAAGGTAATTGAATGTAAAATTGAGATATCAGTTTGATATTTACCAGTAATCATTGGAAGAACATTTTATAACGATAAAAACTAAGAAGTTGGTAACCCTGCTAAGTGGTTTTATGAATTTGTAACAGCTATAAAACGATTTTGCGCGGTGAAAACCCCAAGTTGGAGTATTTCACGACATAATTCGAAAAATTCTTCCGCTATCGTATTCGCTGGAGGTTTTTCTGAGGAACGAACGAGTGGTTTTATATGCTTTCCGTCAGATGGCATAGCAAACTTGGTGAAACGTGACTGACTTTTAACAACAATTCGGACCTACTACCATTTTTCCCGAAAATATGAGTTTCATTGGTCAAATTTGAGTAGGAAAAATACAGCAGAATATAAAATTCTGCAGATTTAGGAAATCGGTCCGCGTTTTGATTAATTAATTAAAATGTAAACAAAGTACGCGGTAAAAATCTTATCAGTACTTGCAAAAAAGTTACATTTTGAAGTTCTGCAAGAGCGACACTCCCGTCCTTCTAGTGTTAATTTCTGCCAAACCGGATGTTCGGATGATATTTGAAAGAAAATTTCTATCATCAACACCGCATAAATGATATTATGTTTCCTTAGCAATAAAATAAAAATATGCTTATAGGAAACTTATCAGCGCAGTCGGTGATTTGGTCGTTGGTCCAGGCGTTGCTAGTTCGATGTTAACTTGGTCATTGGGGGAAATGATGAAAGTCACGTCATAATTAATTTTTGTTGTTATCTAGAATGCGGTAATTTTCGTAATATTTTGACTATTTTTTTACCCAAAAAATAGTATGTGATGCCATGTAAAAAGAGCAGCGAAAACTCCTTTTTAACTCCATATCTCGAAGACGGTTAAAGCCTTTCTTTTTTAATTGAGAAATTCAAATTTTTTCCAAATTTTGTACGCAGCATGTACACATCTAACACAAATATCGTAAAGATTAGTAGCAGGTCGACATTTTCGTGTTCAATTTCTTAATATTTTCAGTGTGGGGTTATTCAAATAAATATTGCAAACAATTGGAAAGGTTATAATGTATTTGCTTGGTCCGATTGCAGGGAACGACATCGGAAGTAAGACAGGAAAAATAGTCATTCAATTCTCCAGGATGGGAGTAGAGATATGGTGTGATTCGTTTTCGATCAGCTGGGAAACGACCAGGTTCCTATCTCGTTGTTCCGTTTGCAAATGCATCATATAACTGAAGTAGATTTACAAAATTTGGAACATTGACATCCTTTAATCCACATACCAATAGAAAGTTTCAATTTTGCGTTACAGTTAACAACTTTGAGCGCACACTGCGCGATTTGTGCTGACTAAATTTCCATACAGTTTTGAAAGTTTCATTATCAAATATACCCCATTAATGAAAAGTCCTTCCAAGTACAGGTAGGGCTGATTTATAAAAAATATACTGGCTTCAGCATCTGTTGATTCTCAACTGGCAAAAAGAAAGCTTAATGAAAACGATACGAATTGGGGCTTATAGGACTCTCAAAACAACCGAGTTCGATGCCGGACATGGAATGTCAGCAAATTTCAAGAAAAATTTCAATCCTTTTTTTTTTCTTTTGAGGACCGTCCCGATATGATACCGATATGAAATTAGTATTGCCGATCTGCTTGCAGTATGCAAGCTACATTTTACAGAAACAGTGGAACGCAGAGTGACGAGAGCAATGGCGGCTCGAGGGAATGCTCGTGATGGGCATGTGTAAACCTTGGGAGAATAAAGAGTGTGATTCGAGGAATCTGGGTGTCTTCTTTGGTGTATCGAAGTAGGAGGTTTCCTAACAGAGCAGCGGCGGAATATTCACCGCATGGATTATCTCCAAACACACCTCAGGAAGAGAAAAACTGTAAGTAAGTGAAGTGCAAAGTGTTAATCGTGAGGAATCGAGACGCAAGATGAATAGAGATCGCGGAAGTGAACCCGAGTGGGGAAGGCGCGATGTTGGGCGCGAAAGAGGTCAGGCTCGTTCATTTAGCGTTTTAGATATTCCAGCAGCCACTTCTACTCCCGCAACATGGCTACCTCAGGCTAGGGGCATTAACGAATTTCGAGATCCGGAGGGACGAAATGGTCGAGTGCAAGAAGTTAGTGAGGTGAGCGGTGCGATGTACGAAGTAGCTAGGGAAAGAGAATTACTCCACCTCGAAAGAGAATTACTCCACCTCGAAAGAGAATTGATAGATAGAGAGCGGAAGATCTTAGAAAGAGAAAAAGAATTATTAGGTACGGGACAGTGCACGATGTTGGGAAGCTCAGCAACGGCGCCTATTTCGCTCGCGGAAAGATTGCTTCCAGAATTTGAACCGTCGGTTGAGTCAGGATTCACATCGGAACAATGGGTGCGGCGAGTGGAAGGGGTGGCTTACGGTTGGGATCATTCCATGCTATTAGCACACGCTGTTACAAAGTTACGCGGGGCGGCGAGACTGTGGATAAACAGTGTAGCGGAAGAGGTCTACTCGTGGGACGCGTTCAAAAGAAGACTGCTTTGTAGTTTCCCTTCGGGGACCGATCAAGCAGACGTCCACCTGTGCCTAACAAAGAGAAAGAAGTAAGCCAAAGAAACGTATGAGGCTTACGTATATTCGATGAAAGCCATCGCGAGACGTGGAGAAATAGACGACGTATCCACGATCAAATATATTTTGAACGGGATAACAGATAGAGAATTGGTTAGATCGTTGGCTATGTGTGAATTTGAAAACGTAGAAGGCCTGCTTGCGAAGATCAAAAGATACGAGAACATTACGGAAAGAGCGAAGATGAGCGAGAGGGCGGCTGTCCAACCCTCCTTATCAAGAGAGAGACCCGGAAGGAGTGGGAGAAAAGAGATTATCTACTGAAAGATGCTTTAATTGTGGTGAGCAAGGGCATAGGGCCAAGGATTGCTCCAAAGAGAAGCGCGATAATAAATGTTTCAATTGTATGAAACAGGGACATTTAATGAAAGAATGTCCATTAAGGAATTTAAGGCATCGTCAGTCCTCAAAGGAAGGAAACGTAAACAGAATAGCTACCGCAAATCGGCAAATAAAGGATGAATACCACAAATGGATAGAAATAAATGGGAATCATGTGGTCGGGTTCATTGACCTAGGAAGCGACGTGGTAACTCTGAGAGAAGACGTGGCGAGAGAGATCGGATTACAATTCCAGACTTGCCGGCCACGGCGAGTGGGTTTCGGAGGAAATGCATGCGAGGCAATCGGCTCGAAACAGGTGGCTCTCCAGATAGATGACGTCAGCATCGAAGTAGAGGTGTTGATTGTCCCCGATTACGCGCAAGAAGACGCCATGATCATCGGGCGAAGCGCTCTTGACCAAAAGGGGATTTGGATTCAAAAGGGAGATGGAAGACTAAATATCGTACGGGATTCATCGGAGCCAGAGGAAAATAGGATAAATGTAGAAGAGAAAACACCGATAGAACCAGGCGAAATTAATGTGGGAGGAAATCTACATGAAGCAGAGAGGCAACAGATTCGCAATGTGGTAAATAAATACCGACAATGTTTTGCCAAGAACCTTGAGGAACTAGGGACTGTCAGTTTAACCAGTTTTGATATTGAGTTAAATGATGAAGAACCGGTGAATTTGCGACCTTACCGGTTACCGTATTCTCAAAGAGGAGAAATGCAAAAATAAGTAGAGAGATTAATGAAGCTGGGAATAGTAAATGAGTCGGATTCAGAGTATGCAAGTCCTGCATTGTTAGTAAAGAAGGCCAACGGTGATAATAGACTCTGTAATGACTACCGAGCATTGAACAAGAAGACTAGAAAGGTGAAGTTTCCCGCACCAGCGATTAAAGAACAGGAAGATTGGCTGCTTACCATGCAAATGCAAGACCCGGTGCTGGAGAATCTACGAAGGGTGCTGCAAGGACCAGCGACGACGAACGAGGAACGTCAGATACGCGTTGACTACACCATAAAGGACAACCGAATCTGCCGAAGAGTGAATGGAGAAAGACGTTGGGTCGTTCCAAGAGATGTCATTTCCAGAATTATAAAGGGAAGTCACGGCGACATGGGACATTTCGGTGAAGAGAAGACTCTTGAGCATCTGAAGAGGTATTTTTGGTTTCCGAGGATGAGGAAAAGGGTCAGGAAGTACATAGCTGCCTGTATTGAGTGTACCTACAATAAACGACCTGGAGGTAAAAGAGAAGGCGAATTGCATACGATGGAAAGGGTCTAGACTCCGTTTCATACCGTTCACATCGATCACCTAGGCCCATTTCCTAAGAGCAAGAAGGGAAATGAGTATGTATTGGCATACCAAGACAACTTTACGAAATTTATTATGCTGAAGGCCGTGAAGAACACGAAGACCAAGCCGGTATGTGAGGCGTTAAGTGAGATATTTAGCATTTTCGGCAGTCCGCAACGTCTGATTTCGGATAGAGGTACGGCCTTCACTTCAAAGGAGTTTGCGGAAAGGAGGAACTTTGCGAAAATCATCAGATTAAGCATATCAAGATTGCTACCACCACACCGAGAGCGAATGGGCAAGTAGAGAGGTCCAACGCCGTAATTTGAACTGCGATTTCGACTATGTACACTCAAGAAGATGGGAGTGATTGGGATGTATCGCTCAAAGATATTCAGTTCTCAATGAATTCGATGACGAACAAAACAACAGGGAAGAGTCCTCATGAACTCTTCTTCGCGTTTAGGCTCAGGACTTCATTGAAAAACCGCGTTATTCTGACCTTAGAGGACAATTTAGAAGAAAAGGTCGCAGATACGCTTGAGGAAGATAGGGAAATAGCCCTATCCTGAATAGACAAGGCACAGAGGGAGCAGAAGGAGAAATACGATGCTAGACATAAACCACCTAGACATTACCAGAGGGGAGATTTGGTGTTGGTGTAAAGGGAAGCACAGGCTACGGGAGTGTCGTGTAAGTTAGCACCGAAATTTAAAGGTCCGTATGTAGTGGCTGAGATTTTGCCTAAGGACAGATACGTGCTGAAAGACCTTCCCGGAGCTAAACGAACTCAAAAATCATTCAATTCCGTGTTTAGTGCAGACCGAAAGAAGCCATGGTGTAAGGCTCCAGAAGACGGGGAAGTGGAAGGGGCAGACCAGGAGGACACTGAAGCTGAAGAAGTAGATGACCTCAAGGAAGCGGAGGCAGCGAACCAAGAGAACATCGACCTGGCAGTGGACAAGGACAGAGTTGGCCAAGGTGTGACATCGAGGGAGGAGCAGAGGGACGGTGGTGGACCATGCAGAGGCCAGCCCAGGGCCGAGGACGGCCCAGATGTCAGGAAGGGCCGACTGTGGGGAAAAAAAAGGGTGAAGGGGGCGGCGGACAGGTACTGCCGCGAGACAAGAACTAAAGAAACAGTGGAACGCAGAGTGACGAGAGCAATGGCGGCTCGAGGGAGTGCTCGTGGTGGGCATGTGTAAGCCTTGGGAGAATAAAGAGTGTGATTTGAGGAATCTGGGTGTCTTCTTTGTTGTATCGAAGTAGGAGGTTTCCTAACATATATATGAAGAGAAAATGTTATATCCGTTTAGGAAGTGCCTAAATTAAAATTCTAAAGTCGTCCACAATGTGTTCCTGACCGTTTCGAAAACAAGGAGGAAATTCAATCGTCCAGATGCAGCTGCTGAATATATTTTTTTAAATTTTGTTACCTCACTTAAGATTAGATAATGTGCGTTCAGAGTAGCTGTTAATCTAATCAAAATTTTAAAAAGTTTTCACCAAAATTATGGAGTTTTCCTGAATTGTTTAAAATTTTTATTGCTCGAAGGCAGAATGTGTTGAATCAGTACACGTTATATTTAGAAAATTATTGTTGAAATGAATTTCTAAAATTAGAATCAACTTTTTTGAAAGCTTTTAACCACTCACAGGATATTATGGGTATCTGAATGTAGTAAAGTATCTATAAAAATCTTTGATGTCCTCTCGTAATGAATCTGAAAGTTTGTACACAGAATTTTTATACATCGGAGTTTTTTTACAAAGAAAGACATATAGTGAACAATAAATGGAAAGAGAAAGAGGAACTACAATTTGTCTTTCGCTGTAGTATTTTAGGCGCATTCCTCTAGCCAATTAGGAGATGTTCCATTGCCAATTGCAGCTTAAACAGCAACTGAAATTTCAATTTATGTTTGAAATAAGATATGGTAAAGATGTGAAATGTAATAAATACGGAACCAATTAAAGAGCGAAATTCCTCGCAAAAAGAAATGGCGAAATCTTGAAGGTTTGGGATGATACAGCGTAAAGTAGAGAACATCGATTTGAACTGAATAAAGAGCACATCATAGAATGTTTATTTCTACGCTCAACAATGTGTATTTCAACATTTTACTTACAGTTTTTGTACTTCTACAGTACCTTGCTTGAACATAGTGCCAGATTCCGTCAATCAAAAATCTTTGGCTCTACTTTCATTGCTTGTCACTCAGTTAATTTGCGTTGGATGAATTTACAATTTGTGTATGTGCTAGCATATTTATTATAAATAATTATTGTTATTTTGGTAGTTGCACTTACAATTGGTAGTAATGTAAACCACTGACTTCACTTGGATTTTATTTAATGGAAAAGATGAAGCTAAACGGCTCCCTCTTCAGGGGAGGCAAGCACGGAAGTCTTTTGACAAACGCGACTTCATTTCCATTTATTATTAATTAATTTATTCATTATTAATTAATAATAAGGCATTTCCTTCAAATTAAATAATGTTTTATCAGGAAGTAAAATACTAAATATTTCCATGCTAATTTTGTCGAGAATGAAAACGCACGAAAGAGTTTACAATAGAATGACAAACTCGAATTCTATAACAAAAAATATCTTTCCCATTACAGAAGAAATGAAACTACCTCGTAATGACAACAACATTAGGAAATCTCAAAAGAAAAATACATATTTATTTTAAAGGACTATATCTAATTTATATTCGTAATTCCTAAAACCTTCAGCTTAGAATAATATTGTATATAACATTTATAATAATTTCAACATTAGAAATGTTATAGATCATAATAAACATTACTCTTATAATCAGTCTAATGTATAACTTAGCATGTTTCGGCACCACAATTTTGCAAAATTGCTCCAGTTGTAGCAAATGTCCAGTTGTCCGGGTCGCAGAAGTCCTAGGGACGCAATTGACAAGTCGAGGAATGCAGTCGACAAGCAGAGGGACGCAAATGCCCGCGACGCAATTGTTTGGTACGCAATTGTCCTTGTCGAGGGACGCAATTGTCCGTGGGACGCAAATGTCCAAAGGCCGTGTGTTGTAACTCGAGAAATTCAAAACTCTCACACACTACACATTATTTGAAGTCGGATAAAATATGCTACTTTCTATTAAAACAATTTCTTCGGTTCGATCCCAGACAAGCAAAAGCCGAATGAAATAAATTTTTATTTGCTGCTTCATTTGCAATATCGCATTAATTTGCAATTCGGAAATAACGGTCTTGCGAAAACCCAAAAAACTGAATGAAAATTCTTATTTTGATCCTGAAATATTGATTTTGAATCAAAGTTGCAAGTATCAATAAATGGACAAAAATTGTCTAAATACGTGTGGCTGTAAACAACCCATCTCCTTGACGACCGATACGATTGCTGAACGCGAACCTTTTCCCCGTAAGAATACATCGGGAATTAAGGTCCGCGTAAAATAATGGTGAAATACACTAAAAAGCCAATTTTCCGAAATTTTTTTCATTTTAGTCATGAATTCCCTGGGCGAAACTTATGGACAAGTAGATATGGTAATCCCGACGTTGAGAATTGTCTCTTTCGCTAGCAGAGAGCCGAGAAGCAAGATATTTACCAGTGCTGGGTTAGGAAACCTTTTGGAGAATTTTAGGGATATTTTCAGAAACAAGGTAGGCAAGGAAGGCTTTTTTAGTAGCACTTTGTGTGAATTTACGTATCGTTCCTTAAATCTATTTCAGTACCTCTGTTCTCTACTCTCAATTTCGATTCTCCGATTCCGAGATCAATGAGAGAAATTAAAAAAACGACTCGTACTCCAATATCTCATCTGAAACATATAATGTTTTCTACAGAGTTCAATGCTTATTTCTTCTTGTGAGTTCAGTATGCCGAAACTAATATGGAATTAATCTATCGCATTTTCCCGTATCCACGGGTACAACAGCGGTTAGCGGCAGGGCTTCCTAATAATACAACAATCACAAGTTGCAAAACTGAGATAATCTGGTAAAAGTATACATCCGACGTTTGAAAAAAGTCATGTACGACTGCTCTTTTAATGCGAGACGCACTCGAAAAATAAGGACCGTTTGTTCATAACTAATATACGACCGCAGCGAGGATGAAAACGCCACGGAAAGTATAGAAAAGTGACTCTGAGGTCCACACTAATGCTCTAACGGCACATGAAAACTGGAAACAAGACCCATCCAAGAACACGGACGTCAGAGGCTCCGTAAAACAGGATAGGCAGGGTACTGATTTGACAGCAATGGAGCAATGGCATCGATTGCAGTGGGTGATTGCGATTCTAGCGTAAATGAATGGAAACAATTAGTCCGATAAATGACGTTTATCGTTGGTCGCCGTCTTCGAACGGCTGCTAAACACCGAGGACACAAGCCGGAGGTAGCATGGGAGACGTTCATATGGGGCAGATTGCGGAGCACCTGCCACATCTTCCACCAGGACCCTCTCGCAACACAAGAATCGTGCTGCAATGGTTTGAAGGGCACGGTAGTGAATTCAAGGCGATGCGTCGGCAACCAAATTCGCCAGATCTCGACCCAATTGATCACATTTGGGACCATGCCAAGGGATGAGGTCTAAAGAAAGGACGCCACGCCGATGTACTGAGTGCCAAATGTAGACAAACACACTTTTACGGGCATTATGATTTCACTAATCAGTGTATACTTGTTAACAGGTTTTACTGACGGTTAATTAGGATTCTACTTCGTCTTTCTACATAATAGACGAATACTTCTAAGAACTTTTCGTAACGTTGCTTCGCCCTCTGCATTCAAGTTGACCGCCACAACGGTCTTCAAACACTGTATGACGTCGGAGGATCAAATAGAACTCTTGGACTTCCATGGAGAAACGGGTCGATCACACGTCCTTATTTTGTTTAGCGTGTTGCTGTACACGTCACCTGTAATATGAAGTCAAACAAATGAACGTAATTGACGACTTGTTGGCAAACTTGTTTGTAGAGGACGATGCTGGTGCAGCGAATTGTTTATTGTCCTCGAAAAGTTTATATTTCCAGTAAAACGCATTTTTACTTTCTCCCTATACGTAGTATAAAGAAAGTATTGTATTCGCAAAAAAATTCGACCTCCTGATTTCGACGGAAATAGATGTTTTGGGGCCCATAGAGCACGTTTTCGCTATTTTCCCGAACATTTCTGTGTGTCTATCTGTCTGTGGTTAAAAGGTTTGTGGGCGCTCTATCTTAAAAAGTAATTATCCGATCATTTTCAAAATTCATAATTAGTATTTTCCTAACAATGCCAAAAGTTGAAAAGTTTTTGGTGAATATCGCTTAACCGGAACAAAACTTTGTTTTTTTAATATCTCTGTCAGAATGCAATGTAGGTATATACATTTACACACAAAAGTTATAGATAATGTACTTTGCTACAACTTTTGTATGAAAAAGTTTCCCGTAACACTGATTGTTTAGGAGTTATTCTTGAACAATGGTTAACCGGAAGTTGTTGTTTATCCAGAAATTGAAGTTTTTCATACATATCTCTGTCAGAATGCAATGTAGGTATATACAATTATGTACCAAAGTTATAGATGTTTTTTACTACAAATGTTGTACGAAACAGTTTTCTGTAACACTCATTCTTAAGGAGTTATTTATATATTACCGGCATAGGCTTCTGCTTTCAATAAATACGGAGAAAGTCATGTGTTGGCCACACCAGATTTTTTTAGATATTAAACAAAAACTAATGAAGGTCATAAATTTCACTGATGCATGAACATCATGCTCCATGTAAGTCTTACAACACGGGCGAATGAGAAACAATAAAACGATAACTTAAAATGTGCGCTTACCGAGAGGGTTGGAGGCCTTCCGCATCTCATCCAGTGAAGGTAAATCTGCTGTGAGGTGTCTGCAAAGCGCGGAGAAGGGCACTCATCGGCAGCATCCGACATTTCTCCATCACACCACGGACATTATAGACACAGCGCAGAGCCCTTTATAAATGAAAAGGGATTTTAAGAATGAACATGTTTCAGCCAAAATAATCGTTATATTGGCGCCACTGGACTATAAAATGCATTTGTAAATTCACGCATCGATGCAATCCGTAGATCTGCAAGTGAGAACTTCACGTCCAGTCTTTACGGGTTGGATTCAACCAACAGATTCCCCAGAAGTTCTCTTCGGTTGAAATTACGATGGAACCGTTTTACTACAACGTAAAGGTTCCACGTCCATTATGTAAAGTAGAGGTTTCAAATTCCTATCTGAAACTGTCCTCAAATAAGTTTTTCATATGATTAGGAAGAATTTAATATGAAAAAGGCTATTTGTTGTACATGACATCGCCAAAAAGACAACGATTCTGGGATGACACGGCGATGTGCCGGACCACATTCGCAGTAGAGAAGGTGAATCCAAACAGTTTCTTCAGATTCGATATCTAGAAGCCATTGGCGTGGTATAAGACACTTGATAGTTCGTCGCTATTTACCTAGTTGTTTTCCTTATCTTCCCTATCTCGAAATTTGGGCGAAAAAGGGACCCGCCATCTTGTTGCTTAAATAAGCAGACCCATCTTTGAGCGCGGAACAACGAATTGAAACATAGAGAATTGTACCACTCAATCGACAGGTTTCATTCTATTTAAAAGCGAAAGGTTTTCTTCGAAAGATCCCTGACTCCTGTGAAAATTGCTCAAATTTGAGACTCTCTTTGAGACTGATATTGAAAAGCGATTAACTGACGCACAAAATGCAATCATTTTGCAACGACCCGTCGCGGCCGATTCCAGGGCGCCATCTGTGAATGCGTTTGGAATATGTATTGTATATGAGGTGCGCTGAAAAAAGTGAGTAACTCATAGGAGCTGTATTACAAAAAAGGAACAAATTCAAAGATTCTTTTGTTTATATCATTTTCTTGTACTTTCTCTTAACGATTTCCAAGTTTCGTTTGAGAGCATTCCTTATTTTATAGAATTTCTTAACAAAATGCATCACCTTAAACATATTCCAAATGGGGCCTTACTTAGGTGCATCAGCGTCGTTTGTTACCTCGCAACTACCGACAATTCTCTTCATGAAGGCGATCAAATCATCAATATAAATAAAAGAAACAATAGGTCCAATTACGCCTCCCTGAGGCACACACTTCAGTCAGTTCGAGCTAACACCATCTAGAACTACATATTGTTCCCTTTTGCAGAGAAAATTCTAAACCCAGTCGATAACTTCCTTGTTATTGTCCACCAGTTTAAATTACTAATTTAGTTTATAGTGGGATACTCTATTAAATAATTTCATAAAATCAATTAAAAGGTTGTCCTTTGCTTTTTATTATCTGCAGATGTGTCCTGTACATAATATGGTTCTCATGAAAGGTACTTTCAAAAACCCTCCTTATTGGCAGTAATGAATGAATTGCTGTGACAATGTGTTCCATTACGGAATCAATGACATGGAATCGACGGCGTGAGAAGCAATAACTGACATTATAGACTTCCTAATTATCCAGAATTATTTATACTGCTACCGGTTTCGCAATAAGAAGCATTCTGAAATGCGATCATAGGTTCGATGCCAGAGGCTCCAAAAATCCAGATTTTTTCCATAAGAATGCTTTGCGGGAATTTTGGGAAATATTTTTTAGTACTTAGGGGCAAATTAGAGAGTTGAAATTCGAGGGATCGGTAGCGCATATCCAACGGAAACAACCAAAACAAGATCGATAACTATCCTTGGTTCGACGCTAGGTCAAGGCAAATATTTTACATAAGAAATGTACGTTAAGTTCATTTTTACCCTTTGCAGGCTTTGTTACTTTTGCAGAAATAAATTGGGAACAATGGTGTTACGAATCCGACAAAAGTACCAATAGGAAAGAAACTAAATGAAGATTCTTATTTTGGTCGTGTTTTATCGTTTAGGAATCAAAATTACGAGAACTAGGTCAAAATGAACGAAGATTTTGTAAACTTTCTTCGTAGTAAAGAGGGAATCCCCATGGAGATCAAGGCGATTGTTGAATCGCCAAGGTCAGCGTAGAGTATGAAAATCCAGAACAAATACACCCCGCGATATCATTACTGCAGATATTCCACCCGTTGAGCCTAAACGGATTATTAAAGAGGGATCGAAGAAGACCCCAGAAATTCAGTTGCAGTAGGATTTGCATTTATAACAAAGAAACGAAACGTGTTAGAAAAATTATATACGTTTCAACATTTTGTGTCGACAAACAGATTTTTGTTCATAAAATGGGATCGATGTCAGAAGGAGCATCAAAAGAAGCGAAACACGAGACGTTATCTTATCGAGACTTCTTTTGTTTGCAGTTTCGATATCCTTTTCTCCTTTCGCCTGAGAGATTCGTATAATGTCAAAGCAGAAATGAGAATAAAGATGAAATATTGAATGAATAGACAGAATGAAAGAGGGTTTTTCGATTCCGATAAAAGGAAATGCGTGGCAACGATTTCAATTTGTTTGCTGACGTCATCCTTGCATATTTTAGGATGCGCTTTAGAGTTCGCAGTATTCGTTGCGCAGTCGGTTTGGAAAAAGTAAATTGAGCGAATTCCATCTAATCATGGCTCCCATTACGAAACAAGCTCTGTGCGCATTCTACGTCGAATAAGAGAAAAATGAACCGTTTTTACGACTCCGACCACCATCTCACGCTTTCCCTATCGCTTCTTGAATGTGTTATTTAAAAGAAAAACTCTTAGGTATTCGCAGTCACGCAATACGTGCCACACTCAGGGGGAGCAAGAAGGCCGCTATTTTAAACATTAGGCGTTTCTAAAAAGAGCAGCGATCCTTCCTGTTTTCTCCAAAATCCGGTAAAGGAGGTGAGGAACGCCGACAAAGACGGCTTCCAAAATTATAGGAGACTTTACACTTTAGATATATCAAACTTTGTAATTAAGTTTGACAACTACTAAACAATTTTCCCTCAGATATATACTTCTTTCGAATATTTCAATATTGGACAATATTATATTTATTACTAGCTGAAGAGGTCGTTGATTCTCAGCAGGGAAATATGAATTTATAAATACCAGTCCTTGATCGTAAGACTTGCTTATATTTGTAGGTAGATAGCAAATACCAGGATATAATTCTTTCCAAACCAATACACTAAGAAAATAATGTTAGAAATAAGACATCGCCTCGTGCAACTTCCACTCTGGAGTATTTATAGACGAAATTAGGGTCTTAATTATGAGTCTTGGTTGCAATGGGTATGTACTAATACAATGATCAACATAATTAGTTCATTAACTCGCTAAATCTGCTTCTTGACTATTTTTTACCGACAGCCAATTTTTTTCATACGCCTAAATTCCCTAAATCTATTAGCAAGTGATTTAGCAAAAACATCGTGCCTGCGATACCCGGAAACTCTCATGGAATTCATGCATGGCTTTCAATTCCTATCATAATAGCTGAAATACAAAAATTTGGTAATTTTGTCCCCATTTAAGACTTAGAAAGAGTAGTATTTTATGAATTAAGTTTAGTGATAGGATTGTTATTCCCCGAGAGGGAAAATTCTCATCACTATTTTTATATAATTCGAGAAATGAGGCAGCAATTGGTTTGGTTGTCCCTTATGAACTTTTCGGTGATAATGTATCATCATTTATTTACGTATGAAAGCGAAGTATAACATATTAACTTCCCCTCTTGTTTGAAACATTTTTCGTCAAAGCGTTTCTTCAAGCACTCCGGATCATTCGCTCGGAGCAGCTTCTATATGCTCCACTCCGCTTTGATTCCCCGATTCAAACATTATGCACCCACCTGCAGTCGAACTCAAGCTCATTTGATTAGTTTAATATAGAAGAACGCTTTTTCTGGAATATCTGTGAAATCCCTACCCTACCGGAAGGTAGCAAAAAATGTTTTCGAATATGAATCATAAATAATTTGGAATTTCCGCCGTACTTTTCAAGAAGTAGAGACGTTTGGAGTCGAACCAAGTATCTTTTGGTAGATGTGAATACATACTAATGGTAGAAAAGAAACTTTTTTCATTCAAATTTCGAAGTCAATATTATACCGGGAAGGTCCAAAAATAAGGCTTCGTAATCCCCATTTCAAATGTATATAGTAATGTAATTGGCTCTCTGGGATCGAACCAAAGACCATAAGGGAAACGTAGCGTATATAAAATGTATTTATGATCTCTATTCCCATGCCGGGTTTCAAGTTTCCATGTTATCGAGATTTTTTAAAATATCTTAGACAACGTCACAATGCATTTTAAATAGGAGATATTTGCCCTAATCCAGCATTGAACCAAGGTTATTCTTCCTAGATTCCTTTGTGGTTCTCGTTGGATATGCACGGATCCCAGCGAAACCTCGGATTTCAACTCTCTCATTTTTCGGAAAGTACTTCATTAAACTTTTTCCGAAAATTCCCGCAATGCTTCAATGGCTGCTGCAATGAAAAAATAGGGACTTTGGGGCCTTCTGGAATCGAACCCATGACTTCGAAGTTCAAAGTCGCATTTTCTGGCGGTTACACCTTATGGCCAATATGTCGTAAAAATTTCAAGTCGTTGGCACTTGTGGAACATGGTTAGAATTTTGATCACCTACGAATGAATATATATAGATATGGGTTAGGATGTCCCAAAAAATCGAATACATATTTTTCGAACGCATACCCTCTAATTATTTTCTATTTGGCCTTAAGGGGGTGTTCTCATTTAACATTTTGAAAAATCGAAAAATTTTTTTTGAATTTCTTTCAAGTTTAGGTATCTAAAAATAAGATACCGAAAGGATTTCGCCGGATTCGAAACCTAAACTAAGTTTTGAGGCAAGTTTAGGGGCGCTCTCGCGGCGTGCCGAGCTCGCACATGGCGATACGGAAATCATTTATGTCTGAATTATTTCCGATATCCGAGGAAGGGAAAATAGGGCTAGGGTTTGAGAAAAAAAGTCTGTGACTAACACACTCTTACGGTTTCGTTTAGATGTAGTTAGTTTCGTTTTCGTCGTTTGCCTGTTCAACCATGGATAGGAAAGGTTCCCGAAGCAAAAGAACCTTTGCTTGTCGAACAAAAAATAAAAGTTTGCAAAGGAACGTCGGCAAGCCCGAGAAATCTACCGAGTACGCCAGCGCGTCGTCACGTAAAATTGGGAGCGCAAGTGCAACATCTAAGTAAGCTACAATTTCATCGATATATTCTGTCTTCTCGACACATGCTACACTTGTAGTTTGCAAGGACTGCCATGGGGAAGTAGCATTTGAGCGGAAAAGTGAACGTGGCTTGGGCTTTACAGTGTGCATGAAATGCAAGAAGTGTGGTAGTGATGTTTTGATAAATTCGTGCCCGCTCATAAGAAATGCCTACGAAATCAACCGTCGTAGTATTGTGCTTAATATGCGTCTTCTGGGAATTGGTTTTCAAGGACTGAATTTGTTGTGTCGCCTAATACGGGACGAGAGTCCATTCGGAGGGGCGCATGAGCGATCTCGCTAAAAGGGCCAGGATATATCGGAAAGAAAGCAATTCTGCTAAACACGAGTTCGCAGAGATCGAGGAAGGTGTGTTGTACGGCCTCGGAATCGCCGATTTATTATAAGTGCCTCAATCCCGAAAAAAAGCTAACTTTAAACTTTGAACGCGTTTTTCTCAAAACTACGTTTTTCAAACTGGTTCGCACGATTCCTAGAAAACTAATACACGGATTTAGATGCGGTTTCTTTTTAAATTCGTGGTGATGTGTTTGCTATCGTTTGACGGCGGTTTATCCCCCTATTATTAAGAACAAATGTTTAACGAATTTTTTTAAGACGAAAAAAAGGGAGAAAAATGCTTTTTTTCTTTTAAGTCACGTCATTTTTAAAATTTTTATCGTAATTAAAAAAGTCCCCGTCAAACGATAATCACAACTTTGTTAATTGATAAAAAATATTTTATGCTCGTTTCAGCCCAACCGTATTTGCGCTATCGTGCGAACCATCGACCAACTTTTTTTGTTAGGACTAACTTTGCAAGGGTGCAGTGGCCAAACAACGAAAGTTTTTTCACCAAATATAACTTTTATTTGTAGTTTAAAGATCCATAAAACTCTAGAAAAAACCGCATTGGAAAATATTTCATATTTTTTTCACAGTAAAATTCCGAAAAACGCTTTGAAAAACGGCCGTTACATGAGAACACCCCCTTAATAACTTACCAAATAAAGATCATTGTGATTGAATTATGATAACCCGAGCCGAAAAACAATTTCAAAAAATGAAAATTTGTGCCGACAAGGGAAACAACGTAAGTACGAAATTAACAAACGGATTCGCACGAATCTTTCAGGGAACTTTCTTCGATTAAAAAAAATAGTGGACACGGATACCTTTTTCCCGATTTTCCCCTTTAAATATATCGCTTCGCTTTTCGGGAATTTATAAAAAATATTTCTAGGAAAGGTAGAGAATCAAAACTCAAGGAGCCTACAGATATGGTCATTATCTATCGAAAACGTCAATGACTTTTACTAAAAATGTCCTGGGTTCGATGCTAGGACGATGCAAAAATCTCCAATTTAAAATACATTGGGGTAGTTTTTCATTATTATTTTTTGATGCACTTATCGAAATGATAGGAAGTTTTTGCTTAAGACTTGGTTTCAGAAAAATATTTTGATAAGACAATTCTGTTCCTGGGTTCGATGCCAGAGCACTTTAAAATTTCTCTCATAAGGAATATAAGGGAAGAGTAGGACGTCGTTTGAGGCAGTTGCAGCCAATATTTCTGCTTGAATTTTCACACATAGTTAGAGATGGTGATCTTCTATTGTGCTGCATAGGAAGTAACACCAGGAAGATCCGGGTTCGATGCCGGACGGTAAACAAATCTCCCATTTCACAACATTTGATTGAATTTTCATAATTCTTTCGGGATCTTCACCCTGAAGACAGACAGCTGACACTTTACATGCATATATCTATAATATATTAAACCATTTGCCTGCAGTATGCAAGCAGCATTTTACTCGTATATAATAGATACAGGTACAACCGGAGAAACGTCTAAAAATAATAGAAATTAAATATTCCGAGAAACGTCTTTATATAATAGATCATATCATTATATGTATATATTATTTCACTGCATAAGGATTGCAAATATTTACTCAACTTTCAATGTCATTCTCTCGTTTAATGATATTTGATTATTCTAAAAGATTATTCGAGCAATCAATCGTTATATTTATCGATACCTGCAATTTTTACGTAATTATAGCTTTTCAGGAAAAAACATCTGAAACAGCTGTATCGCAATGTATCGGATAATACGGTTCTGTTTAGAGCTCATAAGGAGAACTTTCAACTGTATCATCGCTTATTCCCCTTTAAATGGCGTTTCACATTTAATTGCTTTCTTTTATAGAATAATGCGACGATCGGCCGATACTTATTGCCAAACTCGAATGCCTTAGTGTTAGATAGACGTATCCATTTCCGTATAATAAACGTACAATGGAATTTAATGGTTTATTTTCTTATTTTAACGAATAAAACGTGATAAACTGCAACTTTGAGCTACTCCGTACATCAGTTTTTTAGCATTATATCTTTTTTCCCAAATTATTTCATATGAAATCAATCAAAGAAGCTTTAACTTTTTGGAACTCCATCCTAGTAAATGGGCGGGAATAACTGTGCAAAAATTCCACTCGTTTAGTTAGTTAAGTTATTCCCACCCATTTACCAATTTATTTCACGCTAGAAGTTTTTTCCACTCCACATTAATCAATCTTTATACGGGAGAATAATAAAACGGAAAATAGAAGCAACGATGGAAAAAACATTCTTTAGTTCGCTATATGGCACTTGTTTCATTGCATCTTAGCAAAATTCAATTGAGAAAGATAATTGTGACGTCAGTGGCCAATTACTGGCCGAGATACACTGGCTAACTTTCGTTGATTCGCCCACGTGCTGTCCAATGCATCAGCAGTACGGAGCTAACCGAAGAAGAATAAAATTCTTCGGATATTAAATAGGATATTAATAACCTGCTTTGGTTTGATTCAAAAGGGAAAGAAGTTGAAAGGCGAAACGCATTTCTCTTAGTGGCACTGAAACAACGATTCCCATTGACGTCCACAAAGTTAGCTAGAAAGCCACAATCCTGAATGTTCGAGGATTGGCATTGTCTGAAGATTTCATTTGAATGACACAACGAGGTGCATTCAAGGTGCGTGCCACACGCCGAAAGGCGGCTTGCAGAGTTCTTACATAGACATACGAGATTCGAAGTTGCACTGCGAATGGAATCGAGAGGGAAATTGTATCTAAAGAAATGGAAACAAATAAATAGAAACAAACCGTAAATACAAAAACGCCAAAACGAGCAACGAAAATGACAAACAAGTGCAACAGGCGGAGAAACGAAGTGAAAAAGCCCGAATACGACCGATTGGATGAGCAATTGGCTAACTTCGGCGGTTTCGAATGCTTCCATTTCAATCAATTTCAGTAAATGAGTTATTTAAATGAGAGAAATGAATCAATCTCGAAGTACCATCCCTAAGTTATTTTAACGACGGAATAAGCGAGACACTGGAAGACTTATATACAACCAGTTACCAAAAGTAACCAGCCGTAACGAAAATAACAATTTCGACGAACGAAAGGAAATTCCATTACGTAGCTACGCAATAAAATCAGAACAAAAACACCGCGAATACACGTGGGATAAGTGGACAAGGCGTCAATTCATGCAGTACAAAAGTTTAAACGGTTTCCGCAGAAGAAGCTTTAGCGACGTTGAACAATCAAACATTTTTAAAGCGTTACATAGAAAAAAGTTTCAAGCGCCGAGATAGTCATTGTAGAGAAGTTGCGGGAGACGTGTTTACATTATAGAGGACACGCACGCTTCGAACGGAAGGTCACGAAAAAGAATTCGTCAAGGTCAAGCGCGCCTCTGGTGCAGGAAACCTTCATCAAAATGTGATAAGCAATCTAAATAATTACCTGAACTCATTCGAAGCTTTCATTCCTGAGAACGACCATCGTCTTCACTCATTACTTCCAAACAGCGCCTGAGTGCCTCGCGAAACGTCCGCCAGGCGGAGCGCGGTGACTCGGTGAAGGGTGAAAGCGATTGAGACGGCCGTGCAACGTTGCCACATTTAGAGCGGGCTTCGAATAAAAAGGCATACGGTGGGAAAACGTCTAAAAATTGTAGAATGCGACGGAAGACAGCACTGACCGGATGAAAAGGGTGTCAAAAATATTATGCTGCGCACGAAGACAGGATTGTAGCATCGAATTCGAATATAAATCAGCTTCTCATTAAAATATGCATATAAAATCAAATTTTCCTTCAGCGGCAATATTGCCATAAGAAAATCAAATTCTTCCAGCAAATTAAATCATATCGACCTAAGACCTCATCAATAAGAATATTTATAAAACCTACTCAACACTTCATAAATATGAATGTTTATCAAATATACGCAGCACCTCGTCAATAGGAAATCATACCAATTCTATGCAAGACTCATCCATTTGTGCATACCAAACATAAAAAGTATGCCCCATAATTTGAGTTTCCAAATACCCGGCATTTTGTAATCTTCCGGGATCGAGAACGGTAATCCTATTTCCCGAAATAATCTTTTTTATTGTCGTTTACAATCTGCAATAAAGACTGAGAGCAAATGCTAATACATAGAAAAGTCGTGGAGTAGGTGGCGGTGCAGCATTTCCTCCAATACGATACTTGAGTAAATAGAAGTTCGGAATTTCATGACTATTGCATCTTATATACACTATTTGGCTCTCAAAATATAAACAACGTAATTAATACAAACTTTATTTCACCAAACCTTATGCAATGAGTTATCACATACATCACACAATAAATTTCCAATCTTACTTAAATATTTTATTAACTTAAGCGTTATCGAAAAACAAATGCAAACATTATTAGTTTAAAAATATACTTCAAATAGTTTTTGTTTTTAATTTTGGAAATGGCACCTAAGGAAACATAGAGTATCAATAATAAGCTTATTTCCTTAGAGAAGCAAATATTTTGTTTGCACGCATAGATCTAGGATTTGATGTCGATGTTGATATTACTTTAGTCAAATCACACTTTAGATTAGATTCTGATTTAATGGTCTATGAGATTTTCTTTGTGCGCGTTCCATTTTAAATATCCACTGAAAGTAACACCCAAGTATTTTGCCTTACTTCCTTTCAACAAAACATTACCAGCGATATTATAAGAATATGGAAATTTGCTCTCATTGAACCTAATGACTCTACATTTCTCTGTATTTATATCCAATTTGTTCGAGGTGACCCAATCCATCAGTTCGTTGCAATCGCCTAGTCCTTTTATATAAATTATACAGCCGTCAGGAAATAATCGTACACGAGATTTTATTATATAAATATTAAAAATCATAACGGTCCTATTACACTACCCCTGAAGTGACTTTAATAGTTTTTACTTCCCATTTTTATTCTCTGCGTTACAAATAAAGGCCACTTCACTATCCTTGGGTCTATCGCCATCAACTCATTTTTTGTATCAATAAACTGCGTCAAACGCCTTCGCTAAATCCACCACTACAGCATCTACCTGATGCGCTTCTATCAAGTCTTGATATAGCCCTTGTGACTCGCAAGAGAAACCTTTTCCCATGTTAGTTTTCACTAAGCCATCCCTCCATCGTCCAGAAATGTTTTAAATAGTTCGCTATCATTTTTTCGAATACCCTACACACTACGGCTGATTTTGCTGTAATACTTTAACGTCTTTTTGCTTCCTCCCTTGCGTATAGGAGCTGTTGCAGATGTTCTATCTTCTGGTACCTGACCATCGTTAATGGTTATGTTAAATTTTCTTTTCAAGTACGGAAAAATCTCCCGGATTCCTAATTTTAAAACTTCGTTTCGTATTCCGTCTGGTCCTTGAGATTTATTGTTTTCAGCTCATTAATTCTTTCTAATGTGTCCTTAGAGCATACCATTAAAGGCGAATCACATTCACATTCGAATTGATCAAAGTCGCTTGTTTGACTCGGTGTTTTGTGAATGCTAATTTCTGAATTGGTCAGCAATTTCGCCGTTATCAAAATATTTCCACGCGATCGCACCTATTTCGCCTTCCTTCGACGCTCAACATACTTATGACGACAACAATAAATAGACAACATACTGTTGCTACCATTATTGATAATTACATTTTTTAGAAATGTATTCTCGGCCTCTTTTGTGCTTGCTGTTTAGCAATTCAATCACCACCCTGTATTTTATTTTATGCTTTTCGTTGATTTTTCTCATTTTATGCAAATCCCTTGATATCCTTTAAAAAGCATCCGCATTTAGTTTCTTCACTAACCTCTCTATTCCCGAATCTTCTTATAATTATGTCCTCAATGTTTGACCCCTTGCCAGCCCACCCCACAAACTCGCTTCTGAAATAATCTCGGAAAGCATCAGTCATTTTGCAGCATAGTTCCGCGGTCGGACAGTGGTTCTGACGTTTGGAGTCGCGTTGTCGGGCTGAACCAAAGACTGCGGGACTTCTGTAGGAGCAACGGGGTCGGCTTCGTCGATTCGAGGCCGGTTCTTGATTCATGTCGGCTACCTCTTAATCGTTCTGGCGTTCATTATACTGCCCGGGCTGCGGAGCTGGTGGCACGTAGGATTTACGAGGTAAATAGGTTTTTTTTTAGGTTAGACGATTATCAGAGTACGCCACCCCAGGTAGTTTTAGAGTCCAAATCTTCCTGTTTAAATCAGAGCGATATAACGCAGATAGAGTTGCGAGGGAAAAATTTAAATCTAAAGGGGAATAAAAACATCCAGAAAGTATATTCAGCGGTAGGAATTATAGATAACACCCACGTAAATAGGCAAATAGTAACGCATGATCTTAGTCCCCGAAATAGAAACAGTTGCATCTACAATAAAGAGAAATTCAATTCATAAAAAGGGTACGTTTATTCCAAACAGAAATCCAAATTTAAAGCGCGAACTCAGAGATCTAAAAATAATAGTCGTGAATTGCAGAAGCATACGTAATAAGCAGGCGGAATTTCTTAACCTTACAAGGAGCACTTGCGCGGATATCATACTAGGATCTGAGAGTTGGTTAAGCGAAGACATTAATTCAAGCGAGATATTTCCTCCAGATTATGTGATATATCGCAAAGATAGACAGGGTAGAGTAGGCGGTGGAGTTTTTATTGCTGTAAAGAACCATTTGATTAGTCAGCGAGATGAGTTTGTAGAAAATAGCAGGAGCGAAATGATTTGGTGCTCGATTCAAAGACCAAACGGTAGTAAGATTTATGTTTGTTCATTGTATCGTCCTCCAGATGGCGAAATTGATTGTATTGACGATTTATCCGAGACGTTACAGATAATCGAAGAAAAAATAAAAGATCCCATCATAGTGGCAGGAGGAGATTTTAACCTACCGTATATTAATTGGCGGAATTTAACATGCTCCAACTCTAGAAGAGAGAGAAAATTTTCTCAAAAATTAATCGATACTTTCTCGTTGCATGCGATAGAACAGGTAAACACAGCGAACGACTCGTGCGGGTGAAGGTAACATCCTAGATTTACCAGCCAACACCCACCCACAATTGATAACTAATCTCGATATAGTTGACGGTATTTTAGACCATGATGTCATAACGGCGGGGATGAAAGCAGTAGCGGTTAAATCTCTTAAGCCACCGAGGCAAGTATATGTAATTCGCTAAGCTAATTTTTCAGAATTTAAGGTTTATATTAAAGTGCAAGGATGATTTTTTTCGCTTGGGTGCAAATACAGTAAATGATAGTTGGATAGGGTTTCTCCGGATAATCAAAGAAGGTTTAATTAAATTCGTGCCTACTAAGAGCGTGCGTGAGCGTAAAGAGCCACGGTGGACGAAACCTAAATTACGGGCATTGCATAGGAAGCAAAGAGTCCTTCACTCGCGATGGAGGAAACTCAAAGCATGCGGAAATAACCATGAGCTCGAGGAACAAAACTATAGAGAGGTGCGAAAGTTAGTTAAGGAAGAAGCGCGAAAAGAAGACCAGGAATATAGATCTCGAACCCTATTAGAATCATCAGGTGGCGATCAGAAAGAATTTTGGTCATACGTGCGTGAGAACCGTGGAGGTCAGTTTTCTGTGCCTAGCCTCATAAGCGCAGAGGGAACTACCGTAAATAAATCAGAAGATAAAGCTAACTTAACGGGCACTACTACAAATGCTTCACTGTAGACAATGGTCGAGTTAAGGATTTTTCCTCTCGCATTGATTCAGAGATGTGTCCCGTCGAGATATCGGTTGATGGAATTGGAAAATTATTGCGAGAGATTGATAGCAAAGAGGCGCCAGGACCCGAAGGTATTCCCGCTGTTGTAATAAAAACTTTAGCCGATGAAATTGCTCCGTTTCTACAGATTTTCTATCAGAAATCAGTGGATGAGGGAACCGTCCCAATGTCGCGGAAAAAAGCTAATGTCACTCCGGTGCCTAAGAAAGTGCGTGCGTCGAAACTAAAATTTTATGTAAAACTATAAAATATTGTACAAATAGCAATTTTTCTTCTCAATATTGGGGACAGGAAATATGTCGAACGAGAAACGAACCGAGAAATATTTTGGTGTTTCCTTCGGTATACCAAGAGCTGCTCGCAAAACACTCGAAGAACGAGGCAGATGACATTGTCCACAGAAAGAGGGACATGTGATTCCGAAGGATTTTATAATCTAGGGACTGATTAAAAGAATGACATTCGAACAAGAGTGTCTTATCGAGGTATGAAGAAAGAGGATCGTCGATCGTGTGTTAAAAATACAGTAACCGATTTGGAGCTTCTTATTCGTAGCCATGACACCGATATGTTTATAGATACAGAAAGCTGGTTAAACGAGGATATAAGCGACATTGAAACACAGTGAAACCTGTGTTTAGAGGAATCTCTCGGGGCCATAATTTTTTTCCGGATGAGACAGTTTTAACCCAGGATACAGATAGGTACCAAATTGATTACGTTTTGGTAAGAAAGAGATTCAGAAATAGATTTTAAAACTCACAAAGTTATCCTGGTGCTGATGTGGATTCGGATCATAACCTGGTTATGATGAAAAACAAGCTTAAGTTTAAAAAGATCATTAGACCAAAACGTACACCCAAATGGAATTTAGAAGCTCTAAGGGGTGGGAAGTCTAAAGAATTTCAAGAGTCGGCCAGCAAGGCTCTTGATAGTAAGGGGAGGGAACTAACCACTAACGAGGAATGGGAAAAGTTTAAAAATTGTGTGAAGGACTGTGCTCAAAAAACTGTCGGGAGGGTTAAACAAACTAAAATTAGAAAACCATGGATAACTGTAGAAATGTTAAATAAAATGGAAGGAAGAAGGAAATGGAAAAGAGTCATCACTGGCCATGGGCGCAGAATGAACAGAGGACTAAACAGCGAACTAAGAAGGGAAACAAATAAGGCTAGGGAACAGTGGTAGAAGGGGCAGTGTAACGAAATAGAAAAGCTGGTGGAAAGCGGGAGGGCCGACCTAATGCACACAGAAGTATAGCTATTGACGGGGAATAGAATTAGTAGTAGAATGGTGACGGTTAAAGACAGCAAGGGAAATCTATTAAGGGATCCAGTCACCTTAAGGGGACGATGGAAGGAATACGTTGAGGAATTGTATTGGACGAAAATGAAACCCGCCAGCATAGAAATAGAAAATGAGGAAGATGTTGAAGAAGACGATGTTGGACCTGGATCTGATCTGATTGGAAAATATGAATCCATTCCCGTTCAATGCTTGATAAAATATCAGGTTTTCCATGAAGATCTGATCTCTCTACTTTGACTTTATAGGCAGAGATGTTGGCCACCCTGCTTCCTTATAGTTTATAAACTAATTCGGGATCCCAAAGAGTTTCAACAAATCACATGAAACAAATCTCAAAATATCTCTTCAGTAAAATTTTACTGCAAACGCATAACTCCAGTTTGACGGTTTGCAGCCGTTGTTTCATAAAGTTAGTATCCCTGACATTAATTCTAATTGTTCAAGAATGGTAACTGAAGGTAAAGTTGATATATCAGTTTGATATTTACCTGAAAAAATAATTGGAACAACATTTTATAATGATAAAACCTAATAAGTTGGTAACCCTGCTAAGAAGAGGTTTTATGAATTTGTGATTGTTATAAAACGATTTGGCGTGGACGAAAACCTCAGGTCGGAATTTTTCACGACATAATTCGAAAAATTCTTCCGCTATCGTAAACGCTGGAGGTTTTTCCAGAGGCGCGAACGAGTGGTTTTATATGCTTTCCGTCAGATGGCATTGCAATCTTGGCGTAACGTGACTGACTTTTATCAACAATAATGACCTTCTACCACTTATTCCGAAATTATGAGTTTCATTGGTCTAGTTTGAGTAAGAAAAATATTGCAGAGTATAAAACTCTGCAGATTTAGGACATCGGTCCGCGTTTTGTTTAATTAATTAAAATTTGAACAAATTATGAGGTAAATAATCTTATCAGCACTTGCACAAAAGTCACATTTTGAGGTTCTGCAAAATTCACGTCTATGAGACTTATAAAAGTATTTAATTACGAATTTTAAAAGTAGGCGGTCAAAATGACCGCCGCCGTCCTTCTAAAGTTAATATATATGCAGAGGAAATGGCGAAAGAAGCCTGGGAAGAAATAGACAAGGGAATGATGGTTGGTGGAGAAGCAGTGAAGTCTGTAGGATATGCAGACGATTGTGTGTGATCCTGCAAGGGGTTAGTAAATATTAATAAATGCTCTTAACCATAAAGCAAGGGTGTTTGAAAAGAAAATGTAAATAAAAAAGTAAAACTAAATTTTTGAGGTTCACTAAGGGAAAGAAAGCTAAGTTAACCATTAGGGTGGATGGGGAAAACCCAGAGCAGGTGGATAAATTTTCTTACTTGGGAAGTACTCTCTCTTGGGACAGAAGAAGTAAAGAAGAGGTTTGTAAATGAATAGCCTTGGCGAACGAAGCCTTTAGGAAGCGAAGGGAATTAATGACCAAAGGTCTTGATAAAGGAATCAGGATAAGATTGATGAAATCCCTGGTCTGGAGTGTGTTGCTCTAAGGGTGCGAAACGTGGACATTGATAAAGAAGGAATTCGAAAGTTTGGAGGCCTTCGGAATGTGGGTGTGGCGTAGAATGGAAAAAGTTGGTGGGGTTGATAGGAAAACAAACGCGGAGGTGTTAGAGATGGTTGGAGAGGAGAGGGCTTTAATTGACGTGATTGAGCATCATCTTAAAAAATGAGTGGGTCAAATATTGAAGGGAGAGGGATTGGTAAAGGTTGTAATCGAGGGTAGGATTCAGGGGAAAAAAAGAGGGGAAGACAGAAGATGTTGGATGACATAAGCGGTGGGGTTAACTATAAGGGAATGAAGGAAATGGCACTTAATAGGGATTTCTGATTGTGCATGAACCTACCTGTTGTATAATTATAGTCAGAGTATTTAACACCTTAAATGAGGTTTTATTCAGCGTGAGACAAACTACGCATGTTACATCAAGAATTAACAACAATTATAAATAACAAGTGTTGTTGCCATTAGATACAGAGAAAAGTGGTGATGTCACAAACTAATACAAATTATATAACATTCTCCCTCCATTTAAAAGGTCACATGGTCCTGGAGGTAGGATGGCTTCCTTCTAATACGGCTGTTTATTCTAGAAGTCCCTCCATCCACAAGATCTTCAATATGAGAATTAGGTTCTCTGTCTGCAGTTTCTGCATCAGCCTGAATTTCATTCTCCTGGTATACTGGGGAAACTTCCTGCGGTGTTGCCAGTGGTTGGTCTTCCTGGGGGGAGGACGTGTCTGGTTTAACAGTTGAAATTCCTAGAGGTGCCTAATTGAGACTGTAGACTCTCTACCATCAGGGAGCTTAACGTAGGCATAATCCGGATTAGCTTCGATTAGCAACACCTCCTGTACAATTGGATCGTACTTGCTCTGTCGCACGTTGTTTTTCATTAAGACTGGTCCAGGTTGTGTTAGCCAAGTAGGTAGAGAACGCCCATTGAAGGACCTTCTTGGGTGGTTAAACATACGCTCATGTGGAGTAGCGTTTGTTCCAGTGCAGAGTAATGATCGAGTGGAGAGCTGGCTGAAGTGCTTCTTCCCATCTCTCCGTTCCCAGTCCCTTAGAGCTTAAAGCTAGAAGTACTGTTTTCCAGACAATTCCGTTATACCTCTCAACTTGGCCATTTCCTTGTGGATTGTAAGCAGTTGTCCTGCTTGTGACAACACCCAAGGAGGTTAGGAAGGACTTCAGCTCGCTCGACATGAATGAAGTTCCTCTATCTGAATTGATGTACGCAAGCGTTTCAAAGAGAGAAGACACATTGCTCAAGACCTTTATCACTGTAGAAGCAGATATATCAGAACAAGGAAATGCAAAAGGGAATCTTGAAAATTCATCTACGATGGTCAAAAGGAAACGATTCTTGGTTGAATTCGGTAGAGGGCCCTTAAAATCCTAATTTAATCTTTCAAAGGGCGAGGTTGCCTTTATTAGTTGTCCTTCATTTCTGTAGAAGCGAGGTTTTAACTGGTTACACCTTGGGCAACCATTGGTCACTCTCTTTATGTTATCTAAGGAGAAGGGCACATTTTTTGCTCGTGTCCAATGGTGATTTCTGGTTATGCCGGGGTGACACAAGGCGTTGTGCAAATCCTTGAGGTTGGTCTTTGGTTGGATGGTCGCTGTAATCCTTGTGTCTGCTGTTGTGTTTCTGTTTCCAGGGCGGTAAATGATATCAAACTTGAAACTGGCCAATTCCAGTCTCCACCTCATTAGCTTCTCATTCTTGATTTTACTTGAATGATGCTGATCAAACATGAAGGCCACAGATCTTTGGTCTGTTAGGACCTCAAAATGCCTTCCCATCAAGTTGTGCCTCCAGTGTCGTAGAGATTCAACTATTGCGTATGTCTCCTTTTTTACTGAGGAGTGTCTTTGCTCTGCTGCGTTGAGGGTTCTTGAAAAAAAAGCGATTGGTCTCTCAGCTTGGCTGAGTGTAGCTCCGATCGCAAACTCCGAGTTCTGAGTCAGTCTCCACTCTGAACTGAGCGGCACTTTCTATTGCAGAGAAGGATGCTTCCGCGACATCTTTCTTCAAGGAGTGCAGGGCCTTTACAGCCACTCCAGAAAGAGGGAATTCTCTTGTCAAGAATTTTCTCAGAAAACTTAGGGATCCATCTACAGTAGTGAGCAAACATTCCCATGGTTCGTTGTAGAGATGCGTCTTTTGGGATAGGAAGGTTCATCAATGGGGCAAGTCTGTCAGGGTCAGGTTTAATGATCCTGTCTTCAATCAAATATCCTAACATTTTTACGCACTTTGTCGAACTTATAAGTTACACTTTTTTGTGTTAAGTATGAGGTTATATTTTTTATCTGCGGTTAAAAATCTCTTTAAGTTCTGGTCGTGTTCTTCTTGATCTAAACCACCAATTGTAACATCATCCAAGTAAGGGAAAGTACCTTTAAGGTTTTCTTCCTTTATTATCCTATCAATATTTCGCTGGAAAGCAGGCACACCATTGGTTACTCCAAACGGGATTCGTCGAAACTGATAGAGTTCTCCTGCAGCTTCGAAGGCTGTATAGGGTTTATCAGAGTCCAAGATGGGCACTTGATTATAAGCACTGGTTAAATCAATTGTGCTGAAAATCTTGTACTGGGAGACATTTCTTTGTTTTATCAAAATACTTGCAATTTCTAATCGAAATCAATTTTTCACGACCAAAATAAGAAACTTTATCTAATTTCCCTTCTTTTGATGCTATTCTCATTCTTCTACAACGATTCTTTCTAATTTAATTTTGCAAAAGAAATAAGCCCTGCAACTGATAAAGTGAAGTTTACGTGTATTCCATATCGAACCGTATTATGGACTCCTGGGTTCGAACCCGAGCCTTCCTAGTAGTGGGAATAGTTTTCCTAGGGCTTTTTAATTCCTAGAAACACAATGCAGTATGGACTTTACGCAAATTCTTTCTAAGGATAATACCTTCGAAGTACTCTAAACATGACTGCGAGCCCAGATAGAACGATACATAGGTTAAAGTTCTCTCCGCAAAGCAAACAGAGAGTTTTGCACGGTAACGTGACGGCCTTTACGTGAATAGATCGGCCTGTTCCAAATCCAGCACGATCACTATTGCTAGAAACGCAAAAGAAAATAAAATCCAATACCAAGCGAGCTATGCGAAGAGCTAGGAAAAATCACCTGCTGCGATAGGGACGTTGGTAAATTGGTCATAATAGCTGGAGAATTGAACAGGTTAGATAGTTAGGAAAAGACGGGGCAGGAAATAGGGTGCAACAAGTAAATTAGATTTAGATATATACCCCGCGAGCCGCCAGAGACGTATGGCAGGGGGTGTAATACACCACCATTATTCATTCATCCCTATTAGCACCTCTAATAGCCTGGGGAAAAAACGACCAAAAGTAAATATCCGTCCTTGCGATTACTTCCCTATAACGCTTCGTCGATGCCTCTCGGAGATCGCGTTAGCTCCTTACTGGCACTAACATTTAACTTACTTCGTCTATAAATTCTGAACGAATGAACTTTTCGAAAAGTTTCCGAACATATTCAGATCTTCTCATCTGTAGTGAATTCCAACCGAGGGACTCTATCATTAGCCGTAAAGCTGCTATCAAACCTGAAATCCCCGCAGACGAATCGGGCTGCTCTACGCTGGACCATCTCTAAATCTGAGACTAAACCTACTTCGTTTGGGTCCCAAAGCGCACAGCAGTATTATAGACTCGGCCGAATAAGAGAAGAATAAGCTATTTCTTTGACTCTCGATGAGCATCCTTTCAACGTTCTACCAGTTAATCTTTGCATTCTATTCGCTTTTCCTATCGCATCTCGAATATGTTCTTTAAAAGATAAGTTACTGCTAAACTTGACTCCTAGGTATTCGTTGTCGTGCCCTAACTCTAATGGATGCCCTGAAATTTGGCACTGCGCGGGAATTATGTTTGCGGAGCGCGTAAAACTCATGGCTACGCATCTATAATATAAAATAGAGTGTGGGTGTGTGTGTTCATTAAAAACTCGAGAACCGAAGGTCGCAAAACTTTGAAATTTTCTACATTATTAAAGTCGGCCCCGCGCAGAGTATAGGCTACTTTTTATTTCCCTAAAGTCCACGGTTCGAACCCAGACGGGTCAATACGTTTCCATAAGAAATACACGTAGAGGTAATTTTTTTCGTTGCGGGGTTCATTTCTTTTGCAAAATTAAATTAGAAATAATGGTCCTATAAAGTCGAATCAAGTACCAAAAGAAGGACAACAGAATAAAAATTCTTATTTGGTCGTGGAATATCGTTTCCGACTCAAAATTGCGAACAGTTTGATAAAATATGTGAATATCCAAATTCTGAGGTTTTAAACAACCCATTCCCTTGACGATCTAGGTCTCGAGGATCTAGGATTGTTGATTCTAGCTCATGAGTTTATATATAAGAAGACATTGAGAATTAATGAAATATTTAAGAAAGTTTTTTGAATTTTGTTTAAGCTTCTGTAGTAACCATGTTTTATTTATATCAACGTGATTGTTTACCGTAAAATAATACGTTTAATTGTAGTTTCCGTTTCGACTTTCATTTCCATGATAGTGTTTGTGTTAATGATTGTGTTCAGTGCTTATGTGGTGTTTTAGTTACTTTCCGTAGAAATATTCATCGGTTGTTTTCACAGTAATATTTATTTCTATTATTTGCTTATGCGTTTCCGTATTACCTTTGTGCATTTCCGAAAATTAATCCTTAAAGGTGGTGATGTTTATCCTAATTTTATCTTTGAATATGGGTCATTCCATGCCAATTCGACAAGGTGATGTCCCTTGAGGTGACCGATTTTGACCAAATTTGGCAGATCGCTTTGATTTGATAACAAACTGAAAACCCCCAAGCCGTTTTGTAATTAACGCAATTGTTTACGAAATATTGCAATGTTTAAAAATTGAAATTTTACAAAAGTGCCTTCGTATTCGAAGCCATATCTCCGGTAATATAGAAGCTAAGCATACACAACTTAGCTTAATTTAAAGGTCTTGTGTTAGGAAAGATATTCATAGGAAGGTTTTATAAAATTTAAACAATATAATATAGTTTATAACAATTTAAAATTTTAAAAATCGATTTTTTATAACATATATGTTTTTATAATCTTTGAACGAATGTTGTCTTTATCGAAGAAATTGTTAATTTGAAAGATATGAGACTAAATAATTAGTCAAGGTGGCTTCGTAAACTTTAGTAAAATTTTAATTTCTTGGTTTATTGGTTTGGAAATATAAATCGAAAGATCGTTCGCAGGCTCTATTTCAGTTGCAAAATCAAATTAAGAAGAATCACTGTTGTCAACCTGAGATAAGTTTGGTAGAAATATTATATGAAAATGAATATTCAGATGACCAAACTAATAGATTTCAGCAACAAATTATGAGAGCGTAAGATATTGGGATTTTCACGGAAAAGTTTCGTTTACGGTAATTCAACGGTAATCTGTCCCATCGAACGAAACTAAAATGATATAAAAGGATTACTGTATTTAATTCTACTTCTATTCTCCCCGTTGAGAATCAACGGGCGCAACATGTAGTTTATTTATATTTAAATTCAGCTGCCAATCTTTTCACCATCCTGATATTACCTCCAGGTCGTTTTGAAGTACATTACAATCGTTTTCTGACAAAATCTCTCTGTATATCAGGGTATCATCGGCAAATAATCTAACATTACTCTTTACGTTATCTAAGAGATCGTTAATATAAATTAGAAATAAAATCGGACCAAGAAAACTTCCCTGTGGAACTCCTGATGAGATACTTATTTCGTCGGATAAAATTCCGTCTAACGCAACTCGCTGAGATCTGTTTTCAAGAAAAGATTTGGTCCATCTGATAACTTTTTCGTCGATCGCGTAGGCACTCAGCTTTTGGATAAGCTTTTCGTGAGAAACTCAGTCGAAAGCTTTCCTGAAATCTAGGAAAACTGCGTCCGATCTAACACCGCCGTCTGCTGCTTTAGATACGTAATTCATAAAAAGCGCTAACTGGGTCTCACAAGACCTACCTTTCCTGAATCCGTGCTGGCTCTGACTGATTGCTCGTTTTTCGGAAAGAATTTCGGAAGCATGATAGAGCTCGCTTTAATATGCTCCATTATTTTGCAAATTATTGAAGTTAATGAAATAGGCCTATAATCATCTGGTTTTGACGCACGCCCTTTCTTAGGCACCGGAGTGACATTATCTTTTTTTCCACGACATTGGGACGGTTCCCTCATCCAATGATTTCTGATAGAAAATCTGTAGAAACGGAGCAATTTCATCGGCTAAAGTTTTTATTACAACAGCGGGAATACCTTCGGGTCCTGGCGCCTTTTTCCTATCAATCTCTCGCAATAATTTTCCAATACCATCAACCGATATCTCGACGGGACACATCTCTGAATCAATGCGCGAGGTAAAATCCTTAACTCGACCATTGTCTACAGCATAGGTTCCCAACCTTTTTTGAGTCAGCGCCCACTTTTTCAGTCAATAATTTGATAGCGCCCCCCTTCTGTTAACTGTTGCTATATATTGAAATAGCATTGTACATGCTATATATTGAAAAACAAGAACAAATTTTTAATTTTCTTTAATCTTAAGATAATTAAATATTGAAGTATTGTTTACAGAACGATTAAAATGTTTCTAATAATTAATATAATATTATTAATGAGACAGCTGAGCTTGATGCGATGAAACTAATTTATCAATATTTGGTGCCATTTTTGTCATTAATAACCTTAAGTCACCACGTTCCACTATTGACAACCTGTTTTTTTTCTTAGTTAATAGATTGGCCACTATGCTGAACCCTCTTCCCGCTAAATACGAGGACGAAAAAGAAATGAAAAATGTCTTTACTGCAGCCCATAAGGCTGGATATAATATTGGAATTTGACATTGAAGCCAAAATTCTTGATACCCATTTTTTAATTTAAATTTCAACTTTCCATTTGTGGATAATTCAATAAGCTCCTCCAGCAGTGATAATCCTTTGATTTCTAAGTTAGAGGATGGTTCTATGACCCAATCTGGAATAACCATATTGAGTAAATCCTCAAATATAATTGTAAAGTCTTCTTTTAGTGCTTCCAAATGCTGGCAGTAAGCGAGAATGTCGTTATCATTAGTTTTCATTGAAGAAAGATTTGGAAAATGATGAAATTGTGTTCTACCCAAATTTTGTTTGTACAAAGCAAGTTTTGACACAAACGCAGATATAATTGCCTTGGCTTTGATCAAATTCAAATCATTCCCTTGCAGTTTGTTTCATTGAATTTGTTGTATAAATCTGTCAAATAAGCAATATCGCTCTTACATTTCAATAAATTCACTCTTAATAAATCATCTTTGCTTTCAAAAAACTTAATAACTGCTTCAAAGAGTTCAAAAAATCGTTTTAGACAAGTACCTTTTGACAACCAACGAACTTCTGTGTGCAATAGTAACCGATTAAAGTCTTCGTCGTTTTTATCGCAAAGCTTTCTAAATAACTTAACATCGAGAGCATTGCTCTGATCCTGTTAACTGCAGTAATTACCTACTGTAGCGAGCGGTGAAGGCGATCACTAAGGTGTTTTGCTACCAAATGTTGTCGGTGAATTACACAATGCACGGCGACTACATTTGGTACCGCTCTTTTCAAATATGAAATAAAACCACGGTGACGTCCAACCATTGCCGGAGCACCATCGGTAGCAGCAGACTAGATATTATTCAGAGGAATTCCTTTTTCTTCAAAATAGCGTTCCAAAACGCCAAAAACAGATTTTCCTTTAGTGTCCGTTTCTAACTATCTTGCGAATCATATATTGACAAATGCTTTCATCTTTTATGAAGCGAACGTACACCAGAAGTAAAGACTCTTTTTATGGCAAAGTAGGTTCAACAAGCTGTAATGAAAACTCGGTAGTCTTCAAAAAATCAGCTAGAGAACTCTCTAGCTGATTTCTCTCCTCGGACATTTCGTCTATTCGCCTCTGCACTGTATTATTACTCAACGGATTTTTTTCATTATATTAGACACAGTGGCGTAGCGTGCCTTGGCGGGGCCCCGTATAAAAATTTGTTTGGGGGCCCTTAAGAAGGGTTCTCACAAAAGAATAAAAAATGTTTGCATAAAATTAAAAGAAATAATTATCTATCTGTCACTTTTTCCAAAATTTTTACAAACAATTCAAATTAAATATACACTCTCCTTGCCTTCTTTTTCGGCAAACTGATTTATTAAATCATTTATAGCTGATGATGACTTTAGTTTTTCTAAAGTTTCTGCCTCTATAGACAATTTGGGAAGTTTTTATTAATTTTTGCTTACGCACGTTGGGGGCCCCCGGGGTCCCGTATAATTGATACAGCAGATACGGCGGTAGCTACGCCCCGATTAGACGGTGGCTTATGCAGCACGGTACGCAGAGCTTCACTCAAAGCTGGAAGTATCAATTCTTCGCCAATTGTGTGTGGTTTTCCCGATTCAGTAATGAGTAAGGAAATATTATATGACGCACGTAATCCATCATTTTCTTCTTTTGATGCGGCCGAAAACATATCACCCAAAGTAGGACGTCTCGAATGTTGATCTCTGAGCATTTGAAAGTAAGACATATTTTTCCTCAGGATGTATTTTGCTCAAGCGCTCTTCTAAACGCAAAGGTTTCATAGCTTCATTGGAAAACACCTTGTGGCAAATTAGGCACATTGGTAATGTCTTGTTTGCGGGTGATTGAATGAACCCATATTTTAAATATTCGACATTGTATTTTATATATTTTTTCTTTGGTTCCGACATGGATCTATCTGTAGAAATAACACAATAATATAATTATTACAAGATAGATATGTACGTAAATATTGTAATAATAAGAAAATATATTTCGGAGATAAAAATTTCTATATTTACTTAATAAAAAATCAAAGCAAGATGAATAATTAATTTGCCAACAATTTTGAAAAATTAAATGAACAGCGAAATAGCGGAAATTTAACAATAACTGCTTATTTTGAAAGAATACCACAAAAAATATCGTTCGTCCAGACCGGGACACGAACCCGGACCCCCCGATATCGTGCCAAGTATTTTAATCAGTTAAGCTAGCTACCTTGACATCCATGTTATCACACTGTATCAGTGCTAACAAAATTCGATATAGTTCACTGATGTTTGGAAGATTTTTAAATTAAAACGATGATGAATAAAATTGAGTCCGAGTCCTAGTATGAGAAATATTTTTTTCTTCTATCAGTGGTAATATTTCTAAATACTGCTATTTGATTATACGACCGATACACTTGTAATTTGTAAATTTAGTGACAAAAGATGTATTTATTTCCTTTTCTTTCTACTTTTACATGCCTGCTGACAGAGATGTCCAAAACATGTCACTTTTATTAAAATAAAATTTCATGTATGCTAAAATCTATCATGCATGCTAAAATCTATGATGCATGCTAAAATCTATGATGTATGCTATTTTAATTGAATTAAAAATAATAATAATAAATACATTCTTACCTATGTGATAACAATTATTGCGCCAATTTACTCTTGCACTGAGGAAATTCCGAAACTGTTTAGTACCAGTATTACGACGACAACGGTCGATGGATGTCTGATGAATTTAATTCTCACACAACGTCTCGAGTACAAGCTCGTGGCAGATGCGCAGAGGACGATCTGATAGGTCTTGATTTCTAAAACTCGGTCTCTGCGGGTGGAAAAATAATGACTGTATGTGCCCCTCCCAGATTGCCTTCGCTGCTAGCTTCAGAATGCTACTATTTCTATCTGTAACTACTTTGTTCCGCATTGGATGGAAAATTTCGGGCATACCTTTTATCCGATAGCCTATTTGTTATGAATTGCTTCTGGCCAGAGAGGATGCCTTCTTTGCTTTTATAATTTTACAATGACATGTTAGCTCGAAGGTTTCCGCGGCGTTGGTTAGATGCTCTCTGCATTTTTTCGGGTGTCCGTCCGCGTAGGATGGCTTGGTGACAACAGTTTCGCTGACTTTCCTGTCAGTGTCTTCAGGTCAAAGGTGTTAACCCACATTGTTTTGATTCAAGTCCTTACCTTCGCGATACTTTTGTGTAATTCAGTGCTATCAGCGTTTCAGTTTAACGTAGTGTTAATATAGTGTTTATTAGTTAGGGAGGGTTTAAAGGGTAAAGTTAGTTCAGTTTATTCGTTCTCGTTAGCTGTAAAGTGTAAAGTCAGTCCTCATTTTAAATTACCTCAGTTAAATTTATTCTTGATCGCTCAGTTAATTATTAAGTTAGGATGGCTTCCCCGAGGACTCCTATAAATTCCATCTTGATGACCGCTCGTTACGAGGCACTTATGTCTCGTATCGCGACCCTTGAGAGGGAAGTTGTGGACCTCCGTTCGCTACTCACTGGGTTGGGCCATGTTTCGGTTCGTGGGGGTTCATCTGTTGCGGGCCCTAAAGCTTGCCGTGCTTCCGCCTCTTGCCGTAGTACTCAACTTGGCAGGCCTATTGGGTCCGCTGCGGAGGAATCCTCGCGAATCGTTGCTTGCCCATCCCGGAAGGCTAGTGAGTGGAAGGTGGTCGCCAATCGCGGCAATCGTGGTGCGGTGCAGAAGTGCGGAAGCAGTGTGCTGGGGATGCTTCGGCTGAACCTCTCCTCGCCAGCAATAGGTTTGAGGTGTTGACGGACCTTGAGCTGGAGCACTCGCCCGTTGTCACGGTGGAGGCTGGGCCGGAGGCAAGCTGTGGGGGGAGGGGAGTGTTACTGTTAGGGAGCTCCAATGTTCGGCGTATCATGTCTCCGTTGCGGCGAAGGGACCGCCGGGGGGGAGTTGTGGAGCGGGTGTTCTCCAAGTGTATACCTGGAGGTACGGTGCCCCAGGTGACGAAGGAGTTGAGGGCGGCGGTCGGGGAGACAGGTTGCTCCTCGCTGCATGTGGTGGCGTATGTGGGCACCAACGATGCCTCGTCTCGTGGATCCGAGGAGATCTTGGACTCTTTTGAGGACCTGATATCTGAGGTTGCTCGAGTCAAGGGGTCGTCTGGGGTGGACATTGCGTTGTCCATATGCAGCATAGTTCCCCGGATTGATCGAGGCCGTATGGTTTGGAGTAGGGTGGAGGGTCTGAACCGTCGGCTGAGGGATTTCTGTCGGGACAAAGGGGTGGGCTTTGTCGATCTGAGCCACGTCCTTGACTCGTGTAGGGTTCCTCTTAACCGCTCCGGTGTACATTATACTTCCGAGGCTGCGGAGAAGGTAGCGGGTCGGGTTTTCAGGGATGTGGGTGTTTTTTTAGGTTAGACTGCAACACTAGGTTAACGATAAATGAGGTTTCAGGTTTTATTTGTGAGATTAACACCCACAGTAATGGGCAAGGGGATAGCTGCGAGCTTAGAACAAAGAAACGAGCTAATAATTGCGTAAGGAAACAGGAACTTGCCTCTAGTAATTCAATCTTAAAGAACAATGCGAGAGATTCAAAAATCATAGTAGTGAATTGCAGAAGTATACGTAAAAAGCAGATAGAATTCCTTAATCTTACGAGAAGTAATAATGCGGATATCGTAATAGGGACCGAGAGTTGGTTAAGCGAAGATATTTCATCAGGTGAGATATTTCCTCCAGATTATATTATTTATCGTAAGGATCGACTCTGTAGAATAGGTGGAGGGGTGTTTATCGCTGTAAAAGATTCTTTAAAGAGTCAGTGCGTTGACTTCTTGGAGAACGGTACATGCGAAATGGTATGGTGCTCGGTTCTTGGACGGAGTGGAAAGAAGGTATTCTTTTGTTCCTTTTATCGGCCTCCGGATGGCGACAACAGATGTATAGAGCAACTAGCTGATTCGTTAGAGAATATTCGGAAGAAAGTGAAGGATCCCATCATTGTTGTAGGAGGGGATTTTAACCTTCCCCATATTGATTGCGAGAATTTATCGAGCTCGCACACCGGTAGAGAGAAGACTATATCGCAAACATTGATAGATACGTTTTCGCTTCACGCCTTAGATCAACTTAATAAGAAGGTTACGAGGACAATTCACGAAGGTCAAGGTAGTGTACTTGATTTATTAGCAACTTCGCATCCTCACTTGATCGATGATCTTAATATTATTGCTGGAATTTCAGACCACGATGTCATAACTGCAGTTATGAAAGCGGAAATAGTAAAATCCCTCAAGCCACCACGGCAGGTTTATATGTTTCGCAAAGCGAGATTTTCAGAATTCAGGGATTATATTAATGTGAAGAGGGAAGACTTCTGTAGTTTTTTGTGTGGTAATACTATTGACGATAGCTGGATGGAATTCCTACGAATATTAAGGGAAGGCTTAGCTAGGTTTGTTCCAATTAAAACCGTTAAGGAGCGTAAGAATCCGCGTTGGATGAAACCTAAGTTGCGAGCGTTGCATAGGAAGCAAAGGATTTTACACGCACGGATGAAGAAGCTGGAGAAAATCGGAGTAGACTTTGATCTTGAGCGACAAAAATATTCGGAGATGCGAAGATTGGTTAAGGATGAATCGCAGAATGAGTTTCAGGAATATAGATCTAAAACCCTTTTAGAGTCTTTAGGAGGTGACCAGAAGGAATTTTGGTCATATGTCCGAGAATCTCGAGGAGGTCAGTCTTCAGTACCCAGCCTCGTTAATGACGTGGGTTTAATGGTTACTGAATCGTTAGATAAAGCAAATCTAATTAATCGACACTACCAGGAAAGCTTTACTTTAGACGATGGACGCGCGAACGAATTTTCTGTGCGTGTTGATTCAGAAATGGAACCAATCGAGTTATCGGTGGATGGAATAAGAAAGTTGTTGCGGCAGGTAGACAAGAAAAAAGCGCCAGGACCAGAAGGTATACCATCGTTCGTCATTCAAACACTGGCGAATGAGCTTGCTCCCCTTCTTTTCGTATTCTATAGGAAAACCTTGGACGAAGGCGTTGTACCAATTTCGTGGAGGAGAGCGCATATCACTCCATATCTGTTTGTCTCCCAAACGTAATCTTAATCTCTGTTTTCGCGAGGAGTAAACGAATCAGCAATTTCGATTTTTTCTCCTGGGAATCACATCTTATGGTGTGAGTTGTCTAACTAAATGATAGGTTTAAGAAGTGCACACGTTGAACATTGTGTACGAAACACTCGTATCGTAGCGTCCCATTGATATCGATGTTGGTTCTTGGCCCGCTCTGCTACCGAAAACATCACCTTAGCTGATATCGGAGCCATAATTACGGGCATGGAAAGCTTTCACTGAAGTTATCAAGCAAATGATTGTGGTTTTGTACTCTTCAGCAGAAAAAGCGTAGAGCTTGTCATAGCACATGACTCTTGGGGGGGGGGGGGGGGGTTGAACCCCAACCCCCCCCCTAACTGCGCCACTGTACGAATGCAATACGAATTACAACTTAGCAGATATGAAAAAGAACGTTTTATTACTAAGAATTAAATTCTTCTCAATATATCTTCCAATATTGCACTTACTGTTAGCTGCCGGCTCCATTTTACAAGATTACAAATTCTTTACATAGAAGACTTTTGGCCCGTCTCCGAATCCGTCTTCGTATCTCCTCTCTGCTGCAGTAAACATATTATTACATATTATTATGTAATATTACGTATTGTTACATATTATTACGTAATATTACGCATTATAACATATTGTTGCGTAATATTACGTATTATTTCGTATTGTTTCCTATGTGATATAATAAATAGTACGTGTTGAAATAGGGTGACTCTGCATTTTTTTAATTGACCATTATAATAAACAAGGCGGAGATGATTGGCGAGACTTTTTTTTATTTATTCCATTCAATACTGATACGCACTTCAAAATTATATTGGTTTTGTCGCGCAATTATGCTTCTGAGCGTGCACGGTAACACCAAAATTGTTATAATTTCCGAAGGTGCAAGTTCGTGCAGCTACACTTTCAATATTACATTAATAGACAGTTCAGTAAATATTTCCTGTAAATACCAGCGTGGACATATGTGGACAAAAATATATAACCCCATTAGTTCATCGTGGATAAAGCGAAAAATATCAAAATCAGGCGTACGTTTGGCATAACGTCTAACAGAGAAGAAAAAACATTTTTGAAAATGTAAGCTCATAAAACTATGCTACATTCCTTCATCAACATTTTTCTTTTTACAAAATTGAAAACGGCCTCTTGGTTGAAATACTATTGCCACCTGTCTAAAGCACTGTGAAACTCGGCAGCGGAGCGTCGCGCATTGCTCTCAAAAGAGCTGATTGTCGACTGCCCAGGGTGGCAGGAATCAAAAATTTTAAAATTGTCCATTGCGGCTCTAAACGCACCAGAGTCTCCTCTACAAGAATACATTGACAGAACATCGAAAATCCTAGTCATTTTTTTGAGTTTTGGCCAGCGAGAAGGGACATTTGAACCAGTGTGCGCCCCCGTTGGGAACCACTGTATTACACGAAGGGCTTTATATATGCTTAGATATCCATGAATGAATCCGGAGAAGCATCTATATATAATAGATGATTAGCTGCCACCAGAAAATTGGTGTAGTGGCAAATTTTCCAATACGGGAATGCTAAAAATTTTTCAAATTATAAGGAAAGTTGTATTTATATGATTTCCTAGAATGACTACAAGAGCATAGAATTAGAATGTATCTGAGTTCGCTGAATAATGCTGAGTCTTCAGGATATAACGATATGGATAATTATAGGAAAATGAACCCTTTTCATCACAAACCCTACAGATTGACCCCAGTATCAAGGAACACCTACGGAGCTATCGTTTAGGTATTCCCGAAAACATCAGCATTTGCACCTGCCGGAGAGTTGACACCATAGCTCCTTTTAGCCGAAACTCCTCCACCAACAACCGAAGTGGAAGAAGTTGGATGCCTTGGAAACAATAGAAATCAAATCTGCAGACAATGAACACACCTTTGGAAACCCTTCCCCTCTCCTTACTCACCCCACAAAGTTCCTTTAACGTAGATATTGCTGCTCTTCCCTTACTCTTTGTCCCGAGGATGGCGCCAAAACCATTAGAAAATAAATTCAACAGTTTATTGTTTTATTTTTCCATAACTTTATAATATCCTTCCACACAGAACGGCCTGACTTGATAGAATTTAAACGTGGTTAATGATTTCAATTGCACTAAATCTAGTTTGTAAGCCAATGTCCACACCATTCATTTTATGAAGTTTCAAAAGTTCGTAAAAATCAGAAGAAGGCTTTTCATTTTTCGCCAAGTAGTAAGCTGATTGAAATACGAAGATTTATTATCCTGAATACGAAGGTTGGACATGTTTATTTTATTACAAATATTTTCAATAGTTTCCGTATCCACCTTAGGTCTCAGCTGTCAAGTGGCCTGCGGGTTATTTCTGTAGGAAAATTATTTTTCGGGCGGATGCGCAACGAACAAGCTAGTGAGAGAGAGAGGGGGGAGAAGCAAAGAGTGGATGCCACAGGCCAGCGGTCACCAGTTTGCTGAACACCAGAAATGTGGTCTACGGTATCCTATGCAGAGCACAAAGTACAAGCGAGGTTATCTTTGAAATCACATTGAATATTCATATTAACATTTAAGATCAACATCAATCGAGTTTAGAAATGTTTGAAAAGTATTGTTTTATTATTTACATCAATCATTTTAAACCAAATTAATATTTAGCCAAATAATATTTATAACCACTACCACTGATGATGGAAGAAGCCGCTAATATGTATTCCCAGAGAAGTAGATTACGTCATAATTACGATAATGTCTTTTAAAACAAACTCTTCTGTAATATTATAATGCTGCTAATTTCTACTACACAATCATTTCAGCATGGCCTTCAATATCACCATCTGTTCTTCCATCCAAATCACATTGTACTCCTCAATTCCTTATCATCACATGTTGTAGCCATCCTTCTCGTATAAGACGATGCAATAATAATTCAGGGTTTTAAAATAATGATATTCGAATGAGGAAGGCCAAATCCATCACAAAAATGCACACATTCTAGAACCTAATGGATTCTGTCGTAGGCAGATTGAGGGGTTTAAATGAATAATATTTGAGATGGAAATCCCAAATCCACTTGGCTTAGAAGGGAATTTCAACAGGAAACACTGAAGCAAATACAGATTCGTGAGAGAGGAGGTTGGTGGCCACATGGACTGGATTGCATTCATGATGGCAGCGATACATTTTAGGACATCTGTGACATGATGTGGATGAATTCATAGAAAGACGAAACAACAAATAAAACTGAACTGAATTTCTTGAATGTGTATGATAAAGGTATAAATTTAGTTTGTAATGGTCATTCGTGTTTTGACAAATTTCTTTACCTTGATTCTTTAATAATTCAAGACCAAGTTTCGCAGGAAAAATGTTTATTTCCCGATTGAAATCAACCTTATTTTGTATCAGACTAGACAGGCGTTTACAAACATCAAATGAAAGCAGATATTCACAGAGTAAAAAGAGCTGAGGAGGATGTAAATAAAACTAGAATTGGTTGCATCTCTCGCAATGTTCATTGTTTATCTTATTCTAAATGAAGAAAGATTTAATTTTAATATAATGCAATCATTCGCTTCTTTCATTCAGTTTCTATACTTAATACTTCATTTTCAAGAAATGAAATAGGTTAATGCATTGTTTTATATCTCAAGAGGGACATCGATATAAGAATTAATTCCAAAAAAAGCGGATAATGTTGAAAATTAGGAATCTATGAAATAATAGAAACCGCTTTCAAAGTGAACAAACATTTAAACCGACACTTGATGCCCTCGGGACCTGTATGAAGGACATGGGATTAAAAAAAAGGCTGAAATACCAAAATATAGTCTACGCAACATGTTTTTCATGTAATAATAATAGTTCAAATCGTAAACAATCAATGATTGGATGGCAGCGGAGGGCCCATGGGTCTTCTCATCCCTGCTGGAGTGGATTTAGAACAAGGTTTCATAGGGAGAAGTGATCCAAAGAGCACATGCTGAACTACTGGAAATTTTGCCAGGACCTGAAACAAAATTGTAAACAAACAATTACCATCGGCTAAAATCCCCCATCAAGCACGACAGAGTATAATTTAAATTGAAATGTAATCCCAAAATAAGCGATGGATTTCATCTCATAGCAGATTTGAGTGATACTTAAAACATTCTAATGTTATCGCAGGTGCATACAATTTAACAAAGTCAGTGACGGTTTTAGAATTGCCATTTCTTTACCATAAAAAAATTAATTTCTTTAGTTTCCTTTAGTCCAACAGTGGACCTCTCCCTTTGGAGCCTCAGTGGAGTCGAGAGACAGCCACAAATGTTTTGAGTTAAACATCAGTTAACCATTATCCGGTTCCACCACACAATATCTTACTGGGTAATCAAGCAATTTGAGTTAGTGAACCACCAAAAAAAGATTGAAGGACTGATTGGATGAAGACGATACTCAGACTCAACAAGAACTCACGGAACAATTAAATGCGATGCAGAAAGCAGTATCTCTTTGTCTGAAAGCTATGGGAAAGATTCATAAAGTGGAAAAATGGGTCCCACATGAACTGAATGAAAGACAGCAAGGAAATCGAAAAACCACTTGTCAGATGCTGCTCATCAGATATGAAAGAAAATCATTTCTCCATCAAAAAGTGACAGTTGATGAAAAGTGGATATATTTTCAGAATCCTAAGCGTTGTAAATCATGGGTGAATCCTGGAGAACCATCGAAAGAACAGTATCACATTGTGGTATAATTTGTTTATCTGAAGTAATTAACAAAAATTTATCTATAAAATGCGCATATAATCCGTTATTTTGTCTGTTTTTCCTTTTTTCCCTGTATAATGCAATTTCTACACTGCCGATAGCCTCTTTTAAGATATTATATAAATCGGCATTACTTTGGTTAAGACCACATTCTGCTAATTCTTTTAAATAAACCAACATTTCTCTTTAGCACTTTTTTTTCCCTCACATATTACAGTTATATTTACTTCTTCGTCAGATTCACAGGCTTTGTCTTCCATTATAGTGTCTGTCATGGAGCCATCTTCATCGCTCGTCAGTAGATCGGTGATATGATTGGATAGAATTGGTTTTCTTTATCGGTCTTGGGGACCAGTGCTGACAGAAATCCCACATTAATGAGACATTGTTTAATAGCTGATGTTTTATTATCTATCACTTCCAAATTAATCCAATTTATGGCATTCAGCGCTGATTTTTTTTTATTAACTCCGACACTGTATTCGCAGTATCCACTAACGATCGCATCCTGTAATTTCTATATTATGCCTTCAGCGATCTAATTATTCCCTCATCCATTGGCTGAGTGATGCTTGTTGTGTTTGCCGGAAACCAGGCTAGCTCCACATTGGAAAGACGAATTTTAGGGTGACAGGTTGCGTTAACGAGGAATAGTATGACTTTCCTATCTCTCCTCTTCTTTCAAGCATTGAAAGTTTTTAGCCACTCTTCCATGATTGAAGCCGTGTTCCATGCTTTTTTATTTTTTCTCTAGCATCTCACTGGCAACGTTTTTGAAACATCATGATCGAGCTGATTTCCGAGATGACAGGATGCTTTATGAGCTCCCCAGCCATATTGCCACAAATAAAAATGGTGAAACGCTCCTTTGAGTGTTTCCTTTCTAAAGAATAAGCATATATGTAAGAAAATTGTTTCCATTTATGCACTAATTTCAAGAAACAGAACTTGGAAAAGGATAAACCCTAGCAGTTTTCTCCTTTAACACAAAATGTTTTTAGACAGTATTGCCCTATAAAACATTCTGGTTTCGTCCTCGATGTAGATATCACATGGTTAATAGTCTTAATTTATTCTTGAAAATTGCCTTTCCAGTCCTCTACGGTTACCACATCCAAGTCGTTCGAATTGCCGACACTTATGTTCCATATAACATTGAGTCTTGCTCTGAAGCTCTCCAGCCAACCATTCGGCAGGCTTCACGGTATATTATTAGCTACTAAAACCTGGTGAAACTGTTAACACTGATCGCTACCAACATCAAATGTTCGATTTGAATCGAGCAATACGTGAAAAGCGACCAGAATATGCAAAAAGGCATCATAAGGTCACTTTGCTTCATGATAATGCCCCCTCACACACAGCAAAACGGGTCACGAATACAATCAAGGGTTTCAATTGGGAAATACTAGCGCATGCGGCTTATTCTCCAGACTTGGCTCCGTCCGATTAACATCTGTGCGCATCATTGGGACACGCACTCGCCGAACAACACTTCGATTCGTATGAAACTGTACGAGAATGGCTCGACAACTGGTTCGCTTCAAAGGAAGAATTGTTTTTTTGGCTTGGCATTCATAACCTGCCAGAGGGATGGGAAAAATGTATAATTTCAAATGGAGATTATTTTGAATAAAATATTTTAATAATTTTCAAATAACAGACGTTATAATTTTCTACAAAAAGATCCAGTTTCACACTTCTACACCTGTAATTTTTGAAATCTTGAATAACAAAATACCTAAGGCTCTTGATGATTCTATCTTAAAGTACTTAGGTCAAAATGAAAATCCGAAACAGATATCAGATGTATTTGCTCAGTTTTTGTTAGCTATGTATGTTGCTATGCTATGCTATTATGACAAGTTCATACCTGTCCTTATAATACATCTACACTTAGTAGCATTTTTACTGATACCAAGCAGTGCTTTTATAAACATAAAATCACTCAGAAATCTATTAATAAACTTATTGATAACCTTAATGATAACAGCATCATGACATGTTGCAATTAGCCTCAATAAATATCTGGACGAAAACCAATTACTGTCTAATAAGGTTGGGAACAATCGAATAATTCCATTGTTTGATTCAATCAAATTAATCGAATAAACCGTTTTTTTACTTTCTCCCTATACGTAGTATAGAGAAAGTATTGTATTCGCAAAAAAATTCGACCTCCAGATTTCGACAGAAATAGATGTTTTGGGGCCCATAGAGCATGTTTTAGGTATTTTCCCGAACATGTCTGTCTGTGTCTATCTGTCTGTGGTTAAAAGGTTTGTGGGCGCTCTATCTTAAAAAGTAATTATCCGATCATTTTCAAAATTCATATTTCGAATTTTCCTAACAATGCCAAAAGTTGATTAGTTTTTGGTGAATATCACTTAACCGGAAGTTGTGGATTATCCAGAACAAAATATCACTGTAAGAATGCAATGTAGGTATATACATTTACACACAAAAGTTGTAGATAATGTACTTTACTACAACTTTTGTATAAAACATTTTTTCGTAACACTGATTGTTCAGTAGTTATTCTTGAATAATGGTTAACCAGAAGTTGTTGTTTACCCATAAATGGAAGTTTTTCAAACATATCTCTGTCAAAATGCAATGTAGGTATATACATTTACATACAAAAGTTATAGATAATGTATTTTACTACAATTTTTATATGAAACATGTTTTCGTAACACTGATTGTTTAGGAGTTATTCTTCAATAATGGTTAACCGGAAGTTGTTGTTTATCCAGAAATGGAGGTTTTTCATACATATTTCTGTCAAAATGCAATTAAGGTATATACAATTATGTACCAAAGTTATAGATAATGTTTTTTACTACAAATGTTGTATGAAATATTTTCCTGTAACAATCATTGTTTTGGAGTTATTTATATATTACTGGCATAGGCTTCTGTTTTCAATAAATACGGAGAAAGTCATGTGTTGGCCACATCAGGTTTTTTCAATGTTATATTGTTTCACAATAATTTTGAAATTTTTAATAATGAAAACAAATTAGATTTTAAGCAAATACTTGAAATTCTGTTATTTTCTCTGCTGATTTTTTTTTCTAATGGCATTTCACTGGGATATTCATTATTTCTCCTACTTATCCACCTTAAAGATATTGAAAAAGGTAAAAGTGAAGCGACAAATCGCTTTTATGGAAATACTGAGAACAAATTCAATTAAATATATTAGGATAGAATAATTCTAATAAAGCATTTCGCATTCATCTTAACCAAGTGAATTTATTCGATTGTTCTTAGCGAAATGGAATAGATCTGTTCTATTTGCCTACTTGATACGCATTCAAGAGGAGAGGATAGAAGCGGTGTGTTCCATTTAGGGGAACTTTGGCAGAGATATATGACGCTGATGAAATATGAATAAAGATATCATATATAAATCTGATCCGATATCCCCTCAGCCAGGTGTTACTGCCCCTGACCGAGGCTGTTCTGTTTTGTATAGTAGTTTAGTATTTGCTATAGTGTAGTTAGCTCTAGTATTTTGAATACATAAGACATAGCGATATGTTGCACGTTCCACAGAAATATCTCAATCCTAATCGGCTTCTCTCTAGCATCTCGTTTTCGACAGCACAATTCACACTGTCTTTCTTTTTCCCTCTGAGTGGCAAAAGGTCAGGAAAGTGGTTTCCTGAGAGGCGAAGGGTATAGAAGAAGGGTGTCATACTCTGGGGGAGGTACCATGTGGCTTATATAATTCAATTAATTTTTTCAATCAGTCTCTTTCAGTATTGCAAGTTCTCCCCTCCAGTCTATTGCCCTGCAAACAGTGCCTTTCTGAGTTCTATTAATGATGCAAGTGCTTTGCATTAATAACAAATTCTATTCTATTCTAAGAAGGGCGAGACCATCTTTGAAAAACAACTTGAAAAATCGCCTCCATCTGGGTCAATCACAAAATTCACTAGTGATTCTTCGTGAAAAGGATACATTCCAGGTTGAGAGGGATGAGGACATGCCGTGTTCACTTCAGGCCACAGGACCTCTTCTGTTGGTGTATTCAGCCTTAGGATAAAGATATTCCGTGGATATACTCATTTCAGAACCAGTTTCTTCAACGGATATCTCGTCTTCACTGCTACCACTTTGTCAAGAACGATCCTTTGCTGTGATAAGTTGGTTATCCTCCCACAAAATACCAATAATACAGTAACAATATAGATAATACAGTTATAGGATAACAATAGAGAATTAATTATGCCCATTAAACTACCAAGAAGCAGTAATAAAAGGAAAACACTGTGTTCACTCGAAAGCTCTATGAGTAACTGATGATGGAAAAAGGATCTCGAAAGAGGAAAGGGAACAGCTCTCCAGGAGCAAAGGGATTTCCTAGAAAGAGCAACAAAAGACATACTGGAAAGCCATTTGGAAGGGAATAACCAAGGAATATTTGATTCATTTTTAAGCTAAAGGAAATTTGTTTTGAAGTAAATTCGAACCATTCGAGTTACACAGAGAAAACATATGCCTGTGCAACAAAAATGACCGTATGAATTCTCCATCATAAAATTTCAAAAGTGCTGCTAGGTAATCCAAATCTTATGTCCTCTTATGACAGAAACACAAGCTATTAAGAGAAAATGGAAAAATTCAGGTAAAATTCATAAGGAAACGAAAAATTGGAAAAGCCTGGATATATTCAGGTGAGTCAGAATTGAACCTAATAGCGTCTCCAGATATATACGGGTGAGTCAGGGTTGTGGTTAAATAAGTTACTGCAATTGAGGTACAATTTTATTTAATTAATCAAAATCGATATTTTGTAAAAAACATTCGTGGCATTAATTTTTTTAAAGAATCATTTATGAACAATGATGAACGTAATTAGTCGATTTACCACTGAAATAAATTCAGAGAATTTTGGAGCCATATTGATGTGACAAATTACGTAACTGTTTTAATGCGACTAATTAAGGGTTAAACTGAATAGCTTATTTTATTATTGAAAAATGGTTGTATTTCTCCACTATATAGCGATACCAACTTGAAAATGGTTTAATGTTCAATAATAATGTATTATTTTTTTCTCTCTTGCTTGACTTCCTATGGTGCATACTTTTGTTTACAAATACAGTAGATTCCTGATTTAAGGTTTTCCAGGGGAGCCAAATTTTTAAACACTAAATGCAGAAGACACTAAATGAGGACCTGCTATTTTTTTGAGGTTTTAGTGTCTTAATGATTAGAACAGCTTTCTATGAATAAAAAATATAATTTGAAGTCACTAAAAGGCATCACATGCAACATTTGTTTCATCAATTTAATGTGCTCTTCCCAAAGAAAGATGGAAAACACTTTTCAGAAAACAGCTAAAAAATTGGAAGCATAATTAAATATGATAGGCAAATTGTGGATGACATTTTAAAAGAAAGATAAATTCGATTAACTTAAATCATTACAGAAATAGGAGCTGACCAATAGCAAATGTAAAATAATTGAACATGAGGCATATGATTAATTTGGTGATCTACATTTTTTGTGCGGCCGTGACTTGAAATTTTCTTGCCCTCCTCCTACCAAGTTTAAAGATAGTCAAAGCTCTTGAACTCAAGTATCAAGTCTGTTTCAGAAATTTAAAATAAAACTTGATGTGGAGTGTATTTTAGTCATGAATGGCCAAAAGTTAGTAAGATAATATTATTGTATGCCAAAATATTTTTTGCATCTACGGATTCAAATTCTTATGTGCTTGCTACCAACCAAATTCAGGCTTCACGTGCATTAAAAGTTTCATTGTTTTCTCGATAAAATCATTATTTTCAGTCATACTGCAGTATGACTTATGAAAGGTCATAATGGCATCGAGCTAAGCTCAGCATTTTCTAGGGTTAAATTTTACTGTCGTTATCAACGCGGCACCTAGTAGATGGTGGAAGTTTTCCTAAGAGAAATGGAGTGAAGGAAAGTTCCCACTAGGAATGTTAGCGCGGAGGTTATCAACATTAATAATTCCATTTATATACATTTCTCAGTCATCTCGATACATTTTTACAATTTTATTCTGTAATAGTGAGGTGTAGGTGGCTATGCACTCCAAAAATCATCATCATTTCATCATTTAAGATGAGCAAAGATATTTCATTTCCCAAAATAGTGATGCTTTCCGATTATGAGAATATTAGTGCTGGTATGAAATACTGAGAATGCGTTATTTAGCTAACAATTTTGATCTGCAGCTCCGGGAAATTAAACTGCTGTTGCACGACATAAATTTTTCATATGGCGCGCAGTTCAATACTCATTTTTTTTCCCACAGTGCTACTCTCCCAGGAAAATTTTGACGATTTCAACTTCATTACATGCCAAATCATCATCGGGTTATAAATGCTATCGGGGAAAATGCGGTTATACAATTATGTATGTATTACCAAGAGCATACATTATCTTAATGTTCATATGTTCAATACCTCTGCCACATATAGAAGCATCTTCAAGCAAAACCATGTGTAGCGTCAACCTACTGAAAACTAAAGCCGGTGATAATCATTACTGATGTTTGGATAATCATTTGCATGAACCATCATGAAAAAGCGTTCAATCGGGTAAATAATGTTGAGCACGACAAATTTTTATGACGTATAATGCAGAAAAAACGCAAAATGCTAAATAAGGATAATTTTTACATTGTTTTAATAGGGAATGAATTGTGACCTCAAAAAATAAACGTTAAATGCAGAAAAACATTAAATGTGAAGACGTTAAATCTTGATTTGACTGTATAAGAAAAAAATGTTAATTTTTCCTTTTTTCTTCTTACATTTCCGTTGTTATCGAAGATGTTTAATTATGTTTCTAACAAAGTTTTTATTCTATATGTCTTTTTCTAAGGTATTTTTTTCTCTTCTTAGGGTAAAATGTACTAGGCTAATTTTAATTACAGAAAAATTCGTTCAGATTTACTTATTGTATAGTTAATTTTCTTTTTTCATATTCTTTGTATTTCATTTCAATTCAGCACTGCTTGTTTGTTATTATTTTTACGAGGTGAGCTCCGAGCTGTTTTCAAAATGCATTTTATAACATTTTGTGATTCTTTCGTGATATTGACGTTCTGTCGTCTGATGGAATGAACCTTTGTTCAATTAAATAAATTACAAAAAAAATATTGCTAATTGTCAACTGTAATTGGCCTTGTGGTGTTTGTTGATGCATTATTAATAAATGAATTAATAATTAAGTACCTCAGCTTTGTACATCTTGATGAGACCAGTATTCACTTTGGACCAAGAAGTAACCCCGCTGATGTTCCACAGTTGATTAGAATGCTCTGCAAAAGGTCCTGTCTTCACCTAAAATATGAGCTCACATTAATTTTCCTAAAAAATAGATACAAGTATCTTTCAACACTATGTGATCATCTTAACTGAAAAAACAGGAAATTCAGAATGTTTTCAAAGAAAAAGGAATCTGAAAAATGATGCAGAAGAGAAATAATGAAGAGAGAAGATGTAGGTAATGAGATATCAAAAATGTTTCCGCTATTGCCCTAAGAATAGGAATATATATTATTTATCACATTTATCTTAGAAGAACTCCACATTAAAAGCACATGAATAACACAAAGTACTGGTGCAATACTTCCTTTACCTCCCATCTACAGGAGTGAGAAATACATGGGTTTAGTTGGTTTGAACACATAAGTGGGATCAATTTCCATTTGTGTCACAATTTTTTACTTCTTGTTCAACTCGCAAAGTGTGTACTTCCTGTTATAAACCAATTTGGCAGGGTCAGAAACCCCGGACTGGCAATTTTTGCAACAAAATTCAAAAAATACTCCTGTCATCATTGTAGGTCATATCCCAATCGTGAGTAGGTGTTTTTATATGTTTCCCATCAGATGGCATAGTAAACTTGGTAAAAAAAATTGACTTCTATTGATAAATTGAACCCTCTACTATTATATCCTGAGGTATGAGGTTCATCTGTCTAATTGTCGACAACAGCTCGAATATATAGGACTGCAAATTTTGGACATTGGTCCACGTTTTGTTTAACTAAGAAATGTTTACACGAGATAATGCGTTAATAACCTAAATTAACATTTAGAAAGGTTCATTATTGATATATTGCAAAAATCAGACCTGTGAAAGGAATGGAAGTTTTTTACGAATTTTAAAAAGTAGGTGGTCGGTTGACCCCTTCCAATTCTTCTAGCTGCATTTTGTTGTAAAATTTAAACAAATTGTGAAAAAAAATATTTTATCGATTAACATGACTTTGTATGGAAACACAAAGTCATGAAGTTTCAAAAAATCAAAAGAAATTTTCTTGAAAAATGTCAGTCTTAAAAGTGGTCAAATGAGCACCTTCTAGCATTAAAGCATGCAATTAAAATATTCAATTTCACATCTTTCAGACGATCTTCTTCTTTTTTTCTTTAGAATATTTAGATGAAATAAAAAAATTTAGAGTCTGACAACCACAAGCCTAAATTAATGGAAAGGTTTCATATCCAAAAAAGAAAAACAATTTTGTACTTACTGTAATATTAAGTAAGAAATAGAAATTTGAAAGTTACCATTGCATAATTTATGTTGTATTGAAACCTGTCTTGATCCCAGCCACAGCTGAGCAGAGAATACAATCTGATTGATTAGATTGTGAGATGTCTGTTTAAGATACTTGATGAAAATGCTGCACTGGAGAAAAAAGGCCTCTACAGATAAATGAGAATATTTGTGGACTCGAAGTCTACCATAAAAATAACGGATCAAAATGCTGTAAGTGAAACATATTTTTATGTGATTTTGGTATTTCAGTCCTGAACGACAAGGTTTCGGCAATAATTTCTTTCATGCAATTTTGATACAGTGAGTTTCACACGACTCTGAAAACATTCAAAATGGTGGCAAACATGGACATCAATTTGGTGATGGAGACAGACCTCCCTAGCTGGGCTCTGCACATTCTTACAACACTCTTGTTGTTGTCCTCATCACAATGTAAGAGGACATAGATAAGCATAAAAAGAATATGAGTTATACCCAAAAGGGCAAATAAAAATTAAAAAAAGCAAGTTAAAACTTACACCAATGTTTACTTACATTCCATATTCAAATCTTTTCAATTTCCTTACTACCAAGACACCCAAACATAAAATATTTACGTATGAATTTTCTCCTTTCAATTAATTAGATGGAAAATATGAAAATAAATTATAACTTCAATAATCTCCTTAATAACTATGACAACTGACTGAGATGTATAACATGCCCTGGAACCCTGAAAAATCTTGCGTGATAAGCACAAGATACGTTATGTATATGCTGTTTTTAGGTTTTTATAATTCATACTAACTTATAGCTAATTCGCAAAGGTATGAGCCTTTTTTAAATAATTCATACATGGTTTGTACATTTATTTTTGATTAAAAATTTTTTTTTAGGATTTTTTTTATTTTTAAATTTTTTATTAATGCATGCTTTATTGTAAGAAGTCGTTTTTTTGTATTGATGCATATGAATATTTCTTTTTATTAATTGCTATATAAGTTGATGCCCCCACCTGTCCTTGCCACTAACTGCAGCAGTTTGTATAATAAAGAAATAATTAATAAATAAATGGAAAAAAGCTAGCCTTTATGGAGAGCTCCAGTTTAGAGAGGATGAAAACCAAGATTCATAGTTTATTTTGGTAGATATTAACTTTATTTCTGATTATATTTAGATAAGAATGACTTCATCTTCAATATGGTGAAGATTTTATGCTTTGAATTCGATAATTTTGCTGGGTTCGAACCAATATCGCTCAGATAGATTTCCATGAGAATACACTTAAACTTCACCTTTGATGGTTGCACGGATTCTTTCCTATGAAGAATTCAATTAGAAAGAATAGTCATCGAGACAAGAACCAGTATAAAGGTAATTGAATAGCGTTTCATACTTTGGTTGTGAAATATTCTTTTCAAATTGAAATTACAAATTTTTGACAAAATACACGAAAAAATTTCCAAAAAGGTTCATAGCAAATTCTATTCTCAGAAATAAAAGACAATAACAAATGTTCCATTAAATATATCAACCAAAATATATTTATGTGCGCCAGCCACTGGGCTATGGGGGGGCAAGCTGCCTGATTGAGGGTACATAATGAAGGTAAAATAACTGCAGGTTACGACAATAAAACAAATATTTTACTGCAAGAAAAATGTTACAAACAGTAGTATGCTATAAGAGATATAATGAACAAAAAAATATTATCTCAATTGAAGCACAACCTCCTCCGATTTCTCGCAAATTTATCCACCACTTTATTATTGAAATCTGACAAGTTCCCCGCGATAATTTTTCGATGAACACTCATCATGGCCAGGCCATTCAGTCGAGCTTCCACCATGGTACTTCTGAGCAAGGTTTTGATACGTCTTAGGCTGCTGAAGGACCGTTCTACGGTACAAGTGGTGCACGGTAGAGCGATCAATATTTTTAGAGCTTTAGCAATTTCCAGGAAGAAAGGCTTCGTGCCTTCTAGAACTTCAACAATGGTCAGCTCAGAGACATTGGGTCGGTTTTCCCACAATTTCAGCCACAATTCAATTTCATTTTTTTAGTTGGCAAATCATAAAATTCTATGAAGGTTTTGCAAGCTTCACATAAATTTTTACAGACATGGTTTGCATTTGTGCAGGATGCAGCTTTGATAATGCGAAAGCTGGAGTGTTGTCTTCAGCAAAACGTTCTTCTAGTGATCTAATAAGGTCTAACAAAGTAAGGTCGCCAGATCGATGTTCGGGATTTTGATGAAACCTATTTCATATTGAAGTAGACATAGCGAAAGTAAAAAGTGAGATAGGTTTTGTCCACATAGGCCTTGGTTCCTGAGAAAATTGACAATAAAAATATCGTTTTTTGTTGATTATCCTAGGTATGTATGCTTACCTGCATAGCCGCAGATGCTCCCGATGTCGGCTGTGAATCACATGGACCTGCTATCGAATTCATTGTTGGATGTATTTTTCCTTACTTTTCTAACAATCACTTTCTCAAACTTAATATATTAAAAATAACAGCAATTACTATGCTTATTATTCAGCACCTTCATTAAATTATATTTAACTGATCCTGGATATGTTGCTGCCATAAAATTACTCCAATAGAATGGAGTAGTGGACTTGAAATTTAATTCCAAATGAAAACCCCAAGAAAGGTCGTGAAAGGGAAGGATATTTAGTATACTTTCTGTGAGAAAACTTTAAGGGTAGGACCCTAACTCAGCTTCCTTCAACCCTTTGGAAATCAGATAACGGTATATTGGTTGACAGCAGCTAGCAGACTTACTTAGCTTTTGTACTAGTTGGAGACCAACCTTTCAGGTGACCACTGCAAAAAAGAAACGTTTTTAAAAGCATTCGGACTTGTGAAGTGCATACACCAGGAATTTATTTTTGTGGATGTCGTGCAGTGATGGATGCTGAGGTAGTTCCTGGTCCATCAAGTGGAGTTGGTTCAGCAGACAGTTTTTCGGAGTCAAAACCAAATTTTAGCAAAGATGATGTAACGGGTGCTGTCCATTATTTTGAAGGTAAATTTATTTAATACATTTATCTGTCAACGTCGTGAACATGAAATCCAATGACAATTTACTCATACATATATATGTTTATTTATATTTATAAATATTTTTTCATAACACAGACACCTTACGCGAGATGAAGGTTATCGATGATCCCAAATATGCTGTTGTCTCTCTTCGTTCGATATAATCGTGATGAGGCCCTATTCAGGTAATCGGAAGTTTTTGTTAATAATAGACTCTTGGGGAGGGCAAACAAATAATGCAATTTATGATGAACTATTCACTGACGATGATTGTGTGAAAATTATTCCACCTAAGTGCACATCCGTATGCCAACCTTGTGATGTTTACTTCTACAGACAGGTCAAGCAATTTATTGCGCGCCTCCATAATTGTACATTTTTGCTTCAGGAGAAGAGGGAAATTTCCTCCCATGAGGATAACATTAGAATCCGCTCTTTAATCAGCAATCAGTTATCCTCTCCAGCATTCAAAGACATGGTACAAGATTCATGGTATGCGTCAAAACTGGTAGATAGCAGAAGTGTTTTTCGGAATTTACGAGAGGTTTGTTTTCCTAAAGATATCCTAAAACATAAGTGCAAGTGCTAAAAAATTAGCTTTATAAGATGTTCATGGTGCTTCTCCTTTCTGTGCTTCCCTTGTTTTTTTGATTTTTATCATCCTAATACATGTTCAGAAAAAATCTAATGAATAAAATGCAGGAAATTATATTTTTTTATTTACTTTGCGGTTAATTACTGCTATATTTACAACTGTATGAAAAACCAGTTTATTTACCATTAGAATTCATTATCTCAATAATTTCAGAATGAACATTCTGGCAAATTTCTTTTTGATCATAGGAATTGATTAAGAATATATCAAATCAGTGATTCATTGAACCAATCAAAAGGTCGTGCATGAAATTAGCTTTATTGAAAAACCTTAGCAATAAGATTCTATTAGAATTAATTCATGACAGACCATATCCAGGGTCAGTTAAACATAATTTTACGAATGTGTCCAAGAATCCCTGCCCAACTGAATACATAAAAGGGATCAATTATTGTTATTTCTATAATAACAAAAACATTCATTTTTTAAAATCTGCTGTAAGCATATTAAACAGCCAGTTATCAAGAATCAGTGCACTCTGTACATGATTGTTGAAGTTATGAAGGTGAAAAGCTACCTTAACCTTTTGTTTATATTCCTAAATGGAATGGTATGTACTTAAATTCGATCATTTTCAAAGTAAAATAAGTATACTTGTTAATTAGTCAATAAAACCATATTCTCGATGAAAAAAACTGGTGGCAGTACCACATCGGTGGCTTGGGTTAGTTGGTAAAAGATTATCTTAGGAATGTATTTAGTAATTCAGGCTTCATCAAAACGTTAAACAGAGGAAATAATCAATTGTAGTGATTGCTATTATTTCAAAAATTAAGTTTAAAAAAATGAAGGTTAGAAAAGTAAGAAAAAATACATCCAAAAACGAATTCGATAGAAGGTCCATGTGATTCACAGCCGACATCGGGAGCATCTGCGGCTATGCAGGGAAGCATGCCTACCTAGGATAATCAACCAAAAACAATATTTTTATTGTCAATTTTCTCAGAAACCAAGGCCTATGTGGATAAAACCTATCTCACTTTTTACTTTCGCTATGTCTACTTCAATATAAAATAGGTCTCATCGAAATCCTGAACATCGATCTGGCGACCTCTCCTTGTACCTGTAAGTAGAGGATTACCAAAGACCTTCTCCAGAACTCTGATGGACTGTCTGCTGGATGATTGCTCCAATAATGTTGTCGCCCAACAAGGCGTGGAATTGCCAAAACATTCTCACCCAATCCAAGTTTTTCTACTATTGCAGTAATGTCTTCCAAAATTTCATTTGTGACTTGCTCTGGATTAGCGCAGTGCATTTTAAAAAGTTGTAAAGGCGTTTAATGTGCGGCGAAGCCTTGACTGCGTCTAAAGCTATTGCCTGAAGTCCATTCACCACTGGTTCCATCAAAGCTGAGTATTTGGCTATCAACAAAAGGCACATTATATAAGGAACTCTAGAAACAGCGGAATAGAGTTGAAATGCGTGTTTGTGAGTCACATTATTTCTTTCAACTGATAGGGTTTCTAATGCCTCCATTATTACAAAGAAGTTTTCTTTAAAAACTCTGAGGGTCTTGTGTTTCTCGCTCCACCGGGTTTCCCAGAGGCTCCAAATATTGGGTATTAATTTTCTCCTCAAAACAGACTCCTGGAAATATTTAATAATGTCTTTGGGGGTTTGGTGTTACGGATTTCTTGGGAATGGTATTTTTTAAAGTGCCTCAATGGTCATATGAACCAGGCCATGAGCAATTTTACAAACTATAGAAAATTATTAGCTGCAGCGAAATATCTAAGAGATATATTGTTTGCATTCAGAAAATAAGGAATTTGCTCTTGTAAACTGAGAACTCATTAAACTCCAATGATGCAAAATCACCTGCAGAGCAGTCTCTTAAGTGATCACGGCAATTGGGATGATAGAAAGAGCTCCTTTGGAATCTGTATTGCATTTATTCTGTCACCAACCAAGTCATTTCCCTCTATCAGCCACTTTTCTTTGCCTACTTACGCTGCTTTGCAGTGGGCAATTTTATTGGGCCTATAAATCTTGATTTTAATCTTTGGCATTTTTGCACAGTAATGAAATGAAATTCCTGGAAAATGCAATTTATATGCAATTTTATTCCAATTTTTCTTCAGTGATGCAAATTTGGCAGGGAAAAAATGCATTTTTTCGTGATTTCAAACGTCATTTGTGAGAATTCTGGGATTTGATTTCGAATTCTTAACCCTTTCAAACTTATGGACTTCTTGTAGAATCAAATCTATGTTCTTAACCTTTACAAAGAAAACCATCACTGGGAGTATTTTTGAGCCGCTGCAAGGTATTGCTCATGACCCTTTCTTCGGAAGTGGAATCTCTGTATTTGGGCCCTTTTGGGAAAAAGGAAACTTCATTGCAGTAATTTAACCGTAAAATCATTTGTTTCACTTATAGTCAATACCACCATGGAAATGAATATCTCATGTTTTTCTGATGATGTACAACTTTTTAACAAAACTATTCGGTCAATATTGACAAATTTAGCATCCATCCTAATGATATTGAAATAGGTTATTATCAACGCTAAAAATTTGTTTGAAAGTTGTACACAATAAAGGAAATTTAAGACTTTTATTTCCAAGGAAATATTGTATATTGGGGCAACAAAGCATTCTTTGGAAAAAAATTGCAATAGCATTTATTTATATGCTGCCTCCTGTACCCCAAGATGGAGTGTCCCACACGAGGGATATTTGGGCCAAATGATACATCAGGGCAAAGCTCATCCCTGCTTGTGTACAGACGACAGTAGCATACGAAAATCTCTGTCGTGTATACACGGCAGCAGGTCATTTGAGTAGGAGAGAGAGAGAGACAACAGGAATGAAAACAGAGTAAATATTTCATCTTTTTCTTTAAAATATAGAAAACTGCATAACTTTTCAATATTCAAAACTGCATCACTCTGATGAACACCTTTGTTGGTCCAAATAAAATAGGTACGAATTAGTGCAAGCACTAGAGCAAGCTTTCAAAATGTACATCTCTAATGGGACATCCAATCAGCAATATTCCGAAAACTCTGAATAAAAAAAAAACAAAACCAAGAACTTTACAGGATAGTCTATCATAAAAATGAATTAGTTCACATTAGTATAGGTTTCCAGGAATTCAACATATAGGAAAGAGTAATATTCTATTCTATTCTACAATAAACTTGCCTTGCCAATGAAGTCGATGCATGATATAAACATATAATCTTTGCAGTAATTCTGTATGACATCCTCTTGAAGAAAAGAGCGCGGCTCAATTCTAGGATGGGCTAGAAAAGAAATAAATATTCACATGAAGTAAGGAGAACAATTAAACACATAGAAATTAGCATATTTCTAGAATAGGAAATTATAAAATGTGACTCATTTAAAGATATTAAGTGACTTTTTTGTGTAGTACTTAAGACTGTTATTTTTGGTAAGAAGAGACAGGAAAATGACTTTCGAAAAACTTATAAAAAGTTATTCACTCATATTCTAATGAAAACCTGTTACAGTAATTATTTTATTAATCTCATTTACCTTATTAAGGACCTGCCAGACATTCAAAATATGAAAAAACTTGAAATTATATATAGTTTTACATTTTGGCTATTCAGTAATGCAATTTATTTCATGTAAAGTTTTACATAATTGAGGAATTTATAGCTTTCCATTTGCTAACAGTGGACTAAACCAGAAGGGGAATTTATGGGCCCATGAACATCACCATAAACTTTAAATGGACGTTTCACTTCGTCGCTAATACAGGGTGCGGCAACATAACTTCCTTTTTTAAAATACACGTCATTCAGTCCGTTGATGTTGTGTGATGAGACTGAGATGAGTTGGACTTAGGGGACATTTGGTTCCAACGAGAAAATGGAACGGATCACCCTTCTAAGAGCATCGATGGATGTTTTGAGGGATCACTTCCCAGAGTTCTCAATTAGGGGCGATTCGGAGTGGCTGCTCTTCCAATTTGGCTCCTTGTGATTTTTTTCTGTGGTTATGTGAAAGTTAATAATATAATAATCCCGTGTTTATGTGAGAGGACCCTACAAGCTTTGAAGACCAACATCCGGGAAGAAATCGCCAACATAACCCCTGGCATTAGTCATGACAAATGCCAGAAATCGGTTTACTCAGTGTATGGAGAATGAGGGACGTCACCTACCTGATATGATCTTCAAAACTGTGTAAAACAGAACTTTAAATATTTGCCTACATTATAAAAAACAAATAAAAAATTCCTGATTCATACAATGGGTTTTATTAAATTTGAAAAAAGGAAGTTATGTTTCCGCACCCTGTACATTCCATGGTAAAATGTATACCATAGATACCTACAGTTCTTTTACTGATTTGTTGTCTTTGATAATTGCATTACACTGACAAACATTTTTGTCATCAACTAGAAATGCTTGCAACTCAATCAGAGATAAGGAAAATGTGGAACAGAAAAAGGAAATACCCTTTTTACTTTCTCCATATACGAAGTATAGAGAAAGTATTGTTTTCATGAAAAAAATCGACTTCGAGATTTCAACGGAAATACATGTTTTGGGGTCCCTAGAACACGTTTTGACCATTTTCGGAATGATGTCTGTGTGTATGTGTGTGTGTGTGTGTGTGTGTGTGAGTGTGAGTGTGTGTGTGTGTATGTGTGTGTGTGACAGTGGGCGCTCTAACGTGAAAACTATTAGTCGTATCAATACCAAAATTCATATATAGTACTGTGGTGTGTGCTGTCAGAGTTGATTAGTTTTTCAAGTAAATCGGTAAACCGGAAGTCGAGCTTCATTCATCAAAGCTCATTTCCGGTTTTCAAAATATCTCCATAAATATGATATATAGGTATATTGTGTACCAAATAAAAGTTTTAGATAATGTGTTTTACTATAACTTTTGTATTTAACATATATTTGTATCACCGGTTGATTAGGAGTTATTCGTGAAATACTGATCAACCGGAAGTAGCTGATTATGTACTTTGTGGGCGCTCTAACATGAAAACTGTTTGTTGGATCAACACCAAATTTCATATATAGTACTTTGGTGTGTGTCGTTAGAGTTGATTAGATTTTGGAGTAAATCGGTAACCGGAAGTTGAGCTTCATTCTTCAAAGCTCATTTCCGGTTCTCAAAATATCTCCATAAATATGATATTTAGGTATATACTATTATTTACAAAAGTTTTAGAAAATGAAATTTACTATACCTTTTGTATGAAACATATTTTTGTATCACTGACTGTGTGGGAGTTATTTGTGAAATACTGATAAACCGGAAGTTTCTGATTATTTACGTTGTGGGCGCTCTGGGATCTGCGGCGAAATGGGCCATTTCATCGTTTTTCATCGAACATGTCCCGAAAAACATTATTTATAATGTTTGTGACGTAAAAGATAATATGATATAAATTAATCATTCATCTTCCAAGTTTAGATTGAATATAGAGTTTGAGAATACTGTCGTAGATAAATATTTACATCTTATATATGGAGAAAGTCATGTGCTGGCCACATCAGATTTTTTCATTGGGAAAGAGATTTATCATTCCTCTGAAAAAGCAATTCACAATTCTATGTTGTGCCAAATTAAAAACAGCAGAGAAGGGTGCTTTTAAGCACTAAAAAGGATAAATAATGCTGCTTCTGATTGATTGATTATGTAGAGGAAATGTGTCAGCAGACCTAAAAAGAAGAAAATCAAGCCAAGAGAAAATTTGGAAAAGATGTATATGCTTTTAAAGGGATTTTAATTTCCTCAGATTGTAATTCATATACCTGCCTAAGAAGAAAAAATACTGCGAAGGATAACGCGGGATGGAATCCATTAGAAGAATTATTTCACCATTTTCAGGCATGTGATAATTGGATTCCAGTGATAAGTATGCAAAAGTCTGCTTTGTCTGCAAAATAAATAAGCTTTTCATATGACCTGCTTCATTCAACGATTTCCAATTGACTGATGAATCTACAACACAATGCAAGCATTCGTGTAAGCAGATTAAGAAGGGAATAACAGCACCTTTTGGGTACAAAGCCTGGTCATTGATTTGCAATTTCAAGGGCACTGTTTGAGATTCAAGCTATGCCAGGGAAAGGATTCTTCCAGTGAGGCATGAGAGGGTCAGCTATTTTCATTAGTGTAGATTTACTGGAGAAATAACAACGACTTAAATTTTCCTTGTAATTGAAAATTTTTTACCCTTTCTGAAGTAGTAAAATTCAGAAAGAAGAGTTGGTGCTAATGGTGTTGGAAAACAGAATGTACCAAAGAATGACAGAAGAGTCATTGAGTTGAACACAATTGTGTTTAAAAAGAGAGAAAAATCATTGAAATCAGGATAACAATGCAGTTTTACATCTCTTGGACCAATCTATAAACAAAAGTTGATTTCTTTGAAACGAAATATTGAGATTTTTGAGTCAATTATCATTAAAATATACAACAGATACTTGAGTGGAGTGGATAAGCCACTTTTAATTTATCAGAAAGCTATACAATTTAGAAAATGGCAAATGCCTATTTTTTATTAGACCAAAGATGCAATTATATGCATAATACATGCATGCATCCTCAGAAGATCATTTGCATGGCTCAAATTAAGAGTTTTCCCCTCAAGTTGTTGATTCAGTGAACAAAATGTTTGGTAAAAAGGGAAAAGCCCTTAAGGAAAAAATAGAGTAAGTCAGAAAGAGTTAGGTAGATATTTAGTAGTTAGGGTCAAGCAAGAAGGAACTGTATTCATTGAACTGCATATGAAAACTGTAATGTTCATTTACATGATAAATATTTCATTCTATTCCATAACTAATTATAAATGAATGTGACAAACATGAAGCGCAAATATTAAGGCTTTAAATTAAAGAAGACAATCAATAGAGTTAGCTGTAACTTTGTGGAACTCCATAAAGGAAGGAGAAGAAATAAATGTTTTCTAAGTACTATGAACAAAAAAGACATAGGGAGGAAATTAGGGGTTGAAATGCACATTATTCAAGGCACTTATATTCACCCTTACATGGTACCTCGAGTTTAATTCGTTCCATGACCAAAGTCAACATTCTTGTCTCTCAAATCAATATTCCTCATTAAAATGGGATTAATTTATGCCAATTTTCTTGTTAAATGTTTCACACATTAGAAAATATATTTATAATGAACAAATATTACATAACAACAAAATAAACCTGATAAAAGATAATATAAAGAAATAAAAAGATATTGGCAAACCCAATTAGCATATGGTACATATGTCTAAATCTTTCCTTTCGTTCCACCTTTGCTGAAATTTATTTTTACTTTGGCAGCTCTTTACTTTTGCTTTCTTCACTTTCATCTGCAGAGCGTTCAAATAGACACCTGTCCAAGGAGCTTTTTTCCATCTCCCTTTTAGAATGTTTCTATAGGCAAGTGTCATGAAATAATGAAGTGTAAAAATTATCCCACTGCATGACCAATTGCAACCTTTTCTGTGTGTTTCTTTTCAACAAAGTCATTTTCCCACATTGCCATCCCTTCCTTTATCACACCAATATACATTAGAACTCCAATTATCCAAATCAATTGGGACCAGACCCCATTCTGATAATGTAAATTCGGATAAACGAAAATTCAGATAATTAATTAACTTCTGTATGTACATTGAAAACGGGAGAAAATATATAGTATAAAAAGAGCTATGTATTATGGTATGTCTATTCGGTTTCTACCGTTATGCTTTTTCCAAACGGAGATCAAGATCCTTTTTGCAACACCCTGCCATATCAATAATTTTGAGGCATATGACAATGTTGAAGCGGTCCTTCCAAAACTCTCAAAGGGTGAGGTTTGTGCTCTCCATAACCTCAAAGCAGCGTTGAAATAAGTGTTAGGTGAAAAGTTTCTTGAAACTAGAGATCACCTGCTGGTCAATGGCAGAACCAAAGACCAAGTCTGCATTTGGGTTTCCACATAACCTGTATCTCTTCTTTTAAACCTTTATGCGTCTTGAAGGCTCTTTTCTGAGTAATGGCTTGACCTAACAGTTGCATTTCCACAATGTGAGAGTCAACCTGTCCTTGTAGCATCTTCTTCCATTATGAAAGTGGCATCTCAAGAGCCCAGTCTTGTCACAGTTGAACTCTTGTTGGGGGATGTATCCTTTGGCTTATATCAACTCAGCAAAGGTTTTCACAAATTGCACAGCTGCTTTGGAATCAGAGCTCCCAGCCTCACCACGCCTGACAATGTAGTGAATGCCAGTAATTTTTTTGGAAATTCTCGAACCATCTTCAATTGGCTTTGAACTACTCCTGTACAGAAGTGGCTGGGCTTTGCTGCAGCAAATCTGTGGAAATGACTCATGCCTTCTCGCAAATTCTCTGTCACAGCATCTCCACCAAGGTGCTTCTCAGTGAACCACAAAAACAGCTACTTCCCCATCTTTTCATGAAATAATGTTAACGCCTTTAGCTAGATTTATAGCTTTCATCAAGTCCTTATGCTACAGAATATTACATATCATAGAAGTTGAGCGATCACACTGCATTGCTATCAATAGAATATTTCTGAAGCAAAGCAAACATGTGAATTGAATGTGCTAGACTCGCAAATCTGAGAGGTGACTTTCTGTTCAAAATGGTTGTGACATCACCACGAACTTAGAAAGTAAAGGACTGTGGTGAGGACGCATCTTTAGTCTGGGTGCGTTCCCACGAGCGCATTCCAATGTGCGGGTGGGTCCAGCACCCATAAATTCTGGCGGTGACTGGTGGGGAACCCTTGGTCCACTTCGCAGAGGGGCCAGGGGTGGGGAAGCGCTCTCCTCACTCATCGCATCGTAAGTCGGCAATGATCTTGAGAGAGACCGAGGTGATAGCTTGCAAGGGACCAGAGCCAGGAATGACAAGGTACAGGGAACGCGCAATCCGAGACTTGCGCTTAGGTATGCCAAGCTTCGGCGTGGGCACGCTAAGAAAGCACAGAAACACCACCGACGCTTCCCCAAAATCAGTATAAATATGCCCCATTTTTGGAAAGAAAGTCACTTGGGGTTAGGGGCTCGAAGGGAAATAGTCTCCCTCCGAGCTTCTGATTCAGGGTCTCCCCATAGGTCCCAGGGCACGATCTGACAATAGATTTGGACTCCCCCACTCTCCAGCTCCGAGAACAGTCGGCTTGCCGATTAGGACTCTTTCCGCTGGTGGAGACGTTCCAGAGAAGACAGGTCCCCAAGAACGATCGGCATGCCGATTTGGACTCATCCCGTTGGTGGTGTTTCCCCATCAGCCAGTAACGATGGTGTTATATGTAAAATTTCCTTGAGTGAGGTATAAATAAATTCTTATAATAGATATCGGCCAAACCCTTTATTATTCTAACCGGTACTCCCAATGTCGTCGCTGCGACGGAGATGCACTTTCAGCAATCTGTTGCATATGAAAGCGGTGTATGAACCTTAAATATGCTTGTCTAATTTGTCATTATCAAGTGTCATCCGCAAAATTGATAAGATATTAAAGCTACAATAGTATGTCATTTCCATATTCATCAAGGACCTTAAATAAAACTCGATATTCATCACCCAAAGATTCTTATTCCAACTTATTATAAGGTCTTGAAGCAGGGATCTCAGGTTCAGTAGAATACATCGCACTTCAGTGATCTGCGAAGAACGTTTTCATAGCGAAGAAGTTACTTGTGGTGTGTCCTGAAGGCAAGCACTTATTCTTCAGATTTGCTAATTTGCCCATTTTATTCAATGTTTTCAAGTACCTTAGTTCTTCCTAGAGCGAGGAAAAGCTCAGATTCAAATTGTCTGCACTGGTCCAATGTAAAGTGGGAGGGAAAACCCAACAGAGCATGAAGGTGGTGATGCATTCCAGGGGAAATGCCAAACCACATATCTGTCAATGGCAGTTGCCAGATAAACACGTTGTAGTTTAGAAATATATTTCTGTAGACAGTCTCGATACATATTATTTCCACCAATTTTAAAATCTAATACAGTAGAAGTCCGTTATAACGAGAGCTGACAAAAATCGGAAAAGTGCTCGTTATAACGCGATACTCGTTATAGCCGATTTCTAACAGTAAGTCTAATTAAGTCCGTCTTCTGTATGGTTTTTAATTCCTACGCAAATGCTTCAGAATGCGTAAAAGAGTACGTTCGCGTCAAAAATATTATATCATTGACTCATAAACCATAACCAAAGTGCGTCCTCTAACATAAAATGTGGATCATCATTGCTAAATTATCGTCGAAAGTAATAATATATCATTAGATAATCGTATTAGTTAGGATTTAGTGATTTAGCTTAATAATTAAACATGGCTTTCCAGTAGTGTAAGTAGTTGGAGTCATGCTCGTTAGACGCGAGTTTTTCTCCGGTGCCGGCAATTCGCAGCTGGTGAGAGCAGAATTCCTTCTCCTATACTCTAATGGACACATTTCTCCAGCATCTGGGCACTAACTCCGAATTCAGCTCAGCAGATCTATCGACAGAATCATTTTCTGTATTTTTTTTAAACCCGAATGTTTGAAACACTTATTCACACTTTCGGGTGATATTTTCCCCAGGCCAATGCAAACCCATGGATTGCCTCCAGGACATTCCATTTGATGCGGGTTTCTTTTGACATTAACTTCTTCATTAACGTATTAACGAGGTGTGATCTAAAATGGCGCTTTGTAGCTGTAAATAACAGTTTGTCACACTAAATACATGGCCTATCTTACAATTTATAGTATTTAAACGATAATTTGCTTTTTGCATTACTTACCTTTTCTTCGTATTTTTCGAGGATCGACTTGAGAATTAGAAGCCAATTATGTGCCGCTTGCTCATTTACTTAACTGGATTCACCGCTAATTATGTGGAGTGATCTCTTCTTCCTTTAAATCGGTTCAGCTAATCATCCGTGCTACGGAAATTGTCCAGTTTCATGCGAAGGGCAAGCTCTTCAGCTTTCGCTTTTATCGTTGTTCCGCTTATTGGAATTCCTAGAGATAGCTGCTGAGTGAACCATTCTAATAGAATGGACTCCAACTCCGTATTATCCGTTGGCCGTAGTTTTTTGCACCCTCCTGGAGTGTTTTGCATCATGAATGCAAACTTAATTTTTTCTTTGTTCTTTAAAATCATAAATAAAGTCGACGATGACATGCCATACCGTCTGCCGATTTCAGATTTACTCGCGGTTTCTCTTTCGCACAATTTCAAATTTCTTTGCTAAATCTAAAGCCTTTCTTTTGCTCTCCATCACAGAACTGTCACACTAGAAACTCAGTTATTGGAAAGCTCTGAACGGACTCATGTCTAATGATCGACTGATGGAAGAGCGATGGCCATCATCAATTCATATCAAATTTCATTCTCAAGATATTTTTCATACACACGCTTCATAACTAATGAATCGGCGCAAGGGAGAGGTTACCCTGTAAATCCGAAACAGCGCTGCTTATATCTCTTATATCCCTTCCATTAGACGGTTTGGTGCCAAGTTTTGAGTGAAAACAAATCCCACAGGTGGATGCCAATAAAATGGAAACTCGATTCAACCTGCTAACTAGAGGGATTATCGACGAAAATAAACAAGATTCAAGGGGATAAGATATAGGAGACGTGAGGGACAAAGGGGATAGTGAAAATCGTGAGCCGTCTTCGATTACGAGATATGCCACCTGCAAGGCGAATATAGGACCGTGACACTCGTTATAACGATACCTCAGATTTTGATCACTCGTTATAATGGAAGTAACTCCCTATCCTTTTTGCTGTGAGATGGACAACGTCCAATGAATCACTCGCTATAACGCAACTCTCGCTATATGCCGTACTCGTTATAACGGACTTCTACTGTAATTCATTGGACATAGGCTAAACACCTGAACACTCTTACAGAAGTGTTTCTTAACCCTTGTGCAGCCTTTGACAGCATGAAGAAATTTCATTATGTAATGGAAACAGCCTATTATTATTTCTTTCCTAAGCTATTAAAAAATAAATTATACAAAATATATAGATTCATGACAACAAAAACAAACCAAAAGTGTGATTTGCAGAACTGCATTACAGTAAGCATTAGCAATAAAATCTTAAATATATTTGCTGGCAAGAAGTCATATCTTGGGGTAATGTCGACTAATGAGTTTCAAGTCAAGCAAGATCAATCATTTCATGCAACTAAAATAAAGCAAGTCACGTTTTAAATATATATTTCTACTTACCAATTAACTGAGAACTTCCCCAAATGAAAGGAAGGAATTGGTAATCATCTAAACTCCAAACGCCATGACTTCCGGCTGGCTCCATTCGATACACCAACTGGAGCTTCCTGACCAATTCAAGGTACCTGAAACCCAAACGTATATTCCCATGCTTTAATTGTCATTCATTAACATCTACTCAACCCATCCTATAATGCAATTACCCCACACTAAGTAATAAGGGAGAGGTTTAATTTTACATGGATAGGTCAGCAATGGAGAGCTTCCTCATGGACGACTGTGGAGGATTTGCTTCAGTCAAAAATCTATACCAGCAGAATAGAACATGCAATAGTGTTGCGCTAACCAATTTCCAAGAGGATGTGTTTTATCTATAAAAATCAGCTGTGAGAAAACTACTGCCATCGCTTGTCATTCAAACATTGGTGAATGCGCTTGCTCCCCTTCTTTTCGTATTCTATAGGAAAACCTTGGACAAAGGCATTGTACCAATGTTGTGGAGAAGAAAGAATATCACTCTGATCACTAAAAAAGAACGTTCCTCGAAACCAGAAGATTACCTTCCAATATCTTTAACGTCAATTCTTTGTAAGACTATCGAGCACATCATAGCGAGTTCAATAATGCGTTTCCTAAGTGACAAGCCGGCAATTAGTCAATTTCGACATGGTTTCCATAAAGGTAGGTCATGTGATACTTTTCCTCTACGATGTAGATAGAGCAGCTGATGAGGGTATAAGAACAGACTTCATATTTCTAGATCTCAGAAAAGCTTTCGATCGAGTATCGCATGTAAAATTAATTTCTTAAGTTGATGGCTTACGAGATTAACGGAAACGTTTTTGAATGGATAAAGTCATTTCTCGGAGACAGATCGCAGCAAGTTGCGTTGGACGGAATTTTATCTGACGAGGTTTGCGTCACATCCGGTGTTCCACAGGGAAGTGTATCAGGACCAATTTTGTTCCTGTATGGTATGGTATAAATGTAAATGACTTCTAAAAATATAGAAATTACGTTTCAGAGCCAAAACTCCATGCAGAAGAAGATGGTAATAAACAAACAATAACTTTTAAGAATTGCTATAGACAATGGTGGTTGAATTTAAAGTAGAGAAGAAGAATTTATGTTTCCAAACATTTCTCTACTATACAGAATAAGACATGGAACACACCAAACAATTTCAATCAGTTCTTTACAACCCCTTTAATACCAGATGAACACATCATTTACTTTGATATTATGAATGCTTTTTACTAATGTTATACGAAAGAAAATTATGTGAAACAATTGATAAAAAATAAAACTCACCAACTTCTGAAATTGTATGTTCACAGAGAGGGGAAAAGCATCAGCAGATGAGCTCACAGTCAAAGAAATAAATTAATAATACTTTAATTACAGAGTAAGATTGTAAAACCAAGTCTCCTATCTCTTTCCCAGGAATAGATACTATCTTGTGATCAAGGATACCAATATCTTTGTTCTCCATATAGATGCAGGAAGGATTGGAGGATTGATAATCAAGCTTCAATATGCCACTTATATGCTGCTGGAGAGACTCCTACTATGGAACCAGAAAAAGTGGCAAAACACTCCACCCTAGTGATCAAACTAATTATAGCAACTTCAAAATATCACTTCCTTACCTATTGAATATCCTAAAGATGGCTGCTTGCCTTTCGTCACTACCAAGTGCACCAATTTTGAAAAGACAACAAATGAGCATTGCGAAAGCCATTTCATGCCCTGTACCATAGTCAATACGAGTTGAATTTCCAAAAGACTCCACCAAGTACTCAGCAATTTCAGAAACAGCATCATGGAGCTTCTCTGGGATTGCCTTTTGTAGTAATGCAACAGCTTTCTGTAAAATATCAAATTTTGGAAGTTAAAAGAATTGTTTTTTATTATTATTATATAATATATATATCTTGCAACCAAAACTTTGACATGATTTAGTGTCCCTAAACGTAGAGAATTAAACAGGCTGTAACTTGGTTCTTGGTAGCTCGACCCATGCCAAAATGGCCAGGAGACCAGAGCCAAACAAAAGTCTATCTGTACTTGAGTGAAGCAGCTGCAAAGGGTACACCCCAGTGGGGCAATGATTATGTGTTATGCACTGCTGAGGAAGGTATGGAGAGAGAATCTGTTGCTATGCAAACAATATTATTGAAAAAATGGTAATCCACCCTCTGGGGTGGCCCAGCAGTGATGGTCATCATTCCAAGAAACCCTAACACAAGGAACGAGAAGAAAATAGTGAGGATAGGTAGAAGTAGTTGGGGACTGTTAAGATAAAGCTTAAAAAGGGAAGCTGGAAAATATAAATTTAGATATGAAGAGATCCAACAGAAATATACTAGATCTATAGTAAGTACAGAGGAAGAGAGAGACTTTTGGAGCAATTAGTTTTTCCAGAGGGAGGACTCGCCAGAGGGAAGTAATGTTGGACAAGAGAGCGGTCACCAAGCGATCAGGTTTTGTTGGTAGAAGAAAAGTCCAAACCAGTAAACAAAGTTATAGGTCAGGTGTACTTGTCCACTAGTGATTCATTGAGGATGATTAAGACAATGTGTGTGAAGAAATAGAAGGTTATAAGAAGGGTTAAAGGTAATAAAAATGTTATGGGAGACTAGAATGCAGCAGTGGGCAGTCGAAGAGGTATCACACTAGGGAACACAAATGACAGAGAGACCATTCAGATTAAGGGATTATCACTGCATTTTGTTTCCAAATGGTTCATGAATATTTCAGATAACAAAGGGGCAACCCATAGTCAAGCCATCTGGTTGGTTATGAAATGTAGAGTTGAAAAGGAAAAGAAAACTAACAAAGGAAAGTGCCCTGGTGATTATGAAGAAAGACGACTACATCGATAAGTGCCAAACCTTTTCTCTGAAAAACAATATAGTGACCGTTCCGGATCCAACTATGTGTTTACTGAAGAAAGTGAAATGTTTAGTGAATAAGTGCTCCTTTTTTACACCAAAAAATTTTTATAAGGCTATCAACTCAAACCCTCTCCCCCCTAGACTATTTGGACTCATTAAACTTCACAAGCCTGGCATGCACATTCGCCCTGTGGTTTCTTGCGTGTCTTCACCTACGCACAAACTTGCATCATTAGTGAATAATTTACTAAAGTGCCTAACCAATTTCTCGCCTTGCTACAGTGTAAAGAACTCTATTGAAATGACACAAAAACTTAAACTCTGTGATAATTCTAAATTTGTGTCCTTTGATGTTAAAAATTTATTTACCAGTATTCCGAAATGTGATGTTCTAAATTTAACCAAAGAAATGTTGTTGAATCTTAATATTGATATGTGCGTAACTATGGATTTGCTCTCTCTTGTTGATATTTGCATATCTTGTAATTATTTTCTTTTCAATTCCACATTTTATAAGCAACCAGATGGCTTGACTATGGGTTGCTCCTTTGCTATCTGAAATATTCATGAACCATTTGGAAACAAAATTATTTAGCACTATAATAGCAGATAATCCCCTGATAAAACATGTTAACACCTGGCTAAGATATGTGGATGACATTTTCTGTACATGGAATGGTTCTTTAAGACAGTTAAACATGTTTTTGAATTACCTTAACTTGTTACACCCCAACATCAACTTCTCTTTAGAACTAGAATGTAATAAACAACTAAATTTCCTCGACATCACATTAACAAGAAAAGAAAACACCATTTCCAAAAAAACCAAAGAGTTCTCCATTTATCGCAAACCTACAGTATACACTAATCACACCATAAACGCTAGTTCCCATCATCCCACAAAACATAAACACGCAGCTTATCATAGCCAAATACACAGTCTTATGCAAATTCCCCTCGATCGTGAAAATTACACACGTGAATTAAATATCATCATAAAATAGAAATCGCCAACGGTTACACCGATACACTAATTGACACGATTCACACACGCAAACTAAGGAAACTAATCATATCCAAAATATTCCCCACTTCCTCAAACACTGAAAATTCAATTTGGGTGAAACTCCCTTTTGTGGGCCCCCTTTCTTACAACGTTTCTAACTTCCTCACTCCCTACAATGTCAAGCCCGCATTTTACACCACACACAACTTAGGTAAAATGCTTCTCAATAATAAAGATACTTTAACCATACACGAAAAAGCGGCATTTACAAATTACACTGCAACGATTGTGGGGCGATTTACTTAGGTCAGACGTACTGCAATTTGCAAATAATAACCAAAGGACACTTCAATTCATTCCGTAACAATACACACGCATCACATTTTGCAAAACATTTAGATAACAATCACACCTCAGATTTCTCCTGTACTCTATTACATTGTGAACACAAAGGACACAAACTAAATTATCTCGAACAAATAGAAATAATACACCACTTAAAAAACAATAACACACACACAACATCCGTATTTTCCCTAATTATTCTCCCCTCCTGTCCATTGTTAACCTGCTTCCCCTTTCTCCTCCCCCTAACACCGCTAATTAGATTGGTGGCTTGGTCTTGCTCCTTGTGTATTTATGTGTGTACTCCTGCATTACTCAATGCTTGATAATGGACTAACGTCCGAAACTGGTTGCAGTATTAAAAGATTTTAAAGTGGAATTTTTGCACTGTTATTTCCACCCATTTATTAGGATGGAGTTCCGCAAAGCTAAAGCTTCTTTGACTGATTTAGTCCCTATATCACAAACATAGAATTTTAACCAAAGGAAGTCCACGCATTTTCCGTCCATCCCTCTGGCTTACAGCTGCACAATGGGCTGAAGTAACGTCTTTGGGATTTTCGCTTTCCCTTCCATCTTTATAGTCTTTGGTTCTAAGAAAGGCCAGATGTATCCCTTTTCCATTTATCTTACAGCTTAGAACTGTAAAAATTCATTCCCACTCTGTTTGAGCTTGCAAGTGGACATTCTAGTGGAGTTTTGAGAGTTTCCTTCTCTCTTGGAGTTTGTTAAAGCGTACGTAAGTGGCTATGGCATCGAAAGTGAAAATCTCTCGAGATGTCAGAGAATCTGCTTCAGTTCGACGAGATAGATCGAAGAAAAGGAGACGACTATTGAATCCATTCGAAAGCGAGAAGAAATGAGAAGCGAAGAGGAGTGCCTTCACTAGAAAATTAAAAGCATCGAAGGATCAAGATATTCCGATAAATGACTCTATTGGGTGCGTGCTTCTCAACTTTTTTTACTGTATTTTCCATTATATATACGAGGGTGATCTGAAAAGTTGCTGACCTCAACGTGAAGATGGCAGCACTCATAAATAAAAGCTAGTGAATTTCGTTGTTCATCTGTTGACAGTTACTCACCAAAGTTTCAGCCATTTTGGATGTGCAGTTGTTATGTAACAGTCGTTTGAGTGAGTTGATGTGAGTGTTTTTGTGAAATTGGACAAAATCGAGTATCAAGCTGTCATTAAATATTTGTTTTTGAAAGGCAATATGCCTACGAAAATCTAAGATGAGTTGGATTCTGTGTATGGGGACTCTGCACCATCATTTACCACATTGAAATTTTGGGCAGCTGAATTTTAACGTGGCTGTAAGAACTTGGGAGACGATGAACGTTCAGGATGACCGAAAACTGCAACTACCGACGACAGCATTGCCAAAGTTCACCAAATGGTGCTAGAGGACTGCCAAATTAAAGCGAGAGAGATAGCAGAGGTTATGAACGTCAAAAAAACGTTCTTGTCACATATTAAATCAACATTTAGGCTTGAGAAAGCTGTCTGCGCGTTGAGTGCCGCGTTTGCTCACGTTAGACCAAAAATGTGTTTGAATGAACATTTCCAACGCTCTGTTGGCGTAGTTTAGGCACAATAAATACCAGTTTTGTCGCCGATTAATTACTGTAGATGAAACTTGGATACACCATTATATGCCTGAAACAAAAATACAGTCCAAACAGTGGACTGCACAGGGGGAACCGGGTCCAAAAAGAGCAAAACCTTTTTTTTTTGAGCTGGGAAAGTGATGGCGACTGTTTTTTGGGATAGTCATGGAGTTATTTTAAGCGATTATCTTCAAAAAGGAAAACCCATTACAGGAGCATTCTACGCATCGTTACTTGACAAGCTGAAGGCAGAACTTGCGGAAAAACAGCCACATTTGCAGAAAAAGGAAATCCTCTTTCACAAAGATAACGAATCGTCTCACACCTTAGTGGTTGCCATGGCAAAAATCCATGAATTACGGTTTGAACTATTTGACCATCCGCCTTACTCACCAGATCTAGCGACTTCTTTTTGTTCCCTCATCTAAAAATTGCGCTCAGAGGACAGAGATTTTTGTCAAATGAAGCGGCAATCACCTTCGGGAACAATTATTTTGCAGAGAAAAACGCCAAGTACTATTTGGACGGATTACAGAGATTGGAGCATCGCTGGGAGAAGTGTGTAGAGTTACAAGGAGACTATGTTGAAAAATAAAAATAAATTTTCTGAAAAAATGTCTTGTATATTTGTTAGGTCGGAAACTTTTCAGACCACCCTCGTATATGCCTCTGTAAGATGCAAGCAGTGTGGGAATGATGGTACATTCACTCGCTCAAGTGAACGAGTTCAAAATAATCATGAACTGTAATTCATGCCCACCTGTTAACATCGCATCTTGTCCAAAGGGAGCACTTACGAAATAAATGAAAGATTTATTTTTGCTATGCGAGTTTTGGGGATCCGATTAGTTGGAGCAGCAAGATTTTGCGGAATTATGGATTTGCATCAGCCAATTTTCCAGACCTCCTATGATCTTACTGTGAATAGCATAGCAAGTGCTTCCCAAAGTGTGCAAGAAGAGAAAAGAAAAGCGATGGATGCAAACTCTTGGGAAGATTTAGAAGAACCAACAAGAGGACTCACAGTTTTGGGAGACAGCACATGGGGGAAACGAGGATTCAATTCCTAGCAGGGAGTGTCCATTGGCCACTATAGCGGCAAAGTATTAGACATTTTGGTTAATTGCAGCAATTGCAAGGCATGTGAATCATGGAAGGATAAAAATGATACCGAAGAATATTCTGAGTGGTTTGATTCACACAAAGACTTTGCAATCACTGCATTACATTGCTCTGCAAATCACGAAGGATCTGCAAATCACATAGGATCTGCAGGAAAAATGGAAGTGGACGCTATTCGGGAAATTTTTGAACGCTCAAAAGCAAATTATGGGGTGAGATATGTAAAATATACAGGAGATGGAGACTCAAAAACATACAAGGGAAAAGTAGAAATGGCCTTTATGGCCATATACATGGCCCTTATGTAATAATTAAATAAATAAAATAAAAAATAATGCATTGGCCACGTTCAGAAATTTATGGGAACAAGGCTCCGCGAGTGTAAAAAGATGAACAAGGGCCTCTGCGGGAGAGGCAAACTTACCGGGAAACTCATCGACGAGCTAACCACTTACTATGGCCTCACAATAAGAAGGAATAGTGACTCAGTGGAGAACATGAAGAACGCAATATGGGCCACTTTCTATAATAGGTCTTCCAATGAAGAAGAACCTATCCATGACAAGTGCCCTCAGGTTTTGGAATTGTGGTGCTCGTGGAAGCGAGCAAATGCTGAGGGGACTCTGCCAAGTTACAAACATAAGCCACCACTACATAAAGACATCTTGGATGCAATATGTCCTATTTATTAAATATTATCGGAAGAGAATTTATTACGAAGATGTGTTGGTGGATTCACTCAAAATTCAAACGAAAGTTTGATTAACCCTATCTGGCGGGTAGCTCCAAAGGTGTAATACAGTGGATGAATAATTGTGAAAATTGCTGCGATTATTGCTGCCTGCACCTTTAATGAAGGAGCAAAAACTTGTATGCCAATTACGCATGCACATATGCGAATATTGAAGTTGGAAGAAACTGCGCTGGATTCTGTGAGATGGAGACAGAGCGTGCGGAGACTTGGCCAAAATTCTCGGACTTGGCTCTGGAGGTGAGGCGCGAAGGACCTCTTCTCTTGAAGTACTTCTGAGGGTATATGGCGCTGGAATTTATGACTAGAGGTTAAGTTAAAATTTGTTTTCTTATCAATAGTTGAATCATACTTCATACTTTGAATGCGTTTTTCTCGAAACACTGTTTTCTTTTACCGGTGGACATCATATCTTGAGAACGGTTCGATGGATTTTCTTTAAATTTGCACTAATTAGAGCAGTAATCAAAGGCCGTTGACAATGTTACATTTTTTAAAACAGCCTTCATTCTTTAACATACTTGTAACGCTGTACTTATGAACTTTTTTACCATTTTATTTTCGCTTAATAGTTCAACTCACCTTCATTTCGAAAATAAAATCGATTTTATAAATGTACGATCGTAAAAAGTTAAATTTTTCATCATAATAAAGAACCAATTTGCGTTTTTTAATTTCAGACTGTTTAACCTGGACAATACCCAACGCTGCATTAAAATCATAGCATACTTCCAGCGACCATTTTAAATTTTATTATTTTTGTGAAAAAAACTTTTTATGGCAAATAAATATGTTTATACAACAGGAATAAAATGTTTCATTTGCATCATAAACTTCTGAGAAAAAAATCCGAAAATTGACTGTTTTCAGGGCCTCTAGGTAACCCCTTAAGATAAATACTAAAAGAAATGGAATTTAGTCAAGTTTGTAAATTATATTTTGATTCGTAAATTGAGTAATTGAAGGTAATTTCATTAATTGTAAGGAATTACATGATAATTGTTGTCATATAACAAACTTAATGAAATATTCTGTATTGACAACAAAGGCAGCACCAAATTAAGTGTTTTCCTTATAAAAAATTGGTTTTTTGAATTATGGAAAGCAAAATGTGAGTGATGTTACATCATTCACATTTCTTCAAAGGAATCTTACAATAAAATACACATCAACCCATATCTGAGTAACTTTTAGTAACGCAGGCCAGTCATGGTTAAAAAAGAACAATACTGCAAATTCAAGAAAACTAATATTATAAAAATCCTGCAAAATAATACAATGTTTAAAGTAAATCCAAAGTAACTTCCACTAATTTGTTTTTAATTACCAGTACTGGCAAATAGAACAGCAATCATCATGAAACTTCAAATTGCAAAACCAGTCCCATGATTTCCCCACAGCAAATATTAATTATATTATCGAATATTCTGTCATTGCTCATTGTCATCTAAAGTGTTCCATTTCCAGAAAAAGAATGGGGACCTGAGATTTTTTCAACTTTTGAAAATGTTTAGGATTTTTGGATGCCAAAGAAATCATTTTAAAAGATAATATAACCAAATGGAAACCAGATGTGGATTTTTAACAGAAGAATGGGGTGATAGAAAATTGAAAGAGATCCACAGAGAAACAATTTTGGGAGCCCTATGATCTAAAGCAAAACTGATCACTCTCATTACTAAAAAGTATATCATAATATACAATCACCTCTTTCACATGTGCGTGCCACTTGCGGAATGCATGATTACCAAATCTTGTGGGCTGTGCAATAGGAGGAGTTTCATCGACCAAATGATCCAAACTCTCCAACAGTGCAACCATTCCAACGATGGTTGGACCTTCGGCACAGTCTGAGCTCATCGCTTTACCTTCAACTGCCTCATTCATTGCCAAAATGAACCCTACATATTCCTGCAAGATAATTTAACACCAAATTAACAAGATACATACGCTACTTCTGATAAAATTATTTAACTGATGATATTTTCATAATCATTCACATAGCGAGTGAACACATGAATAGATACTGTAGCTGTTATGAGAATCATTGAAAATACAGAACCTAATTTACAATAGGAAGAAGCAAAAATAAATGGACATTTATTAGCATACAATGAGTTAATGCTTCCAGAGAATAGCTTTTCATTCCAACGCCAGCATCGCCCAGTAACACCTGTTTACTCCTCAAGACATACATAACATTCTTATGACATTATACCAGCTTTATACAGATCACACCATTTAGGGAATTTTCTGCTTACTAATAAAGATCCACTTAATTTTACACTTAAAGCTGTATATACTAATTGCATTGGAAATTATGGAATATATTATAATATAGAAAAGTATAATTTTCGTATATTTTATGAGAATCTAGACTTCTATGAATTCTATTAACATGTTGTTCATCGCTCATCAATACATATGTAGTTATCAGCGATGATGATATACATCTATGTTTCTTATTCTTAAGCATATTAGTCAGCAAGTTCATAAAACATGAGTTATGGTAAAAAGCCTAGAAGGGTTATTCGGAGTTAAAAGATTTTTTGAACCAATAGTCAAGAAAAGTATTTAATTTTTAATTTTCCTAAATGACTTAATAATTATTGCGCAGCTTGAATGACATTAACGTCCTTTGGCTCCGATGGAAATGCCGTCGGAGGATTATAGTAATAATAATGGTTAATTTACGGGCAGGATCTGCCCTTTCTTGAGGTAAAAAATGCATTTGTAAGATGTTACAATACGACATAACAATTGCACATCAAAGTACAAACATTATTTAAAATCAGCTACATAAAAACATATGTATCTACAAAAGAAACTACAAATTTCAGTTTAAGTACATTAATAAGAATTGGTCACATGCCAAAACACAAAATATTAACAGTTTCAAAGATTAAGAATCATTTATATACAGTAGGTATTATTAGAAAGTTACCTTGTCGCAATCTCAGTTCTGCACTGACCCCTTTTTTAAAATAATTTATGGATATGTTAAATAGATCCATGTTATTGCAGGTGCTGTTACCGGAGCGCATGATTCGGTAAATTGGTAAGTAATATAGATAATTTTTGGAGAGGAAGGGAACTTCAAAAAGGTTAGAATTGCGAGTGGGTATAAGGGGAAATTTGAAAGTTATTAGTGATAAAATGTCAGGACTGGATACTAAATTATTTAAGACTTTATACATATGAAGTATACCAATGTACTCTCTACGTGCTAGTACTACATTATAAAATAGTGTATTTTTATTTGGCTGGACCTTTATAACATTTATTATGATTTTAAATCAATGGTTACTAACGTTATAAGCTTCAGAATTATGCCATGCTTGCATATCCGCCGGCGACATGACAGCTCGTTTAGGCACAATGAATTCATTATCTTCTGCGACTGAAAAATAGATCATAAATAAATGTTTCCAAATAAATATTTACGAAAACAAATAAATTTAATGCAGCACTGAGGCAGGTAAAATTTACTGACTGAATCGATTTTGAAACTCACCAATTCCAGACATGGTGATTTTAATTTTGGAAGATAAATACGCTAAGATTTCTATGTATCAATCTTAGAACTAAAGGCATCGGTGCACGATTTCTAATTCTTTAAGCTTATTTACACAATATTCACTTATATCCGTAGTATAAGATGCAACTACCAGAGGCTTTCTAGCACAGAAGTTTACATACAAACATTATAATTTCCGGACCTGACAGGTAGCGAAATGAATACAGCAGCGAGTTTATAATGCATAGATAAAACTTTTTCGATAGAATCGAAGACCGTAAGAAATAAACGATTCGTAGCCCAACTGCACGTCAGTGAACTCGGAGCACTCGGTAATCGGCTGTTGCTCTTACTGTCCGTAGCAGCGAGATGGCAGCACTGAAGACTCGCCCTATGAAACAATAACACTGGGGAACAGTGATTTTGTTGTCTTAGATCTGTGACTTGTTTTTTACTAACAATTGACATCTGAATTCCAAATGAACCTCAGTTTTTGCTTATCACGTCAAGTTTTTAAGCTACAGGACACCCCTCTATATATCTCAAAAGTCTTACAAAATGTCCATATGAAGGAGAATAAAGAGAAAAATTACCAAGTATACTTCACAAAGAATATTTATAGTAATCAAAGGCATTCATTATCTCATATAAACTTTAAACAAGCAAATCAAGGTAAAAAGTTTTGCTTATAGCTTTTTCTGGAGTGTTTAATCTGATGCTCCAACAGTAGACAGCCATCATATGTGCATCCCATCTACCTTGATACCCTGTCTCCTTGACCTTCAAATCTTGGTGGAATCGCTCACCCTGCTCATTACCGACTGCACCAAGATTCAAGCAGATATATTGGCTGCAACTGCCTCAATCGACGTCCTACTTTTCCCTCATATTCCTTATGAGAGAAATGTTAATGTGCTCTGGCATCGAACCAAGGAATAGTACGGTCTTAAGATAATTTTTTTCTGAAAGCAATTCTTACCATACATCTTCTATCCTATTAAAAACTTCGTTACTTTTCGATAAGTGCATCAAAAAAATAATGAAATAATAACCCAATGTATTTTAAACGGGAGACATATTTACCACCCGGCATCGAACCTGGGTCTTTCTAGTGATATTTCTCATGCAACATAAAAGAAGATCACCATCTTTAAATAAGTATGAAAATTCAAGCAAAAATATTGGCTGATACTGCCTCAAATGACGTCTTACTTTTCCCTTATATTACTCATGAGAGAAAAGTTAATGTGCTCTGGCATCGAACCCAGGGATAGTACGGTCTTATGACATTTTTTTCCTTAAACAAATTCTTAATATATATCATCTAACTGAGCGAGAAAATCCTTACATTCCGATAAGTGCATCAAAAAAATTAATGAAAAACCATCCCCATGCATTTTAAATGTGGGTTTTTGCATCGTCCTAGCATCGAACCCAGGACGTTCTCATTAGTAGTCATAAACGTTTTCAATAGTTCTTGACCATATCTGTAAGCTCCTTGAATTTTGATTCTCTGCCTATCCGGGAAGTATTATTTAAAAATTTTTGAAAATCACCACCAAGTATCCTTATGGAGAAAATCGGGACTTTGGGGCCTTCTGGAATCGAACCCGTGACACAGAGGTTCAAAGTCGGATTTTTCTAGAGGTTACACGTTATGGCAAATATGTCGTAAAAATTTCAAGGCTGTGGCACTTGTGGAATATGGTTAGAATTTTGATCCCCTATATATATATATAACTTATAAATAGGTACGAGTAAAATGTTGCTTGCATACTGCAAGCAGATCGACAACACTAATTTCATGTCGGCATCATATCGGGAAGGCCGTAAAAAGAAAAAAAAATGGATTGAAAATATTCTGATTATTCGCTGCAATTTATTCCTCCGGCATCGAACCCGGGTCTTCCAGGTGATACTTACTATGCAGCACAATAGAAAATCAGCATCTCTTACTATCTGTGAAAATTCAAGCAGAAATATTATCTGCAACTGCATCAAACGACGTCCTACTTTTCCCTTATATTTCTTATGAGAGAAATGTTAATGTGGTCTGGCATCGAACCCAGGAATATTACGGTCTTCTGAAAACTGTTTTCTTAAACCAGTTTTAACCATACATATTCCAGCCAAGTACGAACTTCCTATCATTTCGATAAGTGCATCAAAAAAATAATGAAATAATAACCCTATGTATTTAAAACGGGAGACATATTTACCACCCGGCATCGAACCCGGGTCTTTCTGGTGAAACTTCCTATGCAACATAATAGAAGATATTAATCTTTAACTATGTGTGAAAATTCAAGCAGAAATATTGGCTGCAACTGCCTCAAACTACGTTCTACTTTTCACGAAATTAAATGGCTCTCTGGATTCGAACCAAGGACGATCTTGGAAATCTAAAACATGTTTCTGAAAGTTACTTATGATCTCCATCCATATGCCGAATTTCAAGTTTCTATATTATTGGCAAAGGTTTCAAAATAATTCCTAAAAATTGGATCAGTGACTGATTGTAGAGACGCCTGGTGTCGAACCCAGGACATATTGGTAGCTGTGAATATAGAGTATGATTTTTTAGGACTTGGTTTTATTTTGTGCAAAGTTTGAAGTCGATATCATGCCGAGAAGTACCTAAATTTTGTTTCTGTTATCTCCGTAAGAAATGCATTGATAAGTGCAAATGGCCCTCTGGGATCGAACCAAGGACCTTCAGCGAATGTGTAAAATTTGATGTTGAAATATATTTATGATATCTAAACCCATGCCGAATTTCAAGTATCCATGCCATCGGGAAACGGTCCAAAAAAAATCTTAAAAATCGCCACAATGCATTTTAAACGGCCGATTTTTGCCTTGACCTAGCATCGAACTCAGGATATTTTTTGAAAAACTCATTTATGTTTTTGATAGATCATGTCCATATATATAGGCTCCTAGAGTTTTGATTCTCTACCTATCCCGGAAGTATTTTTTAAAAAATCCCGAAAATCAAAGCAATGCATTTAAACGGGAAAAGTCGGGACTTTTTTTGACATATTGGCCATAACGTGAAACCCCCAGGAAAAAAGAGACTTTGATCCTCAGTGTCATAGGTTCGATTCCAGAGGGCCCCAAAGTCCCGATTTTTCCCGTTTGAATGCATTGCCGTGATTTTCGGGAATTAAAAAAAAATACTTTCCGGATAGGTAGAGAAGTAAAACTCAAGGTGCCTATATTTATGGTCTTGGACTTTCGAAAACATCAATGACTTTTACAAAAGTTATCCTGGGTTCGATGCTAGGACGATGCAAAGATCTGCCCTTTAAAATACATGGGAGCCGTTTTTCATTATTTTTTTAGATGCACTTATCGAAATGATAGGATGTTCGTGCTTGGCTGGAAGATGTATGGTACGAATAAGTTTTAGAAAAAAATTTTCATAAGACCGTACTGTTCCTGGGTTCGAAGCCAGAGCACAATAACGTTTCTCTCATAAGGAATATAAAGGAAAAGTAGGACGTCATTTGAGGCAGTTGTAACCAATATTTCTGCTTGAATTTGCATACGCGGTTAGAGATGGTGTTTTTCTTTTGTGCTGCATAGAAAGTATTGCCTGAAAGACCCGGGTTCGATGCCGGGCGGTAAAAATATCACCCATATATAATACTATGGGGTATCTTTTCATAATTTTTTTATGCATTTATCGATATGTAAGGGAGCTCTTGCTTAGATGGAAGATGTATATTAACACTTTGTTTAAGAAAAAAAATAGATAAGACCATGCTGTTCCTGGGTTCGATGCCAGAGCACATTATAATTTCTCAAATAAGGAGTGTATGTGAATAGTAGGACGTCGTTTGAGGTAGTTGCACCTAATAGTTTTGCTTGAATTTTCACACATAGTTTGATATGGTAATTTTCTATTTTGCTGCATAGTAAGTACACCAGGAAGACCGGGGTTCGCTGCCAGGTGATTAAATTGCAGCGAATTCTACGAATATTTTGAATTTTTTTTTTCTTTTGATGTCTGTCCCGATATGATGCCGATATGAAATTAGTGTTGTCGATCTGCTTGCAGTATGCAAGCTACATTTTACTCGTATACCTATATAGATAGATAGATAGATAGGATACTAATTCACAGCCTAAACCACAGGCGTGATTGACATGAAATTTTTACGGCATATTGGCCATAACGTACAACCACCAGAAAAAATGCGATTTTGAACCTCAGTGTCATGGGTTCGATTCCAGAAGGCCCCAAAGTCGCGATTTTCTCCATAAGAATACATGGCGGGGATTTTCGAAAATTTCTTTGAGGAACTTCCCGGAAAAGGAGAGAGTTGAAACTCGAGGGATCGCTAGAAGCCGCGCATATCAAAAGGAAACCATAAAGACATCTACGAATATTATCCTTGGTTCGATGCTAGGTCGGGGCAAAAATCGGCCGTTTAAAATGCATTGCGGCGATTTTTAAGATTTTTATTGAACCCTTTTCCGATGGCATAGAAACTTGAAATTCGGCATGGCGTTAGATATCATAATTATATTTCATAATCAAATTTTACATATTCCCTTATGGTCCTTGGTTCGATCCCAGAGGGCCATTTACATTGCTCAATGCAATTCTTATGGAGATTACGGAAACACATTTTAGGTACTTCCCGGCACAATATCGACTTCAAACTTTGTACAAAGAATGATCAAGTCCATTCAAATCAAACCGTGTATTCACAGATATCAATGTGTCCTGGGTTCGACACCAGGTGTCTCTGCAATCAGAAGTTGATCCGATTTTTAGGAATTATTTTGAAACCTTTGCCAATAATTTAGAAACTTCAAATTTGGCATATAGATAGAGGTCATAAAAAACTTTCAGAAACATTTTTTGGTTTTAGAAAGTCGTCCTTGGTTCGAATCCAGAGAGCCATTTACATTCGTGAAAATTAGAACGTCTTTTGAGACAGTTGTAGTCTATATTTCTGCTTGAATTTTCACATATAGTTAGAGATGGTGGTGTTCTATTGTGCTGCATAGTAAGTTCACAGTAAAGACCCGGGATCGATGCCAGACGATGGAATTTCAGCGAATTTTAAGACAAATTTCAATCCATTTTTTTCTTTTGATGGCCGTCCCGATATGATGCCGACATGAAAATAGTGTTGTCGATCTGCTTGCAGTATGCAAGCAACATTTTACTCGTATAATAGATAGATGCTTCTCCGGATTCATTCATATATATACCTATATAGATAGATAGGATACAAATTCACAGCCTAAACTACAAGCGTCATTGATCTGAAATTTTTATGACATATTGGCCATAACGTGAAACCCCCAGGAAAAAAGAGACTTTGATCCTCAGTGTCATAGGTTCGATTCCAGAGGGCCCCAAAGTCCCGATTTTTCCCGTTTGAATGCATTGCCGTGATTTTCGGGAATTAAAAAAAAATACTTTCCGGATAGGTAGAGAAGTAAAACTCAAGGTGCCTATATTTATGGTCTTGGACTTTCGAAAACATCAATGACTTTTACAAAAGTTATCCTGGGTTCGATGCTAGGACGATGCAAAGATCTGCCCTTTAAAATACATGGGAGCCGTTTTTCATTATTTTTTTAGATGCACTTATCGAAATGATAGGATGTTCGTGCTTGGCTGGAAGATGTATGGTACGAATAAGTTTTAGAAAAAAATTTTCATAAGACCGTACTGTTCCTGGGTTCGAAGCCAGAGCACAATAACGTTTCTCTCATAAGGAATATAAAGGAAAAGTAGGACGTCATTTGAGGCAGTTGTAACCAAAATTTCTGCTTGAATTTGCATACGCGGTTAGAGATGGTGTTTTTCTTTTGTGCTGCATAGAAAGTATTGCCTGAAAGACCCGGGTTCGATGCCGGGCGGTAAAAATATCACCCATATATAATACTATGGGGTATCTTTTCATAATTTTTTTATGCATTTATCGATATGTAAGGGAGCTCTTGCTTAGATGGAAGATGTATATTAACACTTTGTTTAAGAAAAAAAATAGATAAGACCATGCTGTTCCTGGGTTCGATGCCAGAGCACATTATAATTTCTCAAATAAGGAGTGTATGTGAATAGTAGGACGTCGTTTGAGGTAGTTGCACCTAATAGTTTTGCTTGAATTTTCACACATAGTTTGATATGGTAATTTTCTATTTTGCTGCATAGTAAGTACACCAGGAAGACCGGGGTTCGCTGCCAGGTGATTAAATTGCAGCGAATTCTACGAATATTTTGAATTTTTTTTTTTCTTTTGATGTCCGTCCCGATATGATGCCGATATGAAATTAGTGTTGTCGATCTGCTTGCAGTATGCAAGCTACATTTTACTCGTATCATGAATGAATCCGGAGAAGCATCTATATATAATAGATATATACACTGGGGATCAAAAGTCTAAGCATGTTCCGCAAGTGCCACCGACTTGAAATTTTTACGACATATTGGCCATAACGTGTAACCTCCAGGAAAAAGCCGACTTTGAACCTCGGTGCCATGGGTTCGATTCCAGAAGGCCCCAAAGTCGCGATTTTGTCCATAAGAATACATGGCGGGGATTTTCGAAAATTTTTTTGAGGTACTTCCCGGAGGAGTTGGGAGTTGAAATTCTAGAGATCGCTAGATGCCGTGTATATCTAAAGGAAACCACAAAGACATCTACAATAATTATCCTTGGTTCGATGCTAGGCCAGGGCAAATATTCTCCCGTTTAATTTACATTGTGATTTTTAAGATTTTTTTTAATTACTTACAGATGACTTGGAAACTTAAAACTTGGTACGTGGATATATATCATAAATATATTTCATAATAAAATTTTAGAACTCGCTGATGGTCCTTGGTTCGATCCCAGAGGGCCATTTACACCCTACAATGCATTTCTTATGGAGATCACGGAAGCAAATTTTAGGTACTTCCTGACAAGTTGTTGACTTCAAACTTTGCATTTAATAAGATCAGGTCAAACCAAGTCATAATGTGTTTTCACAGCAGCCAGTAGGTCCTGGGTTCGACACCAGGCGTCTCTACAATCAGTAATTGATTCAATTTATAGGAACTATTTTGAACCCTTTCCCAATAATATAGAGACTTCAAATTCGTCATATAGATAGAGATCATAAATAACTTTCAGAAACATGTTTTAGATTTCCAAGATCGTCCTTGGTTCGAATCCAGAGAGCCATTCGTGAAAATTAGAACGTCTTTTGAGGCAGTTGTAGCCCATATTTCTGCTTGAATTTTCACACATCGTTAGAGATGGTGATGTTCTATTGTGCTGCATAGTAAGTTCACAGTAAAGACCCGGGTTCGATGCCAGACGATGGAATTTAGGCATATTTTAAGAAAAATTTCAATCCATTTTTTTCTTTTGATGGCCGTCCGGATATGATGCCGACATGAAAATAGTGTTGTCGATCTGCTTGCAGTATGCAAGCAACATTTTACTCGTCTATTATATATAGATGCTTCTCCGGATTCATTCATGTATATACCTAGATAGATAGATAGATAGGATACTAATTCACAGCCTAAACCACAAGCGTCATTGACTTGAAATTTTTACGACGTATTGGCCATAACGTGTAACCGCCAGAAAAATTGCGATTTTGATCCTCAGTGTCATAGGTTCGATTCCAGAGGGCCCCAAAGTCGCGATTTTCTCCATAAGAATACATGGCGGGGATTTTCGAAAATTTTTTTGAGGCACTTTCCGGAAAAGTAGAGAGTTGAAATTCAAGGAATCGCTAGAAGCCGTGCAATTCCAACGTAAATCAGAAAGACGTCGCCGAATGTGGTCCATGGTTCGATGCTAGGTCGGGGCAAAAATCGGCCGTTTAAAATGCATTGCGGCGATTTTGAAAAATCTTTTTGGATCCTTTCCCGATAACATGGATACTTGAAACTCGGCACGTCGATAGATATCATAAATATATTTCGTAATCAAATTTAACATGTTCGCTGATGGTCCTTGGTTCGATCCCAGAGGACCATTTGCACTTCTCAATGCATTCCTTACGGAGATAACGGAAACAAAATTAAGGTACTTCTCGGCATGCTATCGACTTCAAACTTTGCAAGGTACAAGAAAAAGTCTTTACAAATCAAACTTTGCATTCACAGCTTACAATATGTCCTGGGTTCGACACCAGGTGTCTCTGCAATCAGAAGTTGATCCGATTTGTAGGAATTATTTGGAAACCTTTCCCAATAATATAGAAATTTGAAATTCAGCATATAGATAGAGATCATAAATAACTGCTTGAATTTTCACACATGGTTAGAGATGATGATCTCCTATTGTGCTGCATAGTTAGTTCACCAGTAAGACCCGGGTTAGATGCCAGACGATGAAATTTTAGCGAATTTTAAGAAAAATTTCAATCCTATTCAATCCCAGTCCCGATATGATGCCCACGTGATAATAGTGTTGTCGATCTGCTTGCAGTATGCAAGCTACATTTTACTCGTATCTATTATATATAGACGCTTCTCCGGATATTACTATATATAAAGCTGCAAATCCGACTCATTGACACAAATTCCTGGGCATTTCTAATCGAGCTGGAAGGCTGAAATTTTCAAGAGAGATTTATAATTGACAGTCGAGTTGGGAAAAAATCGAAAATCTACAGATTTTGTCCTAGGTTTGAGACCAGAAAGGATTATATTTTTCAATGTATTTAAACGGGAAAAACGAAAAATGGCCATGCAGAGCAAATTTCTTTCGTTCATAAAAATATGAAAATGTAATCGTAAAGCAGTGGGACTTGGTCTATATTACGTCTAAATGATCAAAGTTTTCTTTTCTTGCGACCGATTTTAACATTCCGGCAGGAAATTTGCAAAATTTTAGTTTGAACGCCAATTTATTACGTTTTTTTCTCCTCATTTTGAAAATTAAATCTATGGCAACAACCATTGTTTGAATCGAAAACAAGTTTGTTTACGATCCTATTTTCATATGCAATGATAAAGGTTTGATGCATTTTTAATTATTTTAAATCTTTCTTTCGATACATGTTATTACTGAATGCTGAAAAATGTAAATTTCGTTAAAATAGACAGTGGATATCTGCACGGTCAATGAATCAATCTTGAATGCATGCTGTGATAACATAAGTTTATGTAGAGAATACGAGACCATTAACAACGAAGATAATCGTAGAAGTCATGTAAGTAGTGAGATTATTCTAGAATGAAGTACATAGATACGAATATAAATTAATAAATAGGGATATTAATGTAAATTAAAAGGTTTAACGACAATCTTTAGAAATAACATAACTGTAAGCATTACGAATCATTAGTTTCGCGAACACTATAATTTATTAATATATTATAATTCATAGCTCACTTAACCAAATACATTTATCATATACTGAACTCTCATCTAAATGAACAACAAATATCTAATCAGGAAATACATGGTATTATTGAACTATGTTAGGATATCGTTGGTTTACGCATATGGTGGATTGCTTTTCGTGTGTGTGAGTTTCTGTTCTTTTAATTTTATGCCTATTATGTTTATTCTTTTCTATTTTAATTACATATAATTATTCTGTCATCCTTTCCAAAGAGAATTTAAAATTAAGTTCTTTTTCTACGTTTCTTTAATTAATACGTAGTACACAATTAGTTCGTAATATATTACGTAATTCAACATTCATCAAAATAAAAAAAAACAGAAATCTACTCATAAAATACACTGATTTCCTCCAACGACTTTCTGATTACGTTGTTCTACGCTGGATAATTCTTGGTTAGTAAAAACAATCTTTGCATGTATCATTGTATGAATATTATTTTCCCATCTTCTCCAAATGGACTTTAGAATAAAGTTCTTTTTCTACGTACTTTAAAACTATTTACATAATTACGTTGCCTATTGTCTATTTGTTTATTTAATTAGAAACGGAGCTCATTGTCGTAGTAGACAACATTTAATGAATATAGGATTATTTTGCAGAATGTCTTGCACTCAACCACATACTACACAGGTAATCGTCTATTTATTCCGCATTTTTATCTTATGCAGATTTTTATTCTGACTTTACTTTGTTTGGCGTATTTCTTTAATATAATTTTACGAATGCGTATTCATTACAGACTCCCGTATCTCATAAACGCGAAAGGCTTTAGAAATGATTATTTTACTATCATATTATTTGGCGAATCTCGATCTCACTTATTTGAAAATTATGCATACAATAGACAGTGGCATAATTAAAAAAAATTTCTTTCCATATATGTTATGACTGAAGGTTGAAAAATGTAACTTTCATCAAAATGGACAGCGAATATCTGCACGGTCAATGAATTATTCGGGAATACATACTGTGATAACATAAGTTTATGTAGAAAATACGAGACCATTTATAAACGAAGATAATCGGAAAAGTCATGTAAGTAGTGAGATTATTCGAGGATTAAATTTAAAAGTCTACACTGAATCTATATAAGGGAGATAAGAAAGCAATTTCGATGAAAAATACTCATTAATTACTGTTGAAGAACGTATTATACCGGATCTGAATTGAACTGAAACTGAAATTTACATCATCCTAAAATATTACTATCAGAATATTAATGTAAATTAATAGTTTCAACGATATTATTTAGAAATAATATAACTGCAAACAATACGAATCATTAGCATCAAAATCGGTATAGTTTAGTATAGTAGTATTTCACTTTATTCTCACTTAACCCAATGCATTTATCGTATATTAAATTATGTCTAAAAACTTCCTTTGCAATGGCCATTTCCGATTCCTACTTTATGGCGTTATAATTAATAACAATATTCATAACATCTCTGATGAAAGCAGGAAGATCCCAATTACCACCATTTCAATAACTAATACTATTAACAAAGACACTCAACCATTCTATAGCCAGAAAAATCTTGCTAGCCGGAATTCGTACCTTGGTGTTGGAGTCCTAGCACAGTGACCACTTTCTCACCGCACTCGGTGTGTTTGGTATTTTGCCCTTAGTTTCTCTTAAGATCGACAGATAAGCTCCAGCGTCCTGTCTCGCGTGCCACCTCATAGTGTGGCTTCTTTAGATGATGTTCCTTTTAGGAGGGGAAGCTTTAAGTAACGTATGCCTCAATTTCATACTACATACATTGTGATACATTGTAACCAAAAAGCTCATACGGGCAGCCAAACCCGTTGCTGCCCGCCTTTCTTGAAGGACCATATTGTAATTGAATATCAAGAAAGTGTAACTTTCATTTAAATGAACAACAAATATCTACACAGGAAATAAAATTATATCCTTGAACGATGTTAGGATTATACGTATATGTTGGATTGCCTTTCGTGTGTGAAAATTGTACTTTTAATTGTATGCCTATTATGTATCGTCTTTTCTATTTTAATAACATATATTTATTCTGTCATCTTATCCATACAGAATTTAAAATTAAGTTAAATTTTCGTTTTTTAAATTAATACGTAGTACCTTACGTAATGATATGGGATACTGCTGGGGAAACGATAAATGTCCATGAAGAACCAAATGTTTTCATTCACATAAGCATGAAAAATGTACGTACAGTGGAGAGTATTTCACTAAATTATACCTCAAAGAGGAATTTTCATTTTTCCTGCATCCAATTTCACCATGTCGGCAACATCTTAAATTAAATACAAATTAATACTGTTTTTATTTGCACCCTTCCCAAGATAAAAACTTTGGCTACGATCATTATTTACGTGGAATACAAATTTGTTTGCAGTTCAAATAACATACGCCGTGATGAAAGTATGAAGTTTTTGAAATATTTTTCAATATTCTTTTGTTTGTAATATTAATATACATCAAGAACATTTAACTTTCATCAAAATAAACAACAAAAATCTACTCATAAAATACGCTGATTTCCTTGAAAGAACTTTGGATTACGTTTTTCTACGTATCAGCTGGATGATTCTTCGTAAGTAAAACAATTTCTGCGATTAAAAATGTATGCTTACTATGTTTACTCTTTTCTATTGTATTCACCTCAAATTATTTTTTCATATTCTGCAAACGGGCTTTAGAATTAAGTTCTTTTTCTACGTTTTTCAAAATTATTTACATAGATACGTTACCTGTAGCATATTTGTTTGTTTATATAATTAGAAACGGAGCTCATTGTCGTGGTAGACGCCATTTAATGAACATAGGATTCAATTTCATTATGTCTGGCACTGAACCGAATACTTCACAGGTAATCGTCTATTTATTTTCCGCATTTTTATCTTATGCAGATTTTTATTCTAACTTTGCTTTGATTGGCGTATTTTCTTAAATTAATTTTACAAATGCACATTCATTAGGAATCAACTCCAAATCTCCCGTATCAAATAAGCGTAGAAGGCCTTTGAAATCCAAAGGGGGACGTCCTAAAACCTTGAACGACCTTCGGATTATGTTGTTCGCTGGATAATTTTTGTAAGTAAAAACAATTTCCGCATTTATCATCGCATGCAAAATATTTTCCCAACATCTCCATATGGGCTTTAAATTCAACTTCTCTTTCTACATTCTTCAAAATTATTCAACTACGTTGCCTAATTTCTATTTGTTTATTTAATTAGAAACGGAGCTCATAGTGCCGCTTTAGACGCCATTTAATGTGCATAGGATTCAATTGAAGTATGCCTTGCACTGAACCGAGTACTACAGGTAACGAATCATCTATCGATTTCTCGCCTTTTTATCTTACGAAGACTTTTATTATTACTTAAATTTGTTTGGCGCATTTCTTTAATTTAATTTTACGTATGCGTATTCTTTAAGGTCTCAACTGCAAAACTCCCGTCTCAATTAAACGTGAAAGGCTTTCGAAATAATTATTCTATTATTATATTATTTGATGAATCTCGATCTTAGATTTGAAAATTATGTATGCCAAAGACAATGGCATAATTAAAAAGGAACATAAATATAGCATATAGACGCATAACTCAGGGAAGTATCCCTTGATAATTTTCTTTGCTTGCATTATGCAAGCGCCCATTTACTAGTACTTATATATATATACACTGGGGATCAAAAGTCTAAGCATGTTCCACAAGTGCTAACGACTTGAATTTTTTAAGACGTATTGGCCATAACGTGTAACCTCCAGAAAAAATCCGACTTTGAACCTCGGTGTCATGGGTTCGATTCCAAAAGGCCCCAAAATCGTGATTTTGTCCATAAGAATACATGGCGGGGATTTTCGAAAATTTTTTTGAGGCATTTCCCGGAAAAGGACAGAGTTGAAATTCAAGGGACCGCTAGATGCCATGCATATATAAGGAAACCCATAAAGACATCTACGAATATTGTCCTTGGTTCGATGCTAGGTCGGGGCAAAAATCGGCCGTTTAAAATGCATTGTGGCGATTTTTAAGATTTTTTTTCGACCCTTTTCCGATGGCATAGAAACTTGAAATTCCGAATGAGGTTAGATACTATGAAAGTATTTCATAATCGAATTTTTACATATTCGCTGATGGTCCTTGGTTCGATCCCAGAGGGACATTTAAATTCCTCAATGCATTTCTTACGGAGATAACGGAAACAAATTTTAGGTACTTCCCGGCACGATATCGACTTCAAAATTTGCATATAAAAAGATCAAGTCCATACAAACAAACGGTGCATTCACAGCTATCAATGTTTCCTGGGTTCGACACCAGGTGTCTCTGCAATTAGAAGTTGATCCGATTTTTAGGAATTATTTTGAAACCTTTCCCAATAACATAGAAACTTGAAATTCGGCATATAGATAGAGATCATAAATTAAATTCAGAAACATATTTTAGATTTCCAAGATCGTCCTTGGTTCGAATCCAGAGTGCCATTTAAATTCGTGAAAATTAGAACGTCTTTTGAGGCAGTTGTAGCCCATATTTCTGCATGAATTTTCACACATAGTTAGAGATGGTGATCTTCTTTTGTGCTGCTTAGTGAGTATCACCAGAAAGACCCGGGTTCGATTCCAGACGATGGAATTTCAGGGAATTTTAAGAAAAATTTCAATCCATTTTTCTCTTCTGATGGCCGTCCAGATATGATGCCGACATGATTATAGTGTTGTCGATCTGCTTGCAGTATGCAAGCAACATTTTACTCGTATAATAGATAGATATATATAGAGATGATACAAATTCACAGGCTAAACCACAAGCGTCATTGGCTTGAAATTTATAGGACATATTGGCCATATCGTGTAACCTCCAGAAAAATTGCGATTTTGGACCTCTGTGTCATGGGTTCGATTCCAGAGGGCCCCAAATTCCCGATTATTCCCGTTTAAATGCATTGCTTTGATTTTCGGGAATTAAAAAAAAATACTTCCCGGATAGGTAGGGAATCAAAACTCAAGGAGCCTATATATATGAACATGATCTATTGAAAACATAAATGAGTTTTACGGAAAATATCCTGGGTTCGATGCTAGCTCGAGGCAAAAATCGGCCGTTTAAAATGCATTGTGGAGATTTTTAAGATTTTTTTTGGACCTCTTCCCGATATAATGCCGTTAAGAAATTAGTGTTGCCGATCTGCTTGCAGTATGCAAGCTACATTTTACTCGTATATATATATAGACGCTTCTCCGGATATCTATTATATATAGACGCTTCTCCGGATATACTTATATATCTATTATATATAGATGCTTCTCCGGATTCATTCATATATCTATTATATATAGATGCTTCTCCGGATTCATTCATATATCATACGAGTAAAATGTAGCTTGCATACTGCAAGCAGATCGGCAATACTAATTTCATATCGGCATCATATCGGGAATGTCCTCAAAAGAAAAAAAAAAGGATTGAAATTTTTCCTAAAATTCGCTGAAATTTCATCGTCTGGCATCGAACCCGGATCTTACTCGTGAACTTACTATGTAGCACAATAGAAGATCACCATCTCTAACTATGTGTGAAAATTCAAGCAGAAATATGGGTACAACTGCCTCAAAAGACGCTCTAATGTTCACGAATGTAAATGGCTCTCGGGACTCGAACCAAGGACGATCTTGGAAATTTAAAAAATGTTTCTGAAATCTATTAATGATCTCAATCCATATGCCAAATTTCAATTTTCTATATTATTGGGAAAGGTTTCAAAATAATTCCTAAAAATCGGATCAACTTCTGATTGCAGAGACACCTGGTGTCGAACCAAGGACACAATGATAGCTATGAATGCATAGTTTGATTTTTTAGGACTGGTTCTTCTATCACGCTAAGTTTTAAGTCGATAGCATGCCGGGAAGTACCTAAAATTTGTTTCCGTTATCTCCATAAGAAATGCATTGAGAAATGTAAATGGCGCCCTGGGATCGAACCAAGGACCATCAGCGAATATGTAAAATTAGATTATGAAATCTATTTATAATCACCAACTCCATGCCGAATTTCAAGATTCCATGCCATCGGGAAGGGGTCCAAAAAAAATCTTAAAAATCGCCACAATACATTTTAAACGGCCGATTTTTGCCTCGACCTAGCATCGAACCCAGGATATTTTCCGTAAAACTCATTTATGTTTTCGATAGATAATGACCGTATATAAAGGCTCCTAGATTTTCGATTCTCTAACTATCTCGGAAGTATTTTTTAAAAATTTCCCGAAAATCAAAGCAATGCATTTAAACGGGAAAAATAGGGACTTTTGGGCCCTCTGGAATCGAACCCATGACACTGAGGTTCAAAATCGCAATTTTTCTGGTGGTTACACCTTATGGCCAATATGTCGTAAAAATTTCAAGTCAATGACGCTGGTGGTTTTGCCTGTGAGTTTGTATCCTCTCTATATATATATATATATATATATACGAGTAAAATGTAGCTTGCATACTGCAAGCAGATCGACAACACTAATTTCATGTCGGCATCATATCGGGAAGGCCGTCAAAAGAGAAAAAAAAAAGGTTTGAAAATATTCTTAAAATTCACTGCAATTTAATCGTCAGGCATCGAACCTGGGTCTTAATGGTGAACTTACTATGCAGCACAACAGAAAATCACCATCTCTTACTATGTGTGAAAATTCAAGCAGATATATTGGCTCCAACTGCCTCAAACGACGTCCTACTTTTCAATAATGTAAATTGCTATCTGGATTCGAACCAAGGACGATCTAGGAAATATAAAACACGTTTTTGAAATGTATCTATGTTCTCTATCTATATGCCTAATTTCATGTTTTAATATTATTGTGAAGGGGTTTAAATTAATTCCTAAAAATCGGATAATTTACTGATTATAGAGACGCCTGGTGTCGAACCAAGGAAATATTGGTAGCTGTGAATGCACAATATGACTTACTAAGACTTCATCTTATTTCATACAAATTTTGAAGTCGATATCATGCCGGGAAGTACCTAAAACGTTTTACTGTTATCTCCATAAGAAATGCATGGAGGAATGTAAATGGCCCTCTGGGATCGAACCAAGGACCATCAGCGAATATGTAAAATTTGATTATGAAATATATGTATAATCTCCACCCTCATGCCGAATTTCAAGTTTCCTTGCCATCGGGAAAGGGTCCAAAAAAAATCTTAAAAATCGCCACAATGCATTTTAAACGGCCGATTTTTGCCTCCACCTAGCATCGAACCCAGGATATTTTCCGTGAAACTCATTTATGTTTTCGATAGATCATGACCATATATATAGGCTCCATGAGTTTTGATTCTCTACCTATCCGGGAAGTATTTTTTTAAAATTCCCGAAAATCACGGCAATGCATTTAAACGGGAAAAATCGGGACTTTGGGGCCCTCTGGAATCGAACCAATGACACTGAGGTTCAAAATCGCAATTTTTCTGGCGGTTAGACGTTATGGCCAATACGTCGTAAAAATTTCAAGTCAATGACGCTTGTGGTTTAGGCTGTGAATTTGTATCCTCTCTATATATATATATGATATATGAATGAATCCGGAGAAGCATCTATATATAATAGATGGATACATGAATGAATCCGGAGAAGCATCTATATATAATAGATATATATATATATATACGAGTAAAATGTTGCTTGCATACTGCAAGCAGATCGACAACACTAATTTCATATCGGCATCATATCGGGACTAACATCAAAAGAAAAAAAAATCAAAATATTCGTAGAATTCGCTGCAATTTAATCGCCTGGCAGCGAACCCCGGTCTTCCTGGTGTACTTACTATGCAGCAAAATAGAAGATTACCATATCAAACTATGTGTGAAAATTCAAGCAAAACTATTAGGTGACTCTACCTCAAACGACGTCCTACTATTCACATACACTCCTTATTTAAGAAATTATAATGTGCTCTGGCATCGAACCCAGGAACAGCATGGTCTTATCTATTTTTTTCTTAAACAAAGTGTTAATATACATCTTCCATCTAAGCAAGAGCTCCCTTACATATCGATAAATGCATAAAAAAATTATGAAAAGATACCCCATAGTATTATATATGGGGGATATTTTTACCGCCCGGCATCGAACCCGGGTCTTTCAGGCAATACTTTCTATGCAGCACAACAGAAAAACACCATCTCTAACCGCGTATGCAAATTCAAGCAGAAATATTGGTTACAACAGCCTCAAATGACGTCCTATTTTTCCTTTATATTCCTTATGAGAGAAACGTTATTGTGCTCTGGCTTCGAACCCAGGAACAGTACGGTCTTATGAAAATTTTTTTCTAAAACTTATTCGTACCATACATCTTCCAGCCAAGCACGAGCATCCTATCATTTCGATAAGTGCATCTAAAAAAATAATGAAAAACCGCTCCCATGTATTTTAAAGGGCAGATCTTTGCATCGTCCTAGCATCGAACCCAGGATAACTTCTGTAAAAGTCATTGATGTTTTCGAAAGTCCAAGACCATAAATATAGGAACCTTGAGTTTTACTTCTCTACCTATCCAAAAAGTATTTTTTTTTAATTCCCGAAAATCACGGCAATGCATTCAAACGGGAAAAATCGGGACTTTGGGGCCCTCTGGAATCGAACCTATGACACTGAGGATCAAAGTCTCTTTTTTCCTGGGGGTTTCACGTTATGGCCAATATGTCATAAAAATTTCAGATCAATGACGCTTGTAGTTTAGGCTGTGAATTTGTATCCTATCTATCTATCTATCTATATAGGTATATATATGAATGAATCCGGAGAAGCATCTATATATAATAGATAGAGAGGATACAAAGTCACAGGCCAAACCACTAGCGTCAATGGCTTGAAATTTTTACGACATATTGGCCATAACGTATAACCTCCAGAAAAATTGCGATTTTGAACCTCAGTGTCATGGGTTCGATTCCAGAGGGCCCCAAAGTCCCGATTTTTCCCGTTTAAATGCATTGCTTAGATTTTCGGGAATTAAAAAAAAATACTTGCCGGATAGGTAGGGACTTAAAACTCAAGGAGCCTTTATATATGGTCATGGTCTATCGAAAACATTAATGAGTTTTACGGAAAATAACCTGGGTTCGATGCTAGGTCGATGCAAAAATCTGCCGTTTAAAATGCATGGTGGCGATTTTTAAGATTTTTTTTGGACCCTTTCCCGATGGCATGGAAGATTGAAATTCGGTATGGGTTTAGATATCATAAATATATTTCATAATCGATTTTTATGTTTTCCCTGATGTTCCTTGGTTCGATCCCAGAGGGCAATTTACATTCCTCAATGCATTTCTTATGGAGATAACGGAAACAAGTTTAAGGTACTTTCCGGCATGCTATCGACTTAAAACTTAGCATGATAGAAGAACCAGTCTTAACAAAACGAACTATGCATTCATAGCTATCAATGTGTCCTGGGTTCGACACCAGGTGTCTCTGCAATTAGAAGTTGATCCGATTTTTAGGAATTATTTTGAAACCTTTCCCAATAATATAGAAACTTGAAATTTGGCATATAGATTGAGATCAATAATAACTTTCAGAAACATTTTTTAAATTTCCAAGATCGTCCTTGGTTCGAGTCCCGAGAGCCATTTACATTCGTGAACTTTAGCGCGTCTTTTGAGGCAGTTGTAGCCAATATTTCTGCTTGAATTTTCACACATAGTTAGAGATGGTGATCTTCTATTGTGTTTCATAGTAGGTTTTCCAGTAAGACCCGGGTTCGATTCCAGACGATGAAATTTCAGCGAATTTTAAGAAAAAATTAAATCCTTTTTTTTCTTATGAGGACCGTCCCGATGTAATGCCGATATGAAATTAGTATTGCCGATCTGCTTGCAGTATGCAAGCTACATTTTACTCGTATACCTATATAGATAGATAGGATACAAATTCACAGCCTAAACTACAAGCGTCATTGATCTGAAATTTTTATGACATATTGGCCATAACGTGTAACCCCCAGGAAAAAAGAGACTTTGATCCTCAGTGTCATAGGTTCGATTCCAGAGGGCCCCAAAGTCCCGATTTTCCCCATAAGATTACATGGCGGGGATTTTCGAAATTTTTTTTGAGGCACTTTCCGGAAAAGCAGAGAGTTGAAACTCAAGGGACCGCTAAATGCCGTGCATAGCCAACGAAAATCGGAAAGACATCTTCGAATATTGTCCTTGGTTCGATGCTAGGCCGGGGCAAAAATCGGCCGTTTAAAATGCATTGCGGCGATTTTAAAGATTTTTTTTGGATCCTTTCCCGATAACATGGATTATTGAAACTCGGCACGTCGATAGATATCATGAATTTATTTCATAATCGAATTTTACATATTAGCTTATGGTCCTTGGTTCGATCCCAGAGGAGCATTTGCACTTCCCAATGCTTTTCTTACGGAGATAACGGAAACAAATTTTAGGTACTTCCCGGCACGATATCAACTTCAAACTTTGCATGTACAAAGATCAAGTCCATACAAATCAAACAGTGCATTCACAGCTATCAAAGAGTCCTGGGTTCGACACCAGGTGTCTCTGCAATGAGAAGTTAATCCGATTTTTAGGAATTATTTTGAAACCTTTGCCAATAATATAGGAACTTCAAATTCGGCATATAGATAGAGATCATAAATAACTTTCAGAAACATTTTTTAGATTTCCATGATCCTCCTTGGTTCGAATCCAGAGAGCCATTAAAATTCGTAAAAATTAGAACGTCTTTGAGGCAGTTGTAGCCCATATTTCTGCTTGAATTTTCACACATCGTTAGAGATGGTGATGTTCTATTGTGCTGCATAGTAAGTTCACAGTAAAGACCCGGGTTCGATGCCGGACGATGGAATTTAGGCAAATTTTAAGAAAAATTTCAATCTTTTTTTTTCTTTTGATGGCCGTCCGGATATGATGCCGACATGAAAATAGTGTTGTCGATCTGCTTGCAGTATGCAAGCAACATTTTACTCGTATATATATACGAGTAAAATGTAGCTTGCATACTGCAAGCAGATCGGCATATTAATTTCATATCGGCATCATTTTGGGAGGGTCCTCAAAAGAAAATAAAAGGGTTGTAAATTTTCTTAAAATTCGCTGAAATTTCATCGTCTGGCATCGAACCCGGGTCTTACTGGTGAAATTACTATGCAGCGCAACAAAAGATAACCATCTCTAACTATGTGTGAAAATTCAAGCAGAAATATTGGCTACAACTGCCTCAAAAGACGTTCTAATTTTCACGAATTTAAATGGCTCTCTGGATTCGAACCAAGGACGATCTTGGAAATCTAAAATTTGTTTCTGAAACCTATAAATGATACTTATATATATACCGAATTTCAAGTATCTATATTATTGGGAAAGGTTTCAAAATAATTCCTAAATATTGGATCAATTTCTGATTGCAGAGACACCTGGTGTCGAACCCAGGACATATTGTAATCTGAGAATTCAAAGTTTGATTTGTAAGGGCTGGCTTTTTTATCATGCAAAGTTTGAAGTCGATAGCATGCCGGGAAGTACCTTAATTTTGTTACCGTTATCTCCGTAAGAAATGCATTGAGAAGTGCAAATGGCCCTCTGGGATCGAACCAAGGACCATCAGCGAATATGTAAAATTTGATTATAAAATGTATTCATGATCTCCAACCCCATGCCGAGTTTCAATTTTCCATGCCATCGGGAAAGGGTCCAAAAAAAATCTTAAAAATCGCCACAATGCATTTCAAACGGCCGATTTTTGCCTCGACCTAGCATCGAACCCAGTATATTTTTAGTAAAACTCATTTATGTTTTCGATAGATCATGACCATATATATATCGGCTCCTTGGGTTTTGAGTCCCTACCTATCCGGCAAGTATTTTTTAAAAATTTCCGAAAATCAAAGCAATGCATTTAAACGGGAAAAATCGGGACTTTGGGGCCCTCTGGAATCGAACCCATGACACTGAGGTTCAAAATCGCAATTTTTCTGGCGGTTACCCGTTATGGCCAATATGTCGTAAAAATTTCAAGTCAATGACGCTTGTGGTTTAGGCTGTGAATTTGTATCCTCTCTATATATATATATGATATATGAATGAATCCGGAGAAGCATCTATATATAATAGATACGAGTAAAATGTTGCTTGCATACTGCAAGCAGATCGGCAATACTAATTTTATATCGGCATTATATCGGGACGGTCCTCAAAAGAAAAAAAGGATTGAAAATATTCTTAGAATTCGCTTCAATTTAATCGTCCGGCATCGAACCCGGGTCTTACTGGTGAACTTACTATGCTGCACATTAGAAAATCACCATCTCTTACTATGTGTCAAAATTCAAGCAGAAATGTTGGCTACCACTGCCTCAAAAGACGTTCTAATTTTCACGAATGTAAAGTGCTCTCTGGATTCGATCCAAGGACGATCTCAGAAATCTAAAACATGTTTCTGAAAGCTTTTTATGATCTCTATCTATTTGCTGAATTTCAGGTTTCTATATTATTGGGAAAGGTTTCAAAATAATTCCTAAAAATTTGATCAACTTCTAGTTGCAGAGACACCTGGTGTCGAACCCAGGACACATGGATAGCCGTGAATGCCCGGTTAGATTTCTAAGGACCTGCTCTACTAACATGCAAAGTTTGAAGTCGATAGCATGCCGGAATGTGACAAAATTTTGTTTCCGTTATCTCCGTAAGAAATGCATTGAGAAATGCAAATGGCCCTCTGGGATCGAACCAAGGACCATCAGCGAGTATATAAAATTTGATTATGAAACATATTCATGATATCTATCGACGTGCCGAGTTTCAAGTATCTATGTTATCGGGAAAGGATCCAAAAAAAATCTTAAAAATCGCCACAATGCAATTTAAACGGCCGATTTTTGCCCCGACCTAGCATCGAACCCAGGATATTTTCCGTAAAACTCATTTATGTTTTCGATAGATCATGACCATATATATAGGCTCCTTGAGTTACGATTCGCTACCTATCCTGAAAGTATTTTTTTTTAATTCCCGAAAATCAAAGCAATGCATTTAAACGGGAAAAATCGGGACTTTGAGGCCCTCTGGAATCGAACCCATGACACCGAGGTTCAAAATCGCAATTTTTCTGGAGGTTATACGTTATGGCCAATATGTCGTAAAAATTTCAAGCCATTGACGCTAGTGGTTTAGCCTGTGACTTTGTATCCTCTCTATATATATATATATATATATATGAATATTATATATATAGACGCTTCTCCGGATATACCTATATATAAGTTATATATATATACGAGTAAAATGTAGCTTGCATACTGCAAGCAGATCGAAAACACTAATCTCATATTGGCATCATATGGGGACGGCCATCAAAAGAAAAAAAAAGGGATTGAAAATATTCTTAAAATTCGCTGCAAATTAATCGTCTGGCATCGAGCCAAGGCCTTCCTGGTGTACTTACTATGCAGCAAAATAGAAAATTACCATATCAAACTATGTGTGAAAATTCAAGCAAAACTATTAGGTGCAAATACCTCAAACGACGTCCTACTATTCACATACACTCCTTATTTGAGAAATTATAATGTGCTCTGGCATCGAACCCAGGAACAGCATGGTCTTATCTATTTTTTTTCTTAAACAAAGTGTTAATATACATCTTCCATCTAAGCAAGAGCTCCCTTACATATCGATAAATGCATAAAAAAATTATGAAAAGATACCCCATAGTATTATATATGGGGGATATTTTTACCGCCCGGCATCGAACCCGGGTCTTTCAGGCAATACTTTCTATGCAGCACAACAGAAAAACACCATCTCTAACCGCGTATGCAAATTCAAGCAGAAATATTGGTTACAACTGCCTCAAATGACGTCCTACTTTTCCTTTATATTCCTTATGAGAGAAACGTTATTGTGCTCTGGCTTCGAACCCAGGAACAGTACGGTCTTATGAAAATTTTTTTCTAAAACTTATTCGTACCATACATCTTCCAGCCAAGCACGAACATCCTATCATTTCGATAAGTGCATCTAAAAAAATAATGAAAAACGGCTCCCATGTATTTTAAAGGGCAGATCTTTGCATCGTCCTAGCATCGAACCCAGGATAACTTTTTTAAAAGTCATTGATGTTTTCGAAAGTCCAAGATCATAAATATAGGCACCTTGAGTTTTACTTCTCTACCTATCCGGAAAGTATTTTTTTTTAATTCCCGAAAATCACGGCAATGCATTCAAACGGGAAAAATCGGGACTTTGGGGCCCTCTGGAATCGAACCTATGACACTGAGGATCAAAGTCTCTTTTTTCCTGGGGGTTTCACGTTATGGCCAATATGTCATAAAAATTTCAGATCAATGACGCTTGTAGTTTAGGCTGTGAATTTGTATCCTATCTATCTATCTATCTATATAGGTATATATATGAATGAATCCGGAGAAGCATCTATATATAATAGATATATATATATAGGGGATCAAAAGTTTTACCATGTTCCACAAGTGCCAAAGACTTGAAATTTTTACGACGAATTGGCCATAACGTGTAACCTCCAGGAAAAAGCCGACATTGAACCTCGGTGTCATGGGTTCGATTCCAGAAGGCCCCAAAGTCCCGATTTTCTCCATAAGGATACATGGTGGCGATTTTCAAAATTTTTTAAATAATACTTCCCGGACAGGTAGAGATTCGAAATTCAAGGACCTTAGAGATATGGTCAAGAACTATTATAAACATTAATGATTACTGATGAGAACGTCCTGGGTTCGACGCTAGGACGATTCAAAAATCCCGCATTTAAAATGCATGGGGATAGTTTTTCATTAATTTTTTTGATGTACTTACCGGAATGTAAGGAACTTTTCGCTCTGCTAGAAGATATATATTGAGAAATGGTTTAAGAAAAAAAATTTCTTAAGCCTGTACTATTCCTGGGTTCGATGCCAGAGCACATTAACTTTTCTCTCATAAGGAATATAAGGGAAAAGTAAGTCGTCGTTTGAGGCAGTTGCAGCCAATATTTCTGCTCGAACTTTTACACATTGTTAGAGATAGTGATCTTCTATTATGTTGCATAGGAAGTATTACCAGAAAGATCCGGGTTCGACGCCGGGTGGCAAATATGTCTCCCGTATAAAATACATTGGTTTAGTATTTCATTATTTTTTTGATGCACTTATCGAAATGATAGGAAGTTCGTACTCAGCTGGAAGATGTTTGAAAAGAATTGGTTTTAGAAAAAAAATCAGATAACACCGTACTATTCCTGGGTTCGATGCCAGAGCACATTAGCATTTCTATCATAAGGAGTATAAGGGAAACGTAGGACGTCGTTTGAGGCAGTTGCAGTTAATATTTCTACTTGAATTTTCACACATAGTTACAGATGGTGATCTTCTATGGTTCTGCATACTGAGTATGACCGGGAAGACCTGGGTTCGATGCCAGACGAATAAATTGCAGCGGAAATTAAGAATATTTTCTAACCATTTTTTTTTCTTTTGAGGACTCACTCTATGTGATGCCGACAAAAAACTTTTGTTATCGATGTGCTTGCAGTATGCAAGCTACATTTTACTCGTATGATATATGAATGAATCCGGAGAAGCATCTATATATAATAGATATACACTGGGGATCAAAAGTCTAACCATGTTCCACAAGTGCCACCGACTTGAAATTTTTACGACGTTATGGCCATGACGTGTAACTTCCAGGAAAAAGCCGACATTGAACCTCGGTGCCATGGGTTCGATTCCAGAAGACCCCAAAGTCCCGATTTTCTCCATAAGGATACATGGTGGCGATTTTCAAAATTTTTTAAATAATACTTCCCGGACAGGTAGAGAATCGAAATTCAAGGAGCTTACAGATATGGTCAAGAACTATTAAAAACATTTATGACTACTAATGAGAACGTCCTGAGTTCGATGCTAGGACGATGCAAAAATCCCGCATTTATAATGCATGGGGATAGTTTTTCATTAATTTTTTTGATGCACTTACCGGAATGTAAGGAACTTTTCGCTCAGCTAGAAGATATATATTAAGAATTGGTTTAAGAAAAAAAATTTCATAAGCCCGTACTATTCCTGGGTTCGATGCCAGAGTACATTAACATTTCTCTCATAAGGAATATAAGGGAAAAGTAAGTCGTCGTTTGAGGCAGTTGCAGCCAATATTTCTGCTCGAATTTTCACACATAGTTAGAGATAGTGATCTTCTATTATGTTGCATAGGAAGTTTTTCCAGAAAGATCCGGGTTCGATGCCGGGCGGCAAATATGTCTCCCGTTTAAAATACATTGGTTTAGTATTTCATTATTTTTTTGATGAACTTATCAAAATGATAGGAAGTTCGTACTCGGCAGGAAGATGTATGAAAAGAATTGGTTTAAGAAAAAAATTTAGATAACACCGTACTATTCCTGGGTTCGATGCCAGAGCACATTAGCATTTCTCTCATGAGTAATATAAGGGAAACGTAGGACGTCGTTTGAGGCCGTTGCAGTTAATTTTTACTTTCTCCGTATACGAAGTATAGAGAAAGTATTGTTTTCATGAAAAAATTCGACTTCGAGATTTTAACGGAAATACATGTTTTGGGGTCCCTAGAACACGTTTTGACTATTTTCGGAATGATGTCTGTGTGTATGTGTGTGTGTGTGTGTGTGTGTGTGTGTGTGTGTGTCTGTATGTGTGTGTGTGTGTTTGTGGGCGCTCTAACGTGAAAACTATTTGTCGTATCAATACCAAACTTCGTATAAAGTACTGTGGTGTGTGCTGTCAGAGTTGATTAGTTTTTGGAGAAAATCGATTGACCGGAAGTCGTGCTTCATTCATTAAAGCTCATTTCCGGTTTTCAAAATATCTCCATAAATATGATATATACGTGTATTGTATTACTTATAAAAGTTTTAGATAATAATATTTACTATAACTTTTGTATTTAACATATTTTTATATCACCGGTTGATTAGGAGTTATTCGTGAAATACCGATAAACCGGCAGTAGCTGTTATGTACTTTGTGGGCGCTGTAACATAAAAACTATTCATTATATCAACACCAAATTTCATATATAGTACTTTGGTTAGTTTTTTAGAGTTGATTAGTTTTTGGAGTAAATCAATGAATCGGAAGTTGAACTTCATTCTACAAAGCTCATTTCCGGTTTTCAAAATATCTCCATAAATATGATATTTAGGTATATACTATTAATTGTAAAAGTTTTAGAAAATAATTTTACTATAACTTTTGGTTGAAACATATTTTTGTATCACTGATTGTGTAGGAGTTATTCATGAAATACTGATAAACCGGAAGTTGCTGATTATGTACTTCGTGGGCGCTCTGGGCTCTATGGGCGAAAGGCCAACTTCATCGTTCTTCATCGATCATGTCCCGTAAAACATTATTTATAATGTTTTTGGCGTCAAAGATAATATATAATATTTATCACCCATATTCCAAGTTTAGATGGAATATAGAGTTCGAAATTACTGCGGTAGATAAATATTTACATCTTATATATATGGAGAAAGTTATGTGCTGGCCACATCAGATTTTTCTACTTGAATTTTCACACATAGTTACAGATGGTGATCTTCTATGGTGCTGCATAGAATGTATGAACGAGAAGACCTGGGTTCGATGCAGACGAATAAATTGCAGCGGAAATTAAGAATATTTTCCATCCATTTTTTTCTTTTGAGGACTCACTCTATGTGATTCCGACAAAAAACTTTTGTTATCGATGTGCTTGCAGTATGCAAGCAACATTTTACTCGTACTTATATATATATACACTGGGGATCAAAACTCTAGCCATCTTCCACAAGTGCCACTGACTTGAAATTTTTACGACGTATTGGCCATAACGTGTAACCTCCAGAAAAAATTCCAGAAAATCCGACTTTGAACCTCGGTGTCATGGGTTCGATTCCAGAAGGCCCCAAAGTAGCGATTTTTCCCATAAGCTTACATGGCGGGGATTTTCGAAAAATATTTTGAGGCATTTCCCGGAAAGGTAGAGAGTTGAAATTCAAAGGACCGCTAGAAGCTGTGCATCTCCAACGTTAATCAGAAAGACATCGCCGAATATGGTCCATGGTTCGATGCTAGGTCGGGGCAAAAATCGGCCGTTTAAAATGCATTGCGGCGATTTTGAAGATTTTTTTTGGACCCTTTCCCGATAACATGGATACTTGAAACTCGGCAGGTCGATATATATCATAAATATATTTCATAATCAAATTTTACATGTTCGCTGATGGACCTTGGTTCGATCCCAGAGGGCCATTTACAATCCTCAATGCATTTCTTAGGGCGATAACGGAAACAAATTTTAGGTACTTCCCGGCATGATATCGACTTCAAACTTTGCAAAAAATAAGATCAAGTCCTTCAAAATCATACTGTGTATTCACAGCTTCCATTATGTCCTGGGTTCTACACCAGGAGTCTCTAAAATCAGTAACTGATCCGATTTTTAGGAATTATTTTGAAACCTTTACCGATAGTATAGAAACTTGAAATTCGGCATATAGATAGAGATCAAAAATAAAATTCAGAAATAAATTTTAGATTTCCAAGATAGTCCTTGGTTCGAATTCAGAGAGCACCTTACATTCGTGAAAATTATAACGTCTTTTGAGGCAGTTATAGCCAATATTTCTGCTTGAATTTTCACACATAGATAGAGATGGTGATCTTCTATTGTGCTGCTTAGTGAGTATCACCAAAAATACCCGGGTTCGATGCCAGACGATGACATTTCAGCAAATTTTACGAAAAATTTAAATATTTTTTTTTCTTTTAAGGACCGTCCCGATATGATGCCGATATGAAATTAGTATTGCCGATCTGCTTGCAGTATGCAAGCAACATTTTACTCGTACCTATATACACATTCATTCATTCATAGGGGATCAAAATTCTAACCATGTTCCACAAGTGCCACTGACTTGAAATGTTTACGACATATTGGCCATAACGTGCAACCTCCAGGAAAAAGCCGACTTTGAACCTCAGTGTCATGGGTTCGATTCCAGAAGGCCCCAAAGTCGCGATTTTCCCCATAAGAGTACATGGTGGTGATTTTCAAAAAATTTTTTGAGGCACTTCCCTGAAAAGAAGAGAGTTTAAATTCGAGGGATCGCTAGAAGCCGTGCATAGTCAACGAAAATCAAAAAGACATCTTCGAATATTGTCCTTGGTTGGATGCTAGGCCGGGGCAAAAATCGGCCGTTTAAAATGCATTGCGGCGATTTTGAAGATTTTTTTTGGACCCCTTCCCGATGGCATAGAAACTTGAAATTCAACATGAGGTTAGATATCATAAATATATCTCATAATCAAATTTTACATATTTGCTTATGGTCCTTGGTTCGATCCCAGAGGGACATTTATATTCCTCAATGCCTTTCTTACGGAGATAACGGAAAAGAAATTTAGGTACTTCCCGTTATGCTATCGACTTCAAACTTTGCATGATACAAAAGCATGTCTTTACAAATCAAACTATGCATTCACAGCTTACAATATGTCCTGGGTTCGACACCAGGTGTCTCTGAAATCAGAAGTTGATCCGATTTTTAGTAATTATTTTGAAAGCTTTCCCAATAATATAGAAACTTGAAATTCGACATATAGATAGAGTTCATAAATAACTTTCAGAAGCATGTTTAAGATTTCCAAGATTGTCCTTGGTTCGAATCCAGAGAGCCATTTACATTCGTGAAAATTAGAACGTCTTTTGAGGCAGTTGCAGGCAATATTTCTGCTTGAATTTTCACACATAGTTAGAGATGGTGATCTTCTTATGTGGTGCATAGTATGTTTACCAGTAAGACCCGGGTTCGATGCCAGACGATGAAATTTCAGCGAATTTTAAGACAAATTTCAATCCTTTTTTTTTTTCTTTTGAGGACCGTCCCGATATGATGCCGATATGAAATTTGTATTGCTTATCCGCTCCTCCGGATTCATTCATGTATATACCTAGATAGATAGATAGATAGGATACTAATTCACAGCCTAAACCACAAGCGAAATTGACTTGAAATTTTTACGACGTGTTGGCCATAACGTGTAACCGCCAGAAAAATTGCGATTTTGATCCTCAGTGTCATAGGTTCGATTCCAGAGGGCCCCAAAGTCGCGATTTTCGCCATAAGAATACATGGCGGGGATTTTCGAAAAATTTTTTGAGGCACTTCCCGGAAAAGCAGAGAGTTGAAATTCAAACGATCGCTAGAAGCCGTGCAACTCCAACGTAAATCGGAAAGACATCGCCGAATATGGTCCATGGTTCGATGCTAGGTCGGGGCAAAATCGGCCGTTTAAAATGCATTGCGGCGATTTTGAAAATTTTTTTTGGATCCTTTCCCGATAACATGGATACTTGAAACTCGGCACGTCGATAGTTATCATAAATATATTTCATAATAAAATTTTACATATTGCCTGATGGTCCTTGGTTCGATCCCAGACGTCCATTTACATTCCTCTTTTTTTTTTGCATAAAAAAAGATCAAGTCCATACAAATCAAGCTGTGTATTCACAGCTATCAATGTGTCCTGGGTTCGACACCAGGCGTCTCTACAATCAGTAACTGACCCGATTTTCAATGATTATTTTGAACCTTTTCCCAACAATATAGAAACATGAAATTCGGTATGTAGATAGAATTCAAAGATACCTTTAAAATCATGTTTTTGATTTTCAAGATCGTCCTTGGTTCGAATCCAGAGAGCCATTTACATTCGTGAAAATTAGAACGTCTTTTAAGGCAGTTTTAGCCAATATTTCTGCTTGAATTTTTACACATCGTTAGAGAGGGTGATCTTCTATTGTGCTGCATAGTATGTTCACCAGTAAGACCCGGGTTTGATGCCAGGCGATGAAATTTCAGCGGATTCTAGGAATATTTTCAATCCTTTTTCTTTTTCTTTTGAGAACCGTCCCGATATAATGCCGATATGAAATTAGTGTTGTCGATCTGCTTGCAGTATGCAAGCAACATTTTACTCGTATATCATATCTATTATATATAGACGCTTCTCCGGATATACCTATATACACACTCACTCATTCATTCATTCATAGTGCATCAAAAGTCTAAGCATGTTCCATAAGTGCCACTGACTTGAAATTTTTACGACATATTGGCCATATCGTGTAACCTCCAGAAAAAATCCAACTTTGAACCTCAGTGTCATGGGTTCGATTCCAGAAGGCCCCAAAGTCGCAATTTTCTCCATAAGGATATATGGTGAAGATTTTCGAAAATTTTTTTGAGGCACTTCTCGGAAATGTAGAGAGTTGAAATTCGAGGGATCGCTATATGCCGTGGATATCCAACGAAAATAAATAAGACATCGCCGAACATGGTCCATGGTTCGATGCTAGGTCGGGGCAAAAATCGGCCGTTTAAAATGCATTGCGGCGATTTTGAAGTTTTTTTTTGGATCCTTTCCCTATAAAATAGATACTTGAAACTCGGCACGTGGATAGATATCATGATTATGTTTCATAATCAAATTTTACATATTCGCTGATGGTCCTTGGTTCGATCCCAGAGGGCCATTTGAATTTCTCAATGCATTTCTTACGGAGATAACGGAAACACAATTTAGGCACTTCCCGGCATACTATCGACTTCAAACTTAGCATGTTAGTAGAACAAGTCATTAGAAATCAAACTGGGCATTCACGGCTATCAATGTGTCCTGGGTTCGACACCAGGTGTCTCTGCAATCAGAAGTTGATCCGATTTTTAGGAATTATTTTGAAACCTTTCCCAAAAATATAGGAACTTGAAATTCGGCATATAGATAGAGATCATAAATAACTATCAGAAACATATATTTGATTTCCAAGATCACCCTTGGTTCGAATCCAGAGAGCTATTTACATTCGTGAAATGTAGAACGTCGTTTGAGGCAGTTGCAGTCAATATTCGCCTTGAATTTTCACACATAATTAGAGATGGTGATCTGCTATTGTTCTGCATAGAAGTTCACAGTAGAGACCCGGGTTCGATGCCAGACGATGAAATGTCAGCGAATTTTAAGATCATTTTCAATCCTTTTTTTTTCTTTTGAGGGTCGTCCCGATATGATGCAGACATGAAATTAGTGTTGTCGATCTGCTTGCAGTATGCAAGCAACATATTACTCGTAAATATATATAGATGCTTCTCCGGATTCATTCATGTATCTATTATATATAGATGCTTCTCCGGATTCATTCATATATCATATCTATTATATATAGATGCTTCTCCGGATTCATTCATATATATACCTATATAGATAGATAGGATACAAATTCACAGCCTAAACTACAAGCGTCATTGATCTGAAATTTTTATGACATATTGGCCATAACGTGAAACCCCCAGGAATAAAGAGACTTTGATCCTCAGTGTCATAGGTTCGATTCCAGAGGGCCCCAAAGTCCCGATTTTTCCCGTTTGAATGCATTGCCGTGATTTTCGGGAATTAAAAAAAAATACTTTCTGGATAGGTAGAGAAGTAAAACTCAAGGTGCCTATATTTATGGTCTTGGACTTTCGAAAACATCAATGACTTTTACAAAAGTTATCCTGGGTTCGATGCTAGGACGATGCAAAGATCTGCCCTTTAAAATACATGGGAGCCGTTTTTCATTATTTTTTTAGATGCACTTATCAAAATGATAGGATGTTCGTGCTTGGCTGGAAGATGTATGGTACGAATAAGTTTTAGAAAAAAATTTTCATAAGACCGTACTGTTCCTGGGTTCGAAGCCAGAGCACAATAACGTTTCTCTCATAAGGAATATAAAGGAAAAGTAGGACGTCATTTGAGGCAGTTGTAACCAATATTTCTGCTTGAATTTGCATACGCGGTTAGAGATGGTGTTTTTCTTTTGTGCTGCATAGAAAGTATTGCCTGAAAGACCCGGGTTCGATGCCGGGCAGTAAAAATATCACCCATATATAATACTATGGGGTATCTTTTCATAATTTTTTTATGCATTTATCGATATGTAAGGGAGCTCTTGCTTAGATGGAAGATGTATATTAACACTTTGTTTAAGAAAAAAAATAGATAAGACCATGCTGTTCCTGGGTTCGATGCCAGAGCACATTATAACTTCTCAAACAAGGAGTGTATGTGAATAGTAGGACGTCGTTTGAGGTAGTTGCACCTAATAGTTTTGCTTGAATTTTCACACATAGTTTGATATAGTAATTTTCTATTTTGCTGCATAGTAAGTACACCAGGAAGACCGGGGTTCGCTGCCAGGTGATTAAATTGCAGCGAATTCTACGAATATTTTGAATTTTTTTTTTCTTTTGATGTCCGTCCCGGTATATGATGCCGATATGAAATTAGTGTTGTCGATCTGCTTGCAGTATGCAAGCTACATTTTACTCGTATATATATATATATATATATATATAGAGAGGATACAAAGTCACAGGCTAAACCACTAGCGTCAATGGCTTGAAATTTTTACGACATATTGGCCATAACGTATAACCTCCAGAAAAATTGCGATTTTGAACCTCAGTGTCATGGGTTCGATTCCAGAGGGCCCCAAAGTCCCGATTTTTCCCGTTTGAATGCATTGCTTTGATTTTCGGGAATTAAAAAAAAATACTTTCCGGACAGGTAGAGAATTAAAACTCAAGGAGCCTATATATATGAACATGATCTATTGAAAACATAAATGAGTTTAACGAAAACGCATTGTGGAGATTGTTAAGATTTTTTTTGGACCCCTTTCCGAATGCATGGAAACTTGAAATTTGGCATGGGGTTAGAAATCGTAAATATATTTCATAATCAAATTTTTTTTATTCGCTTATGGTCCTTGGTTCGATCCCAGAGGGCCATTTGTACTCCACAATGCATTTTTATGGAGATAACGGAAACAGATTTTAGGTACTTCTCGGTATGATATTGACTTCAAACTTTGCATAAAATATGATCAAGTTCATAAAAATCTAACTGTGCAGTCACAGCTACCAGTGTGTCCTGGGTTCAAAACCAGGCGTCTCTACAATCAGTAACTGATCCGATTTTCAAAAATAATTTTGAACCCTTTCCCAACAAAATAGAAACTTGAAATTCGGCATGTAGTTAGATATCATAGATAAATTTCAAAATCATGTTTAAGATTTCCAGGATCGTCCTTGGTTCGAATCCAGAGAGGCATTTACATTCGTGAAAATAAGAACGTCTTTTGAGGCAGTTGTAACAAATATTTCTGCTTTAATTTTCACACATAGTTAGAGATGTTGATCTTCTATTGTGCTGCATAGTAAGTTTACCAGTAAGACCCGGGTTCGATGCCAGACGATAAAATAACAGCGAATTTTAAGAATATTTTGAATATTTTTTTTTGTTCAATTGAGAACCGTCCCGATATGATGCCGATATGAAATTAGTATTGCCGATCTGCTTGCAGTATGCAAGCTACATTTTACTCGTATACCTATATAGATAGATAGATAGATAGGATACTAATTCACAGCCTAAACCACAAGCGTGATTGACTTGAAATTTTTACGACGTATTGGCCATAACGTGTAACCGCCAGAAAAAATGTGATTTTGAACCTCGGTGCCATGGGTTCGATTCCAGAAGGCCCCAAAGTCGCGATTTTCCCCATAAGAATACATGGCGGGGATTTTCCAAAATTTTTTTGAGGCCCTTTCCGGAAAAGGAGAGAATTGAAATTCGAGGGATCGCTAGAAGCCGTGCATATCCAACGAAAATCAAAAAGACATCTTCGAATTTTGTCCATGGTTCGATGCTAGGTTGGTGCAAAAATCGGCCGTTTAAAATGCATTGTGGCGATTTTTAAGATTTTTTTTGGACCCGTTTCCAATCGAATAGAAATTTGAAATTCGGCATGAGGTTAGATATCATGAATATATTTTTTAATAAAATTTTATATATTTGTTAATGGTCCTTGGTTCGATCCCAGAGGGCCATTTAAATTCTTCAATGCATTTCTTACGGAGATAACGGAAGCAAATTTTAGGTACTTCCCGGCACGCTATCGACTTCAAACTTTCCATAAAGAAAGATCAACACCATACAAATCAAACTGTGCATTCACAGCGTCAATATATTTTCAAAATTTTTTTAATAATACTTCCCAGACAGGTAGAGAATCGAAATTACAGATATGGTCAAGAACTATGAAAAACATTAATGACTACTAATGAGAACGTCCTGGGTTCGATGCTAGGACGATGCAAAAATCCCGCATTTAAAATGCATGGGATTGTTTTTCATTAATTTTTTGATGCACTTACCGGAATGTAAGGAAGTTTTCGCTCAGCTAGAAGATATATATTAAGAATTGGTCTAAGAAAAAAAATTTCATAAGCCCGTACTATTCCTGGGTTCGATGCCAGAGCACATTAACATTTCTCTCATAAGGAATATAAGGGAAAAGTAAGTCGTCGTTTGAGGCAGTTGAAGCCAATATTTCTGCTTGAATTTTCACACATAGTTAGAGATAGTGATCTTCTACTATGTTGCATAGGAAGTATTACCAGAAAGATCCGGGTTCGATGCCGGGCGGCAAATATGTCTCCCGTTTAAAATACATTGGGTTAGTATCTTATTATTTTTTTGATGCACTTATTGAAATGATAGGAAATTCGTACTTGGCTGGAAGATGTATGAAAAGAATTGGTTTTAGAAAAAAAATTCTATTAGCCCGTACTATTCCTGGGTTCGATGCCAGAGCACATTAGCATTTCTCTCATAAGGAATATAATGGAAAAGTTGGACGTCATTTGAGGCAATTGCAGTTAATATTTCTACTTGAATTTTCACACATAGTTACAGATGGTGATCTTCTATGGTGCTGCATAGTAAGTATGACCGGGTAGACCAGGGTTCGATGCCAGACGAATTATTTGCAGCGGAAATTAAGAATATTTTCCATCCATTTTTTTTTCTTTTGAGGACTCACTATATGTGATGCAGACAAAAAAATTGTGTTATCGATGTGCTTGCAGTATGCAAGCAACATTTTACTCGTATAATAGATAGATGCTTCTCCGGATTCATTCATGATATACCCAGATACCCAGATAGGATACTAATTCACAGGCTAAACTACTGGCGTCATTGACTCGAAATTTTTACCACGTATTGGCCATAACGTACAATCCGCCAGAAAAATTGCGATTCCGAACCTCAGTGTCATGGGTTCGATTCCAGAGGGCCTTAAAATCCCGATTTTTCCAGTTTAAATGCATTGCTTTGATTTTCAGGATTTTTTATAAAATACTTTCGGGATAGGTAGAGAATCAAAACTCAAGGAACCTATATATATGGTCATGATCTATCCAAAACATAAATGAGTTTTACGGAAAATATCCTGAGTTTGATGCTAGGTCGAGGCAAAAATCGGCCGTTAAAAATGCATTGTGGCGATTTTTATGATTTTTTTTGGACCCTTTCCCGATGGCATGGAAACTTGAAATTCGGCATAAAGTTGGAGATCATAAATATATTTCATAATCAAATTTTTTATATTCGCTGATGGTCCTTGGTTCGATCCCAGAGGGCCATTTACATTCCTCAATGCATTTCTTATGGAGATAACGGAGACAAATCTTAGGTACTTCCCGGCATGATACCGATTTCAAACTTTGCACAAAATAAGATCAAGTCCTTAAAAATCATACTGTCCATTCACAGCGTAAAAATGTTTCTTGGGTTCCACACCAGGCGTCTCTGAAATCAGTAGTTGATCCGATTTTTAAGAATTATTTTGAACCCTATCCCAATAATATAGAAACTTGAAATACGGCATATAGATAGAGATCATACGTACATTTCAAAAAAAAATGTTTTAGATTTCCTATGTCGTCCTTGGTTCGGGTCCAGAGATCCATTTACATTACTGAAAAGTAGAACGTCGATTGAGGCAGTTGTAGCCAATATTTCTGCCTGAATTTTCACACATAGTTAGAGATGGTGATCTTCTGTTGTGCTGCATAGTAAGTTTACCAGGAAGATCCGGGTTCGATGCCAGACGATTAAATTAAAGCGAATTCTAAGAATATTTTCAATTTTCCTTTTTTTTTCTTTTGAGGACCGTCCAGATATAATGCAGAAATTAAATTAGTGTTGTCGATCTGCTTGCAGTATGCAAGCTACATTTTACTCGTGTATATATATATATATATATATATATCCCCTCCTCATCACCGCCACAGTTCATTGCCTCATCGGGGCGGAGGGGTGTTAACGGAGGTTGGAGGCGATGCATAGCCCAGGTTCAACCATGCTCAGAAGGCTTCAACAATATCTCCGGCCAAATAATGAAAGTGGCATTCACCAACCGGCAGTAGGACAGCCTGGTGAATTATTGTCCTAACCCCCCCAAATACAAGTACAATTTTCATGATGAGCTTCTTTAGTGGAAATTTATCCGGACGTAAAAGCACCACCCATTCGGATGTCCGGGAGGTGGTGGCATTGAAGAGGTCCATCATGAAGAAAAGAATTACCACCCTAAAATTCACAACCTACAACTGCCGCAGCTTGAAGAGTGAAGAACGACTGCTGGAACTACTCAATGAAGCAGAGAAGATAAAATGGGATATCATCGGTCTCAGCGAAGTCAGAAGAAAATCAGAGGAGCTACTTACACTGAAGGAAGGACACTTTTTCTTTTAAAGGGGTACCAAGGATGGAAGAAATGGAGGCGTTGGATTTTTGATCAACAAGAGATGGAAGGATAATGTGGTAAAAATCGAAGGTGTATCAGATAGAATTTGTAAACTCATACTGAAGATCAATGAGCGTTACTCAGTACAGGTCATCCAAGTCTACGCACCAACAGCGGCAAGCAGCGAAGAGGAAATTGAAAACTTCTACCAAACTCTCGGCACTGAACATGACAAGGAGGCCCACTACTATAAAGTCATTATGGGAGATTTTAATGCTCGTGTAGGGCAGCGGGAAACTGATGACACTGTCGCAGGACAATATGGACTGGGCCAGAGAAATGAGCGAGGTCACCGCTTAGTAGAGTTTGCAGAATGCACCAATATGTATATAACAAATACATACTTTAAGAAAAATCCTACAAGGAAATGGACGTGGAGAGGTCCCAATGGAACAAAAAATGAAATAGACTACATATTGGTAAACAGACTCTACATTGTAACTAACTGTGAAGTTTTGAATAATTTCAGCACTGGAAGTGACCACAGAATTGTTAGATGCAGAATCAATATCAACCCCCGAATGGAATGAAAGAAGTTGGTTTCCTGCAAGAAGGAGGAGATAAATATTGGTAAACTATCAGATAACGAGAAACAGTTTCAGCTGGAACTTAGAAATAGATTCTCAGCACTTCAGGAGGAAGAACTCGAAACCAAAGTTATGGAAGTTGTAAAGAAAGCGGCAGAGGAAGTAGCAAGCATGCCAAGAAAACCTAAGGATAAGAAATTTAGTGATAGAACCCGGAAAATGATGAAACGACGAAAGGAACTGAAGAATTTAAACACTCCAAGAGATAATATCGAATATGCCGAGCTTTGCAAAGCCATCAGAGTAGCAATCAAGGAAGACGTGAGGAATTTTAATGAAAAGATTGTGCAAGAGGCCATAGAAAATAACAAGAGCATAAAGAGGGCTAGAAGACGCCTAGCAATTGGTAAGAAACAGATTTTAGACTTACAGAAAGGAGATGGCACCACAACAGTGGCGCAGCCAGGATTTACCAATGGGGGGGGTCTGAGGAAACGAAAAATGCCTACTTTACAGGGGCTAGTATATTCATGCCCGCTACTTACTACAATATATGTCAATTCTTTCAAAAACTAAATACATTCAAAACTAGAGGAGTTTAACGCTTATGTGGCCAACGTATTACACTTTGCAAGATAGTAGTTTACATAAGCGAACAATTGGAAACTTAACAAGTGTGTTCTTTGGATTTCTGGTTTGGATACGTCCAATATCTATTAAAACTCATTTTTTCGATACTGAAGCTTTTTAGTGATTTAGGTATAAACTTTCCGAGTCTTCGAGAGTTCTTTCTTCCTAGAGGTTGCAAAGCGTGGGAAGGAAAAAAATAGCTACGGTTATTTGGCAAGCGATATAAAACGTAACATCCACTCATTTGTTCCCCCACATTGGCGCGCCCATGCTTATTTCATTATCTTTCGTTATTTGACTATATCATCAGCAGATTTTGGAATTTAATTGAAATATCGCCTGTCAAGAAAACGCCATCAATGTATAAAAATAATGATATGAAGTATATATACAGCTTATTGCACAAGGTTTGTATAAGAAACAAAAAATCATTTTTATCAGATGAAATTTTCTGCCAGGCTTACAATTAAGCCTGATTTCGTTATTTATGTATTAGCTAAGTATTTCATTGAATGCGTCTCATACCGAAAATTAAAAATTCGGCTGCATTAAAAAATACAGTAGACTCTTGATTATAGTTGATATTATAATTGAACTTGCAGTATTAAAGTCACATACCAAGGTGAAAAAAATGAAGACGTCAACTTACAATTATTTAGACTAAGTAATAGGTGGTTTAACCAGCAAAGAGCTGATGCAAACCCAGTCTTACGCACTGAGTGTTCAAAGAAAACAAATATTTTCCATGAATTGAAATTTTGTATGGGCATTGCATGACCAAGCGGTTAACAGGATAAGTCATGCATTTCGTGGGATTCTATCACCGGAGAAAAAATTGGCTGCATTGAAAAGGAAGCTGAAGAATTTAATTCACAGTTTTAACAGTTTATCAAGTTTAATGCAAGTCATCAAGTCACAGTTCCGATAAATATGTGCGTAACTTACGCGCACAATACCTTTCAGCTGACAGATTTGCTTCGAAAATGGTATATTATTAATATCATCGCAGATTAATTTTTACTGAAATCTTTCATTGCTCCAATAATTTTTCAAATGTTTACGGAAATTCGGTTAGCGAAAATTTTTATGAAATATACATCAAATTAACAGGCAATCATAAAATAAAGATCAGTATATTTTCTATCATCCCGAGTAATGAAGAGTCAACTGTGTGCAGACATTTAATCGTCTAGAATGCTTAATAAAGGAAAAAGTAGCTTTTCAATTGTCACTAAACTCATCTTGAGATGTGTCCTCTGATAACAGCCCTAAGATAAGAAAATCCTAATTTATGCATCTAATAATGGTTATTTAAAAAAAAAACGCATAGCCATTAACTTACGTTTTTTCCGATAGCGGCCTCGAGCTGTTAGCGGACTGTGAAAGGAATTTTTGGATGTCCATCTGAATGAAATCCAAACTAAACTCTCCTTCGAACTGTTGTGAATTTTTCGAAAGCACTACTAACGAGCCTATCATTGAATTTACACCCTTGAAACAGTCACAAGCAAAAGATCTAACTGAGCGTTTTATCATTCTGTTTGTTTCTCAAACGTAATCTTAATCTCTGTTTTCAGGGTGCAAGTTTAGAATTACTTCTCGAATGTTCCCTTGTATTTTTTTGAGGGGTAAACAAATCAGCACTTTCGAATTTTTCTCATGGGAATCTTATCTTATGGCGTGAGTTATCTAACTAAAGGATAGGCTTAAGAAGTGCACGCGTTGAACATTTTGCGCGAAACACTCGTATCATAGTGCCTCATTGATATCGATGTCTACTCTGCTACCGAAAGCATCACCTTAACTGAAATCGGAGCCATATTTACGGGGACGCGAAGCTTTCGCTGAATTTATCAAGCAAACACATGACAAGCAGTGTATCTGTATGATTTGCGTGATAACCCCCCTCAGCGAGGGGGAGGTTTTGTACTCTTCAGCAGAAATATAAGTACAAAGCTAGTCATAGGACTTGACTCTTGGGGGGGGTTTGAACCCCTAAAACCCCCCCCTCGCTGCGCCACTGCACCACAACATATAACAGACCAGCAATATTGAGGATTGTAGAAGAATACTTTGGCTACCTATACAAGAAGATAGGAAACGCCGAAGAGGAGAACCAAGAGGAAAGCCAAAGCTCACAAAATCTCCTCTCAATCCTCCCAGAAGAAGTAATGGCGGCGATTAAGCAGATGAAGAATGGGAAAGCAGGAGGAGCAGATGGGGTGTTGGCGGAATATCTGAAAGCTGGTGGAACAGAGATTGCTAATGTTTTAGCACAATTATTCAGTAATTGTCTAAAACAAGGAATGATTCCCAAGGAATGGAACCACGCAAGGATTGCCCTTCTGCACAAGAAAGGAAGCAAAGAAGATTTGAAGAACTATCGCCCCATTAGCCTCCTTCCAGTTGTCTACAAAACATTCATGAGGATAATAGCGGAACGTCTTAAGATGACCCTGTCTTCAGCCCAGCCTAGAGAACAAGCGGGATTCCGGAAAGGCTTCAGCACTATGGACCACATCTACACATTACAGGAAATTATAAACAGAACGAATGAATACGAGATGCCGCTCGTCCTTTGCTTTGCAGATTATGAACAGGACTTCGACTCGGTAAGTACCTCCTCCACTTTGAAAGCTCTGAAGAATCAAGGGATAGATTCTGCGTACATCCGCCTCTTGCGCAGTGTCTACGAGAATTCCACAGCTTCTGTAATGCTTCATGAAGAGACCGATGAATTCAAGATTGAGAAGGGAGTTCGACAAGGTGACGGTCTATCTCCCATCTTGTTCACAGCCATTTTAGAAGAAGTTTTTAAACCCTTAATTGGGATGAGTAGGGCTTAAGAGTAAATGGGGAGTACATCAGTCACCTCCGTTTTGCAGATGATATAGTTCTCTTTGCAGCTAACGCAGAAGATCTAACTTCAAGACTTGAAGAGCTGAACACAGCAGGACAGAAGATAGGACTCAGGATAAATCTAACAAAAACAAAGGTAATGTATAATTCTTTTGCAGTGCAAGAACCAGTCAAACTTCAAGGAAAATCTCTGGATGTTTGCTTGGAATACACATACCTGGGACAACTTGTAACAACAGGAGAGAAAAACAGGATTAATGAAGTAAACAGAAGAATGAAACTTGGCTGGAGCGCATTTGGAAGGAACTCACACATTCTGAAGTCAAGAATGCCAATGGTTTTGAAGAGGAAGATCTTCAACCAATGCATTTTACCTGTCTTGACCTATGGAAGTGAAACTTGGGTGTTAAATGCTGCAATAACCCAGAGACTTCAGACAACGCAAAGGAGCATGGAGCGCTGCATGCTGGGAATCACAAGAAGAGACAGGAAACGAAACACTTGGGTGAGAATGATGACTGGAGTTACAGACATAATAGATAAGGTAAGATCACTAAAATGGAGGTGGGCCGGCCATATTGCGAGAAGAAACGACAACCGTTGGAGATCTGCCGTTCTCAACTGGATACCAAGAGATGTGAAGAGACCAAGAAGACGACCTATAGACAGGTGGAACAGAGACATCATTAAGTACTTAGGTGTAACGTGGCAACGAGAAGCTCAGGACAGAGAAAATTGGAAAGTACTTGGGGAGGCCTACATCCGACGTCGGATTGAAAATGGCTGATGATGATGATGATGATATATATATATATATATCTTTGCCACCTCCATATTTACTCAGGAATTAATTAATATTAGCAATATGATAGCCGCCGCAACCCCATCGCAGAACTTTGGTAAACCTTTTACTTGAAAGTAGCATTCCTGTGGAAGTTCTTCGTTGCAGCTGTCATGGAAATTATTTTAATTAAAGAATAATAAATTTGTTGTAATACGTCACTATTACTTAAATTTTGATGCATTTCCAATACATTATATATTAATTAAAGCGTTTTACGTCGTAAGGTAAGAATTTGTGACGCGACAAGTTCGTTTAAATTACCCGCGAGTAAGTAGTTCTCGAAAATCACCGCTAAACGTCAGCGTAGTAGAAGGCATATAAAATAGAGGGTGTTTCATATTAACTTAAGTAAAGTTCTTGAATGACTTAAAATATTTACGAGCTAGTTTCTTGGAATTCATGGCTGTGAGTTTCATTCACTGTGACCACGCCACTGAAGCTCCCCTATGCTGACTGTACAATCTGCTGCCGCCCTTAATGTCCGCAGCCGCGAGAGGGCAGCACTGAAGCTCGCCCTTTGAAACCATAATCTCATATGGAGTAAATGGAAAAAACAGCACGATTATGATACTTTTTCCCTCTTTTTCTTTGCGGGAGTAGTATATACCAAAGATGGAATTCAGAGTTAGTGATTTATCCATTTATAAGTACTTAAAACAATTTAATAAAATGGGCAAATTAGTAAATCCGAAGAATAAGTGCAGGTTGCCTTCAGGGCACACCACAAGTAACTTATGAAAACATTATTCGTAGATCAGCGAAGTGCAATGTATTCTGCTTGGATACTCAGAAAATAATTGAAATTACCAACGTTACATCTACTTTCAACTAGACCTTTTAAAACTAGAATCGCAGGATGTACATGGGTGGTCTGAAAAGTTTCCGACATTTCAACATTTCTTGACATGTTTTCTGAAAATTTTCTGAAGATGTCTGAAAAATCTGGGGTCGGAAACTTTTCAGACCACCGTATATACATTTCCTGAAAAAAATCGAAGTTCCCAGAAAGAGTCTCCAGGAAATGAGTAAACAGTCAAATATTGTTGAAACATACATAAATCCAAAAGTATCAAATTTTAATGACTGGCGTGGACTGCATTTCATCTTGGGGATGCTGAATTGTGAAGTTAGGTAACACATTATACAAACATAAAGGATAAAGTGGTACAAAAAATGTATTGACCAAACATTAGGTTTTAGAAAGTTTTGCAATTTTCCTTTTCGATGCACCTTCTTTAACAGCCTCCAAATTTATAAATTTTGCATGCTGTCTAATCCTCATAGTTACATAATATTTTATTATATATGCTATGATTTCACTTCCGTGCTCAAAGCATGGGAAAGTTATCTTTTCATCGCCTTCAAGTAACTCTGTAATTATGCACTCAAGCGCATCATTTGACTCACAGTGCTTTACAAATTGTTACTCCTCTTTGAGGATGAAAGTATGAAGGTTTACATTAGGATGATCCAAACCCCCCATACTTTTCATAATTGTTAACTTTGCTACTGGATGGCAAGAGAATGCCCCCGGATGAATTAATGCTGCCTGGCAAACAGCACACTTGCTGTGTTTCTTTATCTGGTGCAATACAACGATGACCAGGCATTTTTAAGATTAAGGATATCTTAAAATATATCAAAAGTCTTCAAGCGCAGTAACGACAGTGAAGATCTCCAACTCACACAACATGGTCGCACATTCCAACTTACATCAACGTTACCGTAGAAAGGGGTGACTTCGGCCATGCGTGCACTGCTCCACAAATTTTAAATTTGTAGTACAATATCTAAAACTTCACAAAGTAGCTATTTTTTCCTGCCCTTAGAATTTAGATTGTCTTGACATATCGCCAGCAAATCCGTCTTGCTCCTTGCAACATTGACAGTACAATTGTCATGGGAACTAAATTGAAAATCGTGCATTCTCGAGACAAGTCTACGAAACCTCAGTCTGGTAACTTCTCTCAGAAACACTCAGCAAGATGGGAAACATTTGAAGACAATTGGAGGCCAAACAGTGCTTCTTCGTGAAAAAGAGATTGAATTAGTGGAAGTGCTGTTAAATTTATTATGAGTATTAGTGATATCCAAATTTTAGTACAAACGTATTTGAACAGTAAAAAGTAAATGTTCAGTGCTTTGACAAAAATTCCAGAGATTGTTTGAGTTCGGAGATTCATTAGTAGAAACTAAACACTGACTCTAAGGCTTGAAAAAACATTAAAAGGGTTTGTGTGACAGTGAGTAGAAATTTTCAACAAGAATTTTTTGTTATTTTGTTTTTGGAGGAAAAAAATTAAAATATATAAATAAGTTATTTTTCTTCTGAAAATTTATAAATAAAGTGGAAAAACGTTATAATGAGTCAATAACTTCTTATCTCAGTACCTATTAAACAAAAATTGAATAAAATAATAATTTAAAGATTTTAAAATATATTAATGATCGTAATATTAGTCATATAGTTAATTTTATAGGTGATATTTAGGAAACATATTTAGTGGGCGAAGGACCATCCCATCGGTTGGGGTGTTTTAAACAAATTCCGTTGCTTAAGAAAAATATTCAGATTTGCATGACTAAGAATTACCTTCATGTAATTTAAATTTTCTGAGCATAGAGAATGTAATTGAATACAGAAATATTTAAACAAAATCTAAAAAACGGCCACAGTCACCCCATTCTATGGTACGGATCATCGCATTTCAGTGATTTACGAAGAATGTTTTTACGGTGACAAAGTTACCTGTGTTGTGCACATAAGGCAAGCACCTATTCTTCGGATTTGCTAATTTGTCCGTCTTATTCAAATGTTTTGTATTCAATTCAAAAGTGCCTATTGATGGATAAAACAATTACTCTTAATTCCATCTTTGGTAAATATTACTCTATATTACATATGTATCATAATCGTGCTTTTTCACCGTTTACTCCATATAAGATTATGGTTTCAAAGGGCGAATTTCAGTGCTGCCATCTCGCGGCTGCCAGCTCGCGGATGCGGACATTAAGGGAGCCAAAAAATTTCATTCATTCACTGTGACTTAAGTGAGTCTCCTAGGCTTTGAAACAAGGTCTATGATATAAAGGGACTCAGTATAATCGTAGTCTAATTTTTAAATCCTTTCAATTTTATGCAAATATTCTGCACATTGGCTCCTGGAGAGCCATGTGGGTAACGCTCGTGACTCATGAGGAATCAGTTCTGATTTCAAATCCTGGTGGGAGCACATGGGCAGAATGACCTAAGCTGTCAAAGCGCTTTTAACGAACTACTATAGTGCACACAGAGAATTGCATGTGATATCTATTGTTTTCTTACTAAAATAGCTCTTGACCATTATTTGTAACAGAAATTAGTTTGATTTCATCCTCATAATTATTTGACAAGTTTAGACCTGCATAGTTTAGCTTTCTGTAAGCAGAGCTTTAGTACGCATAATTTGTTGCAGATCAAGCCTCTGATGTGCAAGATGTGCCTCCATGGACATTGCTCCTTTGCTGTGCGAGGAATTGCCAGGGCATTGGATAGTGTCACTGCAAACACTATTTCCAACTGTTGGAGATCAGCTAGTTTTGGTGACACATCAATTATAGAGACAGAGGAGTTAGTGGAGGTTCCCACACTACAGCACATCTGTTTGCCCTCTTAATTTTTGGGCGTTATTGAATTACCAGCCCCATGGCTTTAAATTCAACTTTTTCAATTTTTCTGTATCTTACTTAATGAGAAAAAGTACTTTCGCATATTGGCTCCCACCGGGAATCGAACCCGGGACCGCTTTCACCAAAGGCGAACACGCTGTCCACATGACTATCCGGGAGCCTACACTACAGGACCTCCTTAGTAAATAAATGGCACAACTAAATCAGTACATCCCAGATGCATCCTCTCATGCTGAGTCATATGTCAAGTGTGACTCTCATGTGATGACACATAACTGCAGTGAATTTAGTGAAGACGAAGAAGATGAGGTTGAAGTGAACTTAGATAGCTCTTCTACAAGCTATGAGGATGACCCAGAAGCATCTTCCCCCCTACAAGGGATGAATTAAGAGACACTATAAAAGTGCTTCACAATTTTCAAATGTATACTGATAATGTACCTGATTTATTCAATAATTACCTTTAAGGTATTAAGAATATCACCTCATCTTTCATTGAAACTTCCAAAAAACAAAAAAAAAATGATGATTATTTTAAAAAGTAAAAAGTTTAGAATTTTTTTCTGTTGTATTAAACATTAAACTGGATGTATAATTCATTTTATTGAAATATTACCTTCCTTTCAATCCCATTTAACTTTATGCACTGGGTTACTGAACCTGGATTGGTATTGTAGAGATTTCGATTGCTTGAAAGAAAACCTCAAATTTACAAAGCCCGAATTTTACAAAGCGCAAATTTTTGGGTCCCTTCAACTTCGTAAAATTGAGTTTCTACTGTATGTTGACATAAATAAAACTTGGTTGCTACCGACTCATCCACAAAATATGAAGAATTTCCGTAAGTATTCCTGTTCATATGTTTGTAAACGCAATTCTTTACCTTCGATTTTCTATTCAATTACCCTTCAATTAGTGCTTAAATCAACTTCCTACGACAATTTTTCCAATTTAAAATTTCCGCCAGTGGTTCCTCATCCACAACGATGCTGCATCTGAAACAAAAAATTTGAGAAATCTTGCATTAACACCCTTCCTATCATGAGCATATTTACTATACATGAAGCTTCCAAAAGTTACCTTCCACAGAGGAACAAACAGGAGGTGCCATTTGCACGGACCTCACCTGCCGTTGCTTTCCCTCATTGACAACGCAGTACTTGTAAGCATTATCCTTTTTAGGGGACTGCTTACCTCTCCCAAATTCCTGCTCATTCAGATGCTTAATCTGCTTATCAAGGTCTGTTCCATCTGAGCAAGTTAATAAAACTTGCCGGGTCTTTGCGTAGTCAGCTTTAAAGAAATATGAAAGAATAACTACACTCCAAGAACATTTACATCAGCCAAAGAATCAAATCCTAAAAAGTAACAAAAAGGATGCAGTGATAGAAGTCTGCTGTTTCACTTGACAGCATTACAGAAATAGTATATAAAAATTACTTACAGAATGTGTCATCATAAACCTTAACAACCTCCCATTTCTCTCAGTCGGCTCCACCATCTTTCTAATGAGCGCTGCCACAGAAAGACACTGCCTTTTGGGCCACCAACTTAACGAAGCCCCTTCCTTGGAAAAATTCCATGTGGATGGCACTACCGACACAGGCTTTATGGTCACGTAGCTGCTTCAGGAAGCAGCACCACCACTCTGTTGGCCAAATTCCGCCACCTTCCAAGTCATTCTACGTAACTAAAGAAAAGAAACTGAACATTAAAAAAGTAACAAGACAATTACTTTTGTTAAGTACAATGAAATCAGTTTGCCATGTCCTCGTTCGTATAAACAGGGTGCACCATGTGAAGGTGAGGTTGGCATTAGGGAGGGAGAAGCTTTATGAGGCGCATCCCCTCCCCTTGCCCCTGCACTATGGTAAATAGCAAGGGGTCAAAAGTTAAAATTTCACTTCAACCAGGCAAAATAACAGCCACATAATGTCTTCCCTGCAAATTGGAAGGGTGACAGCCTTTGCAGATATGCTGCTAATTGGCCAAATAGCAGGTTTGCCCAACCTAACAGCCAGGTAAATTCCAATCTCACTTGGTTTTCTTGGTTCAATGAAAATATCAGTAAGACCTTGGAATGGATGCCTTAAAATGTTTGTCACACCGCAAATTGTCCCTATCTGTGACACAAATACCACCGAACCATCCACCAGTAGAAAGCAAATGTCAGGCTGCTTGCAAGACACTTTCAGCTTGTTCACATACACCTATGAATAACACGGAGCCTTCATTCCCATTTGCAAATGTACCCCTTTAGACACAACCTTTGGCCTTTGCTCAGTGGTGGATGAAATGCTTAGCCCCATTTCTGCTTCCCTTCATAGAATCTGCTGCAGTGGTCTTTCATTTTAGCGGACCAACCTCTTCAACTCCTGCAGCTTATTCTCAAATTTGAAGCAGCTGATCCTCTCCAAGCACCCATAATTAACTGCATCATCATGCAAGTGGATGATGCAGTTAATTATGTGTGCTTCTAGGATACACTTCTTTTCCCATACAGGTTACTAAAATTCTCTGCAAAGTAATGGATCAATTTCTTGGAAGCATTCCTACGACAACAATATCTCTCGCTTACATAGCATCGCATTGCATAATGCAGACACAAAAAATGTACATAAACATCATTGGAAACAATGTTGCTAAAGAGATATGGCCCTGTATAGAGCAGAACCTGCCTTAACTCGGTGGCCTTCGATCTTCGAAGTTCCCTCACAGATCTCGGCTTTCGGGGAAACTCAGCAGGAATAAAGACCCTTATATGTTGCAGTCTTTTACACAACTTGCCTACTAACATACTTTGCAGCCTCACTAACTAGGTCCCAGTCAGCAACAAGAAAAGTAATTTTCTCATTACCCCTAGGCAAGTGAGGTGCATATAATCATTGGGGAAAACCTTGATCATATCAATGCCAGGTAGTTCAAGGGGAGAATGACCCTTGTGGTGTTCTTCCTGCACTTGCTGCTGAAAACTCTCATCTGATCGAAGATCAGCAATGAAATTGTTGAAGGCAACATTGATGTCCTCATACTCCCCCATGGTGACACATTTCCGGCAGCTATAGTAACCTGTATGGGCAATTGTCTGAGTAATGAAGGAATAAGCTGGGGCAAGACCAAGACATATTGCAAATGTACATGAATTGGAAGCATTTATAAAAACCATAATGAATAACTCATCCATTCTGCATGTAAGAAAACTCAAACTTGCTATACCTTTTCAATCAAGGGTTACGATGTTGGAGATTTGCTACAGCTTTACAACTCTCCGATTAACTCCAACACTGAATCTGGGAAATCTATAAGATATTCAATAAATCGGTGTTCGTCAGTTGCTAAATTTTTAGATATTAATTGCTAAGTATTAATAAGTTGGAATATTATATTGAAAACATCTGCAACTAACCAGGTTTCTTATACGCTTTCAGTTGTCTTGCTGGAGAGAAAGCAATTTTGTGAACTAAACTACTATAAACCCATTTATCCCAAGGAAGAGTCAGTAAACAATTATGTTATAAATAAAACTTTGTTGCTGCAGAGGCTTTCATAAAATTTAAAACTTCCTTAAATACTGGTGTTCGCAAGTTTGTATGCACAATTCTTCTCTGCTTATCGCTCATAGCTGCAGTTGCTGATATACCCTTAAAGTTCTCCTTCTTCATATAATCTAACACTTATTCTTAACATTAATTTTAAGTAGGCATACTTTTTTCAACGCAATCTAAAGGGTAAATACATGAACTTGGAATCAACAATCAGCTTTATCATAAAGAGGGTTGAGTCGCTTACAGCTTCGAAATTTTGACTAAATTTCTGTATATTTTATCAAAATTATTACCATTTTGAATAGTAAATGATATTCCACGACCAATATAAGATTCTAAATTCAATTCCCCTTCTTTTGATGCTAATTTAGACTTCCTGCGACCATTCCTTATAACTCTTCAATAGAAATCAAGTCCGCAGCTGATAAAAGTGAAGTTTACATGTATCCTTTGTGAAAATCTATCAGAGGGATCTGTGGTCTAACCCATGCTACTTATAAATTGCCTTGTAGATTTCTTAGTTCAGAAAACCTTTCGGGCTGCACACGACTACCTTAAGTCTCACCAAAACGGGATGAATAGTACAGGAATGCATACAGGACAAAGAAAAAAATTAATTGAACCTTCCAGAATATTGAAGCCCGTGCTCAAAAATAAAGAGAGAAGGTCTTCAGACATTCAACTGGTATACATACATATTAAACTCAAAATAAGTTACGCAGTTTTATAAAGTAATAACTATTAGGTATATTTTATACTTGGCAAGTTGAAAAACAGTAACTCAAGACTATAAATAATTGAAATAATATATAGTGGACAGTATCAGACAGTAGACAATGTTCAATTACCGGAAAACTGGTAGTGAAAAAAGAAAAACCAAAACGGTTGGACTCATAACTTTGTGAAAGATATTTTAAACTTGTTGAGTGTTTATTTATGTCACAATTACTTTTTATTTAATGGTAAATTTTTTAAGCAGGATAAAGGTCTTGCTATGGGCTTACCCTTATCCCCTCTCATGGCTGAAATTTTCATGAATAACTTTGTATTCTCGTCGTTTAATTCAAATTTAAATGAATATTTTCTTAAACCTTGCAGCAATTTATCCGTCCAGCATCGAACCCGGGTCTTTCTGGTGATACTTACTATGCAGCACAATAGAAGACCACCATCTCTAACTATATGTGAAAATTTAAGCAGAAATATTTGTTGCAACAGCCCCAAATGATGTTCTACTTTTCACATATATTCCTTATGTGAGAAATTGTAATGTGCTCTGGCATCGAACCAAGGAATAGCATGGTCTTATCTATCTTTTTTTCTTAAACCGAGTCTTAATATACATCTTCTTTCTATGCAAGAACATCCTCTCATCTCTTTAAGTGCATGAAAAACTACCCCAATGTGTTTTATATGGGAGATGTATTTACTGCCCAGCATGGAACCCGGGTCTTTCTGGCGATATCCTACTTTTTACATATATTCCTTATGTGAGAAATTGTTATTTGCTCTGGCATCGAACCCAGGAACAGTACAGTCTTATCTAATTTTGTTTCTTAAAATATACATCTTCTAGCAAAGCAAGAATTTCCTATCATTTTGATAAGTGTATCAAAAAAATAATGAAAAACTACCTCAATGTATTTTAAAGGCAGATTTTTGCATCATCCTAGCATCGAACCCAAGATATCTATTATATATAGATGCTTCTCCGGATTCATTCATGTATATATATAGATAGATAACATACTAATTAAAATTAAAAACATTAAAATTTCTCACATAAAGAATCTTTCCCTATTCATCCTTGGTTCAATCCCAGAGAGCCATTTACATTACCCTATGCATTTCAGATAGGGATATCGGAGTGTTAATTTTTTAACCCTCTTGAAAGGATGTCTACTTGAAAATTGTATTACCAATATGCTTAGTATGATAAAAATTTCAAATTGATATCATATCAAGAAGGTCCTTAAAAGAAAAAAAGAAAGGATGGAAAATATAAAAAGAAATCATCGCAATTTATTTTAAATAGAAGAAATATTCACTTACCTCGGATCAAACTCGTGCACATTTGGTGACAGTTATATGGGTTTATTATATAAATAAGAGCGCGTTTTCTGGGAAATCTATGATTTTGAATTACTTATCCTACAGGGATAGAGCTGAAAATATTTTCAGTATCATATCATGTATTCAGTATATATCTGTATCATAAGTAATTTGAAATTCCCGACATCAGTTCCATATGGTAGAGTCATCTGGTGTCGAAATCCAGAATCTTTTGGAAAATGTGAATGCATATAATGTCCTGGTAGAAGTAAAACTTATTTGATTCAAGTTTTAAGGATTCCGATATCCCCATTATAAATGCATTGAGGAATGTAAATAACTCTCTGGGATCGAACCAAGGACCATCAGCTAAAAATTAAAAAGCGTACATGAAATATATTCATGATCTTTATTTACATGCCGAGTTTCAAGTTTCCATCATATCAGGAAGGGATTAAAATAAATCTTAAAAATCTTCGTAATGCATTTTAAATGGGAGAATATTTGCCCTGACCTAGCATCGAGCCAAGGAATTGTCTTTGAAGATATTTTTAAATTTTATTTTATATATTGTCGGATATTCACAATTTCCAGCGATCCCTCAAAATTCAACTCCCTATTTTGCCGAGAAGATCCTCAAAAAATTTCAAAAATTCCAGCAATATATCCTTATGGAAATAGTTGGGGCTTCGGGACATTCTGATATCGAAACAATAACACTGAGGTTCAAAATCGCCTTGGGGGTCAATATTCTAACCAAGTTCCCCAAGTGTCACTGACTTGAAATGTGTACGACATACTGGCCATAACTTGTAACTGCCAGAAAGAAAGCGATTTTGAACCTCAGTGTCATGGGTTCAATCCCAGAAAGCCCCAAATTCATGATTTTCTCTTTGAAGATGCATTGCTGAGATTTTCGAAATTTTTTTTGAGGATCTTCCTGGCAAAATAGTGCTGACATTCAAGGGATAGCTGGAAGTTGTGCATATCCACCAAAAGCCAGAAAGACATATTCGAAGATTATTCTTGGTTCGATGCAAGGTCAGGGCAAATATTCTACCATTTAAAATGGATTGCGACAATTTTTAAAAATTCACGATGGAGGCCATGAAGAGGAATGGTAAAATCATTTCCCTTGCTAGGATTGGGAGATTTTGGAGTTAATTTATTTTCATCTTAGTAGAAGAACTGGAATGCCAGTTTGTTACCTAGTCCTGAATTTCTCTTTGAGATCCAACAATAGCCTAATCAATCAAAATGAAGTACCTAAAAATACTGAAATTGTATGATTTAATGCATATCATTATCAACCATCATTAATTGGAATTAGAAATAAGATTATATCTAATTATTGGATTAATATAGTGCTTAGAGTATTTGAAAACGATATTAATTGAAATATTTTGAATGCTCACATTCACATGAAGCCTTAATTACACCAGTTTTGATATAATTAGCAATTGTATTTTTGAAAAAGAAAAACAGTTTTACTCTTTTGAAATTGTTTCAGTTCATCGATATGCTTGCAGAATTCAAGGAACTTTTACTATATGAGAAGTTGGTTTCTTGCAGGAGGTATGAGATAAATATCGGTAAACTATCAGATAACAAGAAGGAGTTTCAGGAACTAAGAAATAGATTCTCAGCACTTCAGGAGGAAGAACTTTAGACAAAAGTTATGTAAGTCATGAAGAAAGTGGCAGAGGAAATAGCAAGCATGCCAGGAAAACCTAAGGATAAGAAGTTTAGTGATAGAACCCGACAAATGATGAAACGATGGAAGAAACAGAAGATTTTAAGACACTCCAAGAGATAACATTAAATATGCTGAGCTTTGCAAAGCCATCAGAGTAGCAATCAAGGAAGATGTGAGGAATTTTAATCAAAAGGTTGTGCAAGAGGCCAAAGAAAATAACAACAGCATAACGAGGGCTAGAAGATGCATAGCAATTGGTAAGAAACAGATTTTAGCCATACAGAAGATGGATAGCACAACAACATATAACAGACCATGAGGACTGTTGCAAAATACTTTGGCAACCTAAACAAGAAGATGGGAAATGCCGAAGAGGAAAACCAAGAGGAAAGCCAAAGATCACAAAATCTCCTCTCAATTCTCCCAGAAGAGGTAATGGCGGCGAATAAGCAGATGAAGAATGGGAAAGCAGGAGGAGCAGATGGGGTGTTGGCGGAATATCTGAAAGCTGGTGGAACAGAGATTGCTAATGTTTTCGCACAATTATTCAGTAACTGTCTAAAACAAGGAATTATTCCTAAAGAATGGAACCATGCAAGGATTGCCCTTCTGCACAAGAAAGGAAGCAAAGAAGATTTGAAGAACTATCGCCCCATTAGTGTCCTTCCAGTTGTATATAAAACATTCATGAGGATAATAGCTGAACATCTTAAGACGACCAACCTAGAGAACAAGCAGGATTCCGGAAAGGCTTCAGCTCTATGGACCACATCCACACTCTACAGGAACTTATTAACAGAAGAAATGAATAAGAGATGCCACTCGTTCTTTTCTTAGTGGATTACAAACAGGCCTTTGACTCTGTAAGTACCTCCTCCACTCTGAAGAATCAAGGGATAGATTCTGAGTACATCTGTCTCTTGCGCAGTGTCTATGAGAATGTCACAGCTTCTGTAATGCTGCATGAAGAGACCGATGAATTCAAGATTGAGAAGGGAGTTCGAAAAGGTGACGGTCTATCTCCCATCTTGTTCACAGCCATTTTAGAAGAAGTTTTTAAACCCTTAATTGGGATGAGTAGGGCTTAAGAGTAAATGGGGAGTACATCAGTCACCTCCGTTTTGCAGATGATATAGTTCTCTTTGCAGCTAACGCAGAAGATCTAACTTCAAGACTTAAAGAGCTAAACACAGCAGGACAGAAGATAGGACTCAGGATAAACCTAACAAAAACAAAGGTAATGTATAATTCTTTTACAGTACAAGAGCCAGTCAAACTTCAAGAAAAACCTCTGAATGTTTGCTTGGAATACACATACCTGGGACAACTTGTAACAACAGGAGAGAAAAACAGAATTAATGAAATAAACAGAATAATGAAACTTGGCTGGAGCACATTTGGAAGGAACTCACACATTCTGAAGTCAAGAGGTTTTGAAGAAGAAGGTCTTCAAATGATGCATTTTACCTGTCCTTACCTATGGTAGTAAAACCTGCGTGTTAAATGCAGCAATAAACCAGCGATTTCAAACAACACAAAGAGGCATGGAGCGCTGTATGCTGGGAATCACAAGAAAAGACAGGAAAATGCAACACTTGATAAGTTTTGTGGTGAGAGTGACGACTGGAGTTACAGACATCATAGATAAGGTAAGAACACTAAAATGGAGGTGGGCCAGCCATGTACCGAGGAGAAACGACAACCATTGGAGATCTGCAGTTCTCAACTGGATGCCCAGAGATGTGAAGTGACCAAGAAGAAGACCCATGGATGGGTGAAATAGAGACATCATCAGGTACCTAGGCGTAACATGGCAACAAGAAGCTCAGGACAGAGAAAATTGGAAAGTACTTTGGGAGGCCTACATCCAACGTTGGATTGAAAATGGCTGATGAAAAAAAAATATCTATTATATATAGATGCTTCTCCAGAATCATTCATGTACCTAACTATATATATAGATAGATAGGATACTAATTCACAGGCTAAACCACAAGCGTCATTGACTTGAAACTTTTACGACGTATTGGCCATAACGTGAAACCACCAGAAAAATTGAGATTTGTATCTTAATGTCATGGGTTTGATTCCAGAAGGCACCAAAGTCCCGATTTTTCCCGTTTATAAGCATTGCTTTCATTTTCTGGAATTAAAAAAAAATACTTCCCGCATAAGTAGAGAAACAAGTCTCAAGGAGCCTATAGAGATGATCAGGATCTATCGAAAACATTAATGACTTTTACAGAAAATATCCAGGGTTCGATGCTAGGACGATGCAAAAATCTGTCCTTTAAAATACATTGATAGGAGGTTCGTGCTTGGCTAGAAGATGTAAGGTAAGAATTGGTTTAAGAAAAAAAATTCATAAGACCCTACTATTCCTGGGTTCAGAGCACAATAACTTTTCTCTCATAAGGAATATAAGGGAAAAGTAGGACGTCGTTTGAGGCAGCGAATATTTCTGCTTGAATTTTCCCACATTGTTAAAGATGGCGATATTCTGTTGTGCTGCATAGAAAGTATTGCCAGGCGGTAAATATATCACCTATTTAAAATACATTGAGGTAAAGTTCATTATTTTTTTTGATGCACTTATCGAAATAATAGGAAGTTCTTGCTTTGCTAGAAGATGTATATTAAGACTTTGTTTAAGAAATAAAATTAGATAATACCATGCTGTTCCTGGGTTCGATGCCAGAGCACATTACAATTTCTCACATAAGGAATATATGTGAAAAGTAAGACGTACTTTGAGGTAGTTGCAGCCAATATAACTGCTTGAATTTTCACACATAGTTAGAGAAGGTGATCTTCTGTTGTGCTGCATAATAAGTTAACCAGGAAGAACCGGGTTTGATGCCAGACGATCAAATTGCCGCTAAATTTAAGGATATTTGACATTCCTTTTCTTTTGAGGACCGTCCCAATATGATACAGACATGAAATTAGTGTTGTCGATCTGCTTGCAGTATGCAAGCTACATTTTACTCGTATATATATATATATATATACGAGTAAATAATGACGAGTAATAAACACTTATTTCATATGGGCATCATATCGGGACGGTCCTAAACGAAAAAAAAAAAGATTGAAAATATTCTTAAAATTCGCTGCAATTTAATCGTCTGGCTTCGAACCCGGGTCTTTCTGGTGATACGTCCTATGCAGTACAACAGATAATCACCACCTCTAACTATGTGTGAAAATTCAAGCAGAAATGTTGGCTTCAACTGCCCCAAAGGGCGTCCTACTTTTCCCATATATTCCTTATGAGAGAATATTCAATGTGCTCTGGCATCGAACCCTGGTACAGCATGGTCATATCTCATTTTTTTTTTAAACCGAGTCTTAATATACATCTTCTAGCAAAGCAAGATTTTCCTATTATTTCGATATAGTACATCAAAATAAATAATGAAAACTAACTCAATGCATTTTAAATGGGGGATATATTTACCATCTGGCTTCGAACCCGGGTCTTTCTGGTAATACTTTCTATGCAGCACTAAAGAAGATCACATCCTTTAACCATGTGTGAAAATTCAAGCAGAAATATTAGGGGCAACTGCCTCAAATGACGTCCTACTTTTCCCTTATATTCCTTATTAGAGAAACTTTTATGTGCTCTGGCATCGAACCCAGGAACAGTAAGATCGTATCTACATTTTTTTCAAAAAACTATGCTTAATATACATCTTCCATATAAGCGAGAACTTCCTATCATTTCGATAAGTGCATGAAAAAAAATAATGAAAATCTACCTCAATGTATTTCAAATGGCCGATTTTTGCAACGACCTAGCATCGAACCCAGGATATTTTCTGTAAAAGTCATTTATGTTTTCGATAGATCATGTCCATATATATAGGCTCCTTGAGTTTTAATTCTCTACCTATCCGGAAAGTATTTTTTTTAATTCCCGAAAATCAAAGCAATGCATTAAAATGGGAAAAATCGGGACTTTGGGGCCCTCTGGAATCGAACCCATAACATTGAGGTTCAAAATCACAATTTTTCTGGAGGTTACACATTATGGCCAATACGTCGTAAAAATTTCAAGCCGATGATGCTTGTGGTTTAGGCTGTGAATTAGTATCCTATCTATATATATATATGAATGAATCTGGAGAAGCATTTATATATAATAGATATATATATATATGTTTGTATTTGTGTGTATATATATATATATATATATATATATATATATACACACACACAAATACAAACACACATTCATTCACTGAGGATCAAAATTCTAACCAAGTTCCACATGATTAACATTTTTACTCCTTTGAATTTTTTCAAGAAATTTATTGGATCTCCTTGACCCCTCATAATATTCTTCTTATCACAATTTGCAATAAATAGAATTTTAAAATTTACACTTGCTTATTATATGCAATGCTGCACTCCAGGATTTTAGGTGTGGCCACACAGTAGCATTATAAATTAAGATTTTGGAGTTTTTGGAAAATGAATGTTGCCTACTTCAATATGCAAGTTTTTTTAGTAAAAATAGGATGTTTGAAGCTCATATTCCTCATATATGAATACCATGTTAGTGAAATGTATCAACCCTCTCAATTTTATTCTTTGCATTATATACTAAACAGTTGTAGTTCATTAGCTATCAAACCATATAGTATAAAAAATGATTAATATATTTCAATAAAATATGCATTTGAGTTTCCTCCTGGGATGGGAAGATCTGTTACATGCAAAAAGGTTCTCTTTCGAACTGAAACTTCACTTCTCATTTTCTAAGCGTTCTTTACCTTTTCATATTCGATTTTAACCAACACGTAAAAGAGATTCACGTACTACATTGATGGAATCACGGGAAAGGAACACGTTATAACTAAAGCAAGTTAATGCAATGATAAGCACTGTCGTTAATAATATTTCTGTATTAAACTTAATGGTCTTCGTGAGCGATAAATAGAACTGATGAAAACCCAACTGGAGGTTTTTATAGAAGGGTTCTTATAAGTACCATCTTCATACTTTATCTCGCTCCACCGCGATATCCTCCGATTTTTCAGGCAAGATATCAACCTATATTAAAGGAAAATCTGTTGCTGTTATCACAATCGACAACGCAAAACTATTAAACGAAGTTACACGTGACACCCACCTAGAAGTCCACTTGATATAGCAAGAAGATGAAATAATTAAGCTCTACAGCGTAATTAACGATTTAATGATTATTCATACAAATAATTACAATTTCAACTACTGTGAATACTTACAATATAATCGTCGATTATTTGACGACTATGAATACCAAATCTATGAATCTTAGATTCGTGAACAATTATGAATACGTAACTACAAATAATGATAGATATACTGGATGATTGAAACCAACCGATGATTACTTCTGACTATGAATACCGCCTATCTTGACTATGAATACCGACAATCAGTTTTTATAATTGCTTCCTTAGGAATTTTTTTCGACTCTCGGAGATGGTTATCGGGTTTTACTTGATGAAAAGTTTCATTTATTCTTCACAAACAAAACTTGTACAAATTTCACAGTAAAAATACACACAATAACTCAGATTTTACAAGTTTTGTTAGTAAAGACTGTTCTTACGATGAAATTTCATCAAATATAGCGGAATGCTATTCACTCATGTAGGTAGAGAACGCAAAAATAAAGCGTATTGAAGATAATTCCAAGTTGGATGGATGAATCAATTGAGGTAAAACAAAGGGGTCATTTTCATCTCAGATTTACCTGCTTCTCAGACAGTATTTAGCACGAATTTGGGAAATTAAGACTCCCACTAATATTTATATGATTAATTCCCAAAATTCTTGAGGAGACCAGAATAGAAAAAAAGAATCGCAACACTTCCCGGTAGATACGCTATCCACAGAGAACACTACAGATGCCTCGGTCTTATACCGACGATACTTTCTTAAAGCTGACGAGAATATTATAACTCGAACTAAAATTATTACATAGCCAACAAAATCAAGTTAACACATAAGTATCGGAATATCTCTTTACTTCATGTGACAATGTTAACATTAGCAACTAATTACGTCAATTACGTTTAAATATCCTTATATTAGTCTCAAGGCCTTTAAAAATTCCTGCGAAACAGTCACCGCAACCATAATACAGTGTAGCCTTCAACGTCAGAGAAGTGAGTCACAAGGAGCTGAGTCATGGCGGAAGGTTGAGCAATCGATATTACTTCGCTGAGCTAGTCGTACACGTCTGATAAAAAGACTCAAAAGCAGGTTCACCTGAAATTTAAGGCCTCTCGGGTTCACGAATAAAAACATCAGTTCTTTCTCACAACATGTTTATTAAGCACATATCAATACCAATATGTATATATATATATATCATCATACACTCTTAAAACAGAGTTTCACAGTTATAAAAATTCTAGACAAACCCCTTACAGCAAGGATCTTTGGGCAGTTATTCAATCACTCCGAACTCCATTCTTTCGAAGAGCTCTCAGAGAAGCCAACGATAAAGGCATTTTTTGTCGGAAGATTCGCAAACTTATCAGTCTACGTCAGTATCCGTCCAACTACGTCAGGCGGTTTCGGGTGACGCTCGAAAACGGCCTAGAGAAGAGGGGAGGTTGTCTTTCAACTGGCACTTTCTCTCCGCTGCCGTAACAGCTGAACACTTAGTAATGGGGAAAATCACGCTTTCTCGAATGCAGAAAGAGGAAGTCATCCACGTACTGACCGACTCTTAATTGACGGAAATAATGCAAATTCTATTGCAAACAAATACTGATACCATAAAGAACTCCAAAACAAAAACGTACATAGCACTTCATCCCTTACGCACCAAAAAACAGGTAACTCGCTGTCTCTCGGCGATCCACTCACAAACTCAGCGGCAGCACAATCTTAAAGGCACATTTTTGAAAGTATAAATAATTCGCAAAATTAGGACCTGTCTCGATAAGAAAACTTTGGTAACGAACATCCGTTCATCACAGAATTCACAAGTAACAAAATTTACCGTGGTCTAATTAAGAAAATTAGACCTGGATTCCATGAAAACAATAAATCCACTGGTCCAAAAACGATGAATAGCACTAAAATTAGGAAAACAGACGGTTTAGGAGAGATATAAAACAGGTTGCAAAATGCATAAATAGATCGTATCAAAATATCTAAACAACTCAACAATAGAATAAACAAAATAGGAAATATACAACCTATATATTTACACGTTCTTGCTGAAACTATACAGTCATGGCAAGAAATGGTCTTTGCATTACATCCACGGCACTTCCCTCTTTCGCCTGTGATGAACACAAATCCGGTGTCGACACTGACCGAGTCAACTTGCCTACAGATTCCCCACTACCACCGAGCATAACACCTCCGCTAAGCACTTCAGCATTTGCCCCTGAAGCAAGGCCACCAAAACTAAAAATTGACACCAGACTAGTGATTCTGTCAATGTCCATGCTTGTCACTTCTTCCTCTTCTGTAGTCGATTGACTAAATGGCAACACTGCTACCACCTCCTCCAAGAACGAACTTTCCTCGCACTCCTCACCTTCTCCCCTCTTCACCTTCTTTGGGAGAATGGACAATACAGCTTCCTCCGTTTCCCACTCCGAAACAATAGCACGTCTCCTCTTCAGCGAGGATTGGGAAGAAGCGGAATATTCAGCGGAGCGAATTGTTGATGATGAACAAGCGTACTGATTTGTTTCTAACTTTTCCCTCAGAATGGAGCAATCATCGCGAATTCTGGAATCGAGCTCGCTTTTACAAGAGAGTTCATGCGTCAAGTTTTCTTTGTCCGCACCGTCGTCTAGAGCGTAAATGCGTGATTCATCACCCGCACTTACGTCGCGCTCTTCGTCTGCCACCTCCGAAGCGATATGATCATGAACCACGAAATCCAAATCAGCTACACCTAGTTTCTGTTGCTCGCCCTCGAACCTGCTTATAGATAACTCGGAATCCGAGTCAAGCCGCTGGACCATGTGATAAGCCTCCTCCATGAACACGAAGCGCGCCTTCTGCAGTACCGTGGCGACAAGAAGATTACGATGTAATGAGACACCACCTCTTTGCGCCCTAGATTTGGCAATTTTTGTGAGAGAAATGTTTATAAGCTTTTCGGCCTCCGCAGCCATAGCTTAGAATAACGAGCCTCCTGACACGTGCTGCTATTACAACCGCTCTCTCTAACAGCTGACCGTAGCTTGGGTTTAATTGTAACACGCTTACTATGCACTTAAGACACTCGCGGAACAGAAGGCGCGGAAACTACGTATCAGGAAGACATGCCCACACCGCACACAACCACTCCGCGAATGGCGGTTGAACCAACTGCGTATACACGAAACGTTAAAGGATGACGTCAAAACCTAGTTACTGACCAATCAGCAATCGCCATTTTCCAAGCCTGCACACCCCTGACATCTCTCGGTTAATGTTAAAATATTCTGACAATTGACGTCTGAAACTTTCCGGAGAGGAACGTATGAGAATAACGATGATAACGTAACTTGCGGAAAATTCGTATACATAGGTATATATGTATACAATATATATATATGTATAAAAACTATCCGCATATACTATACTACTTATAGGGAAATATACATATATATATATATATATCCCATATATTATTAAAGTGAATAATGAGTTATTGTAAACATACATTTTACGTAAATAATTTGAAAGAATTGGGTGCAAATCATAGATTTATTCATGGACATCAACAACTGTTCCAGCGTAAATCTGCTACAATTGCAAGATGATCCGATGGAAACACTATCGACGGTATAGCTACGTTTTGAGCAACTTCTTCCTCACTAGGTAATGGCACCACCTAGAAAAGAGACCATGATTAATTACTACTAACAGATATTAGGCCAAAGTTCAAGCTACGATAAACGCTTTTTATAACAATATTTTCTGTCATTGTGTAAGATAAAGGTAAAATACGATAATTTTACCAAGATAAATATCAAGGAAAAAGTAGGATAACAAGCACCTCCACGTTCGAAAATATCATGCCCTTCATTTATCTGGTATCCTTTTATTGGAAAACGTTGATTAGCGCAGTCGTATAAACAAATTTTGACACAATTTAAGCAAGGTAAGACTGGAAATGAGGGGAATTTACTTACAAAGATTTCGATAAACATGATGGAAATGACAGTTACAAACTAAAATACTTTCGTCGAAGAATATCAGTAAATATGTTGGTCATGACTCACGGTCTATCTGTAAATAATAATGACTTTCAATGCATAATTTCCCAAAGATAAGTAAAATGCTTGAGAAGTTCCCTACGTAGACATTTAGGGGGTCACATTGGGATTTTGATTAAAATCCTAGCTAGGGAGCAATACCTTCCGCAAAATCTTGGGACCTTACGAGAAAAGTAATAATGAATTAGTTGGCTCAAAGTTTTGCTGAAAAGTAACTCTAGTTATTGGCTTAGGGACCTAAATTACTTAATAAGACTTCAAATGGAAAGCACATGAATGAAAATAATGCGCTAATGAAAAGTAGAGAATAGTTTACAATTTTATTTTTGAAGTAATTAATGACATAATTTGTTTTATTGTAAACGTAAAAGTTCTTCATTAACCATTCATTTCCTAAAATTATCATTGAAACTATTTTCATACTTCCATGCATAAAAAAAGTAATATAGTAAGTAAAGTTATAAAAAGGAGATCATAACCTGAGAATGCTTCAGAATTATAATTACAAGAAACATTGACTTACAATTTCTCCACAAATTATTTTGAATTTTGATTTTCTCCTCAGCCCAAATGGGATGAGATGGCAATTGATAAAAATGAGATTCAAACATTGATCAATTCTATACACACCTGTTCCACAGTAAGAGCATCCATGGAGTAAAAGATGTAGTCCAGACAGCCTGCGAATCCTGAGGTATAGTTAGTGAATGGAACCTGCCCATAGGCACTCGAAAGGGAGAATGAGTGGGACAGGTTCATACCAATAGTGATCAAGTGCTCCGCAGCATCATCTTCCGTCTCATTTTCACCCTCAGCATCTTTAAAAAATCATTAGCAGATCAATATAACTAGGGAATACAGAATTTTTCACAGAATGAATTCTTTTCCCAAGAGTTAATATAATCGTAACAGAACCTTCAATGTGAGAATAATAATGTTTATTAAAGAGTACATACATACATTATATTCATTTAAAAGACTGTTTTGAAGAAAGCTTCTGAAAATCAACAAAGAGAAAACAACATGGAAGAAAAAGAATAACAATCTGCATCCCACATCATGGAAAATAGATTCTTAAGCAAGTACAACATTTGGACTACACAAAAACCTAAAAAAATATTGTTAGCCATCTCGGCTAAAAGTTGGACTTGGACTCTGGGAGAACAGAGGAGAGGCTTGCTTGGGGCATGAGTTGTTCGGCTAAAGCAATCAGAGAGGTCGGCAATTACAGAGCACACTCTATACAAAGGAAACAAGATTCTGTTTGATGGAGCTAATTCTGAGATACTGGGAAAGAATAGTCAAAGGAAGTAAAAGCAGTGCCCAATTGAGAAAGGGGAGCCTCTCCGGATTTATTGCATTTTACAAGGATCTGACTAATTAAAGGGCATCACCTAAATCATTAACACTTTTGTCCAGAAGATGGCCTCTATGGAATGTCAACCATCACAGATCTCACCTGGATTGAAAGTTTCTTCAAAATCTTTCCAATTTTTACATGACACCATCCCAATTGAATTTGCCACTTTGTTTCCCATTATTTGTCAGATCAATGTGTTTCTTCAGTCGCTACACCAGGGATATCATTGTTCACTAGGAAACCCTTCAAGAACGTTTTTATGAATATTTCTTTGAAATTTATTTCAAATTTGACTGGATGAGATTCTTTTTCCAGAAGCTCACCTATTGAGTTGAAATTGAAAGTTAGTTTTGCCGATCTCACAGAAGATAGTTCCATGGAAGACAGTTTCAAAGATAAATCTTAAATTAACTTCTGGATCAGATGTAAAACAAAGTACCCAACGATCTTCCGGCAAGCTCTGCGATTTTTTAAAGCTATTTGTTACAAGTTACTTGTGTGAGAGTGGATTTTCTGAACTTTTGTGCATAAAAAATAAACATAGAAACAAGTGTTGAAGAGGACTTAAGAGAGAAGTTAAGTTCCATTACTCTTGATATTTATATTTTAATCACAGTCACACAACAAAATTTGCACCAAAAGCTGATTTTTGGTGATGTTGGCATTTTGCTAATTTTGTACTAATTATAAGATGATATTTTTTAAGACCAACGAGTAATAAATAAAACTGTAATTTGCGTTGATTGTTCTATTTTCCCTTTATTATAAAAATGTTATTAATATACATACCTATATCTCTATATATTTTTCAATAAATATCAGCAAAAAAAATTGAAATTGAATATATCATTATCTTGATTAAGGGATGAAATAAAAAACAAAATATGAGTGCAATAATAATTAAAAATTAAGCTTTCTCAGTAATTTAATAAAAATAAAACAAGCCATTGAGCACTTTTACAACCGTAAATATAAGTTTCTGAAAAATATATGACTGTTGGTAAACAAAAATTTTAAGTGGTACACAGTTGCTAAAACAATAATAAAAATGCTTTATTTGCCCAAGGATCATTTCAATGATATAAAAATAATAATGTTGTCTTTTTTTACAGGCGAATTTCAGCATTTGAAGGCCATTCTTCCAATTAAATAAATTAATTAATAAATTGTATATTAAATCCTTTTTTTGCATTTTCCTTTCTATTTACAAAACAGACAACTTATTAACTTATAAAACCATTTCCTAACCGGAAAAATCCAATTAGCCAAGATTCAAACCCAGGACCATGAAGCCAGAGAGTTAACGCACTAACCACTCTGCCACTGAGATATAAGGCACGTCAAAACACAAGTTCAAAACAAATACATAGATTCCTTTCAAACACGTAAGTAATTGAATAAATTACATTGAAATTCATTTATAGAGTAAAGACATTTATCTATCAGAAAATTACGTAGTTCATTCTTAAAGCTTCTCAAATTACATATATTTTTGACATTATTAGGTAACTTGTTGTAAAATTAAAAGCCCATTACATCAGGACTATTCTGCACAGCCTTGTAATTTGTTCTTAACCTATATAGATCATGAGATCTACGGGTATAGTGATCATGAACCATAGAATTATTAGCGAAGTAGATTAAGAATTAAATTTGACATGTAGAATAAGAGTGTGAAGCCAGGTGCTGTTAACAATCCTTAAAAAGAATACGGCATTACATTTGCTATTTGTAATTGTTGTAGTAAGTCTCTTTGGGATAAGGATGACTTTTAGAAGGGATGATGGCTGAGTAGTTAATCTCGTTGACAAGACATTCAAAAGAAAAGGTGTTGATTAGCTTCATGAGTCTCTTCTGATTCTTTGTAGAGAGATTTTAATTCGCCAGTAATTATGTACAACATAGGCTTTTGATTAATTACAGCTGAAAAGAGTAAATTATCAAGTTTCTCTAGGAAGGGCTCAAAACAGCTTTTAGGAGAGCGGTAGATAGCAAAATATTGAACGTATATTCAAATATGGTTAAACAGCAGCACATTCAAAAACTTAATCTCCATTTATGTTCATTGATATTAATAAAGCTGAAGATTACATTGGATATTTGAAAGTTTATACCATCTCTTACTGCACACCACCATGTTAATGGGATTGTCTAAAGTATGAGGCAGCTACACAATAATCGGGCATTGAAATGTTATTTAACCAATGTTCAATGACGCAAATTACATGAGGACATTCTTCTTGTGCCAATAATTCCATGTCATTGAGTTTGTTACTTCAACATTGCACATGTATCACTGATATTTTTAATTTACTGTTTGTATTGTAGTCAGAAATAACACAGACATCTTGATGTCATAACTCTTCTATAGGTTTCACACTTGAATTTATATCCTTCTTGAAGAAACATTGTAGAAATTTCTTAAAACATTGAGTAGCACTGCTTTACACCATAAGCCTGAGGATTCCTCTTTGTTACAAGGTTCACCTAATACTTCCAAACTAACTTTTATCATTGCTCATGTGTCTGCTTCAGAGTTATTATTACAATGTCAGTCAGCATAAGAAAGGAGCAGATCTAGAAATTTGCTGCCAGTGGTGGGGGAATTAAGACAATTATCTAAAGAACACACATCCACTTAACTTATAAAATGCAATTTTGTTGTAATACACGCAGTAAACATATCATAATGGTGAATACTAAAGGAATTTTGCTCCTTGTTAGATTATAAATAGTTCTAGTACAGTGACGTCATCAGTGGGTAGTGGAAAATTGTCTATTTCCCCCTCCATCAAAGGTTTACACCTTTGACAGAGGGTTTGGTTTGCATTTCCTGGAAAGATAGCTCAGGGTATTTCTACTCAATGGTTATTAAAAAGGCTTTGCTAACTTTAGAAATATGAGTTGATAGCAAGATAAGTCTGAGATTTGTCTCTACTCCAGTACCACGCACTACGCACAATGCCATACACAATTGTGTTAAGTGTGTTCATTATTTTGAAAATGTTTTCCAACCACTTGCCACCATGGTGAATGATATCAAATCCTTAAAATCAAAACAATGTTTTCTGAAAGAATCCCTTGAAAATTATAAGATAGTGCTGAGAAAAATGACTCTACAAGTATCCACTTGTTGCAGCAATCCACTCCGATCTCAAACTGTGAGTCTTACCATGACTTTTTTCACCAGAAAGAATTAAGTTTGCTATCCAACAATAAAGAACGCCTAAACCCTGACCTCAGGATGAGCAAGACTGCAAGACGGATTTAACCCTGTTCCATCACAAAAACCTAGTTTAAATATTATCATAGGAAAGTGCTCTCTACTTGCATATCTGGAATTTCTCAGCACTATATGTTGGTTGCATCTCTCTTGAAACTTCCTTCAGGGACAGAATTGATAGATTCCTAATTTTTCCAATATTTACTTATCTTAATTTAAATATATTGGCATTTCAGAAAATTGCGACATTTTTATAAATTCTAGCATAAATCTTTGCTACTGACGTGGCATAGGCTTAAGATCCCCATGCATTTAAGTGAGAAAATGCTTTTGCTCAGATTCAACAATCGCCTTGGTCACCATGGGTACATTTTGTTTACTATGAAGAAATTTCACAAAATTTTTGTTCATTTTGCCCCAGTTGTTTTGATTTGAAAATAAAACATTCATGAACGATGAAACCTGGTGTTCCCCTTATCAGTACAGATCATCCAAGTCTGTGCACCAACAGCAGCAAAGAGGAAATTGAAAACTTCTAGCAAACTCTCGGCATTGAATATGACAAGGAGGGCCACTACTATAAAATCATAATGAGCATTTAATAAAATCATTATGGGATTTTAATGCTTGTGTAGGTAAATTATCATACATGTGCTTTTTTGAAATAGCCTACTGAGCCCGATAGTAAGCATGAAAAAACAAGAGTGCGCGATGAAATTATAACCGGTATACTCACAACCTTTCAACCCAAAAGTGAGCTCAGAGGGATGGCCAAGAAATAGTGAGAAGAATAAGTGAGGTGAAGATGGTTGAGAATGAGCTAAATGGAGACTTTTCTGTTACTTGGGAGTAGTGCTATGGAATATCAGTGTTCACGGAAAGGTGAAGAGAGCACAAACAAGGAGGTCGCTCTTACAGTAATTTTCATTATTTTGTTTAATAGAGCGCAAAAGGTTGTAAAAGATAGCCAAATTTTGTTTCCTTCATAGAATTGTTCCCAGAGATACTATGCATCAAAGTTACTGAAATCTCATAGTCATACTGAAGAAGGCACGGAGTCATACAAAGTACTATATCTCAGCAAGTAGACCATCGGCAAAAATAAAACTTTACAAATATTAATGAGGGATATGCGTGAATGTCAAAATTTCATTGAAATCCGAGGTGGTTGAGCGAAGCACTTTTCTTAATTGTATTATCCTATCAGACGATGAGAGAGGCATATCAAGGCAAGTATTCCCAAAACTCTCAAGATACAACGAAAGACATTACGTTTTGTAAATAATTGCTACAACAAATCAGTGAGCGTCACTGAGATGCTTCAGGGCGCTGAATCTTTAGAGGGCCTAAACAACGGTTCAATTTGCTTAATTAATTCAGGGAAAGTACATTCGTAGAAGATGTTGCCCATATTGTGTGCCCTCCCTGTTACATCAGATACTGTGAAAAAGATCAGGTAAATAAATTATAGAACAAGTCGCTTCAAGAATTAATTTTTATGCGAACGATATGCCAAGGTTAAGGAAGTAGAGTCGTAGTGTACGCCACACACTGAAGGGTGGCTTGCTGGGTACTTATGTAGATGTAGATATGACTGCACATAAAAGAACATATCATACTATTTAAAATTCATATTATTATGTAAAAAAAATGGTAAGTTTACTTACAATTATATCAGAAGCGAAGACTAAAGGCCTACAAAACTTCCAACATCTCACCTCCAAACCATATTTTAGATTGTGAAATGTTAAGGTTTACATACGTATGATTTGATTTGCAAGTTTCTGCACGAAAAACAGTACATAATACTATTTAAAAATTCCCAACATTGTTGATTTTACTTACAATCATGTCAAATGTCAGGTCTTCCTGCGGCTCTCAGAATTTCAAACCCCGCCTCCACTACACGTTAGAGATGACTGAGGCATTCTGAACTGACCCACATTACATATATTCACCAACTACATATTTTTCTGCCTTGTAAGAACATGTGGTCAGATAAAGAATTACGATCCGATATCTTCGATAGCCTCGTGGGGGGAAATAATAAGCGTGTGAAAGAAGAAGGCAGTATACTCACCCTAGTTTTGTTTGCTCATACTAGCAATAAGATGGGGATTGGAAGAATACTCTTATCAGTATACCTCTTAAGATGTTTTGGAGTGCCCTGGGAGTTGAAAAATACAAGCTTTCTCTCCAGGTTCCACTGTTCAGTGAGGAAACGGCCAACAGACAACACCCAAATTGATTTTACCGAGAGATTTTCTTGAGAAAAATGTTATCATCACGCAGATAATTTTAATATTTTGCGCTTTGACAGGTTTTTACCTTATAATAATAATAATAATAATAAATCGTCTTTATTTGGGCGACATTGAGACTTAATAGTCTCTTCTTCCATCTCACCCATCGTCATCAATTATAAATTAAGAAGTAGAAATAATTAGAAGAATTGTGGATACAGAAAACCTAAGAGATTCTTAGGAAAGAATTCCACTGCAGGAAAACACCCACAAGGAAGGGGGTGTGAAAAACCTACGCAAACCTACTGATAGTAATAGCTAAAAGATAAGGAAAGAGAAAAACATTCAAAAATAAATAAATACACTACCAATAAGTACTTACATGAGATACATAAATAAGAATCAGTTCACATTTCAAAAACTGATAGCAATATACAAAGTAACATAAAAAACAAAATAGAAAAAAAGGAAAACGTACATGGATTTTCATCCATAAAGTACATTATGAGGAAAAATAAAAGAATATTATAAAAAACAGTATCAAAATAATGCATACAGTACTAGTACTAGTCAGTCAGTACAGTACATGTACTAGTCAAAATTATGTATAACATAGAATTTAGGTAACTCTAAGAAAGAAGAAAAGAGAAATAAAAGAAACAGATGAGAATTATTAGGCATAAAGACAGAGAATAATTATGTACAAAGACAAATAAAGCATCCTATGCGTTGAGAGGAAGAGCAGGAGCAAAATCAGTTAAGTATTTATAGGATAAAGGAAATTTATTTTCATTGCTTATGTCAGGGCATTTAAAAGAAAGATTTAAGCAAGGATAGAGGAGTAAAATAAGGTGAATGCATATTGAAAGAAAGGAGCAGTGTGGCTTTATAATTTGGAAGTCTATCTAGCTGAAGGATATTAAAGCATTTTCTCTTGAAAGAATGAGAGGATGCATTATACGGATTCATCTTGTAATAGAAGTTACTTTATGACCTTTAAAAATGGTGACACATGGGGCGGGCCAGTTTCTTGTATGAATAATTCAGTAAATTAGATTAATTACCTGCTTTTCTAGTATCCTCCTTCCCAAGAATTCCTTTGCAAGAGGACCAGTCAGGATCATCCTCACTAACTTTCCCACTCGTTATCAGCCTCAGAACTCCAAATTCTGGCGTGCTGTTGAAATCTCCACAAAATAAAAGCGTGATCTCGCCTTGGGAATCCTTTGACAGTTGATCAACCATGTGCTCTAAGTACCTCAAACACATTCCAGTCTGTAACAACAAAAGCAGTGACTTCAAGCAAGCAATTACTGCATAAAATTACATCCATTTCTGGAATTATAAAAATAATCACTACTTATTACCTGGGTATTAGTCAACCCCTAGAAGTTTTACTTAAAGATTATTTTTTTAATAGTATGAGCATGTTTTTAAATTCATCAGTCTGATGACCGATGGATTGCATTGATGTTTTTCTGATTACTTCGATGGATTCTCGATTTCGATTCTGCTATTTGACAAGATGGCTACTGCTGCATTTACAACTTGTTCCATCTCCATAATTCTTTAAGTTCTGTTGAAACGTAAATCATCGCATCATTTTTGTTCATTGATAGCTGCATTATATACACATTATATTTCCCATCGTAAGTTGCCATTTACTTGCTTTTTACATTGTTATTTATATAACCATTTGAATGGCCCGCTACTGTCATCAGAACCATCGGCTCTTCATCGGGAATTAATCTCGATGGAAGCGATAGACATCTGTGGAAAGCATCTTAAATCCATCGGTGATTAAAAACAGTTTGATGGATCCATCGATGAATTTTCAAACGGATTGATGGATTTCCAATGACATCAATTAATTAAAGAACATACCCTATAAGATACTGATTATTCCAGGCTATGGAATTGGCATTGATTATGATTTATGGACTTTTTAGAGTTCTAAAGTTACATTGGCTGAAAGGTGGATACAGTCCTGTTGAGAATGACTGCAACACCAAGTGGCATTTCTGAGCAAGGACTACTGCAAGCAACAGAGACATATCAAAGGCATTATTGGCATGCAGGGTATGGAGGTAGGAAAAGGGTTGATACAGTTACTTAGAAATTGCAAGCAGTTGCTGATCAATACTTTTGCTTTTCTTCCTCCTCACCGAAATATTTTTCCTGAATGAAAGTAAACCCCAAAGAATGAAATAGATCCATCCTAGATATGGATGCCATCTTGATTTTGATTATCGATGGTGTAGGGGAAAAATGAAGCTGGCGGCTTTTTAAACTTAATTTGTATACGGCAGAAAAAAGGTGAATACCTCAGAGTATTTTATTATAATGTTATCATAACCATGAAGACAATGGAGGGCTTTCTTGAATACTATGACACACAGAAGGATGGAATCGAAAAGAGCTGGCCAAAAATAAAAAAATACCTATTATGTATAGATGCTTCTCCGGATTCATTCATGTATATAACTAGATAGAGAGAATACAAATTCACAGGCTAAACTACAAGCGTCATTGACTTGAAATTTTTAAGATGTATTGGCCATAATGTATAACCACCAGAAAAATTGATATTTTCAACCTCAGTGTCATTGGTTCGATTCCAGAGGGACCCAAAGTCCCGATTTTTCCCGTTTAAATGCATTGCTTTGATTTTCAGGAATTTTTAAATAATACTTCCCGGATAGGTAGAGAATTAAAACTCAATAAGCATATATACATGGTCATGATCTATCAAAAAAACAATTGACCCTTACGGAAAATATACTGGGTTCGACGCTTGAATGATTCAAATATCTGTCATTTAAAATACAGAGGTAGTTTTTCATTATTTTTTTTAATACACTTATTGAAAAGATAGGTTGTTCATACTTGGCTAGAACATGTATAATAAGAATTGGTTTTAGAAAAATATTTAGATAAGATCGTACTGTTCCTAGGTTTGATACCAGAGCACATCAAAACTTCTCTCATAAGGAATATAAGGGAAAAGTAGGACGTCATTTGAGGCAGTTGCACCCAATATTTCTCCTTGAATTTTCACACATAGTTAGAGGTGCACCTTCTATTGTGCTGCATGGTAAGTTCACCAGGAAGACCTGGGTTCGATGCCGGACGATTAATTTGCAGCGAATTTTAAGAATAATTTCAATCCTTTTTTTTCTTTTGAGGACCGTCCCGATATGATGCCAACATGATATTAATGTTGTTGATCAGCTTGCAGTTTGCAAGCTACATTTTACTCCTATTATTATATAAATCATCACATTGGCCATTCTTAAATAAATTCTGCACATTAGGATCAAATTATTTATGCTGATTTCTAAGCATTAAAATTCTAAAATGGATCAAAACTGACCAAAATTCATGAAAAATGTTTGATTTTGGTTTATTGCAACATTCTTAAGCTTCAAGCCAATACTGAATCCAAATGAGCACAACCATAGGGTAAACATCAATACAGTGTTTTAAAACCATTCTATAAAGCTTCATTATAAATTTTTCAAGTTATCACAGGTGAATATTTGAATTATTTATTTAACAGAATGGTGAATCTTTGTTTTACAGCCAATTTTCACATAAGGAGAGAGAATAATAGCAGTGATGCTAACTTATGACTCTATATTCATCAAAGCTCCATGAAGAGTAAAAAACCTGCAACAACATCAACATGCATCACCGATAAATAAAGCATCTTTTCATTGACAATGTAGAGCCTTATCCTTATACACCCTCCATGACAATCTTATTTTGAAAAGATCTACGGGCGAATGTGCTTCTAAATGATTATGTTTCAGGTATTAATAGCTTAAACAAAACATTTTAGTAACTAAAAATGAAGAGATGATAAAATGAATAAAAGGTTACTATACACCATCTGTTATACAAAAGTAAATTTTGCAGTAATGCATCACTTCCACCAGATCTCTGGATACAGCTACTGTTGGTAAAATATTCAATTCATGCAACATGCCTTTTAAGTTGTACTTCTTTTTCTTGTCCTTTCTTGGACCTTCAGTTGCAAGGAAAACGAGCTTACATAAGACTGGGAATGTTATATGCATAATTTATCGAAGTGTGGCTATGCAAAGTTTCAAAGTCCACTCTCAAAATAACTATAATCTTATCTTTGGCCTGCTTTTTATCGATTCTAGCTTGCTGTGCCCCATAAAGGGGTTAATATGACAAGTAAAAATTTGAAAATACATTACTTTTATTATTTAAAAAGAAGCATGCTATATTAAATTAAACTGCATTACTTTAAGAATATTTAAAGAGTGGTATCACAAACTAGGCTCACACAGCCAGTAGAATGTCGATCAATGGAAGAACTATTGTTGCGTATTAATTTTAATGTCAGTTGTCATGTTATCATGTCATGTTGTCAGCACATTTTTTAAGTATGGAATCCAGCTCAAGACGTTCAATAAAAATTATCTGAATGTTTCTGAAAATGAAAAAAATGTATAAATGATGAACGAAAAGCAAAAAAAAGTTGGTCAAAACTGACAAAAAGCATAATAAGCAAATGAATAAGAGGAGTGTAAAATTCAATAAATATCTATTATATATAGACACTTCTCCAAATATACCCATAGAGGATCAAAATTCTAACCATGTTCCACAAGTGTCATTGACTTGAAATTGTTACCACCTACTGCGCATTGTGTGTAACCGTAAGAAAAAACTCAGACCCTCAGTGTCATGGGTTTGATGCCAGAAGGAACCAAAATCACGAGTTTTTCCATAAAAATGCATTGCGGGGATTTTCAGAAAAAGTTTTGACGGACTTCCTGGCAAATTAGAGAGTTGAAATTCAAGAGATTGCTGGAAGTCGTGCATATCCGACGGAAACCACAATGATATCTTTGAAAATTGTCCTTGGTTCAACACTAGGTCTAAATATTCTACGTAATAAATGCACATAAAGTTCATTTTTACCGTTAGCAGACTTTGTTTCATTTGCAAAATTAAAACGGAAATAATGGTAATAAGTTGAAACAAGCACCAGGAGAAAGGACAAAAATGGACATTCTTATTTTCGTCGTCTTATATTGTTTTCAAATCGAAATTATCAGAGCTAGGGCAAAATGTTAAATTCATAGTAAACAATGAACCCGTCTGGCGACCAAGGCGATCCGAATTGAGTTGAATCTGAGCTCAAGCATTTTCTTATTTGAATGCACGTGGATTTTAAGCCCATCAATGGTAAGGACATTTGTAAGAAGTTATGAAAATACGGCAATATTTGCAAACTATGATACATTAATAGGAGGGACAAAATTACCGTCATTTCATCGAATTTTAAGAATATTTTCAATCCTCTTTTTTCTTTTGAGGACCCTCTTGATATGATGCCGACTCGAAATTAGTGTTATCAATATGCTTGCAGTATGCAATTAACATTTCACTCGTTATATATAGATCTCCAGATATAAATATAGGCCTATAGGGGATACAAATTCTAACCATGTTCCACGAATGTCAGCACCTTGAAGTTTTAAAGACAAACTGGCAATAGAGTGTAACCATCAGAAAAAATGTGACTTTGAACATCCAGAAGGCCCCAAAATCCTGATTTTTTCCATAAGGATGCATTGCAGGGCTTTTAAGAAATTTTTTGAGACATCCTGGCAAATTAGAGGGATTGCTGGAAGCAGTGCTTATCCAGCAAAAACTACAAAGACATCTTCTAAAATGATCCTTGGTTAGATGCTAGGTCAGGGCAAATATTCTCCTATTTAAAATACATTGTGACAATTTTTAAGGTTTTTTTTAATTCCCTTCCCGATAACATGGAAACTTAAAACCCAGCATGTGAATAGAGATCATAAATAAATTTCATATATGCTGTTTAACATTTCCCTGATGATCCATGGTTTGACCCCAGAGTGCCATTTCCATTCCTCTAAAGATATATTTTGAGTACAGGTTTGTTCCATGCGATTAGTCGAAACTCTTTGGGATCCCAAATTAGTTTATAAACTATAAAGACGCAGGGTGACCAACAGCTGAAGATGTACTCAAAATATCTCTAGAGTTATTTATACAGCAAACGCATAACTATCTGTTTAGAGATCCGGTCTGATGGTTGGCAGCCCTGTTTCATAAAGATAGTACCCCTGAAATGAATTCTAATGGTTCAAGAAAGGTATTTGAATGTAAATTTGAGATATCAGTATAATATTTACCTGAGAAAATAATCGGAAGAACATTTTATAATGATAAAAAGTAATAAGTTGGTAACCCTGCTAAGAATTGGTTTTATGAATTTGTAAATGTTATAAAACAATTTTTGGTGGGCGAAAATCCCAGGTTGGAATATTTCATGACATAATTTGAAAAATTCTTCCCCTATCGTATTCGCTGGAGGTTTTTGTCAGATGGCAAAGCAAACTTGGTGAAATGTGACTGACTTTAATTAACAATTTAGACCAGCCACTTATTCCAAAATTATAGTTTAATTGGTCAAGTTTGAGTAGGAAATATATTGAAGAATATATAATTCTGCAGATTTAGGACATTGGTCCGCATTTTGCTTAATAAGTTAAAATTTAAAGAAAGTACGCGGTAAAAAATCTTATCAGCACTTGCACAAAAGTCACATTTTGAAGTTCTGCAATATTCAGGTCTTTGAGACTTAAAAAAGTATTTAATTACAAATTTTAAAAGTAGGGGGTCAAAACGATCTCCAGCCATCCTTCTAGCGTTAATATCTGAAAGAAGTCGAATGTATTGCTTTGTGAAGTGTCAAAGATGGCGATTATATCGCAACCAAATCCTTGGAAAATAATCGAAGGCGTCTTTTCCGTGCTTTTCGAAGTAAGTCATGAAAAGGTTTGAGAGAAAAGCCATTGCTATGCCATTGATTTGTTTGTAGAAGTTTCCTTCTATTAGGAAAAATATTTGGTTCATGCAAGTTTTCGTCAGGAGGATATATTCTTTGATGATTTCTGAGGTAATGCTTTGCTCCGATAACCACTGTTCTCAGAACTGATGTCTAAGGGAATAGAGACTTAACATCAAAAGAGACTAGGATTTCGTTTTCATATAAAGAGACATTTTTAAGCATGGCAACATGATGATTTGTGTTTTGAACGTTGGATTGCTGGTTGAGTGTTTCAACTCCTGAGGTAGCCATAAATTATAAGTGGGAGAGTTGATGGAAGATATGATGGGTCTGAATGGAATGTCTTACTTGTGTATTTTTGGGAGGCATCTTTGGAACTGTTGGATTGGAAATACGAAGTTTGAAATTCAAAGGAAATTCGATTCTTGCACTGTTTAAGAGTTTCTTTGGTAGAAGTGATCATTTTGTTGAGGGGATTTTTGGGGATAAGGGCCATCATTTAGCATGTGTCTCACTTTGTCCAAGTATTGTCGCTTGTCAAAGATGACTAATTTGCTCCTACTTTAAGATAAAAGCAATCTTTTTGAATGAGTGTTTTAACCATGTTGCGTTATTATATTGCGGTATTTTTTTTGTTCTTCTCATTCTTACATTTCAGATTTTGATGAATTTTTTGAAGTGACACATTTCTGATGGTGTTTTTGGAGTTTTCTGGTAACAATTTGATTGACGATTCAATATCATTTATTGTATGGGATGGGTCCCCCTTTCTTTTCCCTCATTAGGGGAAAACCCATACTCTACTCACCAGAAACCTTTATTCCTCACATACAGGTCATAGGAAAAAACTCACTCCACAAACTAAATAATAAATAGCCCATGGCACCACTTTTATTTATTCCATATTCCCCACAAACATCCAATTTCTGGACTTTTACAGTGATAGGTATTAACAACAACAAACACACACAAGACCATTCCCTAGTCAGAAAAATCTGACAAGGCAGGATTCGAACCTGGGACTGTGGGGTTGGAGTGAGAGTTTGCTAACCACAGCCACAGTGCTTTGTAAATCAGAAGACCTTTCCTTAAAAAGAGAGAGCGATATTTTGGGAACATGTCACTAAGCTACTGAGCCCAAATGTACTTCATTACAAGATAAATTGGTTAATTCATTTAACCAAATATATTAAGGACCAACTACTTAAAATTTCAAAAATGGTACCAACAATAACCTTTCCCAGTGTTTAGGAAATTTTCCCTTTTTCTGTACCAACTGGATTGAACTGGAAAACAATGGATAAATAAGTGAGTTTCTAACCTGTAAGAGTCGGACGTTGTCAGCCAGAGGATGAAAGTATAGGTGAGTTGTTGCTACGACAACTCTTTTCCCCAAAGCCATGCCTTTCTCAATCACTTCAAGAACTGTAACCTGTAGAGTGGTTGGGAGGTCACACACTTGCGCAAGAAACTTAGAGGGTTCTGGACAAGATGCAAGGATGTGTTCGTATATTTCAGAGAAGATTGGATTGGTTGATATTTCCTTACCCAGAAGAATGCTGCTGGACAACACCAATCTATAAAGAAGAACTGGTTATCAATTAAAATAACCTAACTCAGGATACATACCTCCAATATTATTGCTATTAAAGAAAACCGTTCTAATCATTTCTTCTTCTTGGCCCTCACAGAGAGGGCCAAGACTTGTCACGATGAAGAGATAATGAGAAGTGAAATACATAAATGAAACATTACAAACACAATAGTCAAGAAAGGAAGTATATTCAGAGAAATTGGTTGAAGTTGAACATATACAGAGAATTTCAGTAATTGGAAACCATTTTCCAAATAGAATGAGAAATAATTATTTACTCATTCAATTACTGCATAGAATGATTAAGACTAATCTCATAGAAACAAATAGAGATGATAGTTTGGGTGACCTGTTATCAATATCCTTAAGGCTGCTATAGCGCTTACAGAAAAAGGCTTTGCCATCATTATAATGACCTACTATGGGCTGGTTGCACCATCTCCAGTTACGAGAGCTCGCTACGCAGCCATCACGTTATGAGTAACAACTGTTGCACTAAGGAAATACAGGCACCGGTCACCAGACCAGAAGGCTACCTCTGTTTCCGAATGCCCGATCACTTTCTTATACATTCGTTCCATAACAATTAAGCTCTTGTGCTGTTTCATCTTTCACAGCGCCTTGCTTGAATCATTTGAAGACACATGTTGTTCATATTTTCAATTTTTTTTATAAATCTCTGCTAAATTTACACATTTACAGGGATGATCTTATATAATAATCACCGATGTTTCTATATTTATCCATCTGATGCTAGTAACTCCCATAAGTAATGGAAGAAATTTTCAAACATTTTCATGCACTTCTCCACATGATAGGATTTATGGGAGTCGTAAAAGATTCAATTACATATTGATATTTGTTTGACTGTTCACAACTCGAACCGTCCCTCATAAATGCACGTAACGATCACTTTGATCGATTGCAGACACTTTTTCTTTTGCAGAATTAAATCAGAAATAATGGTCGTACAAAATCGAGATTATTACCAAAAGAAAGGAAATTGAATAAAAGTTCTTATTTCTGTCGTCGAACAATGTATTGGAGATTAAGAGAAGAGCACTATAGCAGCCTTAAGTTGTACCACTAACTGTTTTTGGTCATTTACACAATAAGGCAGGCCTTTCAAACTCATTCAAATAACATACCGTATTTCCTCGAAAATAACTTGCACTGTTTTGGGTCCTTTTTTGGCTACAAATCAGGGGCGCGTGTAAGAATTAATGGCGCACTAGATTCAGGCCCAATGCTACCCGTGCACATTTCCCGCAGTGCATGGCTACATCCTCGGCTCATCCTGGTTTCATGTAACTTGTCAAGCGTTCCACCGCTATTGATGTTTTGACTGAAAGAGCCCCAACAGACTACAAACTAAACTGTAGGCCAATACTTTTCAATTGAAAGGCAAGTCCATCAAACTTTTTAAATTGGTTAACGCACGCACTTGCCTTTCAGCATAGACAATTACTGACATTTTGTACACAGCATATACACATGTAAATATACATATACAGAATTATATACGTGCATAGTAAACACTTATATGGTGCTGGAATTGGTGAGACTTAATGTGTGCATTGGATTCTCAGGCAAATAATTTTTCAATTTTGGTTATACTAATTCGGGGGCATACATAACGATAGATGGAGCATTATTCCCTGCAATTAGGGTAGTTTAGCTTAAATTTAAAAATTTTATTTAAATACATATTTATACTAAGCACCATGGCCATGAAGCATCACGTTGAGGGCCACCACGTAATGCCACCAATAGGGTAGTTATCAAATTGAGTCTCGCTGGAATATTGGTTCCCTACTGGTAGGTTACAACACACAAGCGAGTTGCTGGTGTTAAAAACATAGACTAAGTTTTAAATTTAAATGTAGGAGTGAAAATGTTTATAATTCAAATAAATTATATATGTATCATTCTTTACCTTTTAGTTAGCATTTAATCTAATACACGTAAAGCCGCACAGTGGGCTAGAATCGAAAAAAGCAGGACAAAAACAGAAGAGCGGATTTTTGGAGCTATTTGGATAACTTTCAGTGTCATCAAAATTCATTTGGTTGAAAACTGTCGGATATGGGGTGCAAGAATGGAAACATTTTCCTTTAGGCTTTTAGTTACTAACAAGGAAAAACAAAAGAAAAAGAAAATAAGATTAGAGAATAACCCGCAAACAGCGGGTTATTTCCTACAGATTTGGGATAGTGTAGGAGTGTGATGCAGGGTTGCATACTGTAAATTTTATCAAGTTTCAATCAATTATTGCAACAAAACTAAGTCTCATATACATGAACGCCATTTACATTTTCATTACTCCATTTCCTTCATCACCAAAACAATTTTTATCAAAATCCCCAGTCAAAAGTGAGTCTCCCCTTGTAAAACCGAGATTTATGGCAAAATTTGGTCAACTTTGACCCCCTGAATAATTAAAAGTATCAATGAAAATGACTTGCATGCAAAATTTATTCAGCCATAACAGTGCTAAGTTTCAATGTCGGCACTCAAAAAACCACTTTCCTATTTTGTCCTGCATTTTTTGATTCTAGCTTACTCAGCGGCGCAATGTGTATGAGAAAAATACTAACTAAAAGGTAAAGAATGCTTGGAAGGTAAGAAGATGAAATTTAATCGCAAAGAGATAAGTAAAATAATTTCCTAAAAATTTAGAGATCTAAATTGTAATCCAAGTGTAAGGCACGGTTGCTTAACTCACAAGGAGACTACATAGTGTCGGCAGCAAATTTTTTTGATGAAAATCGGTCAGTTGATAGATCTCGAGTTAAGATTCAATAATTACCCACATTTAGGCGTTTATGAGTGATAGTTTCCCTGAAAATAGACTTTGAAGATTAAGCTATGGTTACATTTTTATCATTAAGTTAAAGATAACACATGCTGTCAGAGTGTAGTTTGATGTAGTGGTACCGCGTTCGATTATCAATATTTTGGACTGGGTTTGATCCCGAAAATGAGAATTTTTTTTCCATTTTTTCTTTGCTTATTTCAATCCTTATATTCATCCATCTCTCTTTTTTTCTATTTGTGACTTTCTTACGCTTTTACCAAAACTTTGGGAAATTTTCTCCCCTGCGAGGCTCTGGCTTCATCAATTACGTGCAGATACTTCAGTCCTATGCTTAAGGGCACTGAATTCTAAACATCTGAAATTTGACAAATTACAATACAAGAAAAATACGTGCCGAGGACATTTCCATATCCAGTAAATTCTACAATCTAACGGTAGTTTGCAGGCAAATTTTATGGCACTACCTGCTATTACCAATAGCTATTCCCTGTTCGAAAGCTGTGGAGGAGATGAAGTCGCCGTAGATTAGTTGTTTGCCGTCTTTCGGAAGTATCGGAGCTCTTCTGCTACAACTGCTCTTCTTAAGTCTTCAGTTTGAGGATCCGGCGTTCAATCAATTTCAAAAGAAGTAAGTATCTGAATACATCTAATATATATTTAATGCTGCTAATTATGCAAGGATATAATGGATATTCATTGAAATTTAATTAATTAATGGATCTACATGGTGAATTTCAGTCAACTGGAATGGATTCTCGTCCAGGAACGTCTGCGGAAAGGCCCTCTTCGCCTGATGGCAATATTGAGGCGAAAAAACAGCTGATTGCAGATGCCTTTCATCTCTGTGGCAAGCTTCTACAAGAAAGCGGTCATATTTCGGAGGGAGTAAGTGTAGTAATCTCTGAAAATGCTTTTGCTGTCGGACGGTAAATTTTCGAAAGAATCTTGACAATGATGGACGAAATGTTTTAGGACGCTGATAATGACCTTGTTGGAGAGAATGAGTTGGATGCGACGGAAGGATCATATTCGGAAGCATCCTCTACGACAGAGGAAGACGAGTTCTGCGGCAAGACTTCTCGACATTAAAATTAAAGCCATTATGGCAAAAATGCATCCAAACTGGTCCTGGATCACTCTGTGCCTGTGTAACGCGACGGATAAAAAAGCTTTCAAATATGGCAGAAGGATATTGAAGCTGGCGGAACGAAGAAGGACAAATGGGAAATGATTAAAAGATGGACATATGACCGTTTCTGCGAGGTAAGAGCTAACAGAGAGTTTGTTACCACCAGAATGCTTCAGAAGTGGGCGTTGGCAGGAGCATTTCAGTTACTCAATGACAGTTTTAAATTTGAAGCATGAGTGTCGTGGGCTAATAAATTCAAGAGCAAGTTTAAGATTAGGCAAAGGAAAGTGGATAGTGAAGATATTTTAAAATCAGCGATTATGTTCCAGGAGCAGTGTATTAAACTGATTTAAACCAATCTATTACCAATAGCTGCTTCTGCAGCTATTGGTAATAGCAGGTAGTGCCATAAAATTTGCCTGCAAACTACCGTTAGACCGTAGAATTTACCAGATGTGGAAATGTCCTCGGCACGTTTTTTTGCTTGAATTTCAATTTGTCAAATTTCAGATGTTTAGAATTCAGTGCCCACAAGCATAGGACTGAAGTATTTGCACGTAATTGATGAAGCGAGAGCCTCGCAGGGGAGAAAAATCGCTTAACCAGTGACGTGTGGTCTGAGAGACCGCAGCGATTTTTTAATTGTGAATAAAAAATATATTTGATTTTTAACAAATCTGTAATTTATGGTACAATGGCCCGCAAAAGTATCTTAAATTTTTCAGATTTTAGTTTCGAGTTTTTCTGAGTTTTATGTTTTGCTTGAAATATAAGATTAGGGATACATAATTCAAGAAAAGGGTTCTGCCGCATATCTTGCAACACCGCCGCTCCGCCTTAAATACCGTTAGGGCTCCTTTGCACGCTGCCCTTGCTCCTTGCGAGGTCGCGACGACCTACTGTTTAGAACTATCGCAGCCCAAGGAACCCTTACGTTTTCGACCCGACGGTTTCTATTATCGGTGGGGGCCAATGAACTAAATGCCCTAAGCTTTTGAGAGCTTTTAACAATGCAATACAAAAGTGAGTTGAAGGAGAATATCTGCCGTTATGCTTTTTGCGGCACTAGCAAGATTGGGAAACGAAATGAATTAAGTTGAGCTATTTCTTTAGAAATCGATGGAAATAAACGCCCAAAAAGGCCGTAGGTTCAATTTTTTAGGTTATGATATTATATCGACTCAATATTCCGGCAAATCAATTAACTTACGGCTATTGGAGGACAGTCATTAATCTTAGTTAAGTCAGATATTCTGAGTTAAAATTATTCGCGTAAGTTTCTTATCACAGGTTAGGCTATAGGCTAAGTCTGTTTCATAAACTGCTAAAATTAATTACAAAATATGTGAAACAAAACGAACACAAAGAAGACAACTCTTGTAGAATGACACTTTATTAATAAACATTGGAAAGAGAATTTGTTAGTGGGAAAAATCTTCGCAGCTGAAGGCTGATGAAGAAAAAACCCACTATGCAGGAAAATACCCACACAAGTAGGGGGGTGAAAAAGACCCGCAAAAACGCAGGCTATATAAACATTGAAATGATGAAAAAAATATACTTAATAATATATATTAATCCTTAAGCTAACATACAAAAATTTAAAAAGATATTTTCCTAAATAATTCCTAATAATATTAATAAAATAAATAATCTCCTTTACTGCTGCACGTTTGGCTTCCAGCCCATGGAAACGCTGTCTCCGGCGGACAGTATCATGGCTGATATTCAGTCCAACAGCATGTCTAGTTGAAAATTATAGAGAATACATTTCCATAATATATACCACGAAGAGGGAATAAACCCACTGACATATGATGCAGTAAATAAATACGTCGTTTTGTTACCTCGCCTCCTCTGCTGTTGAAAATGGATTCAGCAGTATGTGATCGACAATACGCCGATCCTCTTCCTCAGTTGTGACTCTTGGCCTCCCTGAGACCTCCTTACGATCGACGGATAGAGTTTCCTCCCACCTTTTCTTATATGCATAAACGGTTACATATGAAACACCAAATTCTAGCGCTATCTCCTAAACTGGTGTTTTAGCAATTAGCATGCCTACTATTTGATTAGGTTTTCTTGGACTTAGCTGAAGCATGAGTGTATGTATTCGGAAGTGTGTTATTATTTTGCCACCTGGTGATGTAGCGACGCTACGAAACATGGGTCATGTTATTCGGATAATAAATTAGTGGTGTAGTAAAAGTTTGTTTATCATGAATTTTTTTTCTTAGCAATATCAGCGCACTTCGGACAAAACAAGAAGAATCAGATTTATGCTGCACCAACATGTCAACATTTGAGGATTTAACTCTCTATCAAAACTCTAAGACGTTATAAAATATTTCACTGAATTATATTCACTACCCTAACCTCACGAAAAAATATGAAGAGAAAACACAGCGACACTGACCTTCGTCCTTTGCAGATGGAGAAGAACTAAATTTCAGAACGGCTATTCCCCTTTTGAAAAGACACGCTAAAATCGAAATCCTAATCCAAGAGCGCAAGTGAGCCTCAAACCGTTCCTTTCCTCAAATTCATACAGGACACAAAAATCCACAGGAGATTTGCTGGGTTTTTCCAAACCCTTCCATTTCAGAGAGAGAACCTACGCAGTGGGGGGGCATAGGCGGCTAGGACTTCGCCTACAAGAATGTCGGAAGCGTGCCATATTTGATGCCTATAGAAATGCCCTTTTGGGAAAAGGAGAAAGTGAAACAAAGAATACCTGAGAATCCCCCTGAACCCCTGCTATGAAGATGTCCCTCTTGTTCTCTGCACGAGGTATTGTCTAACGCGGAAATAGTAGCCCCACAGGTGAAGGATATAATGAGAAGAAGACAATACCTTCGCTCTGTGTACCCCAGCAGATCCTCCGCAGAGCTTCCTTGTGTCTTGGATGGAATTTATTATCTTACTCAACTTACCGATCTTGATTACAAGCAATGCTTCGTTAATGATGCCCGTTAATCTTATTTGGTAAAAAGTTATTTACACATGGTGTATGTGATTTTAGCAGTCGATAAAACATACGTCGCTTATGTAATTCATCCTGAGAAAAGAACCGTAAATAGTTAGTTCCCAACGGCTACGATAGCTCACAAGTATCGACTGTTCAATCATCGGTTTGTTGCTAGACCAGTAAAAATATGTCCAATTTAAAATACATTGGAGGTATTTTTTTTACGGAGAAATTACCTGTAAGATATTGCGTTCGCGCTTTTATATCGATAGATATCCGTATAGTTAAGAAAAGCATTAAAATGTTTCCTTAACTATCCTGCATTCGACACCAGGGCACACAAGATATTCTCCTTTATAGGAGAATATCTTGCGTGTTGTGAATATATAGGAAAAAGAGGGCGTAGGTTGTGACCTTACATTTCGCACATAGAATATTATCATCTTATTTTATATGGATGAAATTTAACCCAAAACGTCTTGAGGTTGATGCCAGGTTTATCCCGATTTTTCCGTTATGTATACATTGTAGAAATTTTAAAAGTAATTGTGAACTCTTAACCGATGAGATACACGATTATTTAGCATGGTGATGATTAGTTTCTAGGCTTTTTACTCAAAATGACTTGCTCAAAAATACCTTTCGATTAGCATACCTTACTCGTTTATAACTAATAGATATAATCCCTTCCTCGGATATATATATGCATACATCTATCTATTATGTGTCGACGCTTTTCCTGATTCACTAATTCATATATGTAGGAAGATACAAATTCAGGGGCCAAACTTCTGGAAGGATTGGGCAGCTTATATTTTTGTAAATGGCCCAAATTCATATCCCCAGGAAAAATCAGATATCCTTCCTAACTGTCATGGGTTCGAAATTAGATGCCCCTAAATCACAAATTTTCCCGTTAGATTGCATTGCGCCAACTATTACATAAAAAATACTTTCCGGAAAGACATAGAATTCAAAAGCAAGGTGCCTAGAGATATATAGAGATTGGGTTTCTTATTGACTACATCTCTAAGCACCTTGAAGTATATATTTACACCAGTCTAAATTAGAAATCAGGGTCATTTTCGAAAAACTCTTTAGAAGATTCAATAGATAATTTTTTCATCTGTTGGAGTCCTGAATTTCAATTCTTTGTCATTCCGGGAATTTTTTTAAATCTCTAAATTCGGTGTAATATGTGACAGATAAAAATGCATTGCGCCAATTTTTGGGATAAAAAGAAATATTTTTGCTAAGAAATAGAACTCAAATTAAAGGAGCTAAGAGTAATTTTTCAGATCTAACAGAAACAGTAGAAACTATTGCATTAAGGATTCATGGTTCGATATCAGGCCGGTGCAAAACTCTCCTGTTAAAAATAAAGATATAGAGGTGCCACGTTGATGAATATTTATACTATGTTATATAAAAAAATAATTTTTAACCATAGTTATCTTAGGTTCAAACCAGGCCACGCCAAACGATCTCCTATAACAAATAAATGGGAAATTAAGCATTATTAAGTAGTTAATTAAATTATAGTATTAAAAAGTAGTTAAAGACCTGATTCATATTTCATATTAATTTTGCACTTAGCTGAAAATTCATCTTCTTCAATGTTATTTGCAAGGATATATTTCAAAAGGTCCTGGATTGAGAAATTCGGAAATTAAATTTTCGTTTATTACCGCTAAGATGTATGACTGCTCTCCATGCTGATGACCAATTACTATATTTTTACAAAAACTTTAACTTTTGCTTGCAGAATGTAAGCAGCATTTTTACTAGTGTTTTCAAGCTGAAGTTGTGGTAAAAATACGTATTCGACGGCTTTTAGTCCAAGCGTGACAGGTATGAAGAGTTCCTGGGGCTCGATTTAAGAAGAACATGAATAGGAACCTTGTATTTATGCCAGCAGGAAGGATTGCGTTCCTCTTGTTTCATTGAGGGATAAGAGGCTCAAGCCTAGGTAACGGTACTAGGCTACGGCGGTGTTGCAAGATTTGCGCCCGAACCCTTTTCTTAAATAATGTATCCCTAATCTTATATTTCATGCAAAACATAAAACTCGAAACTAAAATCTGAAAAATTTAAGATATTTTTGTGGGCGTTTGTACCTTCTTAGATACCTTTACGTAGTATAAAGAATGCTTCGAATTTCTTATACCTTACTTGTATTTCTATTAAGTTGCGATTAAATTTCATGCGCGGTCTGAGAGACCGCACGTCACTAATTTGGAAAAACTCTATTCGTAATATGGATGAATATTATTACGGAGGCTTACAAAATTCAACTTTATTTATTACATTTGTTTCTTTATCATTACTATTTGAAAAGCATAAATTAGGCAAAATATATGGATTTTATGATAGTAAGCTAATGTTGAGGTCGTCCTAAAGAATACTGATTGTTTTGGTTATTTTATAATATCAACTCCAACAATAAAAAAATGTTTAGAAAAATATTAAATCATACTTGCATTAAAACACCGTATGTGTATGGAACCGAATTTTTCGTCTTTATATTTCGCTGTGATTCTGACCCTAGAATGTCACTTACTACGGTTGCGACCGAAGTGGCGGTAAACTCAGAATAATGAAATCCTGCGAAGATCTTTGTTGCCACTACTCATTTGTGCCTGGGATGAATGACCTTTAGTGAAGAATGTTGTCAGCGGAATATGGACCCCCAATGGAAAGGGTGGAGTGATCCTGGAGAAATTCCAAGGCGAATCTTCGAGCAGTTCATTTTTCACGGAAAATGTAATATTGAACGTTTGCATAATCCATGAAAAACACAATAAATGAAATATTTTTCAAGAACGTTTTATCAATTATCATCCCAAAAATACATTAAAGGCTTTGCTACAAAAATAGCCACCTGATTCTTAATATGTGACATTATTTAAAAAGGATATGTTTTTTCATTCAAATTTTTGACTATCTTCGTACAATGATTAATAATTGTAATTTTGTTCATATTAACATAAAATTAAATTTGAATTTAAATTATTGAATAACTAATTAGTTTATTAAGACTTTTAAATTTTTTTAAAATGTGTTATTTAGTAAGTTTAAATATATTTAAAAAATTGCGGTCTCCCAGACCGCACGTCACTGGTAGTGTGACAAAAATTGCACGTCACTGGTTAAGGGTTAAATAAAAATTCCCAAAGTTTTGGTAAAAGCATAGGAGAGTCACAAATAGGAAAAGAGAGATGGATGAATATAAGGATTGAAATAAGCAAAGAAAAAATGGAAAAAAAATTCTCATTTTCGGGATCGAACCAGAGCCCAAATATTGCTAATCGAACGCGGTACCGCTACACCAAACTACACTCTGACAACATGTGTTATCTTTAACTTTATGATAAAAATGTAACCATAGCTTAATTTTCAAAGTCTATTTTCAGGGAAACTATCACTCATAAACGCCTAAATGTGGGTAATTATTGAATCTTAACTCGAGATCTATCAACTGACCGATTTTCATCAAAAAAATTGCTGCTGACACTATGTAGTCTCCTTGTCAGATTTTCAGTTGCTATTTTTTTCCTAAAGAAAGGCCCATTGAGTTAAACGGTTAGACACATGTCCACTATTCTTAAGCTAAGAATTTGCCCTAAAAGTTTTGTTTGAATCCGCTTCCCACAAACCTGGTGTTCCTCTTGTTAGTACAATAAACTACCACTGAATTATACATTTCAGAGTATATAACAAATAAGTTAACATATATTCTTAATAAAGTGAGGCGGCTGCTGATGGTTGTGTTATAACGTACACAAAATTTTGATGGGTTTTGGAGTTTTTTGTGTCCATTATATTTTCTTACAGAAAAATTAGATGATATCCCTAAACTTTAAACTTAATCAACAGATTGAGAATTTTTCTAGCTTTAATACAACAATGAAAATGAACTCATATAACTTGGAATTTAAGGAAAACCCACTTGAATTTCCTTTTGTGGAAGAAGCAAGCAAGACCTTCATTGACCTTCCCTTTCCTCTGATATAATCCTTCATATCCAAGTGAAGAGAGCACTGTAGTGAGGTCAAACTCAAACACTTTGGCATCTACCTCCTGCAGGCACATCAAGTCTGCATTGTATCCTAACAGAAAAAAAACATGTATCAAAAGAAATGAATCAACTCTAAATGGGTCTAATGGAACAAGAAAACATCACTGTTTTTGGACTAAAAATCGAATAGACTTTGAGGCTTTCCTTTACAATGGCCTGTGGTTACATTAGAACCTGTCGTTTTAAAGAGCTATTCTTTACCTTTTAAATGATGCACTTTGGGAGTCAATATCATTTTCCCACTTAACCGAAGTTGGTATAAAACCAATCAAAACATACTAAATTTGCAGAAATTCTTGACTCGGTTATGTTTACGCTATCAATGATCAACTACTATGTCTCACATTAAATCCAAACTTAAATAGCAAAAGTGTGGTATTTAGGGCTTCTCCATGGTTTTATGATCCGATTGATTTACATTTGATAAGCATCTCAATTAAAAATTGATTTCCTCCCACACATTTTATTCTGTGCAGTTGGAATTTTTACTATAATTTAGAAAAAAGCGAGAGTAATTTTATCAAACTGTATCGGAAGGGGAGGCACAAGGAGGTCTATTTTGATGAGCCCACTCTACCACAGCCAGAGGAACCTCTCAAAGGATTAACTATTTTTGGCCCAAAAATAGATCTAAATGACCATAAGCTAAAAAAATTATGAAATTAAACTTATGTTTATGCAAACTTCTTAAGATTCACTGTGAAGTTCATCAAAATTTTGCAAACCTAATTTGTATTCATTAGGAAAAGCCGTAGTTATTAAATTATATTAAATAATGATAAAAATCTTGACAATGCATCATACGGTAAAGTCACATTTTTAAAATATCCTTCCAAATGAGTTAATATAAATTACATAGCAACTTATGTGATAAAATGGACTGCCACAGATTTTGGGCAATTAAAGTACAGTGTACATCTTTCTGTGAAGCTTTTTATTAGTAATAGAACTTCTTCCTGTTCAAATTGTCAAAGAAGTCCTTCCCTAGCACCACTTTCACTTTCTAATCTGGTATAATGAAATAAAAATTGAATTGATTGTATATCAGCATAAAATCTCAATTTTATTGTCATTATAACAAAGTTAACAAGTTTTATTGATAGACACTGGCAAGACTTTGTGGCAGGAAGCCATAATGAACTGACAAAATGAATACAAAATGCCGTAGCACAGAATCATGACGACACAATGCCTTGAAACCTTTATGTATTTACATGGTCACCTAATAAATCCTTCTGTGGTACAAGTAAATGTTTTGTATTAATTTTGTTAGTTTGTAAGCAAGTTACCTTCATTTTGCAAAGGATATTCCACCAAACAAAACAAACTTGTCTCTTGTCCTTATGGCCACAATCTCACATTTTTGAATTCATACTCTTTATAATTAAAGTAAGATTGTATGGAGATTGTGAAGAAGGGAATGAGGGCTACTGAGGTTCTACATGCCTAGGATTTTCCTAGGCAGGTAGAACACTACTTTAAAACATCTTATTTCCTCACGGATGGAAAATTCAACGAACAACAAAGAGAGTGGTCTTCGCTGTAGTAGGTTCTTTTTCCACTTTCTTTTCTGATCGAAATGTACCCAGAAAAAGTGGCCCTCCCAAATGGACGTTACTAAATTCTTTTCAATATCAAAAAATATCTTCTGTGAGAATTTTTTCCTCAAATTTAGACAATTTCCTCAAATAACCATATGTTTGCATAAAAAGATGACATTTGCAACAAACACTGATAATCGAGCCTCAATACCACTCTGGGGGTGGCTGAGATGCCTTCCATGGGACCAGGAGGCAAATTCAGTCAAATTAAGTTGTTTTTTAGCACCTTCCAGCCTCGTCAATTTCTTCACATGGTGGCTTGTAGCAGTAGCAAAGCATTGCTGTTTTGCAACTACAGTAGAAGTCCGTTATGACGGCATATAACGAGAGTAGCTTTATAGCGAGTGATTTTTTGGCCGTCGTGCATCTCACCGCGAAAAGGAGTTACGTCTGTTAAAATGAATAGTCATCTCTGAAGTATCGATATAATGAGTGCCATCTTTCTATGTTTGTCTTGCAAGAGGCATATCTCGGAATCCTCAATTGACGTGAGAGATGAAGTCCGACAAGCCAACGGTAATCTGAGGTGCGTAATCTTTTCAAAGATTAGAATAAATTAAATGCATAAATTATCGTCACGTAATTCATGCATTTGTTTTCCATAAGTCGCCTCACCCTTCCTCGGCAAAGATGCTTCAAGGAGCTTTGATTAGAAACTTCTCCCCTTTGTCCTCCTGACCTCGTCTCTCGTTTCTTTTCAGCGACAACCCCTCTAGTCAGTACCGGAATTTTTAACCGAGTTCCCATCGTATTGGGATGCACCTGTAGGATTTGTTTTCATCAGAGCACCAAATAGGGTCCATTATTTGTTGACAATTATAGAGCTGTAATCTAAGACATTTTATAGAAGAGGATGCAGTTTCGTTATGATGGACGAATCAATAAAATAATGTGTTAACTCGAAAATAATACGCCATGGTAAGCAATGGGCACCCCTAAATTTGAGCGTTGGACATTGCAAAATAATTTGCCCCTCGAATGTAATGCACACCTTGAGATATGTGGTCACGCCATTTGCTGCACTTTATACGTCTGCACCATAAGCTAATATATGCATGTATCTGTACGCGTATACACTGTGTACGAAATGCCGGTAGTCGTTTATGCTGAAAGTCTTATTGAGTGCCAATTCAAAATTTATTTTAAAAGTTTGATGGGCAAATCCTTTTTCAATTAAAAACTATCAACCTACAGCTTCGTATATAGTGCAAACATTGATAGCGGATTGGTGGAATGTTCGATGAGTTATATGGATCCAGGGTGAGCCGAAGATACAGCCGGCCCGCACTATGGTACATGCCAACGAGTAGTACAGTACCCGAATCTAGTGTACCATTAATTCTAACATGCACCCCAAATTTTTAAAATAAAGACCCAAAAGGGCGTGCGTTATTGTAGAATAAATATGGTATTTTTGATGCAAATGTCTTCTTTTATGCATTACAAAGCAGTAGTGTAAGGATTCAAAACCCTACCATTCCATTCTACCGCTCTCCCTGCTCTTGGTTTTAAGAGGACATTTAGCTTTAGAAATCGGCTATAACGAGTATGCGTTATAACAAATACTTGCAATCAATGCAAAATGGGAAGACTTCTGTTGGTTTCTGAGTGGTAATACTATTGAGGATAGCTGGATAGAATTTCTCCGAATATTAAGAAAAATATTAGAGAAGGCTTAGATAAGTTTGTCCCAATTAAAACCGTTGGAGAGCTTAAGAATCAGCATTGAAAGAAACCTAAGTTGCGAGCATTGCATAGGAAGCAAAGGATTTTACACACACGGATGAAGAAGCTAGATTCGGAGTAGACTTTGATCTTGAGAGGAAAAAATATGTGAAGGTGCAAAGTTTAAGGATGAATCGCAGAATGATTTTCTGGAATATAGATCTACAAGACTTTTAGAGTCTTTAGGAGGCGACCAGAAGGAATTTTGGTCATATGTCCAAGAATCTCGAGGAGGTCAGTCTTCAGTACTCAGCCTTGTTACTGATGAGGGTTTAACAATTACCAAATCAGTAGGAAAAGTGATTGATTAATTGACACTACCAGGAAAGCTTTACTTTGGACAATGGATGGGAACCAATCAACATGTCGGTGGATGGAATAGGAAAGTTGTTGAGACAAGTAGACAAGAAGAAAGTGCCAGGACCAGAAGGTATACCACCACTCGTCATTCAAACACTAGTGAATGAGCTTGCTCCCCTTCTTTTTGTATTCTATAGGAAAACCTTGTGTGGAGGAGAGCGAATATCACTCCGATTCCTAACAAAGGACGTTCTTCGAAACTGGAAAATTACCATCCAATATCTTAAACATTTTTTTTTGTAAGACTATCGAGCACATCATAGAGAGTTCAATACTACGTTTATTAGGGGCAAGCGGGCAATTAATCAATGTCAACACGGTTTCCATAAAGGTAGGTCATGTGATACCCAGTTAGCCCTTTTTCTCTACAATGCAGTTAAAGCAGCTAATAAGGGTATAAGAACAGATAACATATTTCTAGATCTCAGAAAACCTTTTGATTGAGTATCACATGTAAAATGACTTTGATGCGGTCCACAAACATTACCTGTGTACCTAATTGAATTTGAGGAAATCCCTTGGAGCTTGTAGTGCATCATAAATACCAAGGAATCAGTACAAATTTTTCCTTCAAAGAGCATATCCAAAGTGTAATAAGAAAGGTAAATGGGATGCAAAGGTTAGCCAGTAGAGTTCTGAGGGGATGTTCATCGAGAGTAAAAGAAACAGCGTACTTTTCCCTGATTTGACCTCTACTTGAGTATTGCTGTGCGATTTGGGATCCTCACGAAGTAGGATTAATTTCCGATCTTGAGATGGTTCAACGTAGAGCAGCAAGGTTTGCAAAGGGAGATTTCAGATTCGACAGCAGTGTTTCGGATATGATAGAATCCCTCGGATGGAACTCTATTAGTGATAGAAGACTTGAGTATGGATGGAAGCTTTTTGATAAATTTATCAATACCAATTTCGGGGAGCAGATAGCTGATATTGCTATACCAGTTATAAATTTTGCGATCTTTGGGAGGAAACAAAATAGCGATACAGGGAAGTGGTTGCCAGGACAGGCAGATATGGTAGTTTTCCTGCTAAGTATCAGTGAAGCTAATAGCTCCCAAGATTAGATAGGATGATTGCGCTTTAGACCTCCTGCCACTGGCGGATTGCAGGGTTTAAATGTAAATCTCACTAAGAAATATCCAAAACATCATGCCTCTCAAGGCATCTGTTTTTCATACTTTCTTACAGAAAAACATGAATAACAACCATGAAATAAAATAAGGATCGCATAAGCTCAATGCATTTACTTGAGGAAAGCACAAGATCTATCATAATATTGGATTACAGCTTTGAACCACCTTGAAAGGCTTAAAATATAATTCTACATTACCGCTACATATTCATTACGAGTAAAATGTAGCTTGCATACTGCAAGAACATAGTTAACACTAATTTTAAGTCGGCATCATATAGAGTGAGTCCTCAAAAGAAAAAAAAAGGATTGTAATTATTCTTATATATAAATATTTCACGAATGTAATGGGCTCTCTGGATTTGAACCAAGGACTATCTAGGAAATCTAAAACATCTTTTTGAAATGTATCTTTGATCTCTATCTATATGCCGAATTTCAAGTTTCAATATTATTGGGAAAGGTTCAAAATAATTCTTAAAAATCGGATCAGTTACTGATTGTAGAGATGCCTGGTGTCGAACCCAGGACATATTGCAGCTGTGAATGCACAGAATGACCTGTAGTACTTGATCTTATTTCGTACAAAGTTTGAAGTAGATATCATGCCGGGAAGTACCTAACATTTGTTTCCGTTATCTACATAAGAAATGCATTGAGGAATGTAAATGGCACTCTGGGGTCAAACCAAGGACCATCAGCGTATATGTAAAATTTAATTATGAAACATATTTAGGATATCTAACCCCATGCCGAATTTCAAGTTTCCATGCCATCGGGAACGGGTCAAAAAAAATCTTAAAATCCACACAATGCATTTTAAACGGCCAATTTTTGCACCGACCTAGCATCGAACCATGGACCATATTCGGTGATGTCTTTCTGATTTTCGTTGGATATGCACGGCTTCTAGCGATCCCTCGAATTTCAACTCTCTACATTTCCGGGAATTGACACAAAAGATTTTTCGAAAATCCCCACCATGTATTCTTATGGAGAAAATCGGGACTTTGGGGCCTTCTGGATTCGAACCCATGACACCGAGGTTCAATGTCGGCTTTTTCCTGGAGGTTACACGTCATGGCCATAACGTCGTAAAAATTTCAAGTCGGTGGCACTTGTGGAACATGGTTAGAATTTTGATTCCTTATGAATGAATGTATATATAGGTATATCCGGAGAAGCGTCTATTTATAATAGATGAGAAAATTTGGAGAGATGGGCTTTGAAGCCTGAACCATTCTGGGGAATATCTTGAAAAATTTTGTAATGGAAGAACCAAATTTAACGATATCTAAATTTTCAATTTCATGTTCTTTCAGAAAGTTCCTTAACACATTCAACCTAGCATAGTCAAGCTACCACACAGAATAATGTAATAGTGATCCACATCAGTATGCATTTAAGAGTTTCCTATACAATCTTCAAGGGAATATAATAATAATTGAACCCAAATTTTGAAAGTTTGACCAAATTTCAATTACGTATGTTCGATATCCATACACATGCTATGTGAGTTGAGGAAAATATCACTTATTAAAGAACTACTTTTTGTGTACTCTACAATGTTGTTGCTATACATACCAATCAGTTCTTTGAGTAGGAGCTGCTTTCTATAATTTACAGCCAAAGCATAAGGAGGGCAATAAGGATAAAGAACATTTCTTGAGAAGTCAGAATCTGCATACGTATCAGCTAGTAGGTAGTAAGATACCACTCGAAACCTGGAATAAAATTTAAAATATTTAGATTATCTAGATTATATAATATAATAATATATAAGATTATTGGTGGTACAGCGGTTAAAGCATTCACGCAGGCTGGGGTTCAATCCCAAGGCATGACAATTTGGCATTTCAGACAAGTTGACTCAGCCTGTAATTGTGTGCCAGAGATGTAAGTAAGTAAGTGGTAGATGCCTAGTGCTGGCCACGTTCGCTTCATTCATACTGTTGGGGTAAGTATTGGCAGCCTTAACCTACTAACTCCCGAAGGTGTTGACACACAATGAAACGAGATTACAATTACAAGATTATCTATGAAATTTATTTAATATAGTGATGCATTTGTAAGTGTATAACCTTAAAGTCATAAATTACGTATTTATACAGATATAATTAAATTATTAAATGATATATGTCTATTATTTACAACAATATGGTAATAATAAAGAAGAAAGCACTTATCCCATTGTAATTTATTGCATGACCATGATTTCGACCCCTTAGAACATCATCGAGCGTCATATCCAACACGGTATATATAAAAGTAGGGAGAGAGTGAGCATCTCTGGAAGGTTGGGGGAAAGGAGGAGGTGAACAGAGAGACGCAAAGAGGATGGATTGTCATTGGTGGTGAGGTTATGGAAAGGCATTTAAAAAATCTCCAGTTTTTCGAAGGAATTCAAACACTATCCTTTCTTTGGGAAAAGCAGAAATTTCATATTCCATGAGCAATGATGGCTGTTCTTGAGGAGATGGCCATTTGGGACACTTCCAGGTTGTTCCGGAAATAGTTAAAATCTTACTCAAGTAATACAGTCTTAAATTGTTACAAGATATGTATGCCCTTAACCACATCTTGGTATATAACTAATTGGCATATGAAATGAGATAGTGTAAGCTACAGACATTGAACAGTAATAAACAAATTACTACGTACTAACAAATTCCTAAAAATATTTTGACACACAAATTGAGATTATACTTTGAAGATAAACTTGAAGTAAGGAATAAATATTATATATAATGTACACATTTTAGGTGGTTGTATGCATAATATTTTTCCTTGGATACTGATGTTTTCTGGCATGCGTAATAATAAGGTAAAATGAAGTGAAGGTCTTGGGCTGGAAAAGGCAGGCAAAGTATTTCATTGAAGAGAATTGGAACACACGAATGGATCAAATCGGAAGGTGTTTGAGATATGGATGAAATGAGGACAAAGTAAGTTCGATTTACAGAGAAAGAAAGTTGTGCGAGCGCAGCAGATAGATGGGCAGTGGGTGAAAGGAGAATTTTTAAGTGAAGAAACTAATACGAAACGTGGGAAATTGCCGAGTCAAATTTTGAAGAACCATAGTCAGGATTGGCATTAGGAAGTCCCATTGCCTCAACTACCTATTTCTCAGGATTTGCTACAACTTGGAAATAACAAAGTAGAGCAACTAGCCTGAGACATTTAAATAGAAGAATAACAATAAATTGTAGCTTTCGTGCAATCCTGACAATTTTCCATAGTAAAAAATGGATTACATAAATATTCACCTTCCTTCTTGGACTCTTTCGGATGTAAATCCATGCCGAGCCTCGAACGGACATACACCTGGTCCTGCTTCCACTACTGTAGGAGAGATAGCCTCTGTTTTTGGTCCTTCTCTGTAAGTCTCTTCATCTGGTCTAACTTTAGTTCTAGGAGTACATACCAACATTAGTCTCGAGCCAATTTCATTGTAAGTAGGAGTGTAAAAAAATCCTTCGCCAATCGGTGACCAGGAAAATTGATTCCTTCCATGTATAATTAAAAGAAACGGGAGTTATTATCTAATTCTATCTTAAAATATATTCTCCGTTCACGAGGGCATAATTATGAGAATAAAATATTGAAAAAACAAGATTTTATACACAACTCACAAGAATAAAATACGAATATACTAATTTTTCAGCTAAAAAAATTTTTTTTATTCAATTTCTTTAAAAACTTAATTCAAAAGAAAATGTCAATAATTTACCATTACTACCAACATCATTATGGATCTGATGAGAATAAATTTATTATTACCGATTATCATCTGCACTTCTAAACCATATAAAACTTGAAAGATCTCGGTCAGCAAATTCAAGCTCTATTTTGCTTGGATATACTGGAAAGCCTGCCAAGATACTATCTGGAAGAACCAATGAGTGCACCCAAGGTGGGTTTACTACAATTTCATACAATTTTTCAGAGACAATCAGCTGCAAGCCAGTTTCGCGGATGATCGCTCCACACTTCGTATCTGAAGGTAACGGAGCACCATCCCGTAACAATTTTACTAATCTGTCATTGTCTATCTGTGAGACACCACACTTTCCCTTTCTCTTCTCTAGGGCTTTCGAAATGTTTGTTGAAATTCGAGAGACAAAATCACCTACAGTTTCCGAAATCGAACGATTAAAATTAAATTGGCGATTAACATGTTTGTATTCAAGATTGAAAGAAAAATTGAAACGGTCAGATCCTTCCTCATACCGCAAGTAAGCGTTTGACATCGTCCCGTGGTACCTAATTATTTGTGAAACACGAGTAAATGTGATTCTGCTAACATAAGTTACGTAAAGATTAGAGAGACTTCTCATTTCCTATCAAAGACAATTCCACATCTCGATTGATTCACACAAATCTGAAAATTAGCAAAGCTATATGCGCTATATGCACACAACTGCAAGGGGGGGATAGTCCATAAGAGGGTAGAAAAAGTAGTGTTTCCGAGCTATTTCACAGGGGCGCTGATCGTCGACTACTATGCGTCCGTAAATACATCGGATTTTGAATATTTAAGATTTATTTTAGGTTTCGTTTCCGATGTAAAATACGGCGAAATAAATAAACACAATTATAATATACTTTGAAGTGAGACATTCATTAAAGTATTTCATTTTACAGCAAGAAAAATACAACTCAATTATGACAGGATTTTAAAATAGAATTACCATAGATTTACAGAATTTCTTTCATGTTCTGAAATTACCTTGCGCACAAAGACTGACAACATCCATAAATTGAGGCGAAAAACAACAAGTCCGACTCATGAAATCACCAAGAAACTTTCAATAAAGTATGGCAACAGTAATTATTGAACTTCTGCATTTTGTCATAAACTGCAACTTACGACAAAAATGGATAAGGAAATTGATTTTATTTCAATTGAGATTTCAACTGAGAAAGGATATGCAGGAGGAAACAAGTGGTAGGGGTCCTAAAAACAAAGAAATTACTAATTTATAGATTTCTTACAGAAGTGGAAATATCATTTCGTAAATAAAAGGAGGAAAGATGTGTTAGGATTGAGGTGGATCTTTCAGGAAGTTAGAGAGCGCACGTCTACACAAACCATACTCTTTATTAGGAACAAATCATAACCGTAAAACGGAAGTACAACACAGTAGAGAACACGGAAACCAAGATGGCTGCCAAAACAAATGAATCACTAATAAGCAGACAAACTATGAACCCTATGAACCAAAGTAAGAATTTAGATTACAAACCCAACACTCCTCCTTAATCTAAATACATCCACACAGTTTACGATACCTAAGAAAAAAAAAGGAACTAAGGCATTGCTACTAAACACCGATCTTTTACAAATTTTTCAACCTTAGATCTACTTAAGGGTTTAGTCAAAATGTCTGCTACCATGTCTTCTGTTTCTTTATATTTAATAACAACTTCTGAAGACAAAACTAGATCCCTTATAAAATGATGCTTAATGTCAATATGCCTTGTTCTGGAATGATTCATTGGCTCACTAGCAATCCTCTGAGCTGACTGGTTATCATTAAACAAAACAATACCCAAGTTTTCACCAGTCAGTTCACACATGAAATTACGCAGATACAGTCCTTCTCGGGCAGCTTGAGTCAAAGCCATAACTCTGCCTCAGTGCTGGATAAGGCAACAGTCTGTTGTTTACGACTCTCCCATGAAACAACACAACCATTCACATTGTACATACAACACAGTAGAGAACACGGAAACCAAGATGGCTGCCAAAACAAATGAATCACTAATAAGCAGACAAACTATGAACCCTATGAACCAAAGTAAGAATTTAGATTACAAACCCAACAAGATGTTCATTCGCTTTAATTGAAAAATTTCTGAAACTCTGTCCCACTTATATGATATCACAATCTTTTCAAGCAAGTCGATACATAAAAATACTCAAAGTAATTCCTATACTGATGAGTGATACAGCTAGGTACCATGAAGTGATAGCTAAAGTAGTTGATTATATAAGTACATTTATTGGATTATACAATTCAAAGGCCACCTTTTATCAATCACATCACACACCCTTCCGTTAAATCACAAAGCAATTGATGTGAAAAGGTTCCTTGTTTGACAATTTTACCAGCTGTGGTGGCCGAGTGGTTAGTGTGCCCACACGTTATTGCTCCAACTCCATGGTCCCAGGTTCAAATCCCGGCTAGTCAGATTTTTCTGGCTAGGGAACGGTTGTGTGTCTTTGTAAACAGTCATAATAATTAAAATGGATTTAATTGGGATGTTCCTGTTTCCATTAGAGAAGTTATTGTTATTATTATTATTTTGATGTTCATGAATTGAATGCCTAGCTGTATGGGATACACATTATCTGGTAACTCAGAAATACCCAGCCTACTGACTGACTATCATAAGAAAAAGGTTAATTGGAACATATAATGCACTCCACCATGAAAAGAGAGTCCTTTGAGAAGTAACTAATCAAAAATTTTAGCAACTCAGATTAGTCTTAATAACCTATATAACTTATTGTGACAAAACTACACTGAAAAATCTGAAGGCATGAGCTCTAAGTATATCGGCTCATTCCTAATGGTCTTTTTTTCCTCATACAAATAGTACAATTTTCTACTCCACAGCCTTCCTTATAAGGTTAGTTGAGCCCTGTGTATTTTTGAGTGGGGTTTAGAGGTAGAAACGGCAAAGGACAAAATTCAAATAAATGACAGGGTGTAGCCCCCTTGCCCAGTGCAATACCATCACTATCAATTTCTTTTTCTTAGCCTTTTAGCAGACGATATCTTGGTTGAACACATGTGTCATCACTTAAATTAAAACTTCGATGTAAATATATTTACCCAGTGTGTTGAACTGCATTGCATTCAAGTTAAAGCATTTATTATCAACTAAGATTGGTTGTACAGTTTGAAGAAGAATACAAGTGGCTCTGGATTGTTTTCAATTAGATATAACATCAGCGGCAAACGCCTTTGGATCATGACTCTCACCGAGAAAAAACCAACAAAATTGCTTTAAGCTCCATATATTTACTTAATACTGCTGAATATTCTATCATAGATATATTTATTAGTTATTAAATGCCTTATCCTCGTTAAAGGAAACATTTTCAACGAATAATCTCCAAAGAAATTGTTAGCTCCATCACTTTTCTTCTTCTTCTGTTTCAACCTTGAGTTGGTTGGCAGCAGACCTCCATTTGTCTTGTTCTCAGCTTTCCGTTTCAGTTTGTAGAATGTTCAGCATTGCATATCTTTCTTGATTTGGCTCACATAGTCTAGTTGGGGTCATCCTCTACAATTTGTACCTTCAAATTTTCCTTCCATTATTCTTTTAACTTGATTATCATGTTGTAGTCAATGACCAATAAGTTTAACTCTCCTGTCTTCAATGATTCTTATTATGCTTCTTTTTACTTCTTGAGCTATTTCAAAGATTTCTTTATTTATTTTCCTTGCTGTCCAGCTTACTTTCAGCATTCTTCTGTAACACGATGCTTCAAAGGATAGTCTTTAGTCTTTTTGTTTCATTCTCCCCTGTAGTCCACGATTCACTTTCATATAGCGCAACACTCCAAATGAAGGTCTTCATAAAGTTTTTCCAAATAGCTCCAAGCAAAATTATTACACAGCCATAGGAACTTTAGGCTATTCAAATTAGAGCGTTTATTATCAATTGAGGTTTGTTCTATAGTTTGTAGAAAAACACAGATTGCTGTGGAATCTTTTAAATTAGAGATAACATAAATGGCAATAAGGTAACCTTGGAACATAAGTAGTACAACGCAAGGGCCTGCCATTTCCTTTTCACCACTCTGTACTTCTGATTTGAGCTTGTGAAAATCTGGAAAGCATGTGGCAGGGATGGGAGAAATGGATATAAGGTTAATTTGCAAACATATTTAACAAAAATATATTTGATTGTTAAGGTTAAAACACCTTATTTCAATCTCTTCAGTTAAAGCACATTGATCATACTTTACTTAGACGTATGTAACTTAACAAAATTTAATTTTCTTATTAAAATTATGTGATTTACTTTATCAAAGGCTTTTGAAATATCAGTACTATATGTATATTGCATCAGTTTAGTTATTGGTATCAAATGCTTCAAGCATATTACGTTGATAATGAGTTAAATTGGCAAGAGTTGATCGCCCTTTCATGAATGAATGCTGCTGTGGTATAATAATATTTCTGGCATAAGTTTGTAGATTTCCATGGGGTTCCGAAATTTTCTTCATGGTTTCAGATTCTCTTCCACTTTTTTGTCTTAGTCAGACGACGTTTCAACCGCATTCCAGCAGTTGTCTTCAGGTCGAATGTATTTCATGTTCGAGAAGGAATAGTTCTCGGGTCTCCAGCCGGGTGCAGGCTTCGGATAAAAGTGACGTTTCGGCCACATCCTTCGTGGCCATCTTCAGGAACGAAGTGCAAGTGCTCGAAGTTGGTCCGCTTATATAGGGGGACTCAGTTCCCCTTTCACTTCTGTGATTGGCTGGCACCAACGCATCGTCTCTCGGCAATCTGTCTGATGATCGGCTGCCACGTTTTGTGTAGGCTGAATCCTTCGTCTCTGTTAAAGTTGTTCTCTTCTAGTTGAATCTCAATCAATTCTTTAATTTTCCGATCCCAGAATGAAGGGGCTTTCCACAGTACTCTCGTCAGAGATCTTTTCTATTTCATGTTCCCTCAGGTTGCCTTTATATACACTGGCTCCCCTTCCACTGCTACTCCGTGATTGGCTCTCTGATTTGTTCTTAGGATTCCTTTCCAACTATTATGAATATAATAACATCCTCTCTGTTCATATTTTCAGGTGTTTTGAATATTTCTATCGCTTCTTTTATTACCCGTGGGTAATATCGTCTCTCTTTTGAAATTATTTTAGCCTCCTTAAATTGGACATCATGCCCCGGTTCGCTCCAGGCGTGCTCTGCGATGGCCGAGAGATTAAATTGTTTGTTTCTCGTTGCTCTTTCGTGCTCCCTTATTTGAGTTTTTAAAGATATGAATGTTTCTCATATATAGGATTTTCCACGGGAGCAAGGGACTCGATAAACGCCTTTATGAAGTTCTTGGGATAGTCTGTCTTTTGCTCCCAGTAGGCAGTCATTTATTTTCTTTATGCAGATACACTTTACTTTGTACAGTTTCTCCTTCCTTGGTGTTAAATAAATTAGTCTTCTTACACATAATAAACTGACAAGATTCTTCTTCCTTCCTTGAGATGAAAGATTTTTTCAAGATGGTAGTGGATGAGACCCTAGATGGAGATGCATAAGTTTGTTGTAAATCAGTAGTGGAAGGTGGAGAGGAGGCAAAAGAGGTTGATGGAATAAGTTCAGGAGATGAGGCAGCCGTCGAAGGAGAAGTGTAAGATTATAAATCAGTAATTGGAGATGAAGAAGAGGCAAAAGAGGTTGATGAAATAGGCTCATGTGAGGAAGAAGGAACATCTAGAATAGATAGGATGACAAAAGTGGAAGAATCTGGTTGTGCTGCTTCAGCTGCAATTGAATGATGAGGTGGAAAAAGAGTGGGCAATGCTGAACGCAGAAGGTGGCCTGACGAAGGAATGTAAAACAATTAATATTGAAATGTTTAATACAAATCCGACAAGAGCCATGGAGCTTCTTCACTTCTATGCCTTCCAACTTTGGATTCTAGCAAAAGTCTTTCCACAGCAAGGCCCTAAAAAGGAATTCTTTGAATGCTTATTACAGATAGATAAGAACAGATAAGCAATACATCAGTACCCAAATAAATTAACACGAAATTACTTAGTAACATAAGAATTACTTAAAAGCAATAAATCTCGGGGAAGCAACTGAAAGTTAATTACTCTTTTTGCAGATGAAGTTTTCTGGCTAGGGCATGGTAGGCATTACTTAATGTAAGGCACTCAATTTCGTTCCAAGTCATTTCCGGCAATAGTGCTACCAAAAAGGTTTTCTTATTAGATGAAGAGACAACACTCCATATATAATCAATATCAGCTCTAGCTTGTATTATTATTATTTATTATTAATGGGAAAAATCCCTTTGCAAAAGCATGAAAAATTTTGTGTACATAAAATATAAAAATGCATACAAAAGTTGACATATTAAACATTAGCATGAAATACACAATAAAGTTGTCTTACATAGTAGTTATTGAACAGTTGTAGCATAAGAATAAATAAAATATAGAATATAGAATAACATGTATCAATAATACAAGTCAAATTATAACAAGTCATCATTAAAAGTATGTATTGAAATCAAACACAAAAATTATCACATTCAAGCAGGCTTGCATAAAACAATCATGGCATGTCAATGAAATACATAAAGTAAATATGAAAGTTTTAAGGCTTTAATTTTGCTAACACATGTATTAAATAAGTCAATATTGTTGTTAACAAAAGTTGAATTCGCAAAACATTGAATTCAAGGTAATGTTAAGTTGTACATGTAATTAGTAGAAAAGCTGTGTATAAAAAAGACGTGTTCAGATTTTGAGGAGTAAAATGGAACTCTAAAAATCAGGACATCTTATCTCACCAGGAATGATTTTATCCAACAAAACTAAGTCAAAGATTGTTCGTCTATTTTGTAGGGTAGATAAGTTTAGAAAGAAAAGGGACTCAGAATAAGAGATATCATTAAATGCATAACCTAATTTGTAGTTAATCAACCTTAAGAAACGATTTTGAGTTTTTTCAATAGCTTTGATACGGACAGAATAATACGGAGACCACACAGGGGAGAAAAACTCCAATATTGGCATAACTAAAGAGCTGTAAAGTATTTTAATCGTATGTATAATGTTAAAATGCCTAGTATTTCTGATGATGAAACCAAGCATTCTCTGAGCTTTACTGATAGGTAAGTTGTAAGTGACTAACATAAAATAATAAAAGAAAATCATCACATGGATGACAAAACTCATTCGTTTCCATGAATAAATACTGTGTATAAGAGTAGATGCAGATGTTTAGAAATAATACCAACAAAAGTAAATATATTAACGAAAATGAGTGAACGTTTTCTAACTCCCAAAAAAGATCTTTCCTTAAGAAATTGAAGATTAAGAATGGAAAATGATACTTCTCATGTTAAAAGATGACAAAATGAAGGCAGCTTTCCATTACTAATTTGAATGCATTAATAACAAAACTGAAGACTAATTTATTACAACGTCAAGTATGTACGTAAATGAAAGTGAAAGACAGTATAGATGGGAAAGATCAAGGTTACTTAATGCTTTCAAAATTTTACGCTAGGCAGAAACGATAGGTATACAGAGTGCTTCCCATTCAAACTGAAAATACAAATCTTTAGAATTCACATGCTTACCTCTCTGCAGTTCGAGGGAAACTAAATTTTTCCATGCCTTTTGCAACACAGCCATTAAAATTACACTTCCTCATCTCCATGACCAAGCCGATTCCAAATTGCAATTCAAGATACTGGCCGACAATCAACATCTATGAAACACAAGTAACTGATGTCACTCTGTTAATGACGTCAATGTAACTAGCATCACTGACGTATTTTCAGAGAAGGAGGGGGAGGCAGAGGGCTTGAATGTAGTATTAGAAGCACGCCCAGCAGTAGATGAAAGGATCTGGTGCTTTCCTGGCATATATCGAGGATGAAGTCTTCTCGGGTTGCCGGGTCGTTGCTTCTGTGTCTCTCGACGTTTCCGTTCCTGTCTCTGGAACCATCTTCAGGAGTGAAGTGATGCAGAATTCGTTGCTCCGGTTTATGTAGGGGAATTTTTGGCTCCTTTCACTTCGGCTGTTGGCTGGTTGGTGTGGCCAACTGGGGCCACCTTCCCCCTCCCTCTCTGTGATTGGCTAATGCCATGGCCAATCCGCTCACTCTTCTCCTTGATCTTCTGGAGTATGGATCTCCACGTCTTGTTAGGGGTATATCTGTTGTCTCGGTTTACATTGTTAGTTTCTATTTCAATTTGTATTGATTCTTTTATGATCCGATCCCAGTATTTAGGGGCACTACAAATGGCTTTTGTTCCATTAAAATTTATCTTGTGGCCTTTTTCCATGGCGTGTTCGGTGATTGCGGATTTTTCTGGCTGCTGGAGGCGAACGTGACATTCATGTTCCTTTAATTGGGTCTCAATAATCCGTCCGGTCTGTCTTAAGTACACTTTCCCACATTCACATGGGACTCGGTAGACCCCTGGCATCTTAAGTCAAATTTTATCATTCACATTAGTTAGGAGATTCAGTAATTTCCTGGGGGGTTTATGGACTGTTCTTATATAAAGTTTTCCTAGGATTCTAGAGATTATTCTTGAAACCGGGCCAGAGTATGGAATGCATGCAATTGCCACTGGTTCTTCCTTACTTTTGGAGGTTTTTTCTTCAATACTGAATTCAGGGAATTCACATCCCTGATTCTATGGCCATTTTGGAGGAATGTCTTGAGATGCTTCAGTTCCTTGTGTAAGGATTCCTCGTCCGAAATGGTGTACGCTCTGTGGGTTAGCGATGGTAGTACCTGATAGATGACTCTGATGGAAGAACTATTCTCTTTCATAAGAGACAATCCGGACCACCCCTGAGCTAAATGGGCAAGCTTGCCCCTTCATGACATCAGGAGCTTCAGACTAAATGTAAAGAGATAGTGGGACTAGGTCTTAGAAGATCCTATGACTGAAGACAACCACTTATAAGGAAATTTTGAGTTGACGGGCGTTCCTCTTGATCCAAGAGGAGTAATACTGATAGAAGCCACTGTTGAAATTGAAGCTAATGGTACACTACAGATCAATAGGCATTCTTTTTGCTGAACCTTTAGAGTTGACCAATGAGCATGAACCCATCTGCTAACTGTTGTTTTCATAACAGGTATCAGCAGAGGACGAGGTAACAGGAAATAGGGAGAAAATTGTGATCACTGATGATAAGAATAGGCTGACTGTGGCTGATGATATTGAAAGAATGATTAGAGATGCAGAGGAGTTTGCTGATGAAGATAGGAAATTGAAATACTGTGTGGAGGTAAGGAAAGAAGGCAAATCTTATGCATACTCTCTCAATTGACAGCTTGGTGACAAAGACAAACTTGGTGCTCCTGGAAAAGTGAGATTAACTATTTGGTTTTGATGAAGCTTTCATGTTTTGGCTATGATTTAGATTATAAAGCTGAATTTATTTAATTGCTTCTCTTAAATGCTCTACATCAGAGTAGTCAACCTTTTTATATCTACCGCTCAACATAATGCAATATCTCTGTGAGTAGTAAAATTTTATAACCATCCAACGGTTCCATAGTTATGGTAACTTATAAAGTCACTGTATGTTCAAAATTTGTGAAGCTGAGTTACAGCAAGTTAAAGCTTATAATAATAATTATTACCAAATACTTTTTCTAAGTTTAGCAGAATATATCTTGTGATGAGGAAAGTCCAAATTCCACAAGAAGTTTTTATTAAAAAACTTTGGCAATCCCTTTCAACTAAGGTCTAGTCATCATCTGGCAACATATACAAAAATTGTGTGCAATATATATGAGGAAAAGAGGTGGAATCATGGGAGAGGTAAGGGTGGGGGGGGAGAAGAAGGTTAGGGTATTTGAGGTAGCAGGTTAACAAGTGACAGCAGGGGGGAGGAATTCGTGAAAAGGTGTACATTAGTGAGTTTGAAATTACTCTTTATATGATAGAGAATTGCCATTTGTTGAAATAAATCTGAGAAAGGCCCATTGGGTAAATAATGGATGAGTTAAGCTTTAAATCAGATGTGTGATTGCCTTCGAGTCGGAGTAATGAGAAATGAGAGGCATTAGAGGAGTTTCTAAAGCATTATATTCTTTTATTCTAGTTTGTAAATGTCTTCCAGTTTACCAAAATAAATAGCTTCACAGTCACTGCAAACCATTTTATAATCTTAATCTATAATCTTATCTTTACTATTGAAAAGGGTTTTGCCTAAGTTGTGGAGGGTAGAGAAAACAGGTTTTTGGTTATAGAGAAGAGCATTGGTATAACTAATGGGACCGATAAAAAGAATTTTCACCCACCTAGGGGGATCATTATTAAGAGTAGGGATCAGCCTCTTCAATATCTGAAGTAAAAGGATTTTTCATCCAGTCATACACCATCAACTCCAAAATATCTTCAAATCTTGTTTCCACTTCCAATTTAACTTTGTCGAGGTGGCTACTGATTCTGTCAATATCCTCTGGAGTTACATTATCTTTCGTAGATGATAATTCAGGAAACTGATTAAATTCTCTCTTCAATAGATAATATATACATTAGTGTTCTACCTCTTGGTAGTTCCATGTGCATACTTTATAGTTAAGTTGATTTTCTAAAATTTTTAAACCATTCACGGAATCACACACAATAGCTTTCTTGTCTGCATACCTTATTGACTTCACTACTTCCCACCCACCTTTACTCCCTTATCTATTTCTTCCCAAGCATCTTTCACCATTTTCCTTCATATACGTTATAAATTGTTGGTTACATAGAACACCCTTGTAACTTAGTTGTTCAAGTTTGTGAAGTTTTTTTTCAACAGTAATTGCCATTTCTTCAATTCGTTCCTTTACTGTGCTACTGCTTAAAGGCAATGTTTTTAAAATTTCAGATATATTGTGATGCATTACCATTGACAAAAATTCTTTAACAGATGGTACTGTTATAGTTTATACAAAGTTGATAAAAATTACAGCATTAATGCTGCATTACTGCAGTATCAAAGGTGCTTAAGTCTGACCTGTCAGTAGAGGTCTGCATGGGCCGAAAATTTCAACCCAAGCCCGGCCCGGCCCGTCCGTTGTTGAGCCCGAGCCCGGCCCGGCCCGAACGTAGGAAAAAATTTTCGAGCCCGAGCCCGGCCCGAACGTAGGAGAAAATTTTCGAGCCCGAGCCCGGCCCGGCCCGAACGTAGAAACAGTACATTTATTTCACTTCTTCAGCAATGCCAAAATATATAGAAACTAGATTAAATGAAAACTAATCAATAATTTCGTATTTTTTTGTCATAGAAGTTTTAATTTATTTTGTAAGTGATTGTACTGAATAAATGATAAATAAAATAAATAATGTTAGCAAGTAAATGATAATTTGTTCTGAAAAAAGGACAGTAATTTCATGTCATGAGGGTCTTTAGCGAAAAAAGTTGTCAAACATATGTCCAGGGGCCTTTTACGAAAAAACATATCACTTGATAAGTATCTACATCGCAGTAATTTACATTGCATGATAAGGCTGGTGGTCGCACAAAGGCTCCGTCATATGCTAATTACATAATAAACACTTATCTGAATAAGTAAATGGCAAGTAGAAGCGTTTCGGTTAATAGATTCTATATTTCTGCTCATGAAATAAAATTCCAATATTAGAAGTATACGTTGCTATAAATAAGGTTAGGTCGCTAGTGACGCTTTAAAATATTGTTCTCCCATCTATCAGGTTGATCTATACTATCTAATCTAACGGTGAAAACCTTAACTATTGATTCAAAAATCACTGTGGCTATCCATGAGAATTTTTTGTTTACAACCTCAAACTTTCCCGGAATATTTCGTTTATTTCATTGCTGTTCTCGCAATTCAAATAAAAAGAAATATTCCACGACTGAAATAAAAGTATTCATTCAATTTCCTTTCTTTTGGTACTTGTCGCGACTTCGTATGACCTCTTTTACTAATTTAATTTTGCAAAATAAACGGACCCAGCATGCGATAAAAAAAAAATTACGTGAAAAACCTCATGGAAAATTATTCATGGGCCCAGGCCCGGCCCGAGCCCGATAGACTGCCTGCTTACCCTGCCCGAACCCGGCCCGAGCCCGAAAGACGTCCTGCTTACCCGGCCCGAGCCCGGCCCATGGGCCGGGCCGGGCTTGGGCCCACGGGCCTAGGCCCGGCCCATGCAGACCTCTACCTGTCAGACCATTACCCGATCATCTCTTGCTTTACATTAATGTCTAATCCCACTGCTATTTTTAGACTAGGCCATTCCTGGTCTTCCTCAAACACCATGACATTCCTCAACCTATCTAAAAATGAGACATGGGCTGATGTCTACTCCTGTGAGGATTTCAACTCAAGCTTTGATTATTTCTATAACAAATTTTTAACTTTCTTTGAATTTTCTTTTCCAGTAACTAGAAGTAAGGTGAAGTCTGCTCCTTGTAATCCATGGATTACCAACAAAATTCGTTACCTCTCCAGCCTCCTGAAAGAGCTTTCACATACTTTTAATTGCACAAATGATCCTGAACTTAAATCTCAGTACAATGATCTCAAAAAACAGTACAGAAAAATCATGTGTGTAGCCAAACATAATTATAATAACTATCGGATCACTTCGGCTAATTCCAAATAGAAAGCCATTTGGAAGATTATAAATAGCTCTAAAAGGAATAACAATCTCACCCACTTTCAGCTCAAGGATGATTCTGGTCATCTTATCACAGACTCTTGTCTGCTTGCCTCTGCATTCAATGATTACTTCTCCACCTCACCGAGCAATACCATCCCCACTAGCCATCTGACTCCCCAACAACATCCTTCTGCTACCTCATTCTTCCTGCATCCCTGCTCTGAATATGAACTTTACTCTATCATATTCAATTCTTGATCAAAATTCTGTGCTGGTACTGACGAAATTCCTTTCCACTTAATCCATCTGTCATATGAATACTTTAAATCTCCTCTTCTTTTTCTAATCAATTCATCTCTGCAGCCTTCCCTGAATCTCTTAAGGAATCAAAAGTTATCCCTATCTATAAGAAAAAGGATTATACTCAGGGTTTTATCTCCTACCGCCCAATTTCCATCATTAATGAGCTTAGAAAAGTGTTCGAACTTGTATTTTACAAAAGACTGACTTCGTATCTTGAGTCAAACAACTTTCTGTCATCTTACCAATATGGTTTTTGTAAACATAGGTCCACCAACTTGGCTATCTCTCAGGCAGTGAATAGAATTCTATCTGCACTTGACGATAAAACCAAAGTACTGGGCTTGTTTTATGACATCTCCAAGGCTTTTGACAGTGTCAACCTTAATGTTCTGTTAAATAAATTATCCTCTTTTGGTATTAGAGGTATACCTTCACTACGGATAGAATCCTATCTTTCCAATAGATCTCAAATAGTCTCCATAATGTCGAGTGGTGAGAAATTAACTTCCCCTCCCAAAGTCCTTTATCATGGTGTTCCACAAGGTTCAGTTCTTGGTCCAATCCTGTTTCTATTATATGTTAATGATCTTACTAACTCTATCCCCTCTGGAGTGGGTATTTACCCTGTATTATATGTTGATGATGCCAATTTTATCATTACATCATCACAGTTGAATGATGTACAAGACTCAGCCAACCTTGTTTCTCAGCTCATGTCCGAATGGTGTAACAACCATGGCCTAAAACTCAATATTAATAAATCTCAATTTATCTACTTCTCAAATATTAGTAAAACTAAGTGGTTGGCTAATATAGACCTTGATGGTGTGTGTATGTCACAAGTTGACAATACCAAGTTTCTGGGTGTGACTCTTGATGCTCACTTATCATGGGAAAGTCATATTAGCAATCGTGCTGCTAAACTAAGCTCAGTCTGTTATCTTATTAGGTCTATGAGTTCGGCTGTGTCTTTTGATGTTTTAGTTCTTCTGTACTATGGTGAATTTCATACTCACTTGCTCTGCAGCATTCTTTTTTGGGGGCTTCACCCCAAGCATTCACTATTTTTAGAATTCAAAAGAGAGCCATTCGATTAATGAGTAATAAGTCTTGTCGTACTCCTTATTGCCGCCCCTTGTTTAAATCCCTTTGCATTTTAACTGTTCCTAGTTTGTATATTTTTACTGCCCTAGGGCTACTAGTAGCTACTTTATATCAAGACTAATTTTCATGAATTTAACCAAAATTCTATCCTACACAGCTACGGTACCCGCCAATTTAATACCGTATTTTTCCGAATATAAGCTCCCCTTTTTTGCAAAAATATCGGCCATAAAAGTGATGGTGGGGGCTATTTTCGGGCACTACGATAGTTAACATCGACGTTTATTGAATATTTGCCTCCCAAAATAAGAAGAAAATTGCGAAATAATACGTAAACATACTCTACAGTAATAAATACAATGATTCTGCCAAAAATGTTTTGAAATGTTATTGCCATTTCATTATTTTCTCTTCAGAATAATTAGTTTGAAATTCCTTACATATCACGGTAAAGAACAGAAGCGGCCATAAAACCGCCGTGCATTTACCCTTGTTTGAAGGAAAGCAATAGAGGAGCTTCATGACTCTGCGTTAGTATTAGTAGAAGGTTTGCGATCGAATAGTGTTGGAGTTTCTTTTTCTTTCTTTCTCTTTTCAAGAAAAGAGAAAGAAAGCACTTCTTAGCCATTAGCTGCTGTTTTTAGACGTAAATATGAATTCAGTAGAAAGAAGGACGTCTACGATACGGCAATTAAAGACCAACCAACGTAGGAGCTACGACACAAATTTTAAAATCGCCGTAGCAAAATATGCCGATGTTCATGGGAAATATTCAGCAGCTGAAAAATACAATGCGGACAGAAAGTGTCCGACTTTGGCGAGCACAGCTACCTCTGCATCTCGCTGCGCATTTCGGGATCCAACTACCGGCAGACGCATGGAATTGGAAGTGCATGTTGTCAGATTTGTACGCGAAAATCGAAGGAACGGTTTAGCCGTCACTCGCAATATGATCTGTACGGAAGTTAGAAAGATTGCTTGTGAAATGGGTATTTCGAGGGCGGATTTCCGAGCGAGTTCTGGGTGGTTACGGAGGATGATGAAGAGGAACGGGTTTTCCCTACGAAGGCGAACGACGGTCGCTCAGCGGCTACCGCAATTTTACGAAGAGAAGATGCTGCGTTTTCAGCGATTCATCATTCACCTACGGCAGCGGCAACGTTACCTGTTGGGGCGAATTGGCAATGCTGACCAATCTATTTTGACGTGCCCAGTTCTACTACTGTCGAAGCGAGGGGATAAAAATCAGTGACAATTAAAACCACAGGAAATGAAAAGACGAGAATTACGTGCATGTTGGGCATCACAGCTGATGGAAGGAAGCTACCACCTTATGTAATATTTAAGAGGAAATCTCTGCCAAAAGATAAGTTTCCTCCTGGGATTCATGTAAGGGTTCAAGAGAAAGGGTGGATGACTGAAGAGTTAGTGAGAGACTGGGTGAAAGTGGTTTGGCAGAGAAGACCAGGAGCTCTCCTCAACATACCATCAATGATTGTGCTAGATTCCTTTAAGGGTCATGTTACTGAGGAAGTAAAAAAAGATATAGGGGCAGGAGATTCTGACACAGCTATAATCCCTGGAGGAATCGCGAGCCTGCTTCAGCCACTCTTCAATAAATACGCCATTAAAGAACAGGTTGAAGGCAACTTATGCTGAGTGGATGCTGGAGGAGGAAAAGGAATATACTCTATCAGGAAAAATAAAGAAACCTCCTGCTCTCATCACTCAGTGGGTACTAAAGTGTTGGAATGGAATTCCTGAAAATATTGTGATGAAGAGTTTTAAAAAATGTTCATGTCTAATGAACTTGATGGTACAGAGGATGACATTATTTTGATGGACTCAGATGATGATGATGATGATAAAGACTGGTCTACTTGTGATCAAGAAGAAAGTGATGTGACAGGTGATAGTGAATAGAGAAAGCAATCACAGACCAAAAGATAAAAATATGCATTCCTCCATATTATTACTGTTGCATTTAGAGGGAAAACTATACAAAGAAATAAATAAATTTTAAAAAACTGAGAAATGAATAGAGGAAAACATTTTTTATAAAATATGTGAAGGCTTAAAATTTGTAAAAGTTCAAAGTAGTTGTATTTCATTCTCATGCTTAGATATTTAAAAAATCATGTAAAACTGGTATGTATGTCCCTAATTCATGCACATATTCTATTTTTGATACAAAAGTGTGTTTTGCCAGAAAAGGAACATATCAACAGTAGAAGTTAAATTTTTTCCAAAATTGAGACTCAAAAGTTGGTGGGGACATATATATATATTATACTCGGACATTTACGGTAATAAATACATGGAAAGACTGAAGTATACATTCACTATTAGAATTGTGTTTATTCTTATGATCTTTAATTCTAAAGACTTTACAAATTTTCTAAAATTTTATCCCTAACCCAGATCTGGAACCTATCTTTTTATTTTATGAATGCATTCAGTGTCTGTGCCACACAAAATGTATCATGAGGCCACACTATGTGCATTTACTAAATTCAAACCCATTTATTGTAATATATTTATTAAATATTTAATATAAAAAATTAGTAAATGGACATGTAATTACAATGACTGGCTACAACTGTACAATTGTATCAACAACAACAATTGTTATGGAATTGACTCATAAAATGCCATTCTTTTATATAGACAAGTTTGAAAGATCACTTTGCAATCATTTTTTGTTCTTAATTCTCTATTAGTTTGAAGTTTCCTTATATGCTGCAGAACGAGCTGTGTATACAAATCCTAAAAACACATATTAGAAAAATTTCATAAAGTTATAGTAATCATCTATTACAAAAAGGGAAGAGGTATAACATTAAGGTAGCCTTTCTATCAAGAAGGAATGAAATGACTAATATTCCAAGAAAAGTTTACTTTAATATCATATTTAATGCATTTAAAAATCTTGCGATCCAGCCAACAGTGAGCAAATCATCAGGCTGGAAGAATTTGAAGAAAAACTATATTAATGCTGTTTTTCTATTAGATTTCAATCCTTCCAGAGCCTTAGTCATGGATGAGAAAATAATTTAAATAGTTTCAAGCAGTCATAACACCTATATTATATTTCAAAACATACTGTAATAACAATGTAAATAAACTAGAAAGTATAAAATATTCCACTTTTGATTTTACATGAAGCTGTTATGAAATAATATATAGTTTTCATTTGAAGAATATTTAATGTGAAAGTAGTAAAATTGTAGAATTTAACAGTTATTGGAAAAGTTATTACATTAACTTTTAGTAATACATCACAGAAATATCCCTTGGATTTACAATCTCAGTATATTGGAAATAAATTCAGAATTAAAACTTTCATAAAACACATTCAACTCTTTCAGGAATTGTTCAAGGACAAAGAATAAAGCAATTACAGTAATGATTAAGGTTAAATTAGTACAGCCACGAGATTAAAAATAACTCTGATTAAGAAATTTAAAGTCTGAAAGTTATAATTGGCTATGAATTTTTCACTCCTTGTTCAATTTTGGGTTTAAAGCGCACGCTTCCTCATGCTAAGTGAAATTTCATCTTGAAGGCTATGAATTCTTACTTCTGACAATTTTAAAGTTTGCCTGTTAAGTCAGTGCATCCTGTTTAAGTCCAGTTATTAATGCAGGAATTAGCATTCTAGGCCACTGTATTTTCTCAGGTAGTTTTAATGATTTAATAATTAGTTAATTGATTCTGCAAGGTAGAAAAAAAAAGTTGTTCTACAACTAATACATAATTACATTTTCTAAGGTCAAGCATATTGGAGTCAATATGCAAGATATCATAATATTTCTCAACTGAAAGTTGAAATGATAGTGCAGGGTGATACCCTTCTAAGGGAAACAGGGCTTCATCTGCCTTGAGAATGCAGAATTCCTATGATGATGAAAGACAAGTCAAGTATCTCTTATCCAGGTTCCCCCTTATAAATTATGAAAGCAATCCTAATATTATTAATTTCACTTTAATTATGCAACAGCAGAATCTGCAGTCATTTATCCTGAGACTGCAAACATTATGTTCCTATACCACTTGCTGAAAAATTGTTTTATTTTGTTAGAGGAAAATTTGCATAAATGTTAACTTCTTAACCCACTCAATGCCTGTCAATTGATGTCTTGAATTCAAGCCATGGCACCCTAGGCAGAGTCGCTATAGCTTTGACTGTAAGGCATGGGTCCTGTTATGTTTGCTCACCAATTGCAGTGCCAAGGGATGCTGGATGGATTTCTCTCTTTTGCTCAGCATCTTAGTACCCTTCTAGACAGCAGTGAAAGTGGCTCGTTCGTGTTTTTGCATTTTTAGAGCATCACATTGATTTTGTTGGTGAAATTTTCATGGATTATGAAAGAAAGAGTGATAAATGTTTTAAGTTTTAATTTAAATTTCTGATAGATTTCTCTATATTTCATGTAATTCTATCGTTTTAACACACAATCACAACCTGCCTTGCATATCAATGGTTTTGCTTGTGTATTTTTAGTGGTGTTTTAATTTGTGTATTTTAGAGTTTCTTTATTTAAATATAAATAAAGATGTGTTTATTCCAAAAAACATTGACTGTATAATAAACAAGGGGATTTTTACAGCTATGTTGCTACAGAACTTGTTACTTTACTACTGGAAGCTGATATATTGAATGATTGCTTCTATTTGTTAGTGGACAAGTGTTTCATTGGAACTGCTCTTCATCAATCCATAATACTGAATTCTCTGCTACAAATATAAAAAACTCTTAAAATATAATACTGAATCCTCTGCAGAAAACAACAATATCTTTTTTCGACATGAGGAATGGAATTTCCTTTTCCAATCCATTATTGAACTAAAATTTCCTCTTTTTTCATCCTTAAATTAAATCTAAAATTATTATTAAAACTGTAGCTTGAAATTATAAGCAAATAGGAATAATAATAATTTTACAATCAAATTATTTTACAGCTCTGGAAACGGAGTTGTACATATCTGAGCATTCTACCTTACAGTGGGTTCATGTGTATCAAAATTCAAAGATCCCTATTCAACATGATCTCCTTCTCTTACTGATAGTTAACCCAGTTCTTCAAGTCATCCAGCTTCTTTTGTCTTCGTCTTCCCCTCTGTTTTTCCTTGAAATTTACCCTCAAAATCTTTCTTTAGCAGCCCCCCTCCTCTCAACGTTTTACCCACCCATTCCATCTTTTGATTTTCAATTGAAGCCCTTTCTTCCCTAACTATGTTTAGCACCTCTGTGTTTGTTTTCCTATCAACTCAACTTACCTTTTCCATCTGCCACCAAACCCACATCTTGAAGGCCTCTAAAAATTTAACTTCCTCTTTTCGTAATGTCCACGTTTCACACTCAGATAGCATAACACTCCACACCTAGGATTTCACCAATATTTTCCTGATTCCTTTATCAAAACCTCTGCTCATCAATTCCCTTCGCTTCATAAAGGCTTCCTTCACCAAGGCTATTCTTTTACAAACCTCATCTTTGCACCTTCTATTCCAAGAAAGAGTACTTCCCAAGTAAGAAAATTTATCGAGCTGCTCTAATTTTTCCCCCATCTACCCTTATCGTTAAGTCAACTTTCCTTCCCTCAGTAAGCCTCATTACTTTAGTTTTACTTATGTTAATTTTCATTCCAAACTCCTTTGCTTTATCATTTAGTGCTTTCATTAAATTTTGTAAACCCTTGTTAACCCTTAAAACAATATAGCATTATCTTCTGTATACCTGGAAGATTTCACTACTTCCCCTCAAACCTTTACTCCCTCATCTATTTCATCCAAGGCTTCTTTCACCATTGCTTCTACATATAGATTAAAAAGTAGTGACAATGGATACCCTTGTCTCATCCCCCTTCCCAACTCAGCCCATTCCGATTCCCCATAAGCTATCCTTACTCATGCTTCAAATACAAATGTTGCACCAATCTACTATCTTACCAGTCCAATCCAATTTTCTTTAATACTCCCATCATTTTTGGACACTGGGTCCTATTGAAAGCAAAATCTACAAAACATACTCATTAATCCTCATTAAAGTCTAGGCTTCATTCTGCAAATGCATCACCCCAATTGCATCCCTCGCTGGAAAATGAACTGGTCTTCTCAGATTTGCTCTTTAATTTTTTCCTCAGTCCATCGTTTCAGGACCCTTAGTAGTACTTATGCCTAATGAGATATTATTCTAATTGTAGATAATCCTGACATTGTTCTTTTCCTGTAAAGGAATCAAAATAGTTTTGGTAAAATCCTCTGGCCATTGCCCTTCATCATAAATTTTCCTAATTAAATCATAGAAACATTTCTTGGCCTTATCCCCCAGGTTCTTAAGGAACTCCACTGGGATCTAATCAACCCCCGTTGCTTTATTCCCTTTCGTATCCTGCAATGCCCATTCTATTTCACTGTCAAGTAATCCAGGTCCAACATTGCCTTTTTCAACTTCTTCCTCACTTTCTATTTCTATGCTGGTGGGTTTCATGCTTTTCCCATAAAATTCCACAACATATTCCTTCCATTACCCCCTTATGGTGGCTGGATCCCTTAAGATATTTGTCCTGTTTACTTTAACCATTACCATTATATTACTAATTTTATCCCTGTCAATTGCTTCACTTTTCTATACATCAGGTTGGCCCTCCTTTTTTCCACCAGCTTTTCTATTTCATTACATTGGCCCACCACTGTTCACTAGCCTTATTTGCTTCCCTTCTTAGTTTGTTGTTTAGTGCTATGCACATTCTACGCTCATGCTTGGTGTTAACCCTTTTTCATTTCCCTCTTTCCTGCATTTTATTTAAGATTTCTACAGTTACCATGGTTTCCTAATTTTGGTTTCTTTTACCCTCCCAATAATTTTTGAGCACTTACACCTTTCCTCGTCAGTGGTTAATTTGCTTCCCTTATAATTTAGAGCAGCTCCCAACAATTTTTCAATCATGCCCCCCTCTGCCTTTTTAAAATCCCTCTGCCACCCATGTAATAGGCACATAATTTTTATTCACGGAATGAAGCCTATGTGACAACTTTTTCAGGATATAGGCCCAAGGTTTTAGGAATGAATCATTGGGAAATTGTAAGAAAAATTAATTTTTTGTGACATGTAAGACATTTTCTATTGCCCCCTTGACTATCAAGTAGCTCCCCTGTGAGGCATGGGACTTAAGTTGGTATACACTGATCTAGAGCCTTATTCACAGTTTTGATGTTTTCTAGTCTTCTCATCCCTTAGAGCTTCTAAATTCCATTCATTTTCAGTTTAGGTTTTGGACAAAAGATCTTTTCAAATTTAAGCTTGGTTTTCATCACTACCAGTTTATCACCATCCAAATCTACGTCAGCACCAGGATAACTTTGTAAGTTTATAGCATTTTCTAGACCTCTATTTTACTAAATCAACTTGGTACCTAACTGTATGTCCTGGATTTTTCAATATGTATCTCCATTGCATATTTACACCTGAATCAGGTATGTGGCTCAAACTGCACAAATATACTACCACCTGAAATCATTCTTTCTTATAAAACAGCTTAAAGAAAAGATTTTTACTAATCACCTTTTACTTTGCAAGTTGTGATGAGAGACTTGCTTTCGTAGTTGTTGGCAGTTGATCTGAAGAGCGTGTTGTAACCTGATTGGTCTTGTTTTAAATTTTAGATTTTAAACTCTTAAAATTCTTCTTAAAATCATGGTGTGTGTTGTAAGCCATAAACATGTTAGTTACTTTGGATGGTTGAAAATGTAAGCAGACATTAATTTACCTTGAATTTTTTTCCAAGTATTAGAGGATTATTCAATTTTGACAAACTTTTCACTCGTAACTCATAAAGTGGCTGTTGCATTGCTAGTTTTTTATTTACTCAAATCTCACATACAGCATAACAATGCCAATTTAAATCAATTATTTATATCAATGACTTGAGTGACGAGATAGTTAGTAATGTGAGGATATTTGCGGATGACTCGGTTATATATAGGGAAATAACAAACGAGGAAGACCGGACATCTCTCTCAAACGATTTAGCCCTCATCCAAAGGTGGTGCGAAAAATGGGAATTAGATATTAACGTAAGTAAATGCTCCGTAGTTAATTTCTTCGAAAAGAAAAAAATGCGTCCAAATCACCCATACAAAATTAATGGAATTAGTATCAAAGTAGTAGATTCAGTTAAATATCTCGGGATCAACATTACTAATAACTTAAATTGGAGCACGCATATTCGAAAAATCTGCGGCAAAGCAAGTAAAAGGCTTGGCTTTGTAAAGCGTATTGTCGGTAAATGCGACGAAAAGGTGAGAGAGCGATGTTATTTTACCTTGGTCAGACCCCTTCTGGAATATGCGGCAAGTATATGGGATCCGGCGGATGAAACGTGTACTCGCGAACTCGAGAAAGTGCAGCGTAAAGCGGTTCGTTTTGTTAAGAAATGCTACGATAAAAAAGCAAGCGTTACAAAAATGCTCTCAGACGTAGGTTGGGAATCCTTGAAAGAAAGGAGATTGGAAGCTAGGCTGCGATTGCTTAATAAATTCAGGGAAACTACATTTGCGGAAGATACAATCGGTATCATGCAACCCCCCTGCTACGTCGGTCGATCCGATAATGACCGTAAGTTAAGAGAAATAGATGCTAGGACGAATCGTTTCAGAGATTCATTCTTTCCGCGAACAATACGTGACAATAATCGAATAAGGAAGTAATTTAGATTCGACTGGTGTTTACACCCCCTGCCACACGCCGAAAGGCGGCTTGTAGGGTATTAATGTAGATGTAGATGTAGATGTAAAGTGAAATATAAAAATATACATATAGTAAAGTAATAAACATAAATAGTTAAAAAGTGACAAAATGTAGAGAAAAAGAAAACAAACATAAAGGTAGATTTTACAATTATATGGATCTGGTGTGTGGTAGACTCAGGTTCAAAAATTTCCGCTTAGATAGGGAGAAAGGATCAATAGAAGGAGGAATTGAGTTCATCAGAAGATGAAAGAAAAGGGAGTGCTTGATAAGTGAAACTCTAGGAGTGAAGTAGAGATGTCAAACGGGTAGATCTGTTTGGAACACGATAATTGATAAGTTAAGGGAGGACAGTCATAAAGGGAGTTCAGCATTGAATGTAAGAAGGATAAATCATGTTTTGATCTAGTGACAGAGAGAGATTCCAAGGATAGTGAAGATAAGATAGAATTTTTAGAGGCTTGACGGAAGGAAGGAACTCTGGCTTTTACAATTCTGAGAAAGAAGTTAGTAATTCTGTCTAATGAGCAAAGATGAGTTGGAAAGGACATAGACCAGATGGGGGAGCAAAAGGATACAGTAGGAAGGATGAACTAGGAAAAGTACAGGGAAAGAGGGTCTTTGATATCGGTGAAACGATAAAGTAGGCCTAGGAGAGACATCGCACGAATTTTTATTTTTGTAACATGTTCTGAATATGTTAATTTATTGTCAGTTATAACACCCAGATCCTTTTGTTGCATTACTCTTGACTTTGTTTAACTTATAATTATATTCAATCGGTTTTTTTTAACCCTATAGACATAATATGGCATTTATTAATGTTTAAATTTAATTTCTAGTCACCGCACCACTGGGTTATTTCATTTAACGTTCTTTGAAATTGTTCACAATCTGCTACCTTTGTCACACTGGTAAAAAGTTTGCAATCATCAGCATATAGTAGAATATTCTTCTCCGTAGGGGGTATTGAGACTAGTTGCATCAGAAATTCCTTAACAGCAGACCCAAATGCAAACAAAAACCTGGTGCCACTGGTATATGTGTGTATACAGAGTTAATGGAAATGCAGTTTTAAATGTTGCACAACCAATGCAATTTTAATGAATATACATTTCTTAAGAAATGCTTGAAAATATTGAGTTGCATTGATTGTGTTATTGAAAAAGTCATAAAATGTAGGTAAATCTAGTTAAATATATACTATCTGAACCACAGCTGTACATTAAAAATATATTTATTAACTGGCTTAGACCCAAAATTTTATGTGTTTAGAGGTGAAACTATATGATATTTATTCACATCTGACTTCTTCGAGGAAAGAAGTATTGGATTGTGTTTAGTAGTAGTATTGCCAAAAGTACTTTGGCAGCTTAAAGTCATTTGCTCATTGTCTCCCACAGGGAATCAAACCCAGGATTGCATTTATCGAAGCAAAACGCTGCCAACATGGCTATGAGGGAACCCAAATTGGGTTTTATTTAAGGACTTGAAATTTGCCAGATTTGAAAAACACAGATGAAAGCCCATGCTGTGCATATACTATTGTGGATGTAAAAGATGTTCAGTCGATAGAGAAAGATTGGCTACTTATGCTCTATTAAATGTTTTTAAGGCTTTCAAAAATATGAAATCTTTTGTCCATTGTTTCTAAAATTCTTCTCAGTAAAATTTGAAATCCTATGCATCTTCTTCAATAAAAAACTATACTCACAATATGTTCTTTCCATAGGGCTTATTGTGAGTGGTACTTAAAATCTGAAGGACCTCCTGTTCTGTGGAGCAGAAGAGGAAACCATGGTGATGAGATTTGGCATCAGTAGTATGCAAATCAATGTTAAAGTCAACACAGACAACTAATTTGTTTGATTTTCTAGTCAATATACCAAAAAGAATTGAAGGGATATTTACAATTACATCATCATTTTTCTAAATACTCAATAACTTTAAGACTTCATGGGCTATATATATATATATATATCTATTATATATAGGCGCTTCTCCGGATATACCTATATATATATATATATATATATATATATACGAGTAAAATGTTGCTTGCATACTGCAAGCAGATCGACAACACCAATTTAATGTCGGCAAACTTTCGGGACGGTCCTAAAAAGATGAAAAAAATTGAAAATAAACTTAAAATACGCTGCAATTTTAATCGTCTGGCATCGAACCCGGGTCTTCCTGGTTAACCTATTATGCAGCAACACAGAAGATCACCATCACTAACTACGTGTGAAAATTCAAGCAGAAATATTGGCTGAAACTGCCTCAAACGACGTTCTACTTTTCATGAATGAAAATGGCTCTCTGGATTCGAACCAAGGACTATCTTGAAAATCTAAAATATGTTTCTGAAACTTATTTATGATCTCTATCTATATGCCGAATTTCAAGTTTCTTTATTATTGGTAAAGGTTTGAAAATAATTCCTAAAAATCGGATCAACTTCTGCTTGCAGAGACACCTGGTGTCGAACCCAGGACATATTATGAGCTGTGAATGCACAGTTTGATTTGTATTGACTTGATCTTGTGACATGCAAAGTTTGAAGTTGATAGCATGCCGGGAAGTACCTAAATTTTGTTTCCGTTATCTCCGTAAGAAATGCATTGAGAAGTGCAAATGGCCCCTGGGATCGAACCAAGGACCATCAGCGTACATAAAAAATTTGATTATGAAATATATTCATGATATCTATCCACGTGCCGAGTTTCACGTATCCATGTTATCGGGAAAGGATAAAAAAAAAATCTTCAAAATCGCCGCTATGAAGCACATCAAAAGATCATCTTCTCTAAATACGTGTGAAAATTCAAGCAAAAATATTGGCTGCAACTGCCTCAAACGAAGACCTACTTTTCACGAATGTTAATAGCTCTCTGGATTCGAACCAAGGACGATCTAGGAAATATAAAATATGTTTTCGAAATTTATCTATATGTTCTATATATATGCCGAATTTCAAGTTTTAATATTATTTGGAAGAGGTTCAAAATAATTCATAAAAATCGGATCAGTGACTGATTGTAGAGACGCCTGGTGTCGAACCCTCGACGTATTGGAAGCTGTAAATGCACAAAATGACTTGCTAGGAACTGATCTAATTTCATAGAAAGTTTGAAGTCGATATCATGCCGGGAAGTACCTAAAATGTGTTTCCGTTATCCCCATAAGATATGCATTGTGGAGTGCAAATGGCCCTCTGGGATCGAACCAAGGACCATAAGCGAATACAAAAAATTTGATTATGAAATATATTTATGATTTCTAACCCCATGCCAAATTTCATGTTTCCATGCATTCGGAAAGAGGTCCAAAAAAATCGTTAAAATCGCCACAATGCACTTTAAACGGCCGATATTTGCCCCGACCTAGCATCGAACCCAGGATATTTTCCGTAAAACTCATTTATGTTTTCGATAGATCATGACCATATATATAGGCTCCTTGAGTTTTGATTCTTTACCTACCCGGAAAGTATTTTTTTTTAATTCCCGAAAATCAAAGCAATGCATTTAAACGGGAAAAATCAGGACTTTGGGGCCCTCTGGAATCGAACCCACGACACTGAGGTTCAAAATCGCAATTTTTCTGGAGGTTATACGTTATGGCCAATATGTCGTAAAAATTTCAAGCCATTGACGCTAGTGGTTTAGCCTGTGACTTTGTATCCTCTCTTTATATCTATTATATATAGATGCTTCTCCGGATTCATTCATGTATCCATATATCTATTACGAGTAAAATGTAACTTGCATACCGCAAGCAGATCGGCAATACTAATTTCATATCGGCATCATATCGGGACAAAATTTCTCAAAAGAAAAAAAAAAAGGATTTAATTTTTTCTTAAAATTCGCTGAAATTTCATCGTCTGGCATCGAACCCGGGTTTTACTAGTAAACCTACTATGAAACGCAATAGAAGATCACCATCTCTAACTATTTGTGAAAATTCAGAGAAATATTGGCTATAACTGCCTCAAAAAACGTTCTAATTTTCACGAATGTCAATGCCTCTCGGGACTCGAACCAGGGACGATCGTGGAAGTTTAAAACATGTTTCTGAAAGATATTTATGATCTCTATCTATATGCCGAATTGCAAGTTTCTATTTTAGTGGGAAAGGTTTCAAAATAATTCATAAAAATTGGATCAAATTCTGATTTTTAGAGACACCTGGTGTCGAACCCAGGACGTATTGCAAGCTGTGAATGCACAGTTTGATTTGTAAATACTTGCTCTTGTATCATGCATAGTTTGAAGTCGATAGCATGTCGGAAAGTGCATAAATTTTGTTTCCGTTATCTCCGTAAGAAATGCATTGAGAAGTGCAAATGGCCCTCTGGGATCGAACCAATGACCATCAGCGAACATGTAAAATTTGATTATGAAGTATATTCATGATATCTATCCACGTGCCGAGTTTCGAATATCCATGTTATTGGGAAAGGATCCAAAAAAAATCTTCAAAATCGCCGTAATGCATTTTAAACGGCCGATTTTTGCCCCGACCTAGCATCGAACCATGGACTATATTCTAAGATGTTTTTCTGATTTACGTTGGATATGCACGGCTTCTAGCGATCCCTCGAATTTCAACTCTCTACTTTTCCGGGAAGTGCCCCAAAAAAATTTTCGAAAATCCCCGCCATGTATTCTTATGGGGAAAATCGCGACTTTGGGGCTTTCTGGAATCGAACCTATGACACCGAGGTTCAAAGTCGGCTTTTTCCTGGAGGTTGCACGTTATGGCCAATACGTCGTAAAAATTTCAAGTCAATGACGCTTTTGGTTTAGCCTGTGAATTTGTATCCTATCTGGGTATCTGGGTATCTGGGTATCTATATATATGAACGAGTAAAATGTAGCTTGCATACTGCAAGCAGATCGACAACACTATTTTCATGTCGGCATCATATCGGGACGGCCATAAAAAAAAAATGGATTGAAATTTTTCTTAAAATTCGCTGAAATTCCATCGTCTGGCATCGAACCCGGGTCTTTACTGTGAACTTACTATGAAGCACAATAGAACATCACCATCTCTAGCTATGTGTGAAAATTCAACCAGAAATATGGGCTACATCTGCCTTAAGAGACGTTCTAATTTTCACGAATTTAAATGGCTCTCTGGATTCGAACCAAGGACGATCTTGGAAATCTAAAAAATGTTTCTGAAAGTTATCTATGATCTCTATCTACATGCCGAATTTGAAGTTTCTATATTATTGGCAAAGGTTTCAAAATAATTCCTAAAAATCGGATCAACTTCTGATTGCAGGGACACCTGGTGTCGAACCCAGGACACATTGATAGCTGTGAATGCACTGTTTGATTTGTATGGACTTGATCTTTCTAAATGCAAAGTTTGAAGTCGATATCGTGCCGGGAAGTACCTAAAATTTGATTCCGTTATCTCCGTAAGAACTGCATTGAGGAATTTAATGTCCCTCTGGGATCGAACCAAGGACCATCAGCGAATACGTAAAATTTGATTATGATATATTTTTATGGTATCTAACCTCATACCGAATTTCAAGGTTCTATGCCATCGGAAAAGGGTCCAAAAAAAATCTTAAAAATCGCCACAATGCATTTTAAACGGCCGATTTTTGCCCCGACCTAGCATCGAACCAAGGAAAATATTCGTAGATGTCTTAATGGTTTCCTTTAGACATGCACGGCATCTAGCGATCCCTTGAATTTCAAATCTCTCCTTTACCGGGAAGTGCCTCAAAAAAATTTTCGAAAATCCCCGGCATGTATTCTTATGGAGAAAATCGCGACTTTGGGGCCTTCTGGAATCGAACCCATGACACCAAGGTTCAATGTCGGCTTTTTCCTGGAGGTTGCACGTTATGGCCAATATGTCGTAAAAATTTCAAGGCAGTGGCACTTCTGGAACATGGTTAGAATTTTGATCCCCTATATCTATTATATATAGACGCTTCTCCGGATATACCTATCTATTATATATAGATGCTTCTCCGGATTCATTCATATATCATACGAGTAAAATGTTGCTTGCATACTGCAAGCAGAACGACAACACTATTTTCATGTCGACATCATATCGGGACGGCCATCAAAAGAAAAAATGTATTGAAATTTTTCTTAAAATTCGCTGAAATTCCATCGTCTGGCATCGAACCCGGGTCTTTACTGTGAACTTACTATGCAGCACAATAGAACATCACCATCTCTAACTATGTGTGAAAATTCAAGCAGAAATATGGGCTACAACTGCCTCAAAAGACGTTCTAATTTTCTTGAATTTAAATGGCTCTCTGGATCCGAACCAAGGACTATCTGGGAAATCTAAAAATTGTTTCTGAAAGTTATTTATGATCTTTATCTATATGCCGAATTTGAAGTTTCTATCTTTTTGGCAAAGGTTTCAAAATAATTCCTAAAAATCGGATCAACTTCTGATTGCAGAGACACCTGGTGTCGAACCCAGGACACATTGATAGCTGTGATTGCACTGTTTGATTTGTATGGACTTGATCTTTCTATAGGCCAAGTTTGAAGCCGATATCGTTCCGGGAAGTACCTAAAATTTGTTTCCGTTATCTCCGTAAGAAATGCATTGAGGAATTTAAATGTCCCTCTGGGATCGAACCAAGGACCATCAGCGAATATGTAAAATTTTATTATGAAATATAATTATGATATCTAACGCCATGCCGAATTTCAAGTTTCTATGCAATCGGATAAGGGTCCAAAAAAAATCTTAAAAATCGCCACAATGCATTTTAAACGGCCGATTTTTGCCCCGACCTAGCATCGAACCAAGGACAATATTCGTAGATGTCTTTATGGATTACTTTAGATATGCACGGCATCTAGCGATCCCTTGAATTTCAACTCTCTCCTTTTCCGGGAAGTGTCTCAAAAAAAAATTCGAAAATCCGCGCCATGTAACCTTATGGGGAAAATCGGGACTTTGGGGCCTTCTGGAATCGAACCCATGACACCGAGGTTCAAAGTCGGCTTTTTCCTGGAGGTTACACGTCATGGCCATAACGTGGTAAAAATTTCAAAGCAGTGGCACCTGTGGAACATGGTTAGAATTTTGATCCCCTATATATATATATCTATTATATATAGACGTTTCTCCGGATATACCTATATATATATACGAGTAAAATGTAGCTTGCATACTGCAAGCAGATCGGCAATACTAATTTCATATCGGCATCATATCGGGAAGGTTCTCAAACGAACAAAAAAAAATATTCAAAATATTCTTAAAATTCGCTGTTATTTTATCGTCTGGCATCGAACCCGGGTCTTACTGGTAAACTTACTATGCAGCACAATAGAAGATCAACATCTCTAACTATGTGTAAAAATTCAAGCAGAAATATTGGATACATCTGCCTCAAAAAACGTTCTAATTTTCAGGAATGTAAATGCCTCTCGGGACTCGAACCAAGGACGATATTGGAAATCTAAAACATAATTTTGAAATGTATCTATGATATCTAACTACATGCCGAATTTCAAGTTTCTATATTGTTTGGAAAGGGTTCAAAATTATTATTGAAAATAGGATCACTTACTGATTGTAGAGACGCCTGGTGTCGAACCCAGGACACACTGGTAGCTGTGAATGCACAGTTAGATTTTTATGAACTTGATCTTATTTTATGCAAAGTTTGAAGTCAATATCATTCCGAGAAGTACCTAAAATTTGTTTCCGTTATCCCCATAAGAAATGCATTGAGGAATTTAAATGTCCCTCTGGGATCGAACCAAGGACCATCAGCGAATATTTAAAATTCGATTATGATATAATTTTATGGTATCTAACCTCATACCGAATTTCAAATTTCTATGCCATCGGGAAAGGGTCAAAAAAAAAATCTTAAAAATCGCCACAATGCGTTTTAAACGGCCGATTTTTGCCCCGAACAAGCATCGAACCCAGGATATTTTCCGTAAAACTCATTTATGTTTTCGATAGATCATATTCATATATGTAGGCTCCTTGAGTTTTAATTCTATACCTTTCCGGAAAGTATTTTTTTTTTATTACCGAAAATCAAAGCAATGCATTTAAACGGGAAAAATCGAGATTTTGGGGCCTTCTGGGATCGAACCCATGACACTGAGGTTCAAAATCGCAATTTTTCTGGAGGTTATACGTTATGGCCAATATGTCGTAAAAATTTCAAACCATTGCCGCTAGTGGTTTAGCCTGTGACTTTGTATCCTCTCTATATATATATATATGATATATGAATGAATCCGGAGAAGCATCTATATATAATAGATATATATAGGGGATCAAAATTCTAACCATGTTCCAGTAGTGCCACTGCCTTGAAATTTTTACGACATATTAGCCATAACGTGCAACCTCCAGGAAAAAGCCGAAATTGAACCTCGGTGTCATGGGTTCGATTCCAGAAGGCCCCAAAGTCGCGATTTTCCCCATAAGATTACATGGCGGGGATTTTCGAAAATTTATTTGAGGCACTTCCCGGTAAAGGAGAGCTTTGATTTTCAAGGGATCGCTAGATGCCGTGCATATCTAAAGGAAACCGTAAAGACATCTACGAATATTATCCTTGGTTCGATGCTAGGTTGGGGCAAAAATCGGCCGCTTAAAATGCATTGCGGCGATTTTTAAGATTTTTTTTTAACCCTTTTCCGATGGCATAGAAACTTGAAATTTGGCATGGCGTTAGATATTATAATTATATTTCATAATCAAATTTTACATATTCCCTTATGGTCCTTGGTTCGATCCCAGAGGGCCATTTACATTCCTCAATGCATTTCTTATGGAGATTACGGAAACACATTTTAGGTGCTTCCCGATATTATATCTACTTGAAACTTTGCATAAGATAAGGTCAAGTCATTACTAATCAAACTGTAAATTCACAGCTACCAATGTTTCCTGGTTTCACCACCAGGCGTCTCTACAATCAGTAAATGATCCGATTTTTAAGAATTTTTTGGAACCATTTCCCAATTATATAGAAACTTGAAATTCAGCATACAGATAGAAATTATAGATACATCTCAGGAACATGTTCTAGATTCCGACGATCGTCCTTGGTTCGAATCCAGAGAGCCATTTACATTCGTGAAAAGTAGAACGTCGTTTGAAGGAGTTGTAGCAAATATTTCTGCTTGAATTTTCACACATAGTTAGATATAGTGATCTTCCATTGTGCCGCTTAGTAAGTTCACCAGGAAGACCCGGGTTCGATGCCAGACGCTAAAATTGAAGCGAATTTTAAGAATATTTTCAATCCTTTTTTTTTTCTTTCGAGGACCGTCCCGATATGATGCCGAAATAAAAATAATGTTGCCGATCTGCTTGCAGTATGCAAGCTACATTGCACTCGTATATATATATAGGTATATCCGGAGAAACGTCTATATATAATAGATATTCATATCTATTATATATAGATGCTTCTTATATATATATATATATATATATAGAGAGGATACAAAGTCACAGGCTAAACCACTAGCGTCAATGGCTTGAAATTTTTACGACATATTGGCCATAACGTATAACCTCCAGAAAAATTGCGATTTTGAACCTCGGTGTCATGGGTTCGATTCCAGAGGGCCTCAAAGTCCCGATTTTTCCCGTTTAAATGCATTGCTTTGATTTTCGGGAATTAAAAAAAAATACTTTCAGGATAGGTAGCGAATCGTTACTCAAGGAGCCTATATATATGGTCATGATCTATCGAAAACATAAATGAGTTTTACGGAAAATATCCTGGGTTCGATGCTAGGTCGGGGCAAAAATCGGCCGTTTAAATTGCATTGTGGCGATTTTTAAGATTTTTTTTGGATCCTTTCCCGATAACATAGATACTTGAAACTCGGCACGTCGATAGATATCATGAATATGTTTCATAATCAAATTTTATATACTCGCTGATGGTCCTTGGTTCGATCCCAGAGGGCCATTTGCATTTCTCAATGCATTTCTTACGGAGATAACGGAAACAAAATTTTGTCACTTTCCGGCATGCTATCGACTTCAAACTTTGTATGTTAGTAGAGCAGGTCCTTAGAAATCTAACCGGGCATTCACGGCTATCAATGTGTCCTGGGTTCGACACCAGGTGTCTCTGCAATCAGAAGTTGATCAAATTTTTAGGAATTATTTTGAAACCTTTCCCAATAATATAGAAACCTGAAATTCAGCAAATAGATAGAGATCATAAAAAGCTTTCAGAAACATGTTTTAGATTTCTGAGATCGTCCTTGGATCGAATCCAGAGAGCACTTTACATTCGTGAAAATTAGAACGTCTTTTGAGGCAGTGGTAGCCAACATTTCTGCTTGAATTTTGACACATAGTAAGAGATGGTGATTTTCTAATGTGCAGCATAGTAAGTTCACCAGTAAGACCCGGGTTCGATGCCGGACGATTAAATTGAAGCGAATTCTAAGAATATTTTCAATCCTTTTTTTCTTTTGAGGACCGTCCCGATATAATGCCGATATAAAATTAGTATTGCCGATCTGCTTGCAGTATGCAAGCAACATTTTACTCGTATATATATATATATATATAGACGCTTCTCCGGATATACCTATATTATATATATATATATATACATTCATAGGGGATCAAAATTCTAACCATGTTCCTCAAGTGCCACCGACTTGAAATATTTACGACATATTGGCCAAAACGTGTAACCTACAGGAAAAAGCCGACATTGAACCTCGGTGCCATGGGTTCGATTCCAGAAGGCCCCAAAGTCGCGATTTTCCCCATAAGATTACATGGCGGGGATTTTCGAAAATTTTTTTGAGGCACTTCCCGGATAAGCAGAGAGTTGAAACTCGAGGGACCGTTAAATACCGTGCATAGCCAACGAAAATCGGAAAGACATCTTCGAATATTGTCCTTGGTTCGATGCTAGGCCGGGGCAAAAATCGGCCGTTTAAAATGCATTGCGGCGATTTTTAAGATTTTTTTTGGATCCTTTCCCGATAAAATGGATACTTGAAACTCGGCACGTCGATAGATATCATGAATTTATTTCATAATCGAATTTTACATATTAGCTTATGGTCCTTGGTTCGATCCCAGAGGACCATTTGCACTTCCCAATGCTTTTCTTACGGAGATAACGGAAACAAATTTTAGGTACTCCCCGGAATGCTATCAACTTCAAACTTTGCATGATACAAGAGCAAGTCTTTACAAATCAAACTGTGCATTTACAGCTTGCAATACGTCCTGGGTTCGACACCAGGTGTCTCTGAAATCAGAAGTTGATCCGATTTTTAGGAATTATTTTGAAACCTTTGCCAATAATATAAAAACTTGAAATTCGGCATGTAGATAGAGATCATGAATAACTTTCAGAAACATTTTTTAGATTTCCAAGATCGTCCTTGGTTCGAATCCAGAGAGCCATTTAAATTCGTGAGAATTAGAACGTATTTTTGAGGCAGTTGTAGCCCATATTTCTGCTTGAATTTTCACAAATCGTTAGAGATGGTGATGTTCTATTGTGCTGCATAGTAAGTTCACAGTAAAGACCCGGGTTCGATGCCAGACGATGGAATTTAGGCAAATTTTAAGAAAAATTTCAAGCCATTTTTTTCTTTTGATGGCCGTCCGGATATGATGCCGACATGAAAATAGTGTTGTCGATCTGCTTGCAGTATGCAAGCTACATTTTACTCGTATATATATATATATATATATCTATTATATATAGATGCTTCTCCGGATTCATTCATATATATACCTATATAGATAGATAGATAGGATACTAATTCACAGCCTAAACTAGAAGCGTCATTGATCTGAAATTTTTACGACGTATTGGCCATAACGTGTAACCTCCAGGAAAAAGCCGACTTTGAACCTCGGTGTCATGGGTTCGATTCCAGAAGGCTCCAAAGTCGCGATTTTCCCCATAAGAATACATGGCGGTGATTTTCGAAAATTTTTTTGAGGCACTTCCCGGAAAAGGAGAGATTTGAAATTTAAGGGATCGCTAGATGCCGTGCATATCTAAAGGAAACCATAAAGACGTCTACGAATATTATCCTTGGTTCGATGCTAGGTCGGGGCAAAAATCGGCCGTTTAAAATGCATTGTGGCGATTTTTAAGATTTTTTTTGGACCCTTTTCCGATGGCATAGAAACTTGAAATTTGGTATGAGGTTAGACACCATAAAAAATTTCATAATCAAATTTTACATATTCGCTGATGGTCCTTGGTTCGATCCAAGAGGGACATTTAAATTCCTCAATGCATTTCTTACGGAGATAACGGAAACAAATTTTAGGTACTTCCAGGCACGATATCGACTTCAAACTTTGCATATAGAAAAATCAAGTCCATACAAATCAAACAGTGCATTCACAGCTATCAATGTGTCCTGGGTTCGACACCAGGTGTCTCTGCAATCAGAAGTTGATCCGATTTTTAGGAATTATTTTGAAACCTTTGCCAATAATATAGAAACTTCAAATTGGCATATAGATAGAGATCATAAATAACTTTCAGAAACAATTTTTAGATTTCCAAGATCGTCCTTGGTTCGAATCCAGAGAGCCATTTAAATTCGTGAAAATTAGAACGTCTTTTGACGCAGTTGTAGCCCATATTTCTGCTTGAATTTTCACACATAGTTAGAGATGGTGATGTTCTATTGTGCTGCATAGTAAGATCACAGTAAAGACCCGGGTTCGATACCAGACGATGGAATTTCAGCGAATTTTATGAAAAAATTCAATTCAATTTTTTTCTTTTGATGGCCGTCCCGATATGATGCCGACATGAAAATAGTGTTGTCGATCTGCTTGCAGTATGCAAGCAACATTTTACTCGTATATATATAGGTATATCCGGAGAAACGTCTATATATAATAGATATGAATGAATCCGGAGAAGCATCTATATATAATAGATGTATCCGGAGAAGCATCTATATATAATAGATATATATAGGGGATCAAAAGTTTAGCCATGTTCCACAAGTGCCAACGACTTGAAATTTTTACGACGTATTGGCCATAACGTGTAACCTCCAGGAAAAAAGCGGCATTGAACCTCGGTGTCATGGGTTCGATTCCAAAAGGCCCCAAAGTCGCGATTTTCTCCATAAGGATACATGGCGGGGATATTCGAAAATTTTTTTGGTGCACTTCCCGGGAAAGTAGAGAGTTGAAATTCGAAGGATCGCTAGATGCCAAAGATATCTAAAGAAAACCATAAAGACATCTCCGAATATTAACCTTGGTTCGATGCTAGGTCGGGGCAAAAATCGGCCGTTTAAAATGCATTGCGGCGATTTTGAAGATTTTTTTTGGAACCTTTCCCGATAACATGGATTCCCGAAACTCAGCACGTGGATAGATATCATGAATATATTTCATAATCAAATTTTACATGTTCGATGATGGTCCTTGGTTCGATCCCAGAGGGCCATTTTCACTTCTCAATGCATTTCTTACGGAGATAACGGAAACAAAATTTAGGTACAATATAGAAACTTGAAATTCGGCATCTAAATAGAGATCATAAACAACTTTCAGAAACGTCTTTTTGATTTCCAAGATCGTCCTTGGTTCGAATCCAGAGAGCCGTTTACATTCGTGAAAATTTGAACGTCTTTTGAGGCAGTTGTAGCCAATATTTCTGCTTGAATTTTCACACATAGTTAGAGATGGTGATCTTCTGTTTTGCTTCAGAGTAAGTTCACAGTAAAGACCCTGGTTCGATGCCAGACACTTAAATTCAAGCGAATTCGAATATTATTTTCAATCCTTTTTTTTTTCTTTTGAGGGCCGTCCCGATATGATGCCGATATGAAATTAGTGTTGTCGCTCTGCTTGCAGTATGCAAGCTTCATTTTACTCGTATATATATATGGATACATGAATGAATCCGGAGAAGCATCTATATATCTATTTCGAATAAAATGTAGCTTGCATACTGCAAGCAGATCGGCAATACTAATTTCATATCGGCATTATTTTGGGACGGTCCTCAAAAGAAAAAAAAAAGGATTGAAAATATTCTTAAAATTCGCTGCAATTTAATCGTCTGGCATCGAACCTAGGCCTTCCTGGTGAACGTACTATGCAGCACAACAGAAAATCACCATCTCTTACTATGTGTGAAAATTCAACCAGAAATATTGGCTCCAACTGCCTCAAACGACGTCCTACTTTTCAATAATGTAAATGGTTCTCTGGATTCGAACCAAGGACGATCTTGGAAATCTAAAACATGTTTTTGAAATGTATCTATGTTCCCTATCTATATGCCAAATTTCTGGTTTTAATATAATTGGCAACTGGTTCAAATTCTTAAAAATCGGATAATTTACTGATTGTAGAGACGCCTGGTGTCGAACCCAGGAAATATTGGTAGCTGTGAATGCACAGTATGACTTATCACAACTTCATCTTATTTCATACAATGTTTGAAGTCGATATCATGCCGGGAAGTAACTAAAACCTTTTTCAGTTATCTCCATAAGAAATGCATAGAGAATTGTAAATGGCGCCCTGGGATCGAACCAAGGACCATCAGCGTATATGTAAAATTTGATTATGAAATATATTTATAATCTCCAACATCATGCCGAATTTCAAGTTTCCATGCCATCGTGAGGGGGTCCAAAAAAAAACTTAAAAATCGCCACAATACATTTTAAACGGCCGATTTTTGCCTCGACCTAGCATCGAACCCAGGATATTTTCCGTAAAACTCATTTATGTTTTCGATAGATCATGACCATATATAAAGGTTCCTTGAGTTTTGATTCTCTACCTATCCGGGAAGTATTTTTTTTTAATTCCCGAAAATCAAAGCAATGCATTTAAACGGGAAAAATCGGGACTTTGGAGCCCCCTGGCATCGAACCCATGACACTGACGATCAAAATCTCAATTTTTCTGGTGGTTACACGTTATGGCCAATACGCAGTAAAAATTTCAGCTCAATCACTCTTGAGGTTTAGGCTGTGAGTTTGTATCCTCTCTGTATATATCATCATCATCATCATCATCATCATCATCATCAGCCATTTTCAATCCGACGTCGGATGTAGGCCTCCCCAAGTACTTTCCAATTTTCTCTGTCCTGAGCTTCTCGTTGCCACGTTACACCTAAGTACTTGATGATGTCTCTGTTCCACCTGTCCATAGGTCGTCTTCTTGGTCTCTTCACATCTCTTGGTATCCAGTTGAGAACTGCAGATGTCCAACGGTTGTCGTTTCTTCTCGCAACATGGCCGGCCCACCTCCATTTCAGAGATCTTACCTTATCTATTATGTCTGTAACTCCAGTCATCATTCTCACCCAAGTGTTGCGTTTCCTGTCTCTTCTTGTGATTCCCAGCATACAGCGCTCCATGCTCCTTTGCGTTGTCTGAAGTCTCTGGGTTATTGCAGCATTTAACACCCAAGTTTCACTTCCATAGGTCAAGACAGGTAAAATGCATTGGTTGAAGATCTTCCTCTTCAAAACCATTGGCATTCTTGACTTCAGAATGTGTGAGTTCCTACCAAATGCGCTCCAGCCAAGTTTCATTCTTCTGTTTACTTCATTAATCCTGTTTTTCTCTCCTGTTGTTTCTAGTTGTCCCAGGTATGTGTATTCCAAGCAAACATCCAGAGGTTTTCCTTGAAGTTTGACTGGCTCTTGCACTGTAAAAGAATTATACGTTACCTTTGTTTTTGTTAGGTTTATCCTGAGTCCTATCTTCTGTCCTGCTGTGTTTAGCTCTTCAAGTCTTGAAGTTAGATCTTCTGCGTTAGCTGCAAAGAGAACTATATCATCTGCAAAACGGAGGTGACTGATGTACTCCCCATTTACTCTTAACCCCTTCTCTTCCCAATCAAGGGTTTTAAAAACTTCTTCTAAAATGGCTGTAAACTAGATGGGAGATAGACCGTCACCTTGTCGAACTCCCTTCTAAATCTTGAATTCATCGGTCTCTTCATGAAGCATTACAGAAGCTGTGGCATTCTCGTAGACACTGCGCAAGAGGCGGATGTACTCAGAATCTATCCCTTGATTCTTCAAAGCTTTCAGAGTGGAGGAGGTACTTACCGAGTCGAAGGCCTGTTCATAATCTACAAAGCAAAGGACGAGTGGCATCTCGTATTCATTCGTTCTGTTTATAATTTCCTGTAATGTGTGGATGTGGTCCATAGTGCTGAAGCCTTTCCGAAATCCCGCTTGTTCTCTAGGCTGGGCTGAAGACAGGGTCATCTTAAGACGTTCCGCTATTATCCTCATGAATGTTTTGTAGACAACTGGAAGGAGGCTAATGGGGCGATAGTTCTTCAAATCTTCTTTGCTTCCTTTCTTGTGCAGAAGGGCAATCCTTGCGTGGTTCCATTCCTTGGGAATCATTCCTTGTTTTAGACAATTACTGAATAATTGTGCTAAAACATTAGCAATCTCTGTTCCACCAGCTTTCAGATATTCCGCCAACACCCCATCTGCTCCTCCTGCTTTCCCATTCTTCATCTGCTTAATCGCCGCCATTACTTCTTCTGGGAGGATTGAGAGGAGATTTTGTGAGCTTTGGCTTTCATCTTGGTTCTCCTCTTCGGCGTTTCCTATCTTCTTGTATAGGTTGCCAAAGTATTCTGCTACAATCCTCAATATTGCTGGTCTGTTATATGTTGTGGTGCCATCTCCTTTCTGTAAGTCTAAAATCTGTTTCTTACCAATTGCTAGGCGTCTTCTAGCCCTCTTTATGCTTTTGTTATTTTCTATGGCCTCTTGCACAATCTTTTCATTAAAATTCCTCACGTCTTCCTTGATTGCTACTCTGATGGCTTTGCAAAGCTCGGCATATTCGATATTATCTCTTGGAGTGTTTAAATTCTTCAGTTCCTTCCGTCGTTTCATCATTTTCCGGGTTCTATCACTAAATTTCTTATCCTTAGGTTTTCTTGGCATCTATCTGATACACCTTCGATTTTCACCACATTATCCTTCCATCTCTTGTTGATCAAAAATCCAACGCCTCCATTTCTTCCATCCTTGGTACCCCTGTAAAAGAATAAATGTCCTTCCTTCAGAGTAAGTAGCTCCTCTGATTTTCTTCTGACTTCGCTGAGACCGATGATATCCCATTTTATCTTCTCTGCTTCATTGAGTAGTTCCAGCAGTCGTTCTTCACTCTTCAAGCTGCGGCAGTTGTAGGTTGTGAATTGCAGGGTAGTAATTCTTTTCTTCATGATGGACCTCTTCAATGCCACCACCTCCCGGACATCCGAATGGGTGGTGCTTTTACGTCCGGATAAATTTCCATTAAAGAAGCTCATCATGAAAATTGTACTTGTATTTGGGGGGGTTAGGACAATAATTCACCAGGCTGTCCTACTGCCGGTTGGTGAATGCCACTTTCATTATTTGGCCGGAGATATTGTTGAAGCCTTCTTAGCATGGTTGAACCTGGGCTATGCATCGCCTCCAACCTCCGTTAACACCCCTCCGCCCCGATGAGGCAATGAACTGTGGCGGTGATGAGGAGGGGTCTCTATATATATATATATATATATATATATATATATATATACGAGTAAAATGTAGCTTGCATACTGCAAGCAGATCGACAACACTAATTTCATATCGGCATCATATTGGGACGGACATCAAAAGAAAAAAATAAAGGATTGAAAATATTCCTAAATTCGCTGCAACTCTATCGTCTGGCATCGAACCCGGTTCCTTCAGGTCATACTTACTATGCAGCACAACAGAACAAATCCATTTCTAACTATGTGTGAAAATTCAAGCAGAAATATTGGCTGCAACTGCCTCAAACGACGTCCTACTTTTCACATATATTCCTTATGTTAGAAATTGCAATGTGCTCTGGCATCGAACCCAGGAAATTTACAGTCTTTTCTAATTTTATTTCTGAAACCAATTCTTAATATTTATCTTGTAGCGAAGCAAGAACTTCCTATTATTTTGATAAGTGCATCAAATAAAATAATGAAAACCTACCTCAATGTATTTTAAACGGCGGATTTTTGCATCGCCCTAGCATCGAACCCAGGATATTTTGCGAATAAGTTATTACTTTTTTCGATAGATCATGACCATATATAAGGGCTCCTAGAGTTTCGAATATATACTTATCAGGGAAGTATTTTTTTAAAATTCCGGAAAATCAAAGCAATGCATTTAAATGGAAAAAATCGGGACTTTGGGGCCCTATAGAATCGAACCCATGACACTGAGGTTCAATTTCGCATTTTTTCTGGGGGTTTTACGTTAGGGCCAATACGTCGTAAAAATTTCAAGTTAATGACGCTTGTGGTTTAGGCTGTGAATTAGTATCCTATCTATCTATCTATCTATCTATATGAATGAATCCGGAGAAGCATCTATATATAATAGATATGGATACATGAATGAATCCGGAGAAGCATCTATCTATTATACGAGTAAAATGTTGCTTGCATACTGCAAGCAGATCGACAACACTAATTTAATTTCAGGTTACACGTCATGGCCATAACGTCGTAAAAATTTCAAGTCGGTGGCACTTGTGGAACATGGTTAGAATTTTGATCCCCTATATATATATAACTTATATATAAATATATCCGGAGAAGCGTCTATATATAATAGATATATAGGTACGAGTAAAATGTTGCTTGCATACTGCAAGCAGATCGACAACACTAATTTCATATCGGCATTATATCGGGACGGTCCTGAAAAGAAAAAAAAAAAAGATTTAATTTTTTCTGAAAATTCGCTGAAATTTATCGTCTGGCATCACACCCGGGTCTTACTGGTAAACCTACTATGAAACAAAATAGAAGATCACCATCTCTAACTAATTTTTACGAATGTGAATGGCTCTCGGGACTCGAACCAAGGACGATCTTGGAAATCTAAAAAATGTTTTTGAAAGATATTTATGATCTCTATCTATATGCCGAATTTCAAGTTTCTATAATATAGAAAAAGGTTTCAAAATAATTCCTAAAAATCGGATCAACTTCTGATTGCAGAGACACCTGGTGTCGAACCCAGGACACATTGATAGCTGTGAATGCACTGTTTGATATGTATGGACTTGATCTTTCTATATGCAAAGTTTGAAATCGATATCGTGCCGGAAAGGACCTAAAATTTGTTTCCGTTATCTCCGTAAGAAATGCATTGAGGAATGCAAATGTCCCTCTGGGATCGAACCAAGGACCATCAGCGAATATGTAAAATTCGATTAAGATATGTTTTTATGGTGTCTAAATTCATACCGAATTTCAAGTTCCTATGCCATCGGAAAAGGATCCAAAAAAAATCTTAAAAATCGCCACAGTGCACTTTAAACGGCAGATTTTTGCCCCGACCTAGCATCGAACCAAGGATAATATTCGTAGATGTCTTTATGGTTTCCTTTAGATATGCGCGGCATCTAGCGATCCCTCGAGTTTCAACTCTCTCCTTTTCCGGGAAGTGCCTCAAAAAAATTTTCGAAAATCCCCGCCATGTAATCTTATGGGGAAAATCGCGACTTTGGGGCCTTCTGGAATCGAACCCATGACACTGAGGTTCAAAGTCGGCTTTTTCCTGGAGGTTGCACGTTATGGCCAATATGTCGTAAAAAGTTCAAGGCATTGGCACTTGTGGAACATGGTTAGAATTTTGATCCCCTATGAACGAATATATAGGTATATCCGGAGAAGCGTCTATATATCTTCTACGAGTAAAATGTTGCTTGCATACTGCAAGCAGATCGACAACACTATTTTCATGTCGGAATCATATAGGGACGGCCATCAAAAGAAAAAAATGGATTGAAAATTTTCTTAAAATTCGCTAAAATTCTATCGTCTGGCATCGAACCCGGATCTTTACTGTGAACTTACTATGCAGCACAATAGAACATCACCATCTCTAGCTATGTGTGAAAATTCAAGTAGAAATATTAACTGCAACTGCCTCAAACGACGTCCTACGTTTCCCTTATATTCCTTATGAGAGAAATGCTAATGTGCTCTGGCATCGAACCCAGGAATAGTACGGTGTTATCTAAATTTTTTTCTAAAACCAATTCTTTTCATACATCTTCAAGCCGAGTACAAAGTTCCTATCATTTCGATAAGTGCATCAAAAAAATAATGAAATACTAAACCAATGTATTTTAAACTAGAGACATATTTGCCGCCCGGCATCGAACCCGGATCTTTCTGGTAATACTTCCTATGCAACATAATAGAAGATCACTATCTCTAACTCTATCTCTATGTGTGAAAATTCGAGCAGAAATACTGGCTGCAACTGCCTCAACCGACGACTTACTTTTCCCTTATATTCCTTATGAGAGAAATGTTAATGTGCTCTGGCATCGAACCCAGGAATAGTACGGGCTTAAGAAATTTTTTTTCTTAAACCAATTCTTAATATATAACTTCTAGCTGAGCGAAAAGTTCCTTACATTCCGGTAAGTGTATCAAAAAAATTTATGAAAAACTATCCCCATGCATTTTAAATGCGGGATTTTTGCATCGTCCTAGCATCGAACCCAGGACGTTCTCATTAGTAGTAATTAATGTTTTTAATAGTTCTTGTCCACATCTGTAAGCTCCTTGAATTTCGATTCTCTACCTGTCCGGGAAGTATTATTTAAAAAATTTTGAAAATCGCCACCATGTAATCTTATGGGGAAAATCGCGACTTTGGGGCCTTCTGGAATCGAACCCATGACACCGAGGTTCAAAGTCGGCTTTTTCCTGGAGGTTACACGTTATGGCCAATATGTCGTAAAAATTTCAAGTCGGTGGCACTTGTGGAACATGCTTAGACTTTTGATCCCCAGTGTATATATATATCTATTATATATAGATGCTTCTCCGGATTCATTCATATACGAGTAAAATGTTGCTTGCATACTGCAAGCAGATCGACAACACTAATTTCATATCGGCATCATATCGGGACGGCCATCAAAAGAAAAAAAAAGGATTTAATTGTTTCTTAAAATTCGCTGAAATTTCATCGTCTGGCATCGAACCCGGGTCTTACTGGTAAACCTACTATGAAACACAATAGAAGATCACCATCTGTAACTATGTGTGAAAATTCAAGCAGAAATATTGGCTACAACTGCCTCGAAGGACGTTCTAATTTTCACGAATGTAAATGGCTCTCGAGACTCGAACCAAGGACGATCTTGGAAATCTAAAAGATGTTTCTGACAGTTACTTATGATGTCTATCTATATGCCGAATTTCAAGTTTCTATATTATTGGGAAAGGTTTCAAAATAATTCCTAAAAATCGGATCAACTTCTGATTGCAGAGACACCTGGTGTCGAACCCAGGACATATTGTAAGCTGTGAATGCACAGTTTGATTTGTATAAATTTGCTCCTTAGTCATGCCAAGTTTGAAGTCGATAGCATGTCGGGAAGTACCTAAATTTTGTTTCCGTTATCTCCGTAAGAAATGCATTGAGAAGTGCAAATCGCCCTCTGGGATCGAACCAAGGACCATCAGCGAACATGTAAAATTTGATTTTGAAATATATTCATGATATCTAACCTCATGCCGAATTTCAAGTTTCCATGCCATCGGCAAATGGTCCAAATAAAATCTTAAAAATCGCCGCAATGTATTTTAAACGGCCGATTTTTGCCCCAACCTAGCATCGAACCATGGACAATATTCGAAGATGTCTTTTTGATTTTCGTTAGATATCCACGGCATCTAGCGATCCCTCGAATTATAACTCTCTACCTTTCCGGGAAGTGCTTCAAAAAAATTTTCGAAAATCTTCACCATGTATCCTTATGGAGAAAATCGGGACTTTGGGGCCTTCTGGAATCGAACCCATGACACCGAGGTTCAATGTCGGCTTTTTCCTGGAGGTTACACGATATGGCCAATATGTCGTAAAAATTTCAATTCAGTAGCACTTGTGGAACATGCTTAGACTTTTGATCCCCAGTGTATATATATATAAGTATATCCGGAGAAGCGTCTATATCTATTACGAGTAAAATGTTGCTTGCATACTGCAAGCAGAGAGACAAAACTAATTTCATATCGGCATTATATCGGGACGGTCCTCAAAAGAAAAAAAAGGATTGAAAATATTCTTAAAATTCGCTTCAATTTTAGCGTCTGGCATCGAACCCGGGTCTTCCTGGTGAACTTACTAAGCGGCACAATAGAAGATCACTATATCTAACTATTAGTGAAAATTCAAGCAGAAATATTTGCTACAACTGCTTCAAACGACGTTCTACTTTTCACGAATGTAAATGGCTCTCTGGATTCGAACCAAGGACGATCGTGAGAATCTAGAACATGTTCCTGAAATGTATCTATAATCTCTATCTGTATGCTGAATTTCAAGTTTCTATATAATTGGGAAATGGTTCCAAAAAATTCTTAAAAATCGGATAATTTACTGATTGTAGAGACGCCTGGTGGTGAAACCAGGAAACATTGGTAGCTGTGAATTCACAGTTTGATTAGTAATGACTTGATCTTATCTTATGCAAAGTTTCAAGTAGACATTATATCGGGAAGCACCTAAAATGTGTTTCCGTAATCTCCATAAGAAATGCATTGAGGAATGTAAATTGCCCTCTGTGATCGAACCAAGGACCATAAGGGAGTATGTAAAATTTGATTATGAAACATAATTATGATATCAAACGCCATGCCGAATTTCAAGTTTCTATGCCATCGGAAAAGGGTTAAAAAAAATCTTAAAAATCGCCGCAATGCATTTTAAACGGCCGATTTTTGCCCCGACCTAGCATCAAACCAAGGATAATATTCGTAGATGTCATTATGGATTCCTTTAGATATGCACGGCATCTAGCGATCCCTCTAGTTTCAACTCTCTCCTTTTCCGAGAAGTGCCTCAAAAAAATTTTCGAAAATCCCCGCCATGTAATCTTATGGGGAAAATCGCGACTTTGGGGGCTTCTGGAATCGAACCCATGGTACCGAGGTTCAAAGTCGGCTTTTTCCTGGAGGTTACACTTCATGGCCATAACGTCGTAAAAATTTCAAGTCGGTGGCACTTGTGGAACATGGTTAGAATTTTGATCCCCTATATATATATATATATATAGGTATATATATATATAGACGTTTCTCCGGATATACCTATATATATATACATAAGTTATATATAGGGGATCAAAATTCTAACCATGTTCCACAAGTGCCGCCGCCTTGAAATTTTTACGACGTATTGGGCATGACGTGCAACCTCCAGGAAAAAGCCGACTTTGAAACTCGGTGTCATGGGTTCGATTCCAGAAGGCCCCAAAATCGCGTTTTTCCCCATAAGATTACATGGAGGGCATTTTCGAAAATTTATTTGAGGCACTTCCCGGAAAAGGAGAGAGTTGAAATTGGAGGGATCGCTAGAAACCGTGCATATCAAACGAAAATCAAAAAGACATCACCGAATATGGTCCATGGTTCGATGCTAGGTCGGGGCAAAAATCGGCCGTTTAAAATGCATTGCGGCGATTTTTAAGATTTTTTTAGGATCTTTTTCCGATAACATGGATACTTGAAACTCGGCACGTAGATAGATATCATTAATGTATTTTATAATCAAATTTTACGTGTTCGCTGATGGTCCTTGGTTCGATCCCAGAGGGCCATTTGCAATTCTCAATGTATTTCTTACGGAGATATCGGAAACAAATTTTAGGTACTTCCCGACATGCTATCGACTTCAAACTTTATATGATAGAAGAGCAAGTCTTTACAAATCAAACTCTTCGTTCAGAGCTTACAATATGTCCTGGGTTCGACACCAGGTGTCTCTGAAATCAGAAGTTGAATCGATTTTTAGGATTTATTTTGAATCCTTTCCCAATAATATAGAAACTTCAAATTCGGCATATAGGTAGAGATCATAAATAACTTTCAGAACATGTTTTTTATTTCCACGATCGTCCTTGGTTCGAATCCAGAGAGCCATTTACATTCGTGAAAATTAGAACGTCTTTTGAGGCAGTTGTAGCCAATATTTCTGCTTGAATTTTCACACAAAGTTTGAGATGGTGATCTTCTATTAAGCTGCAAAGCACGTTCACAGTAAAAACCCGGGTTCGATGCCAGACGATGAAATTTCAGCGAATCTTATGAAAAAATGAAATCCTTTTTTTTCTTATGAGGACCGTCCCGATGTGATGCCGATATGAAATTAGTATTGCCGATCTGCTTGCAGTATGCAAGCTACATTTTACTCGTATAGGTATATCCGGAGAAACGTCTATATATCTATTACGAGTAATATGTAGCTTGCATACTGCAAGCAGATCGGCAATACTAATTTCATATCGGCATCATATCGGGAATGTCCTCAAAAGAAAAAAAAAGGATTGAAATTTTTCTTAAAATTCGCTGAAATTTCATCGTCTGGCATCGAACCCGGATCTTACTGGTGAACTTACTATGTAGCACAATAGAAGATCACCATCTCTAACTATGTGTGAACTTCAAGCAGATATATTGGCTACAACTGCCTCAAAAGACGCTCTAATGTTCACGAATGTAAATGGCTCTCGGGACTCGAACCAAGGACGATCTTGGAAATTTAAAAAATGTTTCTGAAATTTATTAATGATCTCAATCCATATGCCAAATTTCAAGTTTCTATATTATTGGGAAAGGTTTCAAAATAATTCCTAAAAATCGGATCAACTTCTGATTGCAGAGACACCTGGTGTCGAACCCAGGACTCTTTGATAGCTGTGAATGCACTGTTTGATTTGTATGGACTTGATCTTTGTACATGCATAGTTTGAAGTTGATATCGTGCCGGGAAGTACCTAAAATTTGTTTCCGTTATCTCCGTAAGAAAAGCATTGGGAAGTGCAAATGGTCCTCTGGGATCGAACCAAGGACCATAAGCTAATATGTAAAATTCGATTATGAAATAAATTCATGATATCTATCGACGCGCCGAGTTTCAATAATCCATGTTATCGGGAAAGGATCCAAAAAAAATCTTAAAAATCGCCGCAATGCATTTTAAACGGCCGATTTTTGCCCCGGCCTAGCATCAAACCAAGGACAATATTCGAAGATGTCTTTCCGATTTTCGTTGGCTATGCACGGCATTTAGCGGTCCCTAGAGTTTCAACTCTCTGCTTTTCCGGGAAGTGCCTCAAAAAAATTTTCGAAAATCCCCGTCATGTAATCTTATGGGGAAAATCGCGACTTTGGGGCCCTCTGGAATCGAACCCATGACACTGAGGTTCAAAATCGCAATTTTTCTGGAGGTTACACGTCATGGCCATAACGTCGTAAAAATTTCAAGTTAATGACGCTTTTGGTTTAGCCTGTGAATTTGTATCCTATCTGGGTATATATATGAATGAATCCGGAGAAGCATCTATATATAATAGATACGAGTAAAATGTTGCTTGCATACTGCAAGCAGATCGGAACCACTATTTTCATGTCGGCATTTCATCCGGATATTTCATCCGGACGGCCATCAAAAGAAAAAAAAAGATTGAAATTTTTCTTAAAATTTGCCTAAATTCCATCGTCTGGCATCGAACCCGAGTCTTTACTGTGAACTTACTATGCAGCACAATAGAACATCACCATCTCTAACGATGTGTGAAAATTCAAGCAGAAATATGGGCTACAACTGCCTCAAAAGACGTTCTAATTTTCACGAATATAAATGCCTCTCTGGATTCGAACCAAGGTCGATCATGCAAATCTAAAAAATGTTTCTGAAAGTTATTTATGATCTCTATCTATATGCCGAATTTCAAGTTTCTATATAATTGGTAAATGGTTCCAAAAAATTCTTAAAAATCGGATCATTTACTGATTGTAGAGTCGCCTGGTGCTAAAACCAGTAAACATTGGTAGCTGTGAATTCACAGTTTGATTAGTAATGACTTGATCTTATCTTATGCAAAGTTTCAAGTAGATATAATATCGGGAAGCACCTAAAATGTGTTTCCGTAATCTCCATAAGAAATGCATTGAGGAATGTAAATGGCCCTCTGGGATCGAACCAAGGACCATCAGCGAATATGTAAAATTTGATTATGAAATATATGTATGATCTCCAACCTCATGCCAAATTTCAAGTTTCCATGCATTCGGAAAAGGGTCTAAAAAAAATCTTAAAAATCTCCACAATGCAATTTAAACGGCCGATTTTCGCCCCGACCTAGCATCGAACCCAGGATAATTTTCGTAAAACTCATTTATGTTTTCGATAGATCATGTTCATATATATAGGCTCCTTGAGTTTTAATTCTCTACCTGTCCGGGAAGTATTTTTTTTTAATTCCCGAAAATCAAAGCAATGCATTCAAACGGGAAAAATCGGGACTTTGGGGCCCTCTGGAATCGAACCCTTGACACTGAGGTTCAAAATCGCAATTTTTCTGGAGGTTATACGTTATGGCCAATATGTCGTAAAAATTTCAAGCCATTGACGCTAGTGGTTTAGCCTGTGACTTTGTATCCTCTCTATCTATTATATATAGATGCTTCTCCGGATTCATTCATATATCTATTATATACGAGTAAAATGTAGCTTGCATACTGCAAGCAGATCGGCAATACTAATTTCATATCGGCATCACATCGGGACGGTACTCATAAGAAAAAAAATGGATTTAATTTTTTTATAAAATTCGCTGAAATTTCATCGTCTGGCATCGAACCCGGGTCTTACTGGAAAAGCTACTATGAAACACAATAGAAGATCACCATCTCTAACTATGTGTGAAAATTCAAGCAGAAATATTGGCTACAACTGCCTCAAAAGACACTCTAATGTTCACGAATGTAAATGGCTCTCGGGACTCGAACCAAGGACGATCTCAAAAATTTAAAAAATGTTTTTGAAAGTTATTAATTATGTCAATCTATATGCCAAATTTCAAGTTTCTATATTATTGGGAAAGGTTTCAAAAAAATTCCTAAAAATCGGATCAACTTCTGATTGCAGAGACACCTGGTGTCGAACCCAGGGCATCATGTACGCTGTCAATGCACAATTTGATTTGTAAGAACTTGGTCTTGTATCATGCAAAGTTTGAAGTCGATAGCATGTCGGGAAGTACCTAAATATTGTTTCCGTTATCTCCGTAAGAAATGCATTGAGAAGTGCAAATGGCCCTCTGGGATCGAACCAAGGACCATCAGCGAACATGTAAAATTTGATTATGAAATATATTTATGATATCTAACCCCATGCCAAATTTCAAGTTTCCATATTGTCGGGAAGAAGTCCAAAAAAAATCTTAAAAATCGCCACAATGCATTTTAAACGGCCGATTTTTGCCTCGACCTAGCATCGAACCCAGTATATTTTCCATGAAACTTATTTATGTTTTCGATAGATCATGACCATATATATAGGCTCCATGAGTTTTGATTCTCTACCTATCCGGGAAGTATTTTTTAAAAATTCCCGAAAATCACGGCAATGCATTTAAACGGGAAAAATCGGGACTTTGGGGCCCTCTGGAATCGAACCAATGACACTGAGGTTCAAAATCGCAATTTTTCTGGAGGTTACACGTTATGGCCAATTTGTCGTAAAAATTTCAGGTCAATGACGATTGTGGTTTAGCCTGTGAATTTGTATCCTCGCTATATATATATATGGATACATGAATGAATCCGGAGAAGCATCTATATATCTATTATATATAGATGCTTCTCCGGATTCATTCAGGGATATATATACCTATATAGATAGATAGGATACTAATTCACAGCCTAAACTACAAGCGTCATTGGCTTAAAATTTTTACGACATATTGGCCATATCGTGTAACCTCCAGAAAAATTGCGATTTTGAACCTCAGTGTCATGGGTTCGATTCCAGAGGGCACCAAAGTCCCGATTTTTCCCGTTTAAATGCATTGCTTTGATTTTCGAGAATTAAAAAAAAATACTTTCCGGATAGGTAGAGAATCCAAACCCTAGGAACATATATATATAAATATGATCTATCGAAAACATAAATGAGTTATACGGAAAATATCCTGGGTTCGATGCTAGGTCAAGGCAAAAAGCTGCCGTTTAAAATACATTGTGGCGATTTTTAGGATTTTTTTTTGACCCCTTCCTGATGACATGGAAACTTGAAATTCGGCATGAAGTTGGAGATCATAAATATATTTCATAATCAAAATTTACATATTCGCTGATGGTCCTTGGTTCGATCCCAGAGAGCCATTTACATTCCTCAATGCATTTCTTATGGAGATAACGGAAAAAAGTTTTAGGTACTTCCCGGCATGATATCGACTTCAGACTTTGTACAAAGAATGATCAAGTCCGTGCAAATCAAACCGTGTATTCACAGATATCAATGTGTCCTGGGATCGACACCAGGTGTCTCTGCAATCAGAAGTTGATCCGATTTTTAGGAATTATTTTGAAACCTTTGCCAATAATATAGAAACTTTAAATTCGGCATATGGATAGAGATAATAAATACCTTACAGAAACATTTTTTAGATTTCCAAGATCGTCCTCGGTTCGAATCCAGAGAGCCATTTAAATTCGTGAAAATTAGAACGTCTTTTGAGGCAGTTGTAGCCCATATTTCTGCTTGAATTTTCACACATAGTTAGAGATGATGATGTTCTATTGTTCTGCATAGTAAGTTCACAGTGAAGACCCGGGTTCGATGGCAGACGATGAAATTTCAGCGAATTTTAAGAAAAAATTAAATCCTTTTTTTCCTTATGAGGACCGTCCCGATGTGATGCCGATATGAAATTAGTATTGCTGATCTGCTTGCTGTATGCAAGCTACATTTAACTCGTAATAGATATAGATGCTTCTCCGGATTCATTCATATATATAGCCATATAGCTATATAGCTATATAGATAGGATACAAATTCACAGGCTAAACTACAAGCGTCATTGCCTTGAAATTTTTATGACGTATTGGCCATAACGTGAAACCCCCAGGAAAAAAGCGACTTTGATCCTCAGTGTCATAGGTTCGATTCCTGAGTGCCCCAAATTCCCAATTTTTCCCGTTTAAATGCATTGCCGTGATATTCGGGAATTTTAAAAAAATACTTTCCGGATAGGTAGAGAAATAAAACTCAAGGTGCCTATACTTATGGTCTTGGACTTTCGAAAACATCAATGACTTTCACAAAAAATATCCTGGGTTCGATGCTAAGGCGATGCAAAGATCTGCCCTTTAAAGTACATGGGAGCTGTTTTTCATTAGTTTTTTTGATGCACTTCTCGAAATAATAGGAAGTTCGTGCTTGGCTGGAAGATGTACGGTAAGAAACGTATTTAGAAAAAAATTTAGATAAGACCGTATTGTTCCTGGGTTCGATGCCAGAGCACATTAAAATTTCTCTAATAAGGAATATAAGGGAAAAGTAAGACTTCGATTGAGGCAGTTGCAGCCAATATATCTGCTTGAATTTTCGCACATAGTTAAAGATTAATATCTTCTATTATTTTGCATAGGAAGTTTTACTAGAAAGACCCGGGTTCGATGCCGGGCGGTAAATATGTCTCCCGTTTAAAATACATAGGGTTAGTATTTCATTATTTTTGTGATGCACTTATCAACATGATAGGAAGTTCGTGCTTGGCTGGAAGATATATGGTTATAACTGGTTTAAGAATAAAGTTTTCAGAAGACCGTACTATTCCTTGGTTCGATGCCAGAGCATATTAACATTTCTCTCATAAGAAACATAAGGGAAAAGTAGGACGTCGTTTGAGGCAGTTGCAGATAATATTTCTGCTTGAGTTTTCACAGATAATTAGAGACGGTGATCTTCTGTTGTGCTGCATAGTAAGTATCACCAGGAAGACCCGGGTTCGATGCCGGACGAATAAATTGCAGCGAATAATCAGAATATTTTCATTCCAATTTTTTTTCTTTTGACGGCCTTCCCGATATGATGCCGACATGAAATTAGTGTTGTCGATCTGCTTGCAGTATGCAAGCTACATTTTACTCGTAATAGATATATAGATGCTTCTCCGGATTCATTCATATATCATATATATATATATATATATAGAGAGGATACAAAGTCACAGGCTAAACCACTAGCGTCAATGGCTTGAAATTTTTACGACATATTGGCCATAACGTATAACCTCCAGAAAAATTGCGATTTTGAACCTCAGTGTCATGGGTTCGATTCCAGAGGGCCCCAAGGTCCCGATTTTTCCCGTTTGAATGCATTGCTTTGATTTTCGGGAATAAAAAAAAAATACTTTCCGGACAGGTAGAGAATTAAAACTCAAGGAGCCTATATATATGAACATGATCTATCGAAAACATAAATGAGTTTTACGAAAATTATCCTGGGTTCGATGCTAGGTCGGGGCGAAAATCGGCCGTTTAAAACGCATTGTGGAGATTTTAAAGATTTTTTTTGGACCCCTTTCCGAATGCATGGAAACTTGAAATTTGGCATGGGGTTAGAAATCATAAATATATTTCATAATCAAATTTTTTTTATTCGCTTATGGTCCTTGGTTCGATCCCAGAGGGCCATTTGTACTCCACAATGCATTTCTTATGGAGATAACGGAAACAGATTTTAGGTACTTCTCGGCATGATATTGACTTCAAACTTTGCATAAAATATGATCAAATTCATTAAAATCTAACCATGCAGTCACAGCTACCAGTGTGTCCTGGGTTCGAAACCAGGCGTCTCTACAATCAGTAACTGATCCGATTTTCAATAATAATTTTGAAATAATTTTCCAATGATATAGAAACTTGAAATTCGGCATGTAGTTAGATATCATAGATAAATTTCAAAATCATGTTTTAGATTTCCAGGATCGTCCTTGGTTCGAATCCAGCGAGGCATTTACATTCGTGAAAATAAGAACGTCTTTTGAGGCAGTTGTAACAAATATTTCTGCTTGAATTTTCACACATAGTTAGAGATGTTGATCTTCTATTGTGCTGCATAGTAAGTTTACCAGTAAGACCCGGGTTCGATGCCAGACGATAAAATAACAGCGAATTTTAAGAATATTTTGAATTTTTTTTTTGTTCCAATGAGAATCGTTTCGATATGATGCCGATATGAAATTAGTATTGCCGATCTCCTTGCAGTATGCAAGCTACATTTTACTCGTATCTATTATATATAGATGCTTCTCCGGATTCATTCATGTATCCATATATATATATATATACGAGTAAAATGTAGCTTGCATACTGCAAGCAGATCGGCAATACTAATTTCATATCGGCATCATATCGGGACGGTCTTTAAAAGAAAAAAAAAGTATTTAATTTTTTCTTAAAATTCGCTGAAATTTCATCGTCTGGCATCGAACCCGGGTCTTACTGGTAAACCTACTATGAAACACAATAGAAGATCACCATCTCTAACTATGTGTGAAAATTCAAGCAGAAATATTGGCTATAACTGCCTCAAAAAACGTTCTAATTTTCACTAATGTTAATGCCTCTCGGGACTCGAACCAAGGACGATCGTGGAATTCTAAAATATGTTTCTGATAGATATTTATGATCTCTATCTATATGCCGAATTTCAAGTTTCTATTTTAGTGGGAAAGGTTTCAAAATAATTCCTAAAAATCGGATCAAATTCTGATTTCAGAGACACCTGGTGTCGAACCCAGGACATATTGTAAGCTGTGAATGCACAGTTTGATTTTTATAAATTTGCTCTTGTGTCATGCCAAGTTTGAAGTCGATAGCATGTCGGGAAGTACCTAAATTTTGTTTCCGTTATCTCCGTAAGAAATGCATTGAGAAGTGCAAATGGCCCTCTGGGATCGAACCAAGGACCATCAGCGAATATAAAAAATTTAATTATGAAATATATTCATGATCTCTAACCTCATGCCGAATTTCAAGTTTCCATGCCATCGGAAAATGGTCAAATAAAATCTTAAAAATCGCCGCAATGTATTTTAAACGGCCGATTTTTGCCCCGACCTAGCATCGAACCATGGACAATATTCGAAGATGTCTTTTTGATTTTCGTTAGATATCCACGGCATCTAGCGATCCCTCGAATTTCAACTATCTACCTTTCCGGGAAGTGCTTCAAAAAAATTTTCGAAAATCCCCGCCATGTATCCTTATGGAGAATATCGCGACTTTGAGGCCTTCTGGAATCGAACCCATGACACTGAGGTTCAAAATCGCATTTTTTCTGGTGGTTGTACGTTATGGCCAATTCGCCGTAAAAATTTCAAGTCAATCACGCTTGTGGTTTAGGCTGTGAATTAGTATCCTATCTATCTATCTATCTATATAGGTATATACATGAATGAATCCGGAGAAGCATCTATATATAATAGATATATATATATAGAGAGGATACAAACTCACAGCCTAAACCACAAGAGTGATTGAGCTGAAATTTTTACGGAGTATTGGCCATAACGTGTAACCACCAGAAAAATTGCGATTAGGATCCTCAGTGTCATGGGTTCGATGCCAGGGGGCTCCAAAGTCCCGATTTTTCCCGTTTAAATGCATTGCTTTGATTTTCGGGAATTTAAAAAAAATACTTCCCGGATAGGTAGAGAATCAAAACTCAAGGAGCCTTTATATATGGTCATGATCTATCGAAAACATAAATGAGTTTTACGGAAAATAACCTGGGTTCGATGCTAGGTCGATGCAAATATCTGCCGTTTAAAAAGCATTGTGGCGATTTTTATGATTTTTTTTGGACCCTTTCCCGATGGCATGGAAACTTGAAATTCGGTATGAGGTTAGATATCATAATTATATTTCATAATCGATTTTTATGCTTTCCCTGATGTTCCTTGGTTCGATCCCAGAGGGCCATTTACATTCCTCAATGCATTTCTTATGGAGATAACGGAAACAAGTTTAAGGTACTTCCCGGCATGCTATCGACTTAAAACTTTGCATGATAGAATATCCAGTCTTAAAAAATCTAACTATGCATTCATGGCTATCAATGTGTCCTGGGTTCGACACCAGGTGTCTCTGCAATCAGAAGTTGATCCGATTTTTAGGAATTATTTTGAAACCTTTCCCAATAATGTAGAAACTTGAAATTTGGCATATAGATTGAGATCAATAATAACTTTCAGAAAACTTTTTTATATTTCCAAGATCGTCCTTGGTTCGAGTCCCGAGAGCCATTTACATTCGTGAACATTAGAGCGTCTTTTGAGGCAGTTGTAGCCAATATTTCTGCTTGAATTTTCACACATAGTTAGAGATGGTGATCTTCTATTGTGTTTCATAGTAGGTTTTCAGTAAGACCCGGGTTCGATTCCAGACGATGAAATTTCAGCGAATTTTAAGAAAAAATTAAATCCTTTTTTTTTTCTTAAGAGGACCATCCCGATATGATGCCGATATGAAATTAGAATTGCCGATCTGCTTGCAGTATGCAAGCAACATTTTACTCGTAATAGATATAGATAGGTATATAGATAGGTATATAGATAGATAGGATACAAATTCACAGCCTAAACCACAAGCGTGATTGAGTTCAAATTTTTACTGCGTATTGGCCATATCAATTAACCGCCAGAAAAATTGTGATTTCGATCCTCAGTGTCATGGGTTCGATTCCAGAGGGCCCCAAAGTTCCGATTTTTCCCGTTTAAATGCATTGCCTAGATTTTCGTGAATTTTTAAAAAATACTTCCCGGATAGGTAGAGAATCGAAACTCTAGGAGCCTTTATATATGGTCATGATCTATCGAAAACATAAATGAGTTTTACAGAAAATAACATGGGTTCGATGCTAGGTCAAGGCAAAGCTCGGCCGTTTAAAATGCATTGTGGCGATTTTTAAGATTTTTTTTTCGACCCTTTCCAGATGGCATGGAAACTTGAAATTCGGCATGGAGTTGGAGATCATAAATATATTTCGTAATCAAATTTTACATATTCGCTGATGGTCCTTGGTTCGATCCCAGAGAGCCATTTACATTCCTCAATGCATTTCTTATGGAGATAACAGAAAAAGATTTTACTTACTTCCCGGCATGATATCGACTTCAAGCTTTGCATAATATAAGATCAAATCCTTGCAAATCAAACTGTGCATGCACAGCTACCAATGTGTCCTGGGTTCGACACCAGGCGTCTCTACAATCAGTAACTGATCCTATTTCTAATAATTATTTTGAACCCTTTCCCAATGATATAGAAACTTGGAATTCGGCATATGGATAGAGATCAAAGATACATTTTAAAAATATGTTTTAGATTTCCTAGATAGTCCTTGGTTCGAATTCAGAGAGCCATTTACATTCGTGAAAAGTAAAACGTCTTTTGAGGCAGTTTTAGCAAATATTTCTGTTTGAATTTTCACACATAGTTATAGAGGGTGATCTTCTGTTTTGCTGCATAGTAAGTTCACCAGGAAGACCTGGGTTCGATGCCAGACAATAAAATTTTAGAGAATCGATAAGATATTTTCATTTTTTTTCTTTTGAAGACCGTCCCGATAGGATGCCAACAAGAAATTTGTGTTGTCGATCTGCTTGCAGTATGCAAGCTACATCTTACTCGTATATAATATATATATCTATTACGAGTAAAATGTAGCTTGCATACTGCAAGAAGATCGACAACAATAATTTCATGTCGGCATCATATCGGGACGGCCCTCAAAAGAAAAAAAAAAGGTATTGAAAATATTCTTAAAATTCGCTGCAATTTAATTGTCTGGCTTCGAACCTGGGTCTTCCTGGTAAGCTTACTATGTAGCACAACAGAAAATCACCATCTCTTACTATATGTGAAAATTCAAGCAGAAATATTGGCTACAACTGCCTCAAACGACGTTCTATTTTACAGGAATGTAAATGGCGCTCTGGATTCGAACCAAGGACGATCCTGGAAATCTAAAACATGTTCATGAAAGTTATTTATGATCTCTATCTATTTGCCGAATTTCAAGTTTCTATATTATTGGGATAGGGCTCAAAATAATTATTAAAAATCGGATCAACTACTTATATAAGAGACGCCTGGTGTCGAACCCAGGAAATATATTTACGCTTTGAATGCACAGTATGATTTTAAAGGACTTGATCTTATTTTGTGCAAAGTTTGAAATCGATATCATGCCGGGAAGTATGTACCTAAAATTTGTCTCCGTTATCTCCATAAGAAATGCATTGAGGAATGTAAATGGCCATCTGGGATTGAACCAAGGACCATCAGTGAATACAATAAATTTTATTATGAAATAAATTTATGATCTCCAACCTCATGCCGAATTTCAAGTATCCATGCCATCGGGAAAGGGTCCAAAAAAAATCATAAAAATCGCCACAATGCTTTTTAAACGGCCGATTTTTGCCTCGACCTAGCATCGAACTTAGGATATTTTCCGAAAAACTCATTTATGATTTCGATAGATCATTACCATATATATAGGCTCCTTGAGTTTTATTTTTCTACCTATCCGGAAAGTATTCTTTTTTTATTCCCGAAAATCCCGGTAATGCATTTAAACGGGAAAAATCGGGACTTTGGGCCCCTCTGGAATCGAACCTATGACACTGAGGATCAAAGTCGCTTTTTTCCTGGGGGTTTCACGTTATGGCCAATACGTGGTAAAAATTTCGAGTCAATGACGCCAGTAGTTTAGCCTGTGAATTAGTATCCTATCTGGGTATCTGGGTATATACATGAATTAATCCGGAGAAGCATCTATATATAATCTATTATATATAGACGCTTCTCCGGATATACCTATATATAAGTTATATATATATATATATATATATATATATATATATATATATATATACGAGTAAAATGTAGCTTGCATACTGCAAGCAGATCGACAACACTATTATCATGTGGGCTTCATATCGGGACGGCCATCAAAAGAAAAAAATGGATTGAAATATTTCTCAAAATTCGCTGAAATTCCATCATCTGGCATCGAACCCGGGTCTTCACTGAGAACTTACTATGCAGCACAATAGAACATCACCATTTATAACAATGTGTGAAAATTCAAGCAGAAATCTGGGCAACAACTGCCTCAAAAGACGTTCTAATTTTCACGAATATAATGGCTCTATGGATTGGAACCAAGGACGATCTTGGAAATCTAAAAAATGTTTCTGAAAGTTATTTATGATCTCTATCTATATGCCGAATTTGAAGTTTCTATATTATTGGTAAAGGTTTCAAAATAATTCCTAAAAATCGGATCAACTTCTGATTGCAGAGACACCTGGTGTCGAACCCAGGACACATAGATAGCTGTGAAAGCACTGTTTGATTTGTATGGACTTGATCTTTCTATATGCAAAGTTTGAAGTCGATGTCGTCCCGGGAAGTACCTAAAATTTGTTTCCGTTATCTCCGTAAGAAATGCATTGAGGAATTTAATGTCCCTCTGGGATCGAACCAAGGACCATCAGCGAATATGTAAAATTCGATTATGATATATTTTTATGATATCTAACCTCATACCTAATTTCAAGTTTCTATGCCATCGGAAAAGGGTCCAAAAAAAATCTTAAAAATCGCCACAATGCATTTTAAACGGCCGATTTTTGCCCCGACCTAGCATCGAACCAAGGATGATATTCGTAGATGTCTTTATGGTTTCCTTTTGATATGAACGGCATCTAGCGATCCCTTGAATTTCAGCTCTCTCCTTTCCCGGGAAATGCCTCAAAAAAATTTTCGAAAATCCCTGCCATGTATTCTTATGGAGAAAATTGCGACTTTGGGGCCTTCTGGAATCGAACCCATGACCCCGAGGTTCAATGTCGGCTTTTTCCTGGAGGTTGCACGTTATGGCCAATATGTCGTAAAAATTTCAAGTCAATGACGCTTGTGGTTTAGCCTGTGAATTTGTATCCTATCTATATACCTATATAGCTATATAGCTATATATATGAATGAATCCGGAGAAGCATCTATATATAATAGATATTCGAGTAAAATGTAGCTTGCATACTGCAATTAGATCGGCAATACTAATTTCATATCGGCATCATATCGGGACGGTCCTCAAAAGAAAAAAAAAGGATTTAATTTTTTCTTAAAATTCGCTGAAATTTCATTGTCTGGCATCGAACCCGGGTTTTACTAGTAAACCTACTATGAAACGCAATAGAAGATCACCATCTCTAACTATTTGTGAAAATTCAGAGAAATATTGGCTATAACTGCCTCAAAAAACGTTCTAATTTTCACGAATGTTAATAACTCTCGGGACTGTAACCAAGGACGATCTTGGAAATCTAAAACATTTTTCTGAAAGTTATTTATGATTTCTATCTATATGCCGAATTTCAAGTTTCTATTTTATTGGAAAAGGTTTCAAAATAATTCCTAAAAATCGGATCAACTTCTGATTTCAGAGACACCTGGTGTCGAACCCAGGACGTATTGCAAGCTGTGAATGCACAATTTGATTTGTAAAGACTTGCTCTTGTATCATGCAAAGTTTGAAGTTGATAGCATTCCGGAAAGTACCTAAATTTTGTTTCCGTTATCTCCGTAAGAAATGCATTGAGAAGTGCAAATGGCCCTCTGGGATCGAACCAAGGACAATCAGCGAACATGTAAAATTTGATTATGAAGTATATCCATGATATCTATCCACGTGCCGAGTTTCGAATATCCATGTTATCGGGAAAGGTACCAAAAAAAATCTTCAAAATCGCCGCAATGCATTTTAAACAGCCGATTTTTGCCCCGACCTAGCATCGAACCATGGACTATATTCTAAGATGTTTTTCTGATTTTCGTTGGATACGAACGGCGTCTAGCGATCCCTCGAGTTTCAACTCTTTCTCTCTCCGGGAAGTACCTCAAAAAAATTTTCGAAAATCCCCGCCATGTATTCTTATGGAGAAAATCGCGATTTTGGGGCTCTCTGGAATCGAACCTATGACCCTGAGGATCAAAATCGCAATTTTTCTGGCGGTTACACGTTATGGCCAATACGTCGTAAAAATTTCAAGTCAATGACGCTTGTGGTTTAGGCTGTGAATTAGTATCCTATCTATCTATCTATCTATTTATCTATATGAATGAATCCGGAGAATCATCTATATATAATAGATACGAGTAAAATGTAGCTTGCATACTGCAAGCAGATCGGCAATACTAATTTCATATCGGCATCATATCGGGACGGTCCTCAAAAGAAAAAAAAAAGGATTGAAATTTTTCTTAAAATTCGCTGAAATTTGATCGTCTGGCATCGAACCCGGGTCTTTACTGTGAACTTACTATGCAGCACAATAGAACATCAACATCTCTAACTATGTGTGAAAATTCAAGCAGAAATATTGCCTGCAACTGCCTCAAAAGACGTTCTAATTTTCACGAATGTAAATGGCTCTCTGGATTCGAACCAAGGACAATCTTGGAAATCTTAAACATACTTCTGAAAGTTATTTATGAACTCTATCTATATGCCGAATTTCATGTTTCTATATTATTGGGAAAGCTTTCAAGATAATTACTAAAAATCGGATCAACTTCTGATTTCAGAGACACCTGGTGTCGAACCCAGGACATATTGTAAGCTGTGAATGCAGGGTTTGATTTGTAAAGACATGCTTTTGTATCCTGCAAAGTTTGAAGTCGATAGCATAGCGGAAAGTACCTAAATTTTGTTTCCGTTATCTCCGTAAGAAAGGCATTGAGGAATATAAATGTCCCTCTGGGATCGAACCAAGGACCATAAGCAAATATGTAAAATTTGATTATGAGATATATTTATGATATCTAACCTCATGTTGAATTTCATGTTTCTATGCCATCGGGAAGGGGTCCAAAAAAAATCTTCAAAATCGCCGCAATGCATTTTAAACGGCCGATTTTTGCCCCGGCCTAGCATCGAACCAAGGACAATAATCGATGATGTCTTTCTGATTTTCGTTGGCTATGCATGGCATCTAGCGATCCCTCAAGTTTCAACTCTCTGCTTCTCCGGGAAGTGCCTCAAAAAAATTTTCGAAAATCCCAGCCATGTATTCTTACGGACAAAATCGCGACTTTGGGGCCTTCTGGAATCGAACCCATGACACTGAGGTTCAAAGTCGGCTTTTTCCCGGAGGTCACACGTTATGGCCAATATGTCGCAAAAATTTCAACTCAATCTCTCTTGTGGTTTAGGCTGTGAGTTTGTATCCTCTCTCTATATATCTAATATATATAGATGCTTCTCCGGATTCATTCATATATATAGATAGGTATATAGATAGATAGTATACAAATTCACAGCCTAAACCACAAGCGTGATTAAGTTCAAATTTTTACTGCGTATTGGCCATAACAATTAACCGCCAGAAAAATTGTGATTTTTATCCTCAGTGTCATGGGTTCGATTCCAGAGGGCCCCAAAGTCCCGTTTTTTCCCGTTTAAATGCATTGCTTAGATTTTCGGGAATTTTTAAAAAATACTTCCCGGATAGGTAGAGAATCTAAACTCTAGAAGCCTTTATATATAGTCATGATCTATCGAAAACATAAATGAGTTTTACGGAAAATAACCTGGGTTCGATGCTAGTTCGGGGCAAAAATCGGCCGTTTAAAATGCATTGTGGCGATTTTTAAGATTTTTTTTGGACCCCTTCCCGATGACGTGGAAACTTGAAATTCGGCATGGAGTTGGAGATTAATAATAAATTTCAGGATCAAATTTTACATATTCGCTGACGGTCCTTGGTTCGATCCCAGAGGTCCATTTAAATTCCTCAATGCATTTCTTACGGAGATAACGGAAACAAATTATAGGTACTTCCCGGCACGATAAAGACTTCAAACTTTGTATTAAAAAAGAATAAGTGTATACAAATCAAACTGTGCATTCCCAGCTGTCAATGTGTCCTGGGTTCGACACCAGGCGTCTCTACAATCAGTAACTGATCCGATTTTCAATAATTATTTTGAACCCTTTTCCAACAATATAGAAACTTGAAATTCGGCATGTAGATAGAAATCATAAATAACATTCAGAAACATTTTTTAGATTTTCAAGATCGTCCTTGGTTCGAATCCAGCGAGCCATTTAAATTCGTGAAAATTTGAACGTCTTTTGAGGCAGTTGTAGCCCATATTTCTTCTTGAATTTTCACACATAGTTAGAGATGGTGATTTTCTTTTGTGCTACATAGTAAGCTTACCAGGAAGACCCGGGTTCGATGCCAGACAATTAAATTGCAGCGAATTTTAAGAATATTTTCAATACCTTTTTTTTTTCTTTTGAGGGCCGTCCCGATATGATGCCGACATGAAATTATTGTTGTCGATCTGCTTGCAGTATGCAAGCTACATTTTACTCGTATATTACTATATATAAAGCTGCAAATCCGACTCATTCATACAAATTCCTGGGCATTTCTAATCGAGCTGGTAGGCTGAAATTTTCAGGAGTGATTCATAATTGACAGTAGAGTTGGGAAAAAATCGAAAATTTCCAGATTTTGAACTAGGTTTGAGCCCATAGACGATTATATTTTTCAATGAATTTAAACGAGGAAAACGAAAAATGGCCATGCAGAGCAAATTTCTTTCGTTAATTAAATTATGAAAAATTAATCGTAAAGCAGTAGGACTTGGTCTGTATTACGTCTAAAAGATTAAAATTTACTTTTCTTGCGATCGATTTTAACATTCCTGCACGAAATTCGCAAAATCTTAGTTTGAACGCCAATTTTTTACGTTTTTTTCTCCTCATTTTGAAAATTAAATCTATGGCAACAACCATTGTTTGAATCGAAAACAAGTTTGTTTACGATCCTATTTTCATACGCCATGATAAAGGTTTGATGCATTTTTAATTATTTTAAATCTTTCTTTCGATATATGTTATTAATGAATGCTGAAAAATGTAAATTTCATCAAAATAGACAGTGGATATCTGCACAGTCAATGAATCAATCGTGAATGCATGCTGTGATAACATAAGTTTGTGTAGAGAATACGAGACTATTTATCAAAGAAGATAATCGGAAAAGTCATGTAAGTAGTGAGATTATTCGAGGAATTAATTCAAAAGTCTACACTGAATCTATATTAGAGGGATAGGAAAGCAATTAGGATGAAAAATACTCATTAATTACTGATGAAGGACGTATTATACCGGATCAAGTCTACCTACGCCTGAGTAAAAAGTAAGTACAACTGAAATTTACATAATCGTAAAATATAACTATCAGAATATTAATGCAAATTAATAGTTTTAACGTCAATCTGTAGAAATAATAGAAATAATAAGTTATTTTTCTACGTTTCTCTAATTCATACGTATTATATTACGTAATTCAACTTTCATCGAAATGAAAAACAAAAATCTCCACATGAAATAAACTGATTTTCTTGAACGACCTTCTGATTACGTTTTTATACGATGGATAATTCTTCGTTAGTATAAGCAATTTTTGCATGTATCATTGTATGAATGTTATTTTTCCATCTTCTCCAAACGGGCTTTAAAATAAAGTTCTTTTTCTACGTTCTTTAAAACTATTTACATAATTACGTTGCCTATTGTCTGTTTGTTTACTTAATTAGAAACGGAGCTCATTATCGTGGAAGACGCCATTTAATGAATATAAGATTATAATGCAATATGTCTTGCACTGAACTTATTACTACATAGGTAATCGTCAATTTATTTTCCGCATTTTTATCTTATGTAGATTTTTATTCTAATTAACATTCTTAAGCTTATTTCTTTAATTTAATTTTACGAATGCACATTAAATCGTCGTCGTCGCCGCTGCAACATTCATCGCGGTGGGGTCCCAAAAGAGATACCACGGAATCAGCCGATCGCCGCGGAAACCTTTGACCGTACATGTTCATTGAGGACTGAAATCCAAAACTAAGAAAGGTAGGAAATGATTTGAGAAGCGACGTGTTTTCTCATTGCCAGCTGTATGTCGCGCTAGGAAGAGTACGTTCCTCAGAAAATATCAGGGAGTTAGTTTCACCGGAAAGGATATTTGATAATATTCCGCACGCCGTCAATATTGTCCTCATCATCATATGGTGATCTGCCCTGAAGCAGGCGCCGCGGCCATAGGATTAAATTGGAGTATGTCTTGCACTAAACCGAGTACATACCACAGGTAACCAATCGTCAATCGATTTCTCGCATTTTTAATTTATGCAGATTTTTTTTCTAACTATACTTTGGTGTATTCCCTTAATTTAGCTTTACGAATGTGCATTCATTAAGAACTCAACTCCAAAACTCCCGTATCAAATGAACGTGAAAGGCCTTCGAAGTAATTATTGTATTATTATATCATTTGATGAAACTCGATCTACCATTTTAAAATTAGGTAGACGATAGACAGTGGTACAATTAAAAAGAAACATAAATGTAACGTAACTCCCATAATTCAGGGTAGTATCCCTTAATAGTTTTCTTTGCTTGCAGTTTGCAAGCACCCATTTACTAGTTACTATATATAAAGCTGCAAATCCGACTCATTCATACAAATTCCTGGGCATTTTTAATGGAGCTGGAAGGCTGAAATTTTCAAGAGAGATTTATAATTGACAGTCGAGTTGGGAAAAAATCGAAAATTCCCAGATTTTGACCTAGAATGGAGCCAAGAGACGATTATATTTTTCAATGTATTTAAACGGGAATAACGAAAAATGGCCATGCAGAGCAAATTTCTTTCGTTAATTAAAATATGAAAAAGTAATCGTAAAGCAGTAGGACTTGGTCTGTATTACGTCTGAAAGATTAAAGTTTACTTTTCTTGCGGCCGATTTTAACATTCCTGCACGAAATTTGCAAAATTTTAGTTTGATCGCCAATTTTTTACGTTTTTTTCTCCTCATTTCGAAAATTAAATCTATGGCAACAACCATTGTTTGAATCGAAAACAAGTTTGTTTACAATCCTATTTTCGTACGCCATGATAAAGGTTTGATGCATTTTTTAATTATTTTAAATGTTTCTTTCGATGTATGTTAACCCTTAATTACTCGCGTGGGGTCCTAAAAGACCCCAAGGATTATTTTTTGCCAATATTATAAGAACTACGAAACCTATTCATTTCAAATTTGGTGTACCTTCATCATTTAACGTCACCAGTATAACTTTGCGTTTTTGTTCAATTCTGATCAGCCAATTTTGAATTATTAACATAATGCATAAGTAAAATTAAACAAATTCAATTGAAACCAGAAAGCTTTATTTTTAAAATTTTTGTGCGGAAATCAGATTTTTAGTTCTCTCTTAGTCTCAGAATGTTGTTTTTTCTTGAATCAGTCAATTTCAAAGATTGTTATATCCTTCATGAATTTCGTTTTGCTGCCGGCATAGCGCATTACAACTATAATTTCTGACATTCGCGCAAAAATTCTGAATAACAGTGGCAAATAATTTCCATTCGAAGACTCAAGGAATTACTTTTCCTCGTTCTCTTTCTTCGCATGAGGTTCTAGGACCTTCCCGTTAGAGCAATAAACTCAACCATTGACAGCTGCGTATACTGTCCCTTCGAGTACCCGATGCGGCCGTCACCCCGCCCTTTTTCCTACTCTAAACACAAATATGTTTTCACTTCTCTTTTCTTTATTGCCATTCATCCTTTCTATTTATTGGGCAATGCACGCGCGTATTTTAGGAAGGATTGCACTTATTTTTTTGGATTCCAGAATTTTGGTGACCCGAGGCAGGATGTCAGCACTCAAAGAACAAAAAGAGTAATAAAAAGCAGCTTCTCCTTTGCCAATGCTTGAAATGTAAAGTTTACTTTCACGTGAAGGAGGAAGAAATTTGCTGTCCCGAGGAACATGACTGAAAATGCATAGGCCTCCCCAAGATTGCCGTTCCTTGGGACCCCACATGATGGCTTTCGGGCCATCTGTAGATCTTGACCCCCAACGCCCCCAACCATGCGGAGGTTGTGCTTTCGTCTGCTCCTCCTCTCGTTGTCTCTTGTTCATTCCAAGTAAAAAGATCATTAGTTCATCAGTCACCGAGGACGCAGTATCTAAAAGAGAAGTTTCTTCTAGACTCGAGCATACGAGAATCCTAACGGAAAGTTTTTTTCATCCAGGCAGAAGAAACACCAGTATTCATTGACACAGGACGTAAAAAAGTAAGTACAAGCATCCTTCGTTCAATGTATATTTCCATATATATAAAAAAAAGCAGGAATTTAAATAAATGTATCAGTTTAGCATATCATGTATTTAGATCTACATTTAGTACTTCATGTTTGCTAAATTTTACTCCTATTTTCTTTTAGAATGTCTCACGAAGATTCAAGCCAATCCCAAGAAAGGGACTACATGGAATTGTTTTATGAAACAGAGGAGGAAGTAGGTGGGGAGCAGGAAGCCGAAGAAGATGAAGAGATGTACAGTGAACACAACTCTGAGACCGAGCAGGAGATGAGCTCCAATGACGACAGTGAAGATGAGGAGGCATCGGGAAGTGAATATTTTTGGAGCAGAGACAAGAAATTTCATTGGAATATAGCACAACCTCCGAAAAACGTGAGAACAAGAAGAAGGAATATAGTTATTCAACGCCCAGGTGTTGCGAGTTTTGCAAGAAGTGCTACGACTCCTTCAGAGACGTTTTCATTATTCTTTGATACTCCCATAATGGAAACTCTAGTAACTCAAACAAATATTTATATTGAAAAGGTGCAGAAAAATTTTGAGAGAGACCGTGATGCTAAATTGGTGGAAAAAGAAGAAATGCGTGCTTTCTTAGGGTTGTTACTAATGTCTGGTGTTTTGAGGAGCGGTCATCTCAACTTTCGTGATTTATGGGCAAATGATGGCACAGGAGTTGAAATATTTCCCTTGACAATGTCCTATAATAGATTTTTATTTTTGATGAGGTGTCTACGATTTGACGATATCACAACTCGGGAAGTGCGAAGAATGGGCGATAAGCTTGCTCCGATTAGGAAATTTATTGAAAAGCTATCTGATAACTTCGAAAAGATGTATACCCCAAACGAGTATGTGACGATTGATGAGCAGCTAATTCCGTTTAGAGGTAGGTGCCCTTTTCGCCAGTATATACCAAAAAAACCTAAAAGATATGGAATAAAAGTTTTTGCGTTGGTGGATTCTCAAACTTTTTATTTGCAAAAATTTGAAATATATGCAGGCGTTCAGCCAGAAGGGCCGTACAAAATGGGAAATAAACCGGATGAGGTAGTGAAACGGTTGGTAAGACCCATAAAAGGAAGTAATCGGAATGTTACCACTGATAATTGGTATACTAGCATCCCTCTTGCCGAATCTCTTTTATCAGAGTACAAATTAACAATTGTTGGCACTCTGCGAAAAAATAAAAAAGAAATACCACCCGAGTTTCTTCCCAAGCGAGATAGGATAGTTAGGAGCAGCATTTTTGGTTTCACCAAAGATATTACTTTGGTATCCTATGTTCCTGTTAGAAACAGAGCAGTGATTCTTATCTCAACAATGCATCACGATGCTAAAATAGACGAATCAACCCAAAGTCTTCTAAAGCCGGAAATCATAACATGGTACAATAAAACAAAAGGGGGTGTCGACACATGCGATCAGCTTTGTAGCAATTATAGCGTTGCTAGAAGAACGAAAAGATGGCCATTAGCTGTTTTCTTCCACTTTTTGAACGTTTCTGCCACTAACGCATTCATAGTATATAATAGTAATGCTTCAAATAAAATTACAAGGCGAAATTTTTTAAAATTACTATCAAAAGAATTAATCAAAGAACACCAGATGATAAGGTCGAAAAATCAGTACATTCCAAAAAATCTCCGAAAACGCATTCGTAGAGAACATGGACATGAAGTTGCAAGTACATCTGTGTCAAGAGAAACTTCGAAGGGAAGATGTAAATATTGCCCAAGAACTAAGGACATTAAAGTCACCAATAAATGTATTGATTGTCATGTTTTTCTGTGCAAAGAGCATACGGTAATAAAATGTGCCGAATGTGACGATGAAAGTAAGGAGATTAGTTGAAAATAAATTGTTTTCTGTAAAAATACTTTGTTTTTTGTTATTTACCATAAACTAATTTTTTTAAAAGTTATAATTAAATCTCATTAACTCTTTCATTAACATTAAAATAAAAATAACCTGATATTTTATTGTTAAAAATAAAAACTATGTCTGGGGTCCTAAAAGACCCCACGCGAGTACTTACGTAACTTTTTTTGACGCGAGTAACTAAGGGTTAATACTAAATGCTGAAAATTGTAAATTTCATCAAAATAGACGGCGAATATCTGCTCGGTCAATGAATCATTCGGGAATACATACTGTGATAACATAAGTATAAGTACAGAATACGAGACCATTTATCAACGAAGATAATCGGAAAAGTCATGTAAGTAGTGGGATTATTCTAGAATGAAGTACATAGATATTAATATAAATTCATAAATAGGGATATTAATGTAAATAAAAAGGTTTAAGAACAATCTTTAGAAATACCATAACTGCAAGCAATACGAATCATTAGTTGAACGAACACTATAATTTATTAATATATTATATTTCATAGCTCACTTAACCGAATACATTTATCATATACTGAACTCTCATCTACATGAACAACAAATATCTAATCAGGAAATACATGGTATTATTGAACTATGTTAGGATATCGTTGGTTTACACTAGAGATGGGCGCCGCGCCGATTACGCCAGCCGCCGACAATACCGGGCACGCCGCCGCCGCCGAAGAAATAACTGCGGCGCGCCGCCGCGCCGCCGCCGGAAATTTTATCGGCGGCGGCGCGGCGTGGCTTGGATTTAAAAACAAAGTCCCACAGTCGAAAATATGCTGACAAGTAGTTGGAAGAGATACGCTTTGAAGTGATAGAACACATCTCGGGCTTTCCAAGAGGGCGCTGAATTATATGTGATATCGATACGTGTTACGATTAGGCCGTTTGCACACGTGCCGGCAAAATAGGTGCCGGTGTAGGAGTCGAGGAGTACTTAACGGGCAGGAGTCACTGTACAGTAAGTCCCACCAGAAGGTGGCGTTTACTTGACAAGTGTGCCTTGCCCGGGCGGGGTACACTTTACTCAGGCGGCTATCACTTAACGCATAGTTTTCTTCACATATTTGCAGTTTTTTAGCATAGAATTGGCGGAATCTTGTTTCTAATTGTCATTCATAAGTTTTAAAGGAATTATAAATTATAATATCATAACTTATTGGTAAGCAAAGTTATTAATTTTAAATAAATGAAAAAGCTATTTATTGTCGGTCTTTCCATTATAGCTACTTGAGTTATGAGTTGAATAAAACTTAAACAAGAATGTCCACAGAAAAACAAGTTCTACCAAATTTTAGCTTGATATATTGCATGTGTAACTATGTAATAGAAATTTTAAATAATCTCTTTGGTACTTTATCGCAGTCGGAAATAAAGAAGTTCCCGTTATTTCGCGCTCTCAAACAGAGCGCCCAATTTGAAAAATGATATCTCAAAAAATATTTATTTAATTAACACAAAATTTTAACATAATATCGCGGTATATATTTTTAATCAAAATAAAAAAATAAAATATATTTCCTTGCCACCAGAACAAATTGTTACCCATTATGTAAAGCAACTTTTTCTCAGTAATGAAAGTAGGTACGATTGCAAAATTGGTTTCGTTACCAAGCTCTTGGTAGAATATTTCATAAACTATAATATAAAATAGTGTGTGTGTGTGTTTGTATGTATGTTCGCTAAAAACTCGAGAACCGAGAGTCGCAAGCCTTTGAAATGTTCTACATAATTAAAAGTTGACCCCGCGCAGAGTATAGGCTACTTTTTATTTCCCTAAGGTCCACGTTTCGAACCCAGACGGGTCAAAACATTTCCATAAGAAATGTACGTAGAGGTCATTTTTTTGTCGAAGGGTTAATTTCTTTTGCAAACTTAAATTAGAAATAATGGTCCTAGAAAGACGAATCAAGCACCAAAAGAAGGAAAGCAAAATAAAAACTTTAAATTTGGTCGTGGAATATCGTTTTTGATTCGAAGTTGAACAATTTTGATTAAGTTCGTGAATATTTTATCGAACTTTTTAAACAACCCACCTCCCTGACGATCAAGGCGATTGTTGAGTCCCCAGCTCATATACTTATCCGTAAGAACACATTGAGAAAATATGCCTACTTCAAATGCATGTTAAAAATAAGTGATGGATTATATGAGGAGGGAGAAATTTAAGGAGATATTAGTAACTACAGCTATGAACGATATACTGTGAATAATCGAGCGTACAAACATACGAATACCAGTATTTAAGAAAGGTTTCAAATTTTCTGGTAGCGTGTGTATGTAACCAAGTTTTATTTATATCAACATAATTGTTTACTGAATATTTCGTGGGATAAATGGGTTTATAGTAGTTTGTTAGATGGAATTGCTTTCTCTCGATCAATACAATTGACTGCGTATAAAAAGCCTGGTAAGTTTTGTATGTTTTTATTATAATCTTCTGTATATATTATCGATATACTTCGATAAATATTTAGCAATTGACGGAAATGGACTTGGTGAATATCGTAAGGATTTCCTAGTTTCAGTTAAGGACAGGAGTTAAACTTTGTAAAGCTTTAGCAAATCTCCAATATCGTATCCCTCCATTGAAAAGGTAAAGTAAGTTTACGTTTTGTTATGCACAGAATAAAAAAAAAGTTATTCATTGCGGTTTTTGAAGTGCTTCCAATTCTTATGCATTTACTATCATTCTGTTATCGGTGTTCAATCTCGGTTGTTTCAGAATGATATAAAATACATTTTGTTTGTGTTTGATCATTGTTTCCGATAAACATTTTTTCTCTTTCTGAAAATGTCTCCTTAAACGTGATGCTGCTTATCCTAATGCTGTCTTCGAATATACTGTTTATAATCCTTAAAAAAATGTTGTGTTCATCGAAGAATTGTTCATTCTAATATTTAGATTACTTTGCAGATTTTATTATAACTTCATTTTGTTTGTTTATCGGTTTGGAAATGATGATAGCCTGGCATTTGCTATCTAACTAAAATTATGAGACATGTGTTACGATCAAGCCTGTAGCAAAAGTATTTATTAATTTTAATATTTCCCCGTTGAGAATCAACGGGCACTTCAGCTAGTACGTATATATAATAATACATTTCATACGTAATATAATTCATACAAATGTATGTTCGTTTTCGAATGTTTATAATAGAAAATAGGGATTTAAAATAACACAATTTAAATTCAGTCTTTTCTCAGAATACTATCTCGCTGGATGTTTTTAATGAATGAAGTATAGCGAAAAGTAGTAGGCAACTACGTTTTTCAACGCAATTTCTCAAACCTCTCGACATTTCCTTCAAAATTTTCAGGATGTATTTTCCCAGAATATTTACCAGAAAATTTAAAAGTATCGAAAAAAGATCATAAAAGGAAGCAAATTATCAAGAATAAGAACTTATTCGTTCCTGAAATGAGAGTATTTAAAGAACAAGTACAAACAAATTCGCTATGAATTTCCAAATTTTTCATTTTGAATATTTTTTTTCTTATTTTTCCTTGTAAATATGATAATAATTAACTATAATTAAATTTCACTGAACAGTTTTCAATTAATGTATCTCCATGTGGTATAATATTAAAATAAATTTAGGCTAACTTTCTCTTTCAACGCGTATATTTCTACTACGTGCATCAATCTCTCATGAACATGGGGCCGTTTGAGATACGTTGGGCTTTAGTAATGGCAAGTAATGTGTATTCGTTACGTATTATAATTTATGTGAATACTTTGATAAAAACCATCTTGAACATACATGAAAAACCAAAATGTTAACTCCAATAAGAGAATTTTCTTCATAGGGTACATCAGTATTTTCCTGGATTACCTTCAATTCCTAATATTTGGAGCATTTATTGATTTATAAAAAACGTCTAATCCAGAGTTCTAAAACATTATAATCGATTTGAATATCTTTTATAGAACATAGTGTATTCCCGCAACCAGCACTCCCATTGAGAGGAGTTTTAGTATATGCGGGCTCACTCTCAACGATAAGAAAAGCAGACTAGAGCCACAGAGATTGAATAAAATGGTATTCATCCATGAGAACTATGCGTTGTGCAATGATTTTGTTGACAGAGTGTAACCTACTGCTGAATGTTATAAATATATATTTATTTTAAACTCCTCTCATTCATTCATTTGCTTATTATTATTTTAGTTTGTTTAAACTTAAATGTTTTGATTTGCGTTCATCATTTATACATTTTTTATTTTCTGGAAATTTCAATTGAACGTCTATTCCTGGATTCCATACTTGAAAAATGTGGCACAAATGTTCTGTTAAAACTAATTCACAACAATAGTACATTCATTGATCGACATTCTACTGGCTATTTGTGCCCAATTTGTGATACCACTCTTTAAACGTTCTTAAAGTATTGTAGTGTAATTATAAGAAGCATGCTTTTGTGAAAATAAGGAAAGCAACCTATTGCCCAATTACCCCTTTAAGGCGCAGAGCAAGCTAGAATCGAAAAATACTGGCCAAGAATAAGGAAATATTTTTTGAGTGTGAACTCTGAAACTTCACATTGCCATACCTCAATAAGTTCTGCATATAATATTCCCAGACAGCGTCTTATGTGAGCTCGTTTTCCTTGAATCGGAGGGTCCGAGAGAGGATAAGAGAAAGAAATATAACTTAAAAGACATGTTGCATGAAGTAAGTATTTCACCAACAGAAGCTAATTCAGAGATCTGATGGAAGCGATGCAATAATTCAAATATTCAACTGTGATCACTTAAAAATCATAATTAAGCTTATGGGTTGATTATTTAACCCTGTATTGATTTTTCCCGATGATTCTGCTCATTTGGGTTTGGTTTGAGGCTGAAGATATTTGCAAAAATGTAAACCTGACTTTATTCGTGAATTTTGGTCAATTTTGACCACCTGTAGAATTTTAATAGGTAGAAATCAGCGTAAATAATTTGGTAGTAATAGGCAGTATTTATTCGAGAATTGCCAGTACTAAAGTCCGCACTCAAGAAAAGGATTTTTTTGCCAGGTTTTTTCGATTCTAGCCAGGGACGGATCCAGGGGGGGTGGTCCTGGGGGTCCGCTCCCCCCCCCCGGCCCGAAATATCACTTGTGCCTATTTTTCGAAAATGAAACTCAAATAACACAAATAAACACACAATTTAATAAGTAATCACTAGCGAAGAAAATTCGAGTTTGTCTAACATAATTCTAACTTCACGTTTTGTGAAAGCTGAAATATCTTTTATTTTTACACTTTTCGATCAGACCACCCACAAAATATTTTTCTAGATCCGTCATGGTTCTAGCCCATTCTGCTGCATATTCAAGTTAGCTCTACATTGTCTTTATTGGTATGATATAATTGTACTCTCAGATAATGTACTCTCAGATATTATTCTCAGAGTTATTCGCCTTTTTTCTGCCGTATACGAACGAAATTTTACACGCCGCCGGTTACGCCGCGCCGCCGCCGACGATTAAGCAGTCAGCGTTCACGCCGTTACGCCGCCGCCGCCGGCTTCATTTTCCTCCTACGCCGCCGCTGCCAAAAATCATAACGGCGCCCATGTCTAGTTTACACATATGGTGGATTGCTTTTCGTGTGTGTGAGTTTCTCTTCTTTTAATTTTATGCCTATTATGTTTCTTCTTTTCTATTTTAATTACATATAATTATTCTGTCATCCTTTCCAAAGAGAATTTAAAATTAAGTTCTTTTTCTACGTTTCTTTAATTAATACGTAGTGCACAATTAGTTCGTAGTATATTACGTAATTCAACATTCATCAAAATAAAAAAACAGAAATCTACTCATAAAATACACTGATTTCCTTCAACGACCTTCTGATTACGTTGTTCTACGCTGGATAATTCTTGGTTAGTAAAAACAATTTTTGCATGTATTATTGTATGAATATTATTTTCCCATCTTCTTCAAACGGACTTTAGAATAAAGTTCTTTTTCTACGTTCTTTAAAATTATTTACATAATTACGTTGCCTATTGTCTATTTGTTTATTTAATTAGAAACGGAGCTCATTGTCGTGGTAGACGCCATTTAATGAATGTAGGATTATTTTGCAGTATGTCTTGCACTCAACCGAATACTACGCAGGTAATAGGTCTATTTATTTTCCGCCTTTTTATATTATGCAGATTTTTATTCTGACTTTACTCTGTTTGGCGTATTTCCTTAATATAATTTTACGAATGCGTATTCATTAAAGACTCCCGTAACACATAAACGTGAAAGGCTTTAGAAATAATTATTTTACTATCATATTATTTGGCGAATCTCGATCTCACTTATTTGAAAATTATGCATACAATAGACAGTGGTATAATTTAAAAAAATTTCTTTCCATATATGTTATAACTGAACGTTGAAAAATGTAACTTTCATCAAAATGGACAGCGAATATCTGCACGGTCAATGAATTATTCGGGAATACATGCTGAGATAACATAAGTTTATGTAGAGAATACGAGACCATTTATAAACGAAGATAATCGGAAAATTCATGTAAGTAGTGAGATTATTCGAGGATTAAATTGAAAAGTCTACACTGAATCTATAAAAGGGGGATAAGAAAGCAATTTCGATGAAATATACTCATTAATTACTGATGAAGTACGGATTATACTGGATCAAGTCTACCAATGCCTGAGTAAAAGTAAGTACAACTGAAATTTACATATTCCTAAAATATTACTATGAGAATATTAATGTAAATAATAGTTTTAACGATATTATTTAGAAATAATATAACTGCAAACAATACGAATCAATAGCATCACAATCGCTATAGTTTAGTATAGTAGTATTTCACTTCATTCTCACTTAACCCAATGCATTCATCGTATTCTAAATTATGTCTAAAAATTTCCTTTGCAATGGCCGTTTCCGATTCCTATTTTATGGCGTTATAATTAATAATAATATTCATAACTTCTCTGATGAAAGCAGGAATATCCCAATTACCACCATTTCAATAACTAATACTATTAACAAAGACACTCAACCATTCTATAGCCAGAAAAATCTTGCTAGCCGGAATTCGTACCTTGACGTTGGAGTCCTAGCACAGTGACCACTTTCTCACCGCACCCGGTGTGTGAGGTATTTTGCCCTTAGTTTCTCTTAAGCTCGACAGATAAGCTCGTGCGTCCTGATTCGCGTGCCACCTCATAGTGTGGCTTCTTTGGATGATGTTCCCTTTAGGAGGGGAAGCTTTAAGTAACGTATGCCTCAATTTCATAATATATACATTGTGATACATTGTAACCGAAAAGCTCATACAGGCAGCCAAACCCATTGCTGCCCGCCTTTCTTGAAGGACCATATTATAATTGAATATCAAGAAAGTGTAACTTTCATTTAAATGAACAACAAATATCTACACAGGAAATAAAATTATATCCTTGAACGATAGTAGTAGTAGTAGTATTGTTAAAAGTGCTTCGACAGCTTAGGTCATTTCGCACATTGGCTCCCACCTTGAACGATGTTAGGATTATACGTATATGGTGGATTGCCTTTCGTGTGTGAAAATTGTGCTTTTTATTGTATGCCTATTATGTATCTTCTTTTCTATTTTAATAACATATAATTATTCTTTCTATACTATCTTATCCATACAGAATTTAAAATTAAGTTAAATTTTCGTTTTTTTAATTAATACGTAGTACCTTACGTATTGATATGGGATACAGCTGGGGAAACGATAAATGTCCATGAAGAACCAATTGTTTTCATTCACATAAGCATGAAAAATGTACTTACAGGAGAGAATTTAACTGAATTATACCTCAAAGAGGAATTTTTATTTTTCCTGCACCCAATTTCGCCATGTCGGCAACATCTTAAATTAAACACAAATTAATACTGTTTTTATTTGCACCCTTCCCAAGATCAAAACTTTGGCTACGACCATTATTTGGAATACAAATTTGTTTGCAGTTTAAATAACATACGCCGCGATGAAAGTATGAAGTTTTTGAAATATTTTTCAATATTCTTTTGTTTGTAATATTAATATACATCAAGAACATTTAACTTTCATCAAAATAAACAACAAAAATCTACTCATAAAATACGCTGATTTCCTTGAACGACCTTTGGATTACGTTTTTCTACGTATTAGCTGGATGATTCTTCGTAAGTAAAACAATTTCTGCGATTAAAAATGTATGCTTACTATGTTTACTCTTTTCTTTTGTATTCACCTCAAATTATTTTTTCATATTCTGCAAACGGGCTTTAGAATTAAGTTCTTTTTCTACGTTTTTCAAAATAATTTACATAGATACGTTACCTGTAGCATATTTGTTTGTTTATATAATTAGAAACGGAGGTCATTGTCGTGGTAGACGCCATTTAATGAACATAGGATTAAATTTCATTATGTCTTGCACTGAACCGAATACTTCAAAGGTAATCGTCTATTTATTTTCCGCATTTTTATCTTATGCAGATTTTTATTCCAACTTTGCTTTGATTGGCGTATTTTCTTAAATTAATTTTACGAATGCACATTCATTAGGAATCAACTCCAAATCTCCCGTATCAAATAAGCGCAGAAGGCCTTTGAAATCCAAAGGGGGACGTCCTAAAACCTTGAACGACCTTCGGATTATGTTGCTCTACGTGTTCGCTGGATAATTTTTGTAAGTAAAAACAATTTCTGCGTTTATCATCGTATGCAAAATATTTTAACAACATCCCCATACGGGCTTTAAATTCAACTTCTTTTTCTACATTCTTCAAAATTATTCAACTACGTTGCCTAATTTCTATTTGTTTATTTAATTAGAAACGGAGCTCATTGTGCCGCTTTAGACGCCATTTAATGTACATAGGATTCAATTGAAGTATGCCTTGCACTGAACCGAGTACTACAGGTAACGAATCATCTATCGATTTCTCGCCTTTTTATCTTACGAAGATTTTTATTATTACTTAAATTTCTTTGGCGCATTTCTTTAATTTAATTTTACGTATGCGTATTCTTTAAGGTCTCAACTGCAAAACTCCCGTCTCAATTAAACGTGAAAGGCTTTCGATATAATTATTATATTATTAGATGAAACTCGATCTCATATTTGAAAATTAGGTATATGATAGACAGTAGTATAATTAAAAAGACACATATCCCTTCATAATTTTCTTTGCTTGCAGTTTGCAAGCACCCATTTACTAGTATCTATATATAGAGAGGATACAAAGTCACAGGCTAAACCACTAGCGTCAATGGCTTGAAATTTTTACGACATATTGGCCATAACGTATAACCTCCAGAAAAATTGCGATTTTGAACCTCGATGTCATGGGTTCGATTCCAGAGGGCCTCAAAGTCCCGATTTTTCCCGTTTAAATGCATTGCTTTGATTTTCGGGAATTTTTAAAAAATACTTGCCGGAGAGGTAGGGACTTAAAACTAAAGGAGCCGATATATATGGTCATGATCTATCGAAAACATAAATGAGTTTCACGGAAAATATCCTGGGTTCGATGCTAGTTCGGGGCAAAACTCAGCCGTTTAAATTGCATTGTGGCGATTTTTAAGTTTTTTTTTGGACCCTTTCCCGATGGCATGGAAACTTGAAATTCGGCATGGAGTTGGAGATCAATAATAAATTTCAGGATCGAATTTTCATATTCGCTGATGGTCCTTGGTTCGATCCCAGAGGGCCATTTAAATTCCTCAATGCATTTCTTACGGAGATAACGGAAACAAATTATAGGTACTTCCCGGCAAGATAAAGACTTCAAAATTTGGACTAAGAAAGATTAAGTGTATACAAATCAAACTGCGCATTCCCAGCTGTCAATGTGTACTAGGTTCGATACCAGGCGTCTCTAATATCAGTAAATGGACGGTTTTCAATAATTATTTTGAACCCTTTCCCAACAATATAGAAACTTGAAATTCGGCATGTAGATAGAAATCATAAATAACATTCAGAAACATTTTTTAGATTTCCAAGATCGTCCTTGGTTCGAATCCAGAGAGCCATTTAAATTCGTGAAAATGAGAACGTCTTTTGAGGCAGTTGTAGCCCATATTTCTGCTTGAATTTTCACACATAGTTAGAGATGGCGATGTTCTATTGTGCTGCATAGTAAATTCAACAGTAAAGTATAAATTTGATTATGATATATTTTAATGGTATCTAACCTCATACCGAATTTCAAGGTTCTATGCCATCGGAAAAGGGTCCAAAAAAAATCTTAAAAATCGCCACAATGCATTTTAAACGGCCGTTTTTTGCCCCGACCTAGCATCGAACCAAGGAAAATATTCGTAGATGTCTTAATGGTTTCCTTTAGACATGCACGGCATCTAGCGATCCCTTGAATTTCAAATCTCTCCTTTACCGGGAAGTGCCTCAAAAAAATTTTCGAAAATCCCCGGCATGTATTCTTATGGAGAAAATCGCGACTTTGGGGCCTTCTGGAATCGAACCCATGACACCAAGGTTCAATGTCGGTCTTTTTCCTGGAAGTTGCACGTTATGGCCAATATGTCGTAAAAATTTCAAGGCAGTGGCACTTCTGGAACATGGTTAGAATTTTGATACCCTATATATATATATATATATATATACGAGTAAAAAGTAGTTTGCATACTGCAAGCAGATCGGCAATACTAATTTCATATCGGCATCATATCGGGACGGTTCTCAAAAGAACAAAAAAATGATTCAAAATATTCTTAAAATTCGCTGCAATTTTATCGTCTGGCATCGAACCCGGGTCTTACTGGTATATTACTATGCAGCACAATAGAAGATCACCGTCTCTAACTATGTGTGAAAATTCAAGCAGAAATATTGGCTACAACTGCCTCAAAAGACGTTTTAATTTTCACGAATGTAAATGGCTCTCTGGATTCGAACCAAGGACGATCTCTGAAATCTAAAATATGTTTCTGAAAGTTATTTATCATCTCTATCTATATGCCGAATTTCAAGTTTCTATATTATTGGGAAAGTTTTCAAAATAATTCCTAAAAATCGTATCAACTTATGATTACAGAGACACCTGGTGTCGAACCCTAGATATATTGTAAGCTGTGAATGCACAGTTTGATTTGTAAAGACTTGCTCTTGTATCTTGCAAAGTTTGAAGTAGATAGCATGCCGGGAAGTACCTTAATTTTGTTTCCGTTATCTCCGTAAGAAATGCATTGAGAATTGCAAATGGCCCTCTGGGATCGAACCAAGGATCATGAGCGAACATCTAAAATTTGATTATTAAATATATGTTCATGATATCTATTTACGTGCCGAGTTTCAAGTATCCATGTAATCGGGAAAGGATCAAAAAAAATCTTAAATATCGCCACAATGCATTTTAAACGGCCGATTTTTGCCCCGACCTAGCATCGAACCAAGGATAATATTCGTAGATGTCTTTATGGTTTCCTTTAGATATGCACGTCATCTAGCGATCCCTTGAATTTCAAATCTCTCCTTTTCCGGGAAGTGCCTCAAAAAAATTTTCGAAAATCCCCGCCATGTTTTCTTATGGACAAAATCGGGAATTTGGGGCCTTCTGGAATCGAACCCATGACACCGAGGTTCAATGTCGGCTTTTTCCTGGAGGTTACACGTCATGGCCATAATGTGGTAAAAATTTCAAGTCGGTGGCACTTGTGGAACATGGTTAGAATTTTGATCCCCTATATATATATAGGTATATTCGGAGAAACGTCTATATATCTATTACGAGTAAAATGTAGCTTGCATACTGCAAGCAGATCGGCAATACTAATTTCATATCGGCATCATATCGGGACGGTCCTCAAAAGAAAAAAAAAGATTGAAATTTTTCTTAAAATTCGCTGAAATTTCATCGTCTGGCATCGAACCCGGGTCTTACTGGTGAACTTACTGTGCAGCACTATAGAAGATCACCATCTCTAACTATGTATGAAAATTCGAACAGAAATATTGGCTACAACTGCTTCAAAAGACGTTATAATTTTCACGATTGTAAATGGCTCTCGGGACTCGAACCAAGGACGATCTTGGAAATCTAAAAGATGTTTCAGAAAGTTATTAATGATCTCTATCTATATGCAGAATTTCAAGTTTCTATATTATTGGGAAAGGTTTCAAAATAATTCCTAAAAGTCAGATCAACTTCTGATTGCAGAGACACCTGGTGTCGAACCCAGGACATATTGTAAGCTGTGAATGCACAGTTTGATTTATAAAGACTTGCTCTTTTATCATGCAAAGTTTGAAGTCGATAGAATGCCGGGAAGTACCTAAATTTTGTTTCCGTTATCTCCGTAAGAAATGCATTGAGAAGTGCAAATGGCCCTCTGGGATCGAACCAAGGACCATCAGCGAGTTCTAAAATTTTATTACAAAATATATTTATGTTATATATATACGTGCCAAGTTTCAAGTTTCCAAGTCATCTGTAAGTTATTAAAAAAAATCTTAAAGATCGCTATGTAAATTAAACGGGAGAATATTTGCCCTAGCCTAGGGTCGAACCAAGGATAATCTTTGTAGATGTCTTTGTGGTTTTCTTTAGATATACACGGCATCTAGCGATCCCTCGAATTTCAACTCTCTCCTTTTCCGGGAAGTGCCTCAAAAAAATTTTCGAAAATCCCCGCCATGTAATCTTATGTGGAAAATCGCGAATTTGGGGCCTTCTGGAATCGAACCCATGACACCGAGGTTCAAAGTCGGACGACGATAACGACTCAGCCATCTCTTCCGGGGATGATGAGTCTGGGGAAATGGAGGCCGACGGATCAGGATTGGGAACGATCGCGCTGCCGAATCAGAAAACAAACCGTAAGTTGATTCAATTTCCTCTTCTCCAATCGGTCACCCATTTGAACGTAGTGAAAGTGTACCCTTACGAAGACCCCAGTGTACTACAATTAGTTTTGCAAGGTGCCGACTTGCCAAAGCCCGCCTTAGCCCCCTTTGTGTTTTTCAAATCACGGCCTACGCCGGGCCTGATCCAGCAGATACAGATCCTCTTACGACAAGGGATAATTAGTGTGCAACAGAAAATAAAGTGCGCGTTTCGAGCCACAGTGATTCCCAAAGCCAGCGGCGGCCCCCGTTTCATCCTGGACCTCTCGCCCTGGACCCCATTCTATAATCTCCCGCAATTCAGTTTGTTAGACGCAGCCAAGAGCCTGGCTCGTTTAGCACCGGGAGTGAAGCTAGCCAAAATCGACCTTAAAGACGCCTTCTTCCAACTGAAAATAAGACCGGAACATAGGAAATTCTACGGAATTAAGGTCAACAATGTGTCGTATGAAATGAATAGACTCCCCATGGGCCATACTTTGGCACCAGCCATTCTACAAAGATTCGCTCGTTCAGTGGCTAGTGAAATCCTAACATTATTTGAAGTGATATTAGTTCCGTATTTAGACGACTGGCTTCTTGTAAGCCCAGATCTAAGTACTCATTCAGTGAACGAAATTGTGGCCTTCATAACTGAAGACCTAGGTATAACCCTATCCCTAGAAAAGTGTCTTTTAGAGCCCACAACTCAGCTCACCTATTTAGGAGTGCAGATTGACACGGTTATGCAGACCTTGCAACTTACCCCGAATACGTTAGCCCGGCTGCATTTAATAATCGAGATAACGCCCCGACTACGTCAGCAGGATATCCCTAAAGCTGCGGGCTTCGTTGCGTGGTGTGTATATATATTGAACCTCCCAAGGTTCCTCATACAAGACATGTACCAACGAAAGATAGACTGTCTCCGCGAGTGTTGGAACTTTAATGTTTTCAAGCGTGTGCGCTCTTATCAGATAACCCATGATATAGAAATCCAAGTTTATACGGATGCAACTCCAACGCAAGGTGCTTATGTGGTCCCCGAATGGGACATCGAATACGTGTACGTGTTCCCAGAACGTTGGCCGATTTATGAAGCCGAAGGCTTCATGGCGGTCTTAGCACCGTATATGATTTGGCAGAAGCGTTGGATTAACCGAAATGACACCTTAATTGTAAATGTAGATAATCAGTCCGTAGTGTACGCCCTTAACAAAGGCAGAGGACTGCTATTTAAAAATGTAAATCTGAAAGAAATGTTTCTCACTATAATAAAGGAATTGCCCCGAAAGGTGGCCTGGCGTTTCGTTCCCGGCCGACTTAACCCAGCTGACCGTCCTTCAAGGACCGTCCCGTCTTAGATATGCCTGGTCGCTTCCAAAATGGCGGCCGGGCTATATATAAGGCGGAGCGAGAGAAGACGCGTCAGTTGGAATTGAGTTGGCGCGGGAGCGAGACCCAGATCATCATCAATGTATGTATGAATGTATATATATATAGGTATATCCGGAGAAGCGTCTATATATAATAGATATAGGTATATCCGGAGAAACGTCTATATATAATAGATATGAATGAATCCGGAGAAGCATCTATATATAATAGATGTATCCGGAGAAGCATCTATATATAATAGATATATATAGGGGATCAAAAGTTTAACCATGTTCCACAAGTGCCAACGACTTGAAATTTTTACGACGTATTGGCCATAACGTGTACCCTCCAGGAAAAAAGCGGCATTGAACCTCGGTGTCATGGGTTCGATTCCAAAAGGCCCCAAAGTCGCGATTTTCTCCATAAGGATACATGGCGGGGATATTCGAAAATTTTTTTGGTGCATTTCCCGGGAAAGTAGAGAGTTGAAATTCGAAGGATCGCTAGATGCCAAAGATATCTAAAGAAAACCATAAAGACATCTCCGAATATTAACCTTGGTTCGATGCTAGGTCGGGGCAAAAATCGGCCGTTTAAAATGCATTGCGGCGATTTTGAAGATTTTTTTTGGAACCTTTCCCGATAACATGGATTCCCGAAACTCAGCACGTGGATAGATATCATGAATATATTTCATAATCAAATTTTACATGTTCGATGATGGTCCTTGGTTCGATCCCAGAGGGCCATTTTCACTTCTCAATGCATTTCTTACGGAGATAACGGAAACAAAATTTAGGTACAATATAGAAACTTGAAATTCGGCATCTAAATAGAGATCATAAACAACTTTCAGAAACGTCTTTTTGATTTCCAAGATCGTCCTTGGTTCGAATCCAGAGAGCCGTTTACATTCGTGAAAATTTGAACGTCTTTTGAGGCAGTTGTAGCCAATATTTCTGCTTGAATTTTCACACATAGTTAGAGATGGTGATCTTCTGTTTTGCTTCAGAGTAAGTTCACAGTAAAGACCCTGGTTCGATGCCAGACACTTAAATTCAAGCGAATTCGAATATTATTTTCAATCCTTTTTTTTTTCTTTTGAGGGCCGTCCCGATATGATGCCGATATGAAATTAGTGTTGTCGCTCTGCTTGCAGTATGCAAGCTTCATTTTACTCGTATATATATATGGATACATGAATGAATCCGGAGAAGCATCTATATATCTATTTCGAATAAAATGTAGCTTGCATACTGCAAGCAGATCGGCAATACTAATTTCATATCGGCATTATTTTGGGACGGTCCTCAAAAGAAAAAAAAAAGGATTGAAAATATTCTTAAAATTCGCTGCAATTTAATCGTCTGGCATCGAACCTAGGCCTTCCTGGTGAACGTACTATGCAGCACAACAGAAAATCACCATCTCTTACTATGTGTGAAAATTCAACCAGAAATATTGGCTCCAACTGCCTCAAACGACGTCCTACTTTTCAATAATGTAAATGGTTCTCTGGATTCGAACCAAGGACGATCTTGGAAATCTAAAACATGTTTTTGAAATGTATCTATGTTCCCTATCTATATGCCAAATTTCTGGTTTTAATATAATTGGCAACTGGTTCAAATTCTTAAAAATCGGATAATTTACTGATTGTAGAGACGCCTGGTGTCGAACCCAGGAAATATTGGTAGCTGTGAATGCACAGTATGACTTATCACAACTTCATCTTATTTCATACAATGTTTGAAGTCGATATCATGCCGGGAAGTAACTAAAACCTTTTTCAGTTATCTCCATAAGAAATGCATAGAGAATTGTAAATGGCGCCCTGGGATCGAACCAAGGACCATCAGCGTATATGTAAAATTTGATTATGAAATATATTTATAATCTCCAACATCATGCCGAATTTCAAGTTTCCATGCCATCGTGAGGGGGTCCAAAAAAAAACTTAAAAATCGCCACAATACATTTTAAACGGCCGATTTTTGCCTCGACCTAGCATCGAACCCAGGATATTTTCCGTAAAACTCATTTATGTTTTCGATAGATCATGACCATATATAAAGGTTCCTTGAGTTTTGATTCTCTACCTATCCGGGAAGTATTTTTTTTTAATTCCCGAAAATCAAAGCAATGCATTTAAACGGGAAAAATCGGGACTTTGGAGCCCCCTGGCATCGAACCCATGACACTGACGATCAAAATCTCAATTTTTCTGGTGGTTACACGTTATGGCCAATACGCAGTAAAAATTTCAGCTCAATCACTCTTGAGGTTTAGGCTGTGAGTTTGTATCCTCTCTGTATATATCATCATCATCATCATCATCATCATCATCATCAGCCATTTTCAATCCGACGTCGGATGTAGGCCTCCCCAAGTACTTTCCAATTTTCTCTGTCCTGAGCTTCTCGTTGCCACGTTACACCTAAGTACTTGATGATGTCTCTGTTCCACCTGTCCATAGGTCGTCTTCTTGGTCTCTTCACATCTCTTGGTATCCAGTTGAGAACTGCAGATGTCCAACGGTTGTCGTTTCTTCTCGCAACATGGCCGGCCCACCTCCATTTCAGAGATCTTACCTTATCTATTATGTCTGTAACTCCAGTCATCATTCTCACCCAAGTGTTGCGTTTCCTGTCTCTTCTTGTGATTCCCAGCATACAGCGCTCCATGCTCCTTTGCGTTGTCTGAAGTCTCTGGGTTATTGCAGCATTTAACACCCAAGTTTCACTTCCATAGGTCAAGACAGGTAAAATGCATTGGTTGAAGATCTTCCTCTTCAAAACCATTGGCATTCTTGACTTCAGAATGTGTGAGTTCCTACCAAATGCGCTCCAGCCAAGTTTCATTCTTCTGTTTACTTCATTAATCCTGTTTTTCTCTCCTGTTGTTACAAGTTGTCCCAGGTATGTGTATTCCAAGCAAACATCCAGAGGTTTTCCTTGAAGTTTGACTGGCTCTTGCACTGTAAAAGAATTATACGTTACCTTTGTTTTTGTTAGGTTTATCCTGAGTCCTATCTTCTGTCCTGCTGTGTTTAGCTCTTCAAGTCTTGAAGTTAGATCTTCTGCGTTAGCTGCAAAGAGAACTATATCATCTGCAAAACGGAGGTGACTGATGTACTCCCCATTTACTCTTAACCCCTTCTCTTCCCAATCAAGGGTTTTAAAAACTTCTTCTAAAATGGCTGTAAACTAGATGGGAGATAGACCGTCACCTTGTCGAACTCCCTTCTAAATCTTGAATTCATCGGTCTCTTCATGAAGCATTACAGAAGCTGTGGCATTCTCGTAGACACTGCGCAAGAGGCGGATGTACTCAGAATCTATCCCTTGATTCTTCAAAGCTTTCAGAGAGGAGGAGGTACTTACCGAGTCGAAGGCCTGTTCATAATCTACAAAGCAAAGGACGAGTGGCATCTCGTATTCATTCGTTCTGTTTATAATTTCCTGTAATGTGTGGATGTGGTCCATAGTGCTGAAGCCTTTCCGAAATCCCGCTTGTTCTCTAGGCTGGGCTGAAGACAGGGTCATCTTAAGACGTTCCGCTATTATCCTCATGAATGTTTTGTAGACAACTGGAAGGAGGCTAATGGGGCGATAGTTCTTCAAATCTTCTTTGCTTCCTTTCTTGTGCAGAAGGGCAATCCTTGCGTGGTTCCATTCCTTGGGAATCATTCCTTGTTTTAGACAATTACTGAATAATTGTGCTAAAACATTAGCAATCTCTGTTCCACCAGCTTTCAGATATTCCGCCAACACCCCATCTGCTCCTCCTGCTTTCCCATTCTTCATCTGCTTAATCGCCGCCATTACTTCTTCTGGGAGGATTGAGAGGAGATTTTGTGAGCTTTGGCTTTCATCTTGGTTCTCCTCTTCGGCGTTTCCTATCTTCTTGTATAGGTTGCCAAAGTATTCTGCTACAATCCTCAATATTGCTGGTCTGTTATATGTTGTGGTGCCATCTCCTTTCTGTAAGTCTAAAATCTGTTTCTTACCAATTGCTAGGCGTCTTCTAGCCCTCTTTATGCTTTTGTTATTTTCTATGGCCTCTTGCACAATCTTTTCATTAAAATTCCTCACGTCTTCCTTGATTGCTACTCTGATGGCTTTGCAAAGCTCGGCATATTCGATATTATCTCTTGGAGTGTTTAAATTCTTCAGTTCCTTCCGTCGTTTCATCATTTTCCGGGTTCTATCACTAAATTTCTTATCCTTAGGTTTTCTTGGCATCTATCTGATACACCTTCGATTTTCACCACATTATCCTTCCATCTCTTGTTGATCAAAAATCCAACGCCTCCATTTCTTCCATCCTTGGTACCCCTGTAAAAGAATAAATGTCCTTCCTTCAGAGTAAGTAGCTCCTCTGATTTTCTTCTGACTTCGCTGAGACCGATGATATCCCATTTTATCTTCTCTGCTTCATTGAGTAGTTCCAGCAGTCGTTCTTCACTCTTCAAGCTGCGGCAGTTGTAGGTTGTGAATTGCAGGGTAGTAATTCTTTTCTTCATGATGGACCTCTTCAATGCCACCACCTCCCGGACATCCGAATGGGTGGTGCTTTTACGTCCGGATAAATTTCCATTAAAGAAGCTCATCATGAAAATTGTACTTGTATTTGGGGGGGTTAGGACAATAATTCACCAGGCTGTCCTACTGCCGGTTGGTGAATGCCACTTTCATTATTTGGCCGGAGATATTGTTGAAGCCTTCTTAGCATGGTTGAACCTGGGCTATGCATCGCCTCCAACCTCCGTTAACACCCCTCCGCCCCGATGAGGCAATGAACTGTGGCGGTGATGAGGAGGGGTCTCTATATATATATATATATATATATATATATATATACGAGTAAAATGTAGCTTGCATACTGCAAGCAGATCGACAACACTAATTTCATATCGGCATCATATTGGGACGGACATCAAAAGAAAAAAATAAAGGATTGAAAATATTCCTAAATTCGCTGCAACTCTATCGTCTGGCATCGAACCCGGTTCCTTCAGGTCATACTTACTATGCAGCACAACAGAACAAATCCATTTCTAACTATGTGTGAAAATTCAAGCAGAAATATTGGCTGCAACTGCCTCAAACGACGTCCTACTTTTCACATATATTCCTTATGTTAGAAATTGCAATGTGCTCTGGCATCGAACCCAGGAAATTTACAGTCTTTTCTAATTTTATTTCTGAAACCAATTCTTAATATTTATCTTGTAGCGAAGCAAGAACTTCCTATTATTTTGATAAGTGCATCAAATAAAATAATGAAAACCTACCTCAATGTATTTTAAACGGCGGATTTTTGCATCGCCCTAGCATCGAACCCAGGATATTTTGCGAATAAGTTATTACTTTTTTCGATAGATCATGACCATATATAAGGGCTCCTAGAGTTTCGAATATATACTTATCAGGGAAGTATTTTTTTAAAATTCCGGAAAATCAAAGCAATGCATTTAAATGGAAAAAATCGGGACTTTGGGGCCCTATAGAATCGAACCCATGACACTGAGGTTCAATTTCGCATTTTTTCTGGGGGTTTTACGTTAGGGCCAATACGTCGTAAAAATTTCAAGTTAATGACGCTTGTGGTTTAGGCTGTGAATTAGTATCCTATCTATCTATCTATCTATCTATATGAATGAATCCGGAGAAGCATCTATATATAATAGATATGGATACATGAATGAATCCGGAGAAGCATCTATCTATTATACGAGTAAAATGTTGCTTGCATACTGCAAGCAGATCGACAACACTAATTTAATTTCAGGTTACACGTCATGGCCATAACGTCGTAAAAATTTCAAGTCGGTGGCACTTGTGGAACATGGTTAGAATTTTGATCCCCTATATATATATAACTTATATATAAATATATCCGGAGAAGCGTCTATATATAATAGATATATAGGTACGAGTAAAATGTTGCTTGCATACTGCAAGCAGATCGACAACACTAATTTCATATCGGCATTATATCGGGACGGTCCTGAAAAGAAAAAAAAAAAAGATTTAATTTTTTCTGAAAATTCGCTGAAATTTATCGTCTGGCATCACACCCGGGTCTTACTGGTAAACCTACTATGAAACAAAATAGAAGATCACCATCTCTAACTATGTGTGAAAATTCAAGCTGAAATATTGGTTACAACTGCCTCAAAAGACGTTCTAATTTTTACGAATGTGAATGGCTCTCGGGACTCGAACCAAGGACGATCTTGGAAATCTAAAAAATGTTTTTGAAAGATATTTATGATCTCTATCTATATGCCGAATTTCAAGTTTCTATAATATAGAAAAAGGTTTCAAAATAATTCCTAAAAATCGGATCAACTTCTGATTGCAGAGACACCTGGTGTCGAACCCAGGACACATTGATAGCTGTGAATGCACTGTTTGATATGTATGGACTTGATCTTTCTATATGCAAAGTTTGAAATTGATATCGTGCCGGAAAGTACCTAAAATTTGTTTCCGTTATCTCCGTAAGAAATGCATTGAGGAATGCAAATGTCCCTCTGGGATCGAACCAAGGACCATCAGCGAATATGTAAAATTCGATTAAGATATGTTTTTATGGTGTCTAAATTCATACCGAATTTCAAGTTCCTATGCCATCGGAAAAGGATCCAAAAAAAATCTTAAAAATCGCCACAGTGCATTTTAAACGGCAGATTTTTGCCCCGACCTAGCATCGAACCAAGGATAATATTCGTAGATGTCTTTATGGTTTCCTTTAGATATGCGCGGCATCTAGCGATCCCTCGAGTTTCAACTCTCTCCTTTTCCGGGAAGTGCCTCAAAAAAATTTTCGAAAATCCCCGCCATGTAATCTTATGGGGAAAATCGCGACTTTGGGGCCTTCTGGAATCGAACCCATGACACTGAGGTTCAAAGTCGGCTTTTTCCTGGAGGTTGCACGTTATGGCCAATATGTCGTAAAAATTTCAAGGCATTGGAACTTGTGGAACATGGTTAGAATTTTGATCCCCTATGAACGAATATATAGGTATATCCGGAGAAGCGTCTATATATCTTCTACGAGTAAAATGTTGCTTGCATACTGCAAGCAGATCGACAACACTATTTTCATGTCGGAATCATATAGGGACGGCCATCAAAAGAAAAAAATGGATTGAAAATTTTCTTAAAATTCGCTAAAATTCTATCGTCTGGCATCGAACCCGGATCTTTACTGTGAACTTACTATGCAGCACAATAGAACATCACCATCTCTAGCTATGTGTGAAAATTCAAGTAGAAATATTAACTGCAACTGCCTCAAACGACGTCCTACGTTTCCCTTATATTCCTTATGAGAGAAATGCTAATGTGCTCTGGCATCGAACCCAGGAATAGTACGGTGTTATCTAAATTTTTTTCTAAAACCAATTCTTTTCATACATCTTCCAGCCGAGTACAAAGTTCCTATCATTTCGATAAGTGCATCAAAAAAATAATGAAATACTAAACCAATGTATTTTAAACTAGAGATATATTTGCCGCCCGGCATCGAACCCGGATCTTTCTGGTAATACTTCCTATGCAACATAATAGAAGATCACTATCTCTAACTCTATCTCTATGTGTGAAAATTCGAGCAGAAATACTGGCTGCAACTGCCTCAACCGACGACTTACTTTTCCCTTATATTCCTTATGAGAGAAATGTTAATGTGCTCTGGCATCGAACCCAGGAATAGTACGGGCTTAAGAAATTTTTTTTCTTAAACCAATTCTTAATATATAACTTCTAGCTGAGCGAAAAGTTCCTTACATTCCGGTAAGTATATCAAAAAAATTTATGAAAAACTATCCCCATGCATTTTAAATGCGGGATTTTTGCATCGTCCTAGCATCGAACCCAGGACGTTCTCATTAGTAGTCATTAATGTTTTTAATAGTTCTTGTCCACATCTGTAAGCTCCTTGAATTTCGATTCTCTACCTGTCCGGGAAGTATTATTTAAAAAATTTTGAAAATCGCCACCATGTAATCTTATGGGGAAAATCGCGACTTTGGGGCCTTCTGGAATCGAACCCATGACACCGAGGTTCAAAGTCGGCTTTTTCCTGGAGGTTACACGTTATGGCCAATATGTCGTAAAAATTTCAAGTCGGTGGCACTTGTGGAACATGCTTAGACTTTTGATCCCCAGTGTATATATATATCTATTATATATAGATGCTTCTCCGGATTCATTCATATATATAGATAGGTATATAGATAGGTATATAGATAGATAGGATACAAATTCACAGCCTAAACCACAAGCGTGATTGAGTTCAAATTTTTACTTCGTATTGGCCATATCAATTAACCGCCAGAAAAATTGTGATTTCGAGAAAAATACTTGCCGGATAGGTAGGGCCTTTAAACTCAAGGAGCCGATATATATGGTCATGATCTATCGAAATCATAGATGAGTTTTTCGGAAAATATCCTCGGTTCGATGCTAGGTCGAGGCAAAAATCGGCCGTTTAAAATGCATTGTGGCGATTTTTAAGATTTTTTTGGACCCTTTTCCGATGGCATAGAAACTTGAAATTCGGTATGAGATTAGATACCATAAAAATATATCATAATCGAATTTTTCATGTTCGCTGATGGTCCTTGGTTCGATCCCAGAGGGCCATTTGCACTTCTCAATGCATTTCTTACGGAGATAACGGAAATAAAATTTAGGTACTTCCCGGCATGCTATCGACTTCAAACTTTGCATGATACAAGAACAGGTTCTTAAAAATCAAGCTGTGGATTCACAGCTTACAATATTTCCTGGGTTCGACACCAGGTGTCTCTGCAATCAGAATTAGATCCGATTTTTAGAAATTATTTTGAAACCTTTCCCAATAATATAGAAACTTGAAATTCGGCATATAGATAGAGATGATTAATACCTTTCAGAAACATGTTTTAGATTTCCACGATCGTCCTTGGTTCGAGTCCCGAGAGGCATTAAGATTCATGAAAATTAGAACGTTTTTTGAGGCAGTTATAGCCAATATTTCTGCTTGAATTTTCACACATAATTAGAGATGGTGGTCTTCAATTGTGTTTCATAGTAGGTTTACCAGTAAGACCCGGGTTCGATGCCAGACGATGAAATTTCAGCGAATTTTAAGACAAATTTCAATCCTTTTTTTTCTTTTGAGGACCGTCCCGATATGATGCCGATATGATATTAGTATTGCCGATCTGCTTGCAGTATGCAAGCTACATTTTACTCGTAACTTATAGGTATATCCGGAGAAGCGTCTATATATAATAGATATATATATATATACGAGTAAAATGTAGCTTGCATACTGCAAGCAGATCGACAAAACTAATTTCTTAACGGCACTTAATCGGGACGGTCCCGGAAAGGAAAAAAAGGATTAAAAATATACTTTAAATTCGCTTCAATTTAATCGTCTGGCATCGAACCCGGGTCTTTTAGGTAAAATTACTATGCAGCACATCAGAAGATCATCTTCTCTATATACGTGTGAAAATTCAAGCAGAAGTATTGGCTGCAACTGCTTCAAACGAAGACCTACTTTTCAATAATGTAAATGGCTCTCTGGATTCGAACCAAGGACGATTTTGGAAATCTAAAACATGATTTTGAAATGTATCTATGATCTCTATCTACATGCCGAATTTCAAGTTTCTATATTGTTGGGAAAGGGTTCAAAATAATTATTGAAAATCGGATGAGTTACTGATTGATGAGACGCCTGGTGTCGAACCCAGGACACAATGATAGCTGTGAATACACTGTTTAATTTGCATGGACTTGATCTTTCTTTGTACAAAGTTTGAAGTAGATATCGTACCGGGAAGTACCTAAAATTTGTTTCCGTTAGCTCCGTAAGAAATGCATTGAGGAATATAAATGGCCCACTGGGATCGAACCAAGGACCATCAGCGAATATGTAAAATTAGATTATGAAATATATTAATGATCTCCAACTTCATGCCGAATTTAAAGTTTCCATGTCATCGGGAAGGGGTCCAAAAAAATCTTAAAAATCGCCACAATGTATTTTAAACGGCCGATTTTGCCCCAACCTAGCATCGAACCCAGGATATTTTCCGTAAAACTCATTTATGTTTTCGATAGATCATGTTCATATATATAGCCTCCTTGAGTTTTGATTCTCTACCTACCCGGAAAGTATTTTTTTTTATTTCCCGAAAATCAAAGCAATGCATTTAAACGGGAAAAATCGGGACTTTGGGGCCCTCTGGAATCTAACCTATGACACTGAGGTTCAATATTGCATTTTTTCTGGTGGTTACACGTTATGGTCAATACGCCGTAAAAATGTCAAGTCAATGACGCTTGTGGTTTAGCCTGTGAATTTGTATCCTATCTATCTATATCCCTATATATATGAATGAATCCGGAGAAGCATCTATATATAATAGATACGAGTAAAATGAAGTTTGCATACTGCAAGCAGATCAACAACATCAATTTCATTTCAACACCACCTTCATATCGGCATCATATCGGGACAGTTCTCAAAAGAAAAAAAAGCATTGAAAATATTCTTAAAATTCACTGCAATTTAATCGTCTGGCATCGATCCCAAGCCTTCCTGGTGAACTTACTATTCAGTACTACAGAAGATCACCATCTCTAACTATGTGTGAAAATTCAAGCAGAAATATTGACTGCAACTGCCTCAAATGACGTCCTACTTTTCATATACATACCTTATGTGAGAAATTGTAATGTGCTCGGGCAACGAACCCAGGAATAGCATGGTCTTATCTATTTTTTTTCTTAAACCAAGTCTTAATAAACATCTTCTATCTAAGCATGAACCTCCTATCATTTCGATAAGTGCATCAAAATAAATAATGAAACCTCTACAATGTATTTTAAATGGGGGATATATTTACCGCCTGGCTTCGAACCCGGATCTTTCTGGTAATATTTTATATGCAGCACAACAGAAGATCAACACCTCTAAATATGTGTGAAATTTCAAGCAGAAATATTGGGTGCAACTGCCTCAAACGACGTCCTACTTTTCCCATGTATTCCTTATGAGAGAAAATTTAATGTGCTCTGGCATTGAACCAAGGAATTGTACGGGCTTATGAAAATTTTTTTCTAAAACCAATCCTTTTTATACATCTTCCAGCCGAGCACGAACTTCCTATCATTTTGATAAGTGCATCAAAAAATAATGAAATACTAACCCAATGTATTTTAAACGGGAGACATATTTGCCGCCCGGCATCGAACCCGGGTCTTTCTGGTAATACTTTGTATGCAGCACTAAAGAAGATCACATTCTTTAACCATATGCGAAAATTCAAGCAGAAATATTGGCTGCAACTGCCTCAAACGACGACTTACTTTTCCCTTATATTCCTTATGAGAGAAATGTTAATTTGCTCTGGCATCGAACCCAGGAATATAACTGGCTCATGAAATTTTTTTTCTTAAACAAATTCTTAATATATATCTTCTAGGTGAGCGAAAAGTTCCTTACATACCGATAAAAGTATCAAAAAAATTAATGAAAACTATCCCCATGCATTTTAAACGGCCGATTTTTGCCTCGACCTAGCATCGAACTTAGGATATTTTCCGTAAAACTCATTTATGATTTCGATAGATCATTACCATATATATAGGCTCCTTGAGTTTTATTTCTCTACCTATCCGGAAAGTATTTTTTTTAAATTCCCGAAAATCACGGCAATGCATTTAAACGGGAAAAATCGGGACTTTGGGGCCCTCTGGAATCGAACCTATGATACTGAGGATCAAAGTCGCTTTTTTCCTGGTGGTTTCACGTTATGGCCAATACGTGGTAAAAATTTCGAGTCAATGACGCCAGTAGTTTAGCCTGTGAATTAGTATCCTATCTGGGTATCTGGGTATATCATGAATGAATCCGGAGAAGCATCTATATATAATAGATATAGACGCTTCTCCGGATATCTATTATATATAGACGCTTCTCCGGATATACCTATATATATACGAGTAAAATGTAGCTTGCATACTGCAAGCAGATCGGCAATACTAATTTTATATCGGCATCATATTGGGACGGTCCTCAAAAGAAAAAGAAAAGGATTGAAATTTTTCTTAAAATCTCAGACATTTCACCGCCTGGCATCGATCCCGGGTCTTTACTGTGTACTTACTATGCAATACAATTGAAGATCACCATCTCTAACTATGTGAGAAAATTCAAGCAGAAATATTGGCTAAAACTGCCTCAAAAGCCCTTCTAATTTTCACGAATGTAAATGGCTCTCTGGATTCGAACCAAGGACGATCTTGAAAATCTAAAACATGTTTCTGAAAGTTATTAATGATCTCTATCTAGTTGCCGAATTTCAAGTTTCTATATTATTGGGAAAGTTTTCAAAATAATTCCTAAAAATCGGATCAACTTCTGATTGCAGAGACACCTGGTGTCGAACCCAGGACTCATTGATAAATGTGAATGCACAGTTTGATTTGTAAAGACTTGCTCTTCTATTATGCAAAGTTTGAAGTTGATAACATGCCGGGAAGTACCTAAATTTGGTTTCCGTTATCTCCGTAAGAAATGCATTGAGAAGTGCAAATGGCCCTCTGGGATCGAACCAAGGACCATCAGCGAACATGTAAAATTTAATTATGAAATATATTCAACACATATATCCACGTGCCGAATTTCAAGTATCCATGTTATAGGGAAAGGATCCAAAAAAAATCTTCAAATTCGCCACAATGCATTTTAAACGGCCGATTTTTGCGCCGACCTAGCATCGAACCATGGACCATATTCGGCGATGTCTTTTTGATTTTCGTTGGATATGCATGGCTTCTAGCGATCCCTCGAATTTCAACTCTCTACTTGTCCGGGAAGTGCCTCAAAAAAATTTTCGAAAATCCCCGCCATGTATTCTTATGGGGAAAATCGCGACTTTGGGGCCCTCTGGAATCGAACCCATGACACTGAGGTTCAAAATCGCAATTTTTCTGGTGGTTATACGTTATGGCCAATACGTCGTAAAAATTTCAAGTCGATGACACTTCTAGTTTAGGCTGTGAATTAGTATCCTATCTATCTATCTATCTATCTATCTATCTATCTATATCCTTGAATGAATCCGGAGAAGCATCTATATTTAATAGATAGGGGATCAAAATTCTAACCATGTTCCACAAGAGCCAACGACTTGAAATTTTTACAACGCATTGACCATGACGTGTAACCTCCAGGAAAAAGCCGACCTTGAAGCTCGGTGTCATGGGTTCGATTCCAGAAGGCCCCAAAGTCGCGATTTTCCCCATAAGATTACATGGCGGGGATTTTCGAAAATTTTTTTGAGGCACTTCCCGGAAAAGGAGAGAGTTGAAACTCGAGGGATTGCTAGATGCCGCGCATATCTAAAGGAAAAAATAAAGACATCTACGAATATTTACTTGGTTCGATGCTAGGTCGGGGCAAAAATCTGCCGTTTAAAATGCACTGTGGCGATTTTTAAGATTTTTTTTGGATCCTTTTCCGATGGCATAGAAACTTGAAATTCGGTATGAGGTTAGACACCATAAAAACATATCTTAATCGAATTTTACATATTCGCTGATGGTCCTTGGTTCGATCCCAGAGGGACATTTGCATTCCTCAATGCATTTCTTACGGAGATAACGGAAACAAATTTTTGGTACTTTCCGGCACGATATCGATTTCAAACTTTGCATGATAGAGGAGCCTGTCCTTACAAATCAAACTGTGCATTCACAGCATGCAATATTTCCTGGGTTCGACACCAGGTGTCTCTGCAATCAGAGGTTGATCCGATTTTTAGGAATTATTTTGAAACCTTTCCCAATAATATAGAAACTTGAAATTTGACATATAGATTGAGATGATTAATACCTTTCAGAAACATATTTTTAATTTCCAAGATCGTCCTTGGTTCGAGTCCCGAGAGCCATTTACATTCGTGAACATTAGAGCGTCTTTTGAGGCAGTTGTAGCCAATATTTCTGCTTGAATTTTCACACATAGTCAGAGATGGTGATCTTTTATTGTGTTTCATTGTAGTTTTACCAGTAAGACCCAGGTTCGATGCCAGACGATGAAATTTCAGCAAATTTAAGAAAAAATTAAATCCTTTTTTTTTTCTTATGAGGACCGTCCCGATGTGATGCCGATATAAAATTAGTATTGCCGATCTGCTTGCAGTATGCAAGCAACATTTTACTCATACCTATATATAAGTTATATATCTATTATATATAGACGCTTCTCCGGATATACCTATATATAAGTTATATATATATATATATATATATATAGGGGATCAAAAGTTTTACCATGTTCCACAAGTGCCAAAGACTTGAAATTTTTAGGACGTATTGGCCATAACGTGTAACCTCCAGGAAAAAGCCGACATTGAACCTCGGTGTCATGGGTTCGATTCCAGAAGGCCCCAAAGTCCCGATTTTCTCCATAAGGATACATGGTGCCGATTTTCAAAATTTTTTAAATAATACTTCCCGGTCAGGTAGAGAATCGAAATTCAAGGAGCTTAGAGATATGGTCAAGAACTATTATAAACATTAATGATTACTAATAAGAACGTCCTGGGTTCGACGCTAGGACGATGCAAAAATCCCGCATTTAAAATGCATGGGGATGGTTTTTCATTAATTTTTTGATGCACTTACCGGAATGTAAGGAACTTTTCGCTCAGCTAGAAGATATATATTAAGAATTGGTTTCAGAAAAAAATTTCTTAAGCCCGTACTATTCCTGGGTTCGATCCCAGAGCACATTAACATTTCTCTCATAAGGAATATAAGGGAAAAGTAGGACGTCGTTTGAGGCAGTTGCAGCCAATATTTCTGCTCGAATTTTCACACATAGTTAGAGATGGTGATCTTCTATGGTTCTGCATAGTATGTATGACCGGGAAGACCTGGGTTCGATGCCAGACGAATAAATTGCAGCGGAAATTAAGAATATTTTCTAACCATTTTTTTTTCTTTTGAGGACTCACTCTATGTGATGCCGACAAAAAACTTTTGTTATCGATGTGCTTGCAGTATGCAAGCAACATTTTACTCGTATATATATATATATATAAGATATATATAGGGGATCAAAAGTTTTACCATGTTCCACAAGTGCCACTGACTTGAAATTTTTACGACATATTGGCCATAACGTGTAACCTCCAGGAAAAAGCAGACTTTGAACCTCAGTGTCATGGGTTCAATTCCAGAAGGCCCCAAAGTCGCGATTTTGTCCATAAGAATACATGGCAGGGATTTTCGAAAATTTTTTTGAGTCACTTCCCGGAAAAGCAGAGAGGTGAAACTCGAGGGATCGCTAGATGCCGTGCATAGCCAACGAAATTCAAAAAGACATCTTCGAATATTGTCATTGGTTCGGTGCTAGTCTGGGGCAAAAATCGTCCGTTTAAAATACATTGCGGCGATTTTAAAGATATTTTTTGGACCCCTTCCCGATGGCATAGAAACTTGAAATTCAACATGAGGTTATTTATCATAAATATATCTCATAATGAAATTTTATATATTTGCTGATGGTCCTTGGTTTGATCCCAGAGGGACATTTAAATTCCTCAATGCCTTTCTTACGGAGATAACGTAAATAAAATTTAGGTACTTCCGGTTATGCTATCGACTTCAATCTTTGCATGATACAAAAGCAAGTCATTACAAATCAAACTATGCATTCACAGCTTACAATATGTCCTGGGTTCGACACCAGGTGTCTCTGAAATCAGAAGTTGATCCGATTTTTAGTAATTATTTTGAAAGCTTTCCCAATAATATAGAAACTTGAAATTCGGCATATAGATAGAGTTCATAAATAACTTTCAGAAACATTTTTTAGATTTCCAAGATTGTCCTTGGTTCGAATCCAGAGAGGCATTTACATTCGTGAAAATTAGAACGTCTTTTGAGTCAGTTGCAGCCAATATTTCTGCTTGAATTTTCACACATAGTTAGAGATGATGATCTTCTATTGTGCTGCATAGTAATTTCACAGTAAAGACCAGGGTTCGATGCCAGACGATGAAATTTCAGCGAATTTTAGGAATTTTTTATTCATTTTTTTTTCTTTTGAGGACCGTCCCTATATGATTCCAACATAAAATTAGTGTTGTTGATCTCCTTGCAGTATGCAAGCAACATTTTACTCGTACCTATATACACATTCATTCATTCATAGGGGATCAAAAGTTTTACCATGTTCCACAAGTGCCAACGACTTGAAATTTTTACGACGTATTGGCCATGTCGTGCAACCTCCAGGAAGAAGCCGAAAGATATCTAAAGAAAACCATAAAGACATCTATGAATATTATCCTTGGTTCGATGCTAGGTCGGGGCAAAAATCGGCCGTTTAAAATGCATTGCGGTGATTTTGAAGATTTTTTTTGGATCCTTTCCCGATAACATGGATAATCGAAACTCAGCACGTGAATAGATGTCACAAATATATTTCATAATCAAATTTTACATGTTCGCTGATGGTCCTTGGTTCGATCCCAGAGGGACATTTTCACTTCTCAATGCATTTCTTACGGAGATAACGGAAACAAAATTAACGTACTTCCCGGCATGCTATCGACTTCAAACTTTGCATGATAGAAGAGCCTGTTCCTTACAAATCAAACTTTGCATTCACAGCATAGAATATTTCCTGGGATCGACACCAGGTGTCTCTGCAATCAGAAGTTGATCCGATTTTAAGGAATTATTTTGAAACCTTTCCCAATAATATAGAAACTTGAAATTCGGCATATACATAGAGATCATAAATAACTTTCAGAAACATGTTTTAGATTTCAAAGATTGTTCTTGGTTCGAATCCAGAGAGCCATTTACATTCGTGAAAATTAGAACGTCTTTTGAGCCTGTTGCAGCCAATATTTCTGCTTGAATTTTCACACATAGTTAGAGATGGTGATCTACTATTGTGCTGCATAGTAATTTCACAGTTAAGACCCGGGTTCGATGCCAGACGATGAAATGTCAGCGAATTTTAAGAAAAACTTCAATCCTTTTTTTTTCTTTTGAGGATCGTCCCGATATAATGCCGATATAAAATTAGTGTTGTCGATCTGCTTGCAGTATGCAAGCAACATTTTACTCGTACCTATATACACATTCATTCATTCATAGGGGATCAAAATTCTAACCATGTTCCACAAGTGCCACCGACTTCAAATTTTTACGACGTTATGGCCATGACGTGTAACCTCTAGAAAAAAGCTGACTTTGAACCTCGGTGTCATGGGTTCGATTCCAGAAGGCCCCAATTTCGCGATTTTCCCCATAAGATTACATGGCGGGGATTTTCGAAAATTTTTTTGAGGCATTTCCCGGAAAAGGAGAGAGTTGAAACTCAAGGGATCGCTAGATGCCGTTCATATCAAAAGGAAACCATAAAGACATCTACGAATATCATCCTTGGTTCGATGCTAGGTCGGGGCAAAAATCGGCCGTTTAAAATGCATTGTGGCGATTTTTAAGATTTTTTTTGGACCCTTTTCCGATGGCATAGAAACTTGAAATTCGGTATGAAATTAGATACCATAAAAATATATCATAATCGAATTTTTCATATTCGCTGATGGTCCTTGGCTCGATCCCAGAGGGACATTTAATTTCCTCAATGCATATCTTACGGAGATAACGGACACAAATTTTAGGTACTTCCATGCTATCGACTTCAAACTTTGCATGATAGAGGGGCAAGACTTAACAAATCAAACTGTGCATTCACAGCTATCAATGTGTCCTGGGTTCGACACCAGGTGTCTCTGCAATCAGAAGCCGACATTGAACCTCGGTGCCATGGGTTCGATTCCAGAAGGCCCCAAAGTCCCGATTTTCTCCATAAGGATACATGGTGGCGATTTTCAAAATTTTTTAAATAATGCTTCCCGGACAGGTAGAGACTCGAAATTCAAGGAGCTCACAGATATGGTCAAGAACTATTAAAAACATTAATGACTACTAATGAGAACCTCCTGGGTTCGATGCTAGGACGATGCAAAAATCCCGCATTTAAAATGCATGGGGATAGTTTTTCATTATTTTTTTTGATGCACTTACCGGAATGTAAGGAACTTTTCGCTCGGCTAGAAGATATATATTAAGAATTGGTTTAAGAAAAAAAAATTACAAGCCCGTGCTATTATTGGTTTCGATGCCAGAGCACATTAACATTTCTCTCATAAGGAATATAAGGGAAAAGTAAGTCGTCGTTTGAGGCAGTTGCAGCCAATATTTCTGCTTGAATTTTCACACATCGTTAGAGATAGTGATCTTCTATTATGTTGCATAGAAAGTATTACCAGAAAGATCCGGGTTCGATGCCGGGCGGCAATTATGTCTCCCGTTTAAAATACATAGGGGTTAATGTTTCATTATTTTTTTGATGCACTTATCGAAATGTTACGAAGTTCGTAATGGGATAGAAGATGTATGGTAAGAATTGCTATAAGAAAAAAATTAACATAAGACCGTACTATTCCTGGGTTCGATGCCAGAGCACATTAACATTTCTGTCATAAGGAATATAAGGGAAAAGTAGGACGTCGATTGAGGCTGTTGCAGCCAATATTTCTGCTTGAATTTTCACACATAGTTAGAGATAGTGATCTTCTATTATGTTGCATAGGAAGTATTACCAGAAAGACGCGGATTCGATGCCAGACGATGAAATTTCAGCGAATTTTAAGATAAAATTAAATCCTTTTTTTTTTTCTTTTGAGGACCGTCCCGATATAATGCCGATATGAAATTAATGTTGTCGATCTGCTTGCAGTATGCAAGCAACATTTTACTCGTATCATATCTATTATATATAGATGCTTCTCCGGATTCATTCATATATATAGCTATATAGCTATATAGATAGGATACAAATTCACAGGCTAAACCACAAGCGTCATTGACTTGAAATTTTTATGACATATTGGCCATAACGTGAAACCCCAAGGAAAAAAGCGACTGTGATCCTCAGTGTCATAGGTTCGATTCCAGAGGGGCCCAAAGTCCCGATTTTTCCCGTTTAAATGCATTGCCGTGATTTTCGGGAATTAAAAAAAAATACTTTCCGGAGAGGTAGAGAAATAAAACTCAAGGAGCCTTTATTTATGGTCTTGGTCTTTCGAAAACATCAATGACTTTTACAAAAGTTATCCTGGGTTCGATGCTAGGACGATGCAAAGATCTGCCCTTTAAAATACATGGGAGCTGTTTTTCATTATTTTTTTTGACGCACTTATCGAAATGATAGGAAGTTTGTTCTTTGCTGGAAGATGTATGGTAAGAATATATTTAAGAAAAAAATATTCATAAGACGGAACTGTTCCTGGGTTCGATGCCGGGGCACATTAAAATTTCTCTCATAAGGAATATAAGGGAAAAGTAGGACGTCGTTTGAGGCAGTTGGAACCAATATTTCTGCTTGAATTTTCGCACATAGATAAGGATTAATATCTTCTAATATGTTGCATAGGAAGTTTCACCAGAAAGACCCGGGTTCGATGCCGTGCGGTAAATATGTCTCCCGTTTAAAATACATAGGGTTAGTATTTCATTATTTTTTTGATGCACTTATCAAAATGATAGGAAGTTCGTGCTTGGCTGGAGATGTATGGTTAAAACTGGTTTAAGAAAACAGTTTTCAGAAGACCGTACTATTCCTGGGTTCGATACCAGAGCACATTAACATTTCTCTCAAGAAATTTCTTCAAGAAATATAAGGGAAAAGTAGGACGTCTTTTTATGCAGTTGCAGATAATATTTCTGCTTGAATTTTCACAGATATTTAGAGACGGTGATCTTCTATTGTGCTGCATAGTAAGTATATCCAGGAAGACCCGGGTTCGATGCCGGACGAATAAATTGCAGCGAATATTCAGAATATTTTCAAGCCATTTGTTTTTCTTTTGACGGCCTTCCCGATATGATGCCGACATGAAATTAGTGTTGTCGATCTGCTTGCAGTATGCAAGCAACATTTTACTAGTATATAATAGATATCTATTATATATAGATGCTTCTCCGGATTCATTCATGTATCCATATATATATATATATAGAGAGGATACAAACTCACAGCCTAAACCACAAGAGTGATTGAGCTGAAATTTTTACGGAGTATTGGCCATAACGTGTAACCACCAGAAAAATTGCAATTAGGATCCTCAGTGTCATGGGTTCGATGCCAGGGGGCCCCAAATTCCCGATTTTTCCCGTTTAAATGCATTGCTTTGATATTCGGGAATTAAAAAAAAATACTTCCCGGATAGGTAGAGAATCAAAACTCAAGGAGCCTTTATATATGGCCATGATCTATCGAAAACATAAATGAGTTTTACGGAAAATAACCTGGGTTCGATGCTAGGTCGATGCAAATATCTGCCGTTTAAAAAGCATTGTGGCGATTTTTAAGATTTTTTTTGGACCCTTTCCCGATTGCATGGAAACTTGAAATTCGGTATGAGGTTAGATATCATAAATATATTTCATAATCGATTTTTATGCTTTCCCTGATGTTCCTTGGTTCGATCCGAGAGGGCCATTTACATTCCTCAATGCATTTCTTATGGAGATAACGGAAACAAGTTTAAGGTACTTCCCGGCATGCTATCGACTTAAAACTTTGCATGATAGAAGATCCAGTCTTAACAAATCTAACTATGCATTCATAGCTATCAATGTGTCCTGGGTTCGACACCAGGTGTCTCTGCAATCAGAAGTTGATCCGATTTTTAGGAATTATTTTGAAACCTTTCCCAATAATGTAGAAACTTGAAATTCGGCATATAGATTGAGATCAATATTAACTTTCAGAAAAATTTTTTAAGTTTCCAAGATCGTCCTTGGTTCGAGTCCCGAGAGCCATTTACATTCGTGAACATTAGAGCGTCTTTTGAGGCAGTTGTAGCCAATATTTCTGCTTGAATTTTCACACATAGTTAGAGATGGTGATCTTCTATTGTGTTTCATAGTAGGTTTTCAGTAAGACCCGGGTTCGATTCCAGACGATGAAATTTCAGCGAATTTTAAGAAAAAATTAAATCCTTTTTTTTTTTCTTAAGAGGACGATCCCGATATGATGCCGATATGAAATTAGAATTGCCGATCTGCTTGCAGTATGCAAGCAACATTTTACTCGTCTATTATATATAGATGCTTCTCCGGATTCACTCATGATATACCCAGATACCCAGATAGGATACTAATTCACAGCCTAAACCACAAGCGTGATTGACTTGAAATTTTTACGATGTATTGGCCATAACGTGTAACCGCCAGAAAAAATGTGATTTTGAACCTCGGTGCCATGGGTTCGATTCCAGAAGGCCCCAAAGTCGCGATTTTCCCCATAAGAATACATGACGGGGATTTTCCAAAATTTTTTTGAGGCGCTTTCCGGAAAAGGAGAGAATTGAAATTCGAGGGACCGCTAGAAGCCGTGCATATCCAACGAAAATCAAAAAGACATCTTAGAATTTTGTCCATGGTTCGATGCTAGGTCGGTGCAAAAATCGGCCGTTTAAAATGCATTGCGGCGATTTTTAAGATTTTTTTTGGATCCTTTCCCGATAACATGGATACTTGAAACTCGGCACGTCGATAGATATCATGAATATATATCATAATCAAATTTTAGATGTTCGCTGATGGTCCTTGGTTCGATCCCAGAGGGCCATATGCACTTCTCAATGCATTTCTTACGGAGATAACGGAAACAAAATTAAGGTACTTCCCGGCATGCTATCGACATCAAACTTTGCATGATAGAAAAGCCTGTCCTTACAAATGAAACTTTGCATTCACAGCATAGAATATTTCCTGGGATCGACACCAGGTGTCTCTGCAATCAGAAGTTGATCCGATTTTAAGGAATTATTTTGAAACCTTTCCCAATAATATAGAAACTTGAAATTCGGCATATACATAGAGATCATAAATAACTTTCAGAAACATGTTTTAGATTTCAAAGATTGTTCTTGGTTCGAATCCAGAGAGCCATTTACATTCGTGAAAATTAGAACGTCTTTTGAGCCTGTTGCAGCCAATATTTCTGCTTGAATTTTCACACATAGTTAGAGATGGTGATCTACTCATGTGCTGCATAGTAATTTCACAGTTAAGACCCGGGTTCGATGCCAGACGATGAAATGTCAGCGAATTTTAAGAAAAACTTCAATCCTTTTTTTTTCTTTTGAGGATCGTCCCGATATAATGCCGATATAAAATTAGTGTTGTCGATCTGCTTGCAGTATGCAAGCAACATTTTACTCGTACCTATATACACATTCATTCATTCATAGGGGATCAAAATTCTAACCATGTTCCACAAGTGCCACCGACTTCAAATTTTTACGACGTTATGGCCATGACGTGTAACCTCTAGAAAAAAGCTGACTTTGAACCTCGGTGTCATGGGTTCGATTCCAGAAGGCCCCAAATTCGCGATTTTCCCCATAAGATTACATGGCGGGGATTTTCGAAAATTTTTTTGAGGCATTTCCCGGAAAAGGAGAGAGTTGAAACTCAAGGGATCGCTAGATGCCGTTCATATCAAAAGGAAACCATAAAGACATCTACGAATATCATCCTTGGTTCGATGCTAGGTCGGGGCAAAAATCGGCCGTTTAAAATGCATTGTGGCGATTTTTAAGATTTTTTTTGGACCCTTTTCCGATGGCATAGAAACTTGAAATTCGGTATGAAATTAGATACCATAAAAATATATCATAATCGAATTTTTCATATTCGCTGATGGTCCTTGGCTCGATCCCAGAGGGACATTTAATTTCCTCAATGCATATCTTACGGAGATAACGGACACAAATTTTAGGTACTTCCATGCTATCCACTTCAAACTTTGCATGATAGAGGGGCAAGACTTAACAAATCAAACTGTGCATTCACAGCTATCAATGTGTCCTGGGTTCGACACCAGGTGTCTCTGCAATCAGAAGCCGACATTGAACCTCGGTGCCATGGGTTCGATTCCAGAAGGCCCCAAAGTCCCGATTTTCTCCATAAGGATACATGGTGGCGATTTTCAAAATTTTTTAAATAATGCTTCCCGGACAGGTAGAGACTCGAAATTCAAGGAGCTCACAGATATGGTCAAGAACTATTAAAAACATTAATGACTACTAATGAGAACCTCCTGGGTTCGATGCTAGGACGATGCAAAAATCCCGCATTTAAAATGCATGGGGATAGTTTTTCATTATTTTTTTTGATGCACTTACCGGAATGTAAGGAACTTTTCGCTCGGCTAGAAGATATATATTAAGAATTGGTTTAAGAAAAAAAAATTACAAGCCCGTGCTATTATTGGTTTCGATGCCAGAGCACATTAACATTTCTCTCATAAGGAATATAAGGGAAAAGTAAGTCGTCGTTTGAGGCAGTTGCAGCCAATATTTCTGCTTGAATTTTCACACATCGTTAGAGATAGTGATCTTCTATTATGTTGCATAGAAAGTATTACCAGAAAGATCCGGGTTCGATGCCGGGCGGCAATTATGTCTCCCGTTTAAAATACATAGGGGTTAATGTTTCATTATTTTTTTGATGCACTTATCGAAATGTTACGAAGTTCGTAATGGGATAGAAGATGTATGGTAAGAATTGCTATAAGAAAAAAATTAACATAAGACCGTACTATTCCTGGGTTCGATGCCAGAGCACATTAACATTTCTGTCATAAGGAATATAAGGGAAAAGTAGGACGTCGATTGAGGCTGTTGCAGCCAATATTTCTGCTTGAATTTTCACACATAGTTAGAGATAGTGATCTTCTATTATGTTGCATAGGAAGTATTACCAGAAAGACGCGGATTCGATGCCAGACGATGAAATTTCAGCGAATTTTAAGATAAAATTAAATCCTTTTTTTTTTTCTTTTGAGGACCGTCCCGATATAATGCCGATATGAAATTAATGTTGTCGATCTGCTTGCAGTATGCAAGCAACATTTTACTCGTATCATATCTATTATATATAGATGCTTCTCCGGATTCATTCATATATATAGCTATATAGCTATATAGATAGGATACAAATTCACAGGCTAAACCACAAGCGTCATTGACTTGAAATTTTTATGACATATTGGCCATAACGTGAAACCCCAAGGAAAAAAGCGACTGTGATCCTCAGTGTCATAGGTTCGATTCCAGAGGGGCCCAAAGTCCCGATTTTTCCCGTTTAAATGCATTGCCGTGATTTTCGGGAATTAAAAAAAAATACTTTCCGGAGAGGTAGAGAAATAAAACTCAAGGAGCCTTTATTTATGGTCTTGGTCTTTCGAAAACATCAATGACTTTTACAAAAGTTATCCTGGGTTCGATGCTAGGACGATGCAAAGATCTGCCCTTTAAAATACATGGGAGCTGTTTTTCATTATTTTTTTTGACGCACTTATCGAAATGATAGGAAGTTTGTTCTTTGCTGGAAGATGTATGGTAAGAATATATTTAAGAAAAAAATATTCATAAGACGGAACTGTTCCTGGGTTCGATGCCGGGGCACATTAAAATTTCTCTCATAAGGAATATAAGGGAAAAGTAGGACGTCGTTTGAGGCAGTTGGAACCAATATTTCTGCTTGAATTTTCGCACATAGATAAGGATTAATATCTTCTAATATGTTGCATAGGAAGTTTCACCAGAAAGACCCGGGTTCGATGCCGTGCGGTAAATATGTCTCCCGTTTAAAATACATAGGGTTAGTATTTCATTATTTTTTTGATGCACTTATCAAAATGATAGGAAGTTCGTGCTTGGCTGGAGATGTATGGTTAAAACTGGTTTAAGAAAACAGTTTTCAGAAGACCGTACTATTCCTGGGTTCGATACCAGAGCACATTAACATTTCTCTCAAGAAATTTCTTCAAGAAATATAAGGGAAAAGTAGGACGTCTTTTTATGCAGTTGCAGATAATATTTCTGCTTGAATTTTCACAGATATTTAGAGACGGTGATCTTCTATTGTGCTGCATAGTAAGTATATCCAGGAAGACCCGGGTTCGATGCCGGACGAATAAATTGCAGCGAATATTCAGAATATTTTCAAGCCATTTGTTTTTCTTTTGACGGCCTTCCCGATATGATGCCGACATGAAATTAGTGTTGTCGATCTGCTTGCAGTATGCAAGCAACATTTTACTAGTATATAATAGATATCTATTATATATAGATGCTTCTCCGGATTCATTCATGTATCCATATATATATACGAGTAAAATGTTGCTTGCATACTGCAAGCAGATCGACAACACTAATTTCATATCGGCATCATATCGGGACGGACATCAAAAGAAAAAAAAAATTCAAAATATTCGTAGAATTCGCTGCAATTTAATCGCCTGGCAGCGAACCCCGGTCTTCCTGGTGTACTTACTATGCAGCAAAATAGAAGATTACCATATCAAACTATGTGTGAAAATTCAAGCAAAACTATTTGGTGCAACTACCTCAAACGACGTCCTACTATTCACATACACTCCTTATTTGAGAAATTATAATGTGCTCTGGCATCGAACCCAGGAACAGCATGGTCTTATCTATTTTTTTTCTTAAACAAAGTGTTAATATACATCTTCCATCTAAGCAAGAGCTCCCTTACCTATCGATAAATGCATAAAAAAATTATGAAAAGATACCCCATAGTATTATATATGGGGGATATTTTAACCGCCCGGCATCGAACCCGGGTCTTTCAGGCAATACTTTCTATGCAGCACAACAGAAAAACACCATCTCTAACCGCGTATGCAAATTCAAGCAGAAATATTGGTTACAACTGCCTCAAATGACGTCCTACTTTTCCTTTATATTCCTTATGAGAGAAACGTTATTGTGCTCTGGCTTCGAACCCAGGAACAGCACGGTCTTATGAAAATTTTTTTCTAAAACTTATTCGTACCATACATCTTCCAGCCAAGCAAAAACATCCTATCATTTCGATAAGTGCATCTAAAAAAATAATGAAAAACGGCTCCCATGTATTTTAAAGGGCAGATCTTTGCATCGTCCTAGCATCGAACCTAGGATAACTTTTGTAAAAGTCATTGATTTTTTCGAAAGTTCAAGACCATAAATATAGGCACCTAGAGTTTTACTTCTCTACCTATCCGGAAAGTATTTTTTTTAAATTACCGAAAATCACGGCAATGCATTCAAACGGGAAAAATCGGGACTTCGGGTCCCTCTGGAATCGAACCTATGACACTGAGGATCAAAGTCTCTTTTTTCCTGGGGGTTTCACGTTATGGCCAATATGTCATAAAAATTTCAGATCAATGACGCTTGTAGTTTAGGCTGTGAATTTGTATCCTATCTATCTATCTATCTATATAGGTATATATATGAATGAATCCGGAGAAGCATCTATATATAATAGATATATATAGAGAGGATACAAACTCACAGCCTAAACCACAAGAGTGATTGAGCTGAAATTTTTACGGAGTATTGGCCATAACGTGTAACCACCAGAAAAATTGCAATTAGGATCCTCAGTGTCATGGGTTCGATGCCAGGGGGCCCCAAATTCCCGATTTTTCCCGTTTAAATGCATTGCTTTGATATTCGGGAATTAAAAAAAAATACTTCCCGGATAGGTAGAGAATCAAAACTCAAGGAGCCTTTATATATGGCCATGATCTATCGAAAACATAAATGAGTTTTACGGAAAATAACCTGGGTTCGATGCTAGGTCGATGCAAATATCTGCCGTTTAAAAAGCATTGTGGCGATTTTTAAGATTTTTTTTGGACCCTTTCCCGATTGCATGGAAACTTGAAATTCGGTATGAGGTTAGATATCATAAATATATTTCATAATCGATTTTTATGCTTTCCCTGATGTTCCTTGGTTCGATCCGAGAGGGCCATTTACATTCCTCAATGCATTTCTTATGGAGATAACGGAAACAAGTTTAAGGTACTTCCCGGCATGCTATCGACTTAAAACTTTGCATGATAGAAGATCCAGTCTTAACAAATCTAACTATGCATTCATAGCTATCAATGTGTCCTGGGTTCGACACCAGGTGTCTCTGCAATCAGAAGTTGATCCGATTTTTAGGAATTATTTTAAAACCTTTCCCAATAATGTAGAAACTTGAAATTCGGCATATAGATTGAGATCAATATTAACTTTCAGAAAAATTTTTTAAGTTTCCAAGATCGTCCTTGGTTCGAGTCCCGAGAGCCATTTACATTCGTGAACATTAGAGCGTCTTTTGAGGCAGTTGTAGCCAATATTTCTGCTTGAATTTTCACACATAGTTAGAGATGGTGATCTTCTATTGTGTTTCATAGTAGGTTTTCAGTAAGACCCGGGTTCGATTCCAGACGATGAAATTTCAGCGAATTTTAAGAAAAAATTAAATCCTTTTTTTTTTCTTAAGAGGACGATCCCGATATGATGCCGATATGAAATTAGAATTGCCGATCTGCTTGCAGTATGCAAGCAACATTTTACTCGTCTATTATATATAGATGCTTCTCCGGATTCACTCATGATATACCCAGATACCCAGATAGGATACTAATTCACAGCCTAAACCACAAGCGTGATTGACTTGAAATTTTTACGATGTATTGGCCATAACGTGTAACCGCCAGAAAAAATGTGATTTTGAACCTCGGTGCCATGGGTTCGATTCCAGAAGGCCCCAAAGTCGCGATTTTCCCCATAAGAATACATGACGGGGATTTTCCAAAATTTTTTTGAGGCGCTTTCCGGAAAAGGAGAGAATTGAAATTCGAGGGACCGCTAGAAGCCGTGCATATCCAACGAAAATCAAAAAGACATCTTAGAATTTTGTCCATGGTTCGATGCTAGGTCGGTGCAAAAATCGGCCGTTTAAAATGCATTGCGGCGATTTTTAAGATTTTTTTTGGATCCTTTCCCGATAACATGGATACTTGAAACTCGGCACGTCGATAGATATCATGAATATATATCATAATCAAATTTTAGATGTTCGCTGATGGTCCTTGGTTCGATCCCAGAGGGCCATATGCACTTCTCAATGCATTTCTTACGGAGATAACGGAAACAAAATTAAGGTACTTCCCGGCATGCTATCGACATCAAACTTTGCATGATAGAAAAGCCTGTCCTTACAAATGAAACTTTGCATTCACAGCATAGAATATTTCCTGGGATCGACACCAGGTGTCTCTGCAATCAGAAGTTGATCCGATTTTAAGGAATTATTTTCAAACCTTTCCCAACAATATAGAAACTTGAAATTTGGTATATAGATAGAGTTCATAAATAACTTTCAGAAACATCTTTCAGATTTCCAAGATCGTCCTTGGTTCGAATACAGAGAGCCATTTAAATTCGTGAAAATTAGAACGTCTTTTGAGGCAGTTGTAGCCCATATTTCTGCTTGAATTTTCACACATAGTTAGAGATGGTGTTGTTCTATTGTGCTGCATAGTAGTTTCACCAGTTAGACCCGGGTTCAGTGCCAGACGATGGAATTTCAGCGAATTTTAAGAAAAATTTCAATCCACTTTTTTCTTTTGATGGCCGTCTCGATATGATGCCGACATGAAAATAATGTTGTCGATCTGCTTGCAGTATGCAAGCAACATTTTACTCGTCTATCTATTATATATAGATGCTTCTCCGGATTCATTCATGTATCTATTATATATAGATGCTTCTCCGGATTCATTCATGTATCCATATATATATATATATAGAGAGGATACAAATTCACAGGCTAAACCACAAGCGTCATTGACCTGAAATTTTTACGACATATTGGCCATAACGTGTAACCTCCAGAAAAATTGCGATTTTGAACCTCAGTGTCATGGGTTCGATTCCAGAGGGCCCCAAATTCCCAATTTTTCCCGTTTAAATGCATTGCATTGATTTTCAGGAATTTTTAAAAAATACTTTCCGTATAGTTAGAGAATCGAAACTCTAGCAGCCTTTATATATGGTCATGATCTATCGAAAACTTGAATGAGTTTTACGGAAAATATCCTGGGTTCGATGCTAGGTCAAGGCAAAAATCGGCCGTTTAAAATGCATTGTGGCGATTTTTAAGATTTTTTTTGGACCCTTTACCGATGGCATGGAAACTTGAAATTCGGTATGGGGTTAGAAATCATAAATACAATTTCATAATCGATTTTTATCTTTTCCCTGATATTCCTTGGTTCGATCCCAGAGGGCCATTTACATTCCTCAATGCATTTCTTATGGAGATAACGGAAACAAGTTTAAGGTACTTCCTGGCATGATATTAACTTCAAACTTTGCCTAAAATAATATCAGGTCCTCACAAATCAACCTGTCCATTCACAGTTACCAATGTGTCCTGGGTTCGACACCAGGTGTCTCTACAATCAGTAGTTGATCCGAATTTTAGGGATTATTTCCCAAGTATATAGAAACGTGAGATTCGGCATATAGATAGAAATCATAGATATATTTCGAATGCATGTTTCAGATTTCCAAGATCGTCCTTGGTTCGAATCCAGAGAGCCATTTAAATTCGTGAAAATTAGAACGTCTTTTGAGGAAGTTGTAGCCCATATTTCTGCTTGAATTTTCACACATAGTTAGAGATGGTGATGTTCTATTGTGTTTCATAGTAGGTTCACCAGTAAGACCCGGGTTCAATGCCAGACGATGGAATTTCAGCAAATTTTAAAAAAATTTCAATCCACTTTTTTCTTTTGATGGCCGTCCCGATATGATGCCGACATCAAAAAAAAGTGTTGTCGATCTGCTTGCAGTATGCAAGCAACATTTTACTCGTATACCTATATAGATAGATAGATAGATAGGATACTAATTCACAGCCTAAACCACCAGCGTGATTGATTTGAAATTTTTACGACGTATTGGCCATAACGTGTAACCGCCAGAAAAATTGCGATTTTGATCCTCAGGGTCATGCGTTCGATTCCAGAGGGCCCCAAAGTCGCGATTTTCTCCATAAGAATACATGGCGGGGATTTACGAAAATTTTTTTGAGGTACTTCCCGGGGAGAGAAAGAGTTGAAACTCGAGGGATCGCTAGAAGCCGTGCGTATCCAACGAAAATCAGAAAAACATCTTAGAATATAGTCCATGGTTCGATGCTTGGTCGGGGCAAAAATCGGCCGTTTAAAAAGCATTACGGCGATTTTGAAGATTTTTTTTGGATCCTTTCCCGATAACATGGATATTCGAAACTCGGCACGTGGATAGATATCATGAATATACTTCATAATCAAATTTTACATGTTCACTGATGGTCCTTGGTTCGATCCCAGAGGGCCATTTGCACTTCTCAATGCATTTCTTACGGAGACAACGGAGACAAAATTTAGGTACTTTCCGACATGCTATCAACTTCAAACTTTGCTTGATACAAGAGTAAGTCTTTACAAATCAAACTCTGCATTCACAGCTTGCAATACGTCCTGGGTTCGACACCAGGTGTCTCTGAAATCAGAATTTGATCCGATTTTTAGGAATTATTTTGAAACCTTTCCCACTAAAATAGAAACTTGAAATTCGGCATATAGATAGAGATCATAAATATCTATCAGAAACATATTTTAGAATTCCACGATCGTCCTTGGTTCGAATCCCGAGAGGCATTAAAATTCGTGAAAATTAGAACGTTTTTTGAGGCAGTTTTAGCCAATATTTCTGCTTGAATTTTCGCACATAGTTAGAGATGGTGATCTTCTATTGTGTTTCATACTAGGTTTACCAGTAAGACCCGGGTTCGATGCCAGACGATGAAATTTCAGCGAATTTTAAGAAAAAATTAAATCCTTTTTTTTTCTTTTAAAGTCCGTCCCGATATGATGCCGATATGAAATTAGTATTGCCGATCTGCTTGCAGTATGCAAGCTACATTTTACTCGTATATATATATAAGCATCTATATATAATAGATATAGAGAGGATACAAACTCACAGGCCAAACCACAAGCGTCATTGATTTGAAATTTTTACGACATATTGGCCATAACGTGTAACCACCAGAAAAATTGCGATTTTGTACCTCAGTGTCATGGGTTCGATTCCAGAGGGCCCCAAAGTCCCGATTTTTCCCGTTTAAATGCATTGCTTTGATTTTTGGGAATTTTTAAAAAATACTTCCCGGATAGGTAGGGACTTTAAACTCAAGGAACCGATATATATGGTCATGGTCTATCGAAAACATAAATTAGTTTTACTGAAAATATCCTGGGTTCGATGCTAGGTCGATGCAAAAATCGGCCGTTTAAAATACATTGTGGCGATTTTTAAGATTTTTTCTGGACCCCTTCCCGATGGCATGGAAACTTGAAATTCGGCATGGGTTTAGATATCATAAATATATTTAATAATCAAATTTTTTACATTCGCTGATAGTCCTTGGTTCGATCCCAGAGAGCCATTTACATTCCTCAATGCATTTCTTATGGAGATAACAGAAAAGGGTTTTAGGTACTTTCCGGCATGATATCGACTTCAAACTTTGTATGAAAGAAGATTAAGTCCTAATAAATCATACTATGCATCCACAGCTAACAATATTTCCTGGGTTCGACACCAGGCGTCTCTACAATCAGTAAATTATCCTATATTTAAGAATTAATTTAAACCCCTTCCCAATAATATTTAAACATGAAATTAGGCAGATAGATAGAGAACAAAGATACATTTCAAAATCATGTTTTAGATTTCCTAAATAGTCCTTGGTTCGAATCCAGAGAGCCATCTACATTCGTGAAAAGTAGGACGTCGTTTCATGCAGTTGCAGCCAATATTTCTGCTTGAATTTTCACACATTGTAAGAGATGGTGATCTTCTGTTGTGCTGCATAGTAGGTTTACCAGTAAGACCCAGGTTTGATGCCAGACGATGAAACTTCAGCGAATTTTAGAAAAATTCAATCCTTTTTTACTTTCTCCATATACGAAGTATAGAGAAAGTATTGTTTTCAGGAAAAAATTCGACTTCGAGATTTCAACGGAAATACATGTTTTGGGGTCCCTAGAACACGTTTTAACCATTTTCGGAATGATGTCTGTGTGTATGTGTGTGTGTGTGTGTGTGTGTGTGTGTGTGTGTGTGTGTGTGTGTCTGTATGTGTGTGTGTGTTAGTGGGCGCTCTAACGTGAAAACTATTGGTCGTATCAATACCAGACTTCATATATAGTATTGTGGTGTATGCTGTCAGAGTTGATTAGGTTTTGAAGTAAATCGGTTGACCGGAAGTCGAGCTTCATTCATCAAAGCTCATTTCCGGTTTTCAATATATCTCCATAAATATGATATATACGTATGTTGTATTTATTATAAAAGTTTTAGAAAATGTATTTTTCTATAACTTTTGTATTTAACATATTTTTGTATCACCGGTTGATTAGGAGTTATTCGTGAAATACCGATAAACCGGAAGTAGCTGTTATGTACTTTGTGGGCGCTCTAACATGAAAAGTATTTGTTGTATCAACACCATATTTCATATATAGTATTTTGTTTTATGTATTTAGAGTTGATTAGTTTTTGGAGTATATCGGTTCACCGAAAGTTGAGTTTCATTCTTCAAAGCTCATTTCCGGTTTTCAAAATATCTCCATAAATATGATATTTAGGTATATACTATTACAAATAAAAGTTTAAGGAAATGTAATTTACTATAATTTTTGATTGAAGCGTATTTTTTTATCACTGATTGTTTAGGAGTTATTCATGAGATACTGATAAACCGGAAGTTGCTGATTATGTACTTTGTGCGCGCTCTAGGCTCTATGGGCGAAAGGCCAATTTCATCGTTTTTCATCGATCATGTCCCGAAGAACAATATCTATAATGTTTGTGTCGTCAAAGATAATATATATATATATATATTAATCACTCATCTTCCAAGTTTAAATGGAATATAGAGTTCGAAATTACTGTCGTAGATAAATATTTACATCTTATATATGGAGAAAGTCATGTGCTGGCCACATCAGATTTTTTTCTTTTGTGGACAGTCCCGATATGATGCCGATATGAAATTAGTATTGCCGATCTGCTTGCAGTATGCAAGCTACATTTTACTCGTTATATATAGATGCTTCTCCGGATTCATTCATGTATCCATATATATATACGAGTAAAATGTTGCTTGCATACTGCAAGCAGATCGACAACACTATTTTCATGTCGGCATCATATCGGGACGGCCATCAAAAGAAAAAAATGGATTGAAATTTTTTTTTAAAATTCGCTGAAATTCCATCGTCTGGCATCGAACCCGGGTCTTTACTGTGAACTTACTATGCAGCAGAATAAAACATCACCATCTCTAACTATGTGTGAAAATTCAAGCAGAAATATGGGCAAAACTGCCTCAAAAGACGTTCTAATTTTCACGAATTTAAATGGCTCTCTGGATTCGAACCAAGGACGATCTTGGAAATCTAAAAAATGTTTCTGAAAGTTATTTATGATCTCTATCTATATGCCGAATTTGAAGTTTCTATATTATTGGCAAAGGTTTCAAAATAATTCCTAAAAATCGGATCAACTTCTGATTGCAGAGACACCTGGTGTCGAACCCAGGACACATAGTTAGCTGTAAATGCACAGCTTGATTTGTATGGACTTGATCTTTCTATATGCAAAGTTTGAACTCGATATCGTGCCGGGAAGTACCTAAAATTTGTTTCCGTTATCTCCGTAAGAAATGCATTGAGGAATTTAAATGTCCCTCTGGGATCGAACCAAGGACCATCAGCGAATACGTAAAATTTGATTATGATATATTTTTATGGTATCTAACCTCATACCGAATTTCAAGTTTCTATGCCATCGGAAAAGGGTCAAAAAAAAATCTTAAAAATCGCCACAATGCATTTTAAACGGCCGATTTTTGCCCCGACCTAGGATCGAACCAAGGATAATATTCGTAGATGTCTTTATGGTTTCCATTAGATATGCACGGCATCTAGCGATCCCTTGAATTTCATTTCTCTCCTTTTCAGGGAAGTACCTCGAAAAAAATTTCGAAAATGCCCGCCATGTAATCTTATGGGGAAAATCGCGACTTTGGGGCCTTCTGGAATCGAACCCATTACACCTAGGTTCAAAGTCGGCTTTTTCCTGGAGGTTACACGTCATGGCCATAACGTCGTAAAAATTTCAAGTCAATGGCGCTTGTGGTTTAGGCTGTGAATTTGTATCCTATCTATATACCTATATAGCTATATATATGAATGAATCCGGAGAAGCATCTATATATAATAGATATAGCGAGGATACAAATTCACAGGCTAAACCACAATCGTCATTGACCTGAAATTTTTACGACCTATTGGCCATAACGTGTAACCTCCAGAAAAATTGCGATTTTGATCCTCAGTGTCATGGGTTCGATTCCAGAGGGCCCCAAATTCCCGATTTTTCCCGTTTAAATGCATTGCTTTGATTTTCGGGAATTAAAAAAAAATACTTGCCGGATAGGTAGGGACTTAAAACTCAAGGAGCCTTTATATATCGTCATGGTCTATCGAAAACATAAATGAGTTTTACGGAGAATAACCTGGGTTCGATGCTAGGTCGATGCAAAAATCTGCCGTTTAAAATGCATGGTGGCGATTTTTAAGATTTTTTTTGGACCCTTTCCCGATGGCATGGAACATTGAAATTCGGTATGGGGTTAGATATCATAAACATATTTCATAATCGATTTTTATGTTTTCCCTGATGTTCCTTGGTTCGATCCCAGAGGGCCATTTACATTCCTCAATGCATTTCTTATGGAGATAACGGAAACAAGTTTAAGGTACGTCCCGGCATGCTATCGACTTTAAACTTAGCATGATATAGGAACCAGTCTTAACAAATCAAACTATGCATTCATAGCTATCAATGTGTCCTGGGTTCGACACCAGGTGTCTCTGCAATCAGAAGTTGATCCGATTTTTAGGAATTATTTTGAAACCTTTCCCAATAATATAGAAACTTGAAATTTGGCGTATAGATTGAGATCATTAATAACTTTCAGGAACATTTTTTAAATTTCCAAGATCGTCCTTGGTTCGAGTCCCGAGAGCCATTTACATTCGTGAACATTAGCGCGTCTTTTGAGGCAGTTGTAGCCAATATTTCTGCTTGAATTTTTACACATAGTTAGAGATGGTGATCTTCTATTGTGTTTCATAGTAGGTTTTCCAGTAAGACCCGGGTTCGATTCCAGACGATGAAATTTCAGCGAATTTTAAGAAAAACTTCAATCCTTTTTTTTTCTTTTGAGGATCGTCCCGATGTGATGCCGATATGAAATTAGTATTGCCGATCTGCTTGCAGTATGCAAGCTACATTTTACTCGTATAATAGATAGACGCTTCTCCGGATATACTTATATATAAGTTATATATAGGGGATCAAAATTCTAACCATGTTCCACAAGTGCCACTGCCTTGAAATTTTTACGACATATTGGCCATAACGTGTAACCTCCAGGAGAAAGCCGACTTTTAACCTCGGGGTCATGGGTTCGATTCTAGAAGGCCCCAAAGTCGCGATTTTCTCCATAAGGATACATGGTGGGGATTTTCGAAAATTTTTTTGGTGCACTTCCCGGAAGAATTGAGAGTTGAAATTCAAGTGATCGCTAGATGCTGTGCATATCTAAAGGAAACCATAAACACATCTACGAAGATTATCCTTGGTTCAATGCTAGGACAGGGCAAATATTCTTCCGTTTAATTTACATTGCGATTTTTATGATTTTTTTTAAATACTTCCAGATGACTTGGAAAATTGTAACTTGGCACGTGGATATATATCCTAAATATGTTTATATTCAAATTTTAGCAACTCGCTGATGGTCCTTGGATCGATCCCAGAGGGCCATTTACATCCTACAATGCATTTCTTATGGAGATAACGGGAAAAAAATTTAGGTACTTCCCGGCATGCTATCGACTTCAAACTTTCCATGATACAAGAGCAGATACTTACAAATCAAACTATTCATTCACAGTATACAATATGTCCTGGGTTCGACACCAGGTGTCTCTGCAATCAGAAGTTGATCCGATTTTTAGGAATTATTTTGAAACCTTTCCCAATAATATAGAAATTTGAAATTCGGCATATAGATAGAGACCATAAATAATTTTCAAAAACATGTTTTCGATTTCCAACATCGTCCTTGGTTCGAATCCAGAGAGCCATTTACATACCTAAAAATTCGAACGTCTTTTGAGGCAGTTGTAGCCAATATTTCAGCTTGAATTTTCACACATAGTTAGAGATGGTGATCTTCTATTGTGCTGCATAGTAGGTTCACCAGGAAGACCCGGGTTCAATGCCAGACGATAAAATTTCAGCGAATTTTAAGAATATTTTCAATCGTTTTTTATTTGTTTGAGGACCGTCCCGATATGATGCCGATATGAAATTAGTATTGCCGATCGGCTTGCAGTATGCAAGCTACATTTTACTCGTATATATATAGAGAGGATACAAATTCACAGCCTAAACCACAAGCGTCATTGACTTGAAATTTTTACGACATATTGGCCATAACGTGTAACCGCCAGAAAAATTGCGATATTGAACTTCAGTGTCATGGGTTCGATTCCAGAGGGCCCCAAAGTCCCGATTTTTCCCGTTTAAATATATTGCTTTGATTTTCGGGAATTAAAATAAAATACTTCCCGGATAGGTAGAGAATCAAAGCTCAAGGAGCCTATATATATGAACATGATCTATCGAAACCATAAATGAGTTTTACGGAAAATATCCCGGGTTCGATTGTAGGTCGGGGCAAATATCGGCCGTTTAAAATGTATTGTGGCGATTTGTGGGATTTTTTTTGGACCCCTTTCCGAATGCATGGAAACTTGAAATTTGGCATGGGGTTAGAAATCATAAATATATATCATAATCAAATTTTACATATTCGCTGATGGTCCTTGGTTCGATCCCAGAGGGCCATTTGCACTCCACAATGAATTTCTTATGGGGATAACGGAAACACATTTTAGGTACTTCCCGGTATGATATCGAATTTAAACTTTGTATGAAATTAGATCAGGTCCTAACAAGTCATTTTGTGCATTTACAGCTTCCAATACGTCCAGGGTTCGACACCAGGCGTCTCTACAATCAGTCACTGATCCGATTTTTAAGAATTATTTTGAACCCCTTCCCAATAATATTAAAACTTGAAATTCGGCATATATATAGAACTTATAGATACATTTCGAAAACATATTTTATATTTTCTAGATCGTCCTTGGTTCGAATCCAGAGAGCTATTAACATTCGTGAAAAGAAAGTCTTCGTTTGAGGCAGTTGCAGCCAATATTTCTGCTTGAATTTTCACACGTATTTAGAGAGGATGATCTTCTGATGTGCTGCATAGAAATTTCACCAAAAAGACCCGGGTTCGATGCCAGACGATTAAATTAAAGCGAATTTTAAGAATATTTTCAATCCTTTTTTTCGTTTCCGGGACCGTTCCGATATAATGCCGTTATGAAATTAGTGTTGTCGATCTGCTTGCAGTATGCAAGCTACATTTTACTCGTATATAATAGATATATAGAGGATACAAACTCACAGGCAAAACCGCAAGCGTCATTGACTTGAAATTTTTACGACATATTGGCCATAGAGTGTAACCGCCAGAAAAATTGCGATTTTGCACCTCAGTATCATGGGTTCGATTCCAGAGGGCTCCAAAGTCTCGATTTTTCTCGTTTAAATGCATTGCTTTGATTTTCGGGAATTTTTAAAAAATACTTCCGTGATAGGTAGAGAATCGAAAATCTAGGAGCCTTTATATATGGTCATGATCTATTGAAAACATAAATGAGTTTCACGGAAAATATCCTGGGTTCGATGCAAGGTCGAGGCAAAAATCGGCCGTTTAAAATGTGTTGTGGCAATTTTTAAGATTTTTTTTGGACCCCTTCCCGATGGCATGGAAACTTGAAATTCGTCATGGAGTTGGAGATTATAAATATATTTCATAATCAAATTTTACATATTCGCTGATTGTCCTTGGTTCGATCCCAGGGAGCCATTTATATTTCTCAATGCATTTCTTACGGAGATAACGGAAAGAAAATTTAGGTACTTCCCGGCAAGCTATCGACTTCAATCTTTGTAAGATACAAGAACAAGTCTTTACAAATCAACCTGTGTATTCACAGCTAACAATACGTCCAGAGCTCGACACCAGGCGTCTCTACAATCAGTCACTGATTCGATTTTTAAGAATTATTTTGAACCCCTTCTCAATAATATTAAAACTTGAAATTCGGCATATCTATAGAACTTACAGATACATTTCGAAAACATATTTTATATTTCCTAGATCGTCCTTGGTTCGAATCCAGAGAGCTATTAACATTCGTGAAAAGTAGGTCTTCGTTTGAGGCAGTTGCAGCCAATATTTCTTCTTGAATTTTCACACGTATTTAGAGAAGATGATCTTCTGATGTGCTAAATAGAAATTTCACCAAAATGTCCCGGGTTCGATGCCAGACGATTAAATTGAAGCGAATTTTAAGAATATTTTATATCTTTTTTTCCTTTCCGGGACCGTCCCGATATAATGCCGTTATGAAATTAGTGTTGTCGATCTGCTTGCAGTATGCAAGCTACATTTTACTCGTATATATATAAGTATATCCGGAGAAGCGTCTATATATAATAGATATATATATATATATCCCCTCCTCATCACCGCCACAGTTCATTGCCTCATCGGGTCGGAGGGGTGTTAACGGAGGTTGGAGGCGATGCATAGCCCAGGTTCAACCATGCTAAGAAGGCTTCAACAATATCTCCGGCCAAATAATGAAAGTGGCATTCACCAACCGGCAGTAGGACAGCCTGGTGAATTATTGTCCTAACCCCCCCAAATACAAGTACAATTTTCATGATGAGCTTCTTTAATGGAAATTTATCCGGACGTAAAAGCACCACCCATTCGGATGTCCGGGAGGTGGTGGCATTGAAGAGGTCCATCATGAAGAAAAGAATTACTACCCTGCAATTCACAACCTACAACTGCCGCAGCTTGAAGAGTGAAGAACGACTGCTGGAACTACTCAATGAAGCAGAGAAGATAAAATGGGATATCATCGGTCTCAGCGAAGTCAGAAGAAAATCAGAGGAGCTACTTACTCTGAAGGAAGGACACTTATTCTTTTACAGGGGTACCAAGGATGGAAGAAATGGAGGCGTTGGATTTTTGATCAACAAGAGATGGAAGGATAATGTGGTAAAAATCGAAGGTGTATCAGATAGAATTTGTAAACTCATACTAAAGATCAATGAGCGTTACTCAGTACAGGTCATCCAAGTCTACGCACCAACAGCGGCAAGCAGCGAAGAGGAAATTGAAAGCTTCTACCAAACTCTCGGCACTGAACATGACAAGGAGGCCCACTACTATAAAGTCATTATGGGAGATTTTAATGCTCGTGTAGGGCAGCGGGAAACTGATTACACTGTCGCAGGACAATATGGACTGGTTCAGAGAAATGAGCGAGGTCACCGCTTAGTAGAGTTTGCAGAATGCACCAATATGTATATAACAAATACATACTTTAAGAAAAATCCTACAAGGAAATGGACGTGGAGAGGTCCCAATGGAACAAAAAATGAAATAGACTACATATTGGTAAACAGACTCTACACTGTAACTAACTGTGAAGTTTTGAATAATTTCAACACTGGAAGTGACCACAGAATTGTTAGATGCAGAATCAATATTAACCCCCGAATGGAACGAAAGAAGTTGGTTTCCTGCAAGAAGGAGGAGATAAATATTGGTAAACTATCAGATAACGAGAAACAGTTTCAGCTGGAACTTAGAAATAGATTCTCAGCACTTCAGGAGGAAGAACTCGAAACCAAAGTTAAGGAAGTTGTAAAGACAGCGGCAGAGAAAGTAGCAAGCATGCCAAGAAAACCTAAGGATAAGAAATTTAGTGATAGAACCCGGAAAATGATGAAACGACGGAAGGAACTGAAGAGTTTAAACACTCCAAGAGATAATATCGAATATGCCGAGCTTTGCAAAGCCATCAGAGTAGCAATCAAGGAAGACGTGAGGAATTTTAATGAAAAGATTGTGCAAGAGGCCATAGAAAATAGCAAGAGCATAAAGAGGGCTAGAAGACGCCTAGCAATTGGTAGGAAACAGATTTTAGCCTTACAGAAAGGAGATGGCACCACAACATATAACAGACCAGCAATATTGAGGATTGTAGCAGAATACTTTGGCAATCTATACAAGAAGATAGGAAACGCCGAAGAGGAGAACCAAGATGAAAGCCAAAGCTCACAAAATCTCCTCTCAATCCTCCCAGAAGAAGTAATGGCGGCGATTAAGCAGATGAAGAATGGGAAAGCAGGAGGAGCAGATGGGGTGTTGGCGGAATATCTGAAAGCTCGTGGAACAGAGATTGCTAATGTTTTAGCACAATTATTCAGTAATTGTCTAAAACAAGGAATGATTCCCAAGGAATGATTCCCAAGGAATGATTCCCAAGGAATGATTCCCAAGGAATGATTCCCAAGGAATGGAACCACGCAAGGATTGCCCTTCTGCACAAGAAAGGAAGCAAAGAAGATTTGAAGAACTATCGCCCCATTAGCCTCCTTCCAGTTGTCTACAAAACATTCATGAGGATAATAGCGGAACGTCTTAAGATGACCCTGTCTTCAGCCCAGCCTAGAGAACAAGCGGGATTCCGGAAAGGCTTCAGCACTATGGACCACATCCACACATTACAGGAAATTATAAACAGAATGAATGAATACGAGATGCCGCTCGTCCTCTGCTTTGTAGATTATGAACAGGCCTTCGACTCGGTAAGTACCTCCTCCACTCTGAAAGCTCTGAAGAATCAAGGGATAGATTCTGATTACATCCGCCTCTTGCGCAGTGTCTACGAGAATGCCACAGCTTCTGTAATGCTTCATGAAGAGACCGATGAATTCAAGATTGAGAAGGGAGTTCGACAAGGTGACGGTCTATCTCCCATCTTGTTCACAGCCAATTTAGAAGAAGTTTTTAAAACCCTTGATTGGAAAGAGAAGGGGTTAAGAGTAAATGGGGAGTACATCAGTCACCTCCGTTTTGCAGATGATATAGTTCTCTTTGCAGCTAACGCAGAAGATCTAACTTCAAGACTTGAAGAGCTAAACACAGCAGGACAGAAGATAGGACTCAGGATAAACCTAACAAAAACAAAGGTAATGTATAATTCTTTTACAGTGCAAGAGTCAGTCAAACTTCAAGGAAAACATCTGGATGTTTGCTTGGAATACACATACCTGGGACAACTTGTAACAACAGGAGAGAAAAACAGGATTAATGAAGTAAACAGAAGAATGAAACTTGGCTGGAGCGCATTTGGAAGGAACTCACACATTCTGAAGTCAAGAATGCCAATGGTTTTGAAGAGGAAGGTCTTCAACCAATGCATTTTACCTGTCTTGACCTATGGAAGTGAAACTTGGGTGTTAAATGCTGCAATAACCCAGAGACTTCAGACAACGCAAAGGAGCATGGAGCGCTGCATGCTGGGAATCACAAGAAGAGACAGGAAACGAAACACTTGGGTGAGAATGATGACTGGAGTTACAGACATAATAGATAAGGTAAGATCACTGAAATGGAGGTGGGCCGGCCATATTGCGAGAAGAAACGACAACCGTTGGACATCTGCCGTTCTCAACTGGATACCAAGAGATGTGAAGAGACCAAGAAGACGACCTATAGACAGGTGGAATAGAGACATCATGAAGTACTTAGGTGTAACGTGGCAACGAGAAGCTCAGGACAGAGAAAATTGGAAAGTACTTGGGGAGGCCTACATCCGACGTCGGATTGAAAATGGCTGATGATGATGATGATGATGATGATATATATATATATATATATATACACGAGTAAAATGTAGCTTGAATACTGCAAGCAGATTGACAACACTAATTTCATATCGGGACGGTCCTCAAAAGAAAAAAAAAGGACTGAAAATATTCTTAAAATTCGCTGCAATTTAATCCTCTGGCATCGAACCCGGGTCTTCCTGGTGAACTTACTATGAAGCATAACAGAAGATCACCATCTATAATTATGTGTGAAAATTCAAGCAGAAATATTGGCTGCAACTGCCACAAACGACGTACTACTTTTCCCTTCTGTTCCTTACGTGAAGAATTTTAATGTGCTCTGGCATCGAACCCAGGAACAGCATTGTCATATTTATATTTTTTTCTTAAGCCGAGTCTTAATATACATCTTTTAGCAAAGCAAAAACTTCCTAATATTTCGATAAGTACATCAAAAGTAATAATAAAAACTAACTAAATGTATTTTAAATGGGGGATATATTTACCGCCTGGCATCTAACCCGGGCCTTTCTGGCAATACTTTTTATGCAGCACAACACAAAATCACCATCTCTAATTACTTATGCAAGTTCAAGCAAAAATATTGGTTGCAACTGCCCCAAACGACGTCTTACTTTTCCCTTATATTCCTGATGAGAGAAAGTTATTGTGCTCTGGAACAGTTCCGCGTTATTTATATTTTTTTCTGAAATCAATTCATGCCTCACATCTTCTAGCCAAGCACGAACTTCCTATCATTTCGATAAGTGCATCAAAAAAAATAATGAAAAACTATTCCCAAGTATTTTAAAGGGCGGATTTTTGAATTGTCCTTGCATCAAACCCAGGTTTTTTTTTGTGAAAGTCAATAATGTTTTAGATAGCTCATGACCTTGAGTTTTAATTCTCTACCTATCCGGGAAGTGTTTTTTTTAAATTCCGGAAAATCAAATCAATGCATTTAAAGCGAAAAAATTGGGAGTTTGGGGCCCTCTGGAATCGAACCCATGACACTGAGGTTCAAAGTCGGCTTTTTTCTGGCGGTTACACCATGGAAGAAGGAGGAGCCTGCTTCAGCCACACGTCAATAAATAAGCCCTTTAAGGACAGATTGAAGGCAACTTATGCTGAGTGGATGCTGGAGGAGGAAAAGGAATATACTCTATCAGGAAAAATAAAGAAACCTCTCATCACTCAGTGGGTACTAAAGTGTTGGAATGGAATTCCTGAAAATATTGTGATGAAGAGTTTAAAAAATGTTCATGTCTAATGAACTTGTACAGAGGATGACATTATTTGGATGGACTCAGATGATGATGATAAAGACTGGTCTCCTTGTGATCAAGAAGAAAGTGATGTGACAGGTGATAGAGAATAGAGAAAGCAATCACAGACAAAAAGATAAAAATATGCATTCCTCCATATTATTACTGCTTCATTTAGAGGGAAAACTATACAAAAAAATTAATAAATTTTTAATAATATATACTTTATTCTAATTATTCCTGAGAAATGAATAGAGGAAAACATTTTTTATATAATATGTCAAGGCTCAAAATTATTTAAAATTTGTAAAAGTTCAAAGTAGTTGTATTTCATTCTCATGCTTAGATATTTAAAAAAATTATGTAAAACTGGTATGTATGTCCCTAATTCAGGCACATATTCTATTTTTGACACAGAAGTGTGTTTTACCAGTAAAGGAAAATATCAATAGTAGATGTTAAATTTTTTCCAAAATTGAGACTCAAAAGTTGGGGGGGGGGGGTTATATTCACACGGGGGCTATATTCGGATATTTACAGTAATTTGCACATCCGCTTTGTCCGTACTAAGAAAACTGCCTGTGGCTTTAAATCCATGGGCTATTTAACAAACATCCCAAATTGCTTAAAACCCCTATGAGATTCATGTTATTTAAACACAAGCTTAAAGATTTTTTACTGTCCCATTGTTTCTTATCTATTAATGAATATCTGTCAATGTAACTTTTTCTGTTCTATAGCTAAATTTTATGTATCTGTTTACTTACTTTTTTTTTTCTTGTGTATGCATATATTCTGTATTTTTATTTTGACGTGCTATGTACAATGTATGTTTAATACTTGTCCCTTGGCAAAAGAAATCATATTATTATGTCAGACTAATAAGACCATTCACTGAATTCTATCATCATTAAAAATAGGAAGACCAAAGAAATGCAATTCTTAGTCTCTATTAAATCAGTATTCCTTACAATGGTCCAAGGGCGTCGCCAGCCACTGGGCTGGGGGGGGGCAAGCTGCCTGTTAAAATGAAAAATGCCTAACTTATAGGGGCTAGTTTGTTCATGCCTGCTTCTTACTACAAATATGTCAAATCTTTAAAAAAATTAATGTATTGAAAACTAGAGTAGTTGAACGCTTCTATGGCAAACTCATTAACACTAGGAGGACGGCAGTTTCGGCCTACCTAGAAGGACGGGAGGTGGTCATTTGACCACCTACTTTTAAAATTCGTAATTAAATACTTTTATGATTTTCAAGGACCTGAATATTGCATAACTTCTAAGTTTGACCATTACACAAAAGCTGATAAGAAGTTTTACCTCGTATTTTGTTTAAATTTTAATTAATTAAACAAAATGTTGACCAATGTCCTAAATCTGCAGAATTTCATATTCTAGAATATTTTATCCATTCATACTGGACCAATGAAACTAATATTTTCGGAATAAGTGGAAAAAAGTCCGAATTGTTGATAAAAGTCAGTCACATCACGCCAAGATTGTTATGCCATCTGACAGAAACCATATAAAACCACTCGTTTGTGCCTCGGAAAAAACCTCCATCAAATACGATGGCGGACGAATTTTTCGAATTTCATCGTGAAAATTTCCAATCTGTGGTTTTCGTCAATGCCAAATCGTTCTATAACATTTAAAAATCCTCAAAAAATTTTTAGCAGGGTTGCCAACATATTAGTTTAATCATTATAAAATGTTCTTCCAATGTTTTTCTCAGGTAAATCTCAAACTGATATCTCAAGTTTACATCAATCAGCTTTCTTGAACAATTAGAATTAATGTCAAGGGTACTAACTTTATAAATCAGGGCTACCAATCGTAAGAACGGATCTCTAAACAGAGAGTTATGCATTCGCAGAATAAATAACTAAAGGGATATTTTGAGCACAGATATGTTTCATGTGATTTGTCGAAACTCTTGGGGATCCCGAATAAGTTTATAAACTAGAAGCAGGGTTGCTAACATTTTTGGCTTTAAAGTGAAGGCAGCAATCAGACCTTCATGGAAAACCTAGCAATTAATCATGCATTTATCGAGAATGGCCTTTTCTTACTCATATCTCATTCTGTGCTTATCCACTCTGGTGCTAGTTTTATTACGTTGATTTTTATTTTAGACTTACCTTAATACTTACATCATTCCTAAAATTTTATTTCCTTCCACCATTCGCTAGTTTACAATAAATCCAAGTCATTATATAGTAACATTTCATCATCTTCACAATGTAAGGTTTGAAATCATAATTAAGCTTCGCTATTGTTCTTACAAATTAATATTTATTCCTTATTAAGTAATGGGTTAACATTTTAAGATATATGAAAAGAGAGAATATCACTCTATGTATCCAAGAGTACATAATTTTTTACCGCAGATTCTGCACATTGCCACTTTTACAGAGCATATTCCACTGTATATTTTCCTACATTTTAGGCACAAATTACTGGATTTTTTATAACATCCAGGTGAGATCTGACACTTTCTTCTTTTCTGCGGTCTTATTGGCGCACTTGCTTCCCCTGATGAAATTCCCGACATTGCAAAGGAACATGAGGGAGGTGGCTCTATTATTATTATTATTAGGGGTCTTTATTAGGCAAGATTGAGGATTGAGACTAAAAAGTCTCCTCTTCCATCTAACCTGTAAAGTAAAGCTCTATCTATAATAAGATTCCAATAATTTCTAATACAAGACTTTGATAATTTACTCCTTCCGGCTGAGTTTACGCCCAGTGGTTTCTTTGAATAGAACCCAGCTATTTATTGAGGCCAGGTCCAATATGTTAAAACACACATGCACTGGCAATCTCCTTGCAGCCAAATGAGTTGAATATTTCCGGCACATGCTATCCATTATATCTACTCCTACTTCGTTGCAGTTGTAAAACAAAACTGTATCAGGTTTCTTTTTCTGAGTCAGAAATCATCACGTCCTGATGCTGATACTGATTAAAAGCAAGTTTTTATATTTTTTGCTAGGTAATTTGTTAAGCTATGGCCTAGTCTATTTTTATAAACTCTAGTTGAGTACATATCATCGCTGTGATGAACCGAAGGGGGTTCTTCTAGGGAATTCTCTTCTATTTTTTCTTATCGTTCCAACCAGTGAGATTTTGTTTTTTTTTAGTTTTCATGATTCAAAAACTTAAATTTAAATTATACTTTTACAGGTTGGTGACAGTGATAAGGATTAATTTTACAATAATGCAAATATTACTAATCGTATGACATAGTCGAAAACTGCTTAACTCGAAGTTTCATAAAAAAATCGAAAAATTATTTATGCGCTATATTTTGACATTTTTTCGAAAGGAATGAAATTAATTTTCGTTATTTTCCTACGGCATTTGAAACATAGAGTGACTTCGTTATTAAAAATCAATATAATAGACCCTTTTTACATACTCCAAAAGTTTGAAACTGTTAGGTTCCTATAAATAGGAAAAATATCAAAGTTAATGCAATATTGGAACATGAATGTTTAAAGATTTCTTTAATTATTATAAATAGAAAAAGATATTTGGTTAAAAAAGTTAACATTTATTTTTTTAACCCCACTTCGTAGGTAAAGTAGACTTTTGCTAAATATAGTATAAGTATGATACTGAATTATATCTCAACTTATGGTAAAAGTTTAAAATTTTTCTGGAGATGCAACACTAATATCAATGTTTAATAACGAAAGTACCAATTTTCCTCGAGAATTGGCATTAGCCGCGAAGATTGTAAAAACAAATGTTCCAATTTTCCTCAAGAGATGGCATTAGTGGTGAAGTTTATAAACAAAAGTTCCAATTTTCCTCAAGAGATGGCATTAGTGGCGAAGTTTATAAACCAAAGTTCCAATCTTCCTCAAGAGATGGCATTGGTGGCGATGTTTACAAACAAAAGTTCCAATTTCCCTCAAGAGATAGCATTAGTGGCGAAGTTTATAAACCAATGTTCCAATCTTCCTCAAGAGATGGCATTAGTGGCGAAGTTTATAAACAAAAGTTCCAATTTTCCTCAAGAGATGGCATTAGTGGCGAAGTTTATAAACCAAAGTTCCAATCTTCCTCAAGAGATGGCATTAGTGGCGAAGTTTATAAATCAAAGTTCCAATCTTCCTCAAGAGATGGCATTAGTGGCGATGTTTACAAACAAGAGTTCCAATTTTCCTCAAGAGATGGCATTAGTGGCGAAGTTTATAAACCAAAGTTCCAATCTTCCTCAAGAGATGGCATTAGTGGCGATGTTTACAAACAAAAGTTCCAATTTTCCTCAAGAGATGGCATTAGTGGCGAAGTTTATAAACCAAAGTTCCAATCTTCCTCAAGAGATGGCATTAGTGGCGATGTTTATAAACAAAAGTTCCAATTTTCCTCAAGAGATGGCATTAGTGGCGAAGTTTATAAACAAAAGTTCCAATTTCCCTCAAGAGATGACATTAGTGTCGAAGTTAATAAACAAATGTTCAAATTTCCCTCAAGAGATGGCATTAGTGGCGAAATTTATAAACAAAAGTTCCAATTTTCCTCGTAAGTCTTAAAATATAGCGTTAATGTGAAAGTTTAATTTAAAAAGTTCGATCAGTAAATAGACCTTTGCCATTTTCGATGTATTCATGGGAATTGAATCTTTTTGGAGACGTTTACTTCTAAAATATATCAATAATTAATACAATATCAATAATCAATATAACAATTAAATGATAAAAGTAAATAATTTAATATAAATAACTTTTTTATTTAAAAAAGGAAACATATGAATTATGTCGATGTTATCAAATGCGTACTTCAGCGATGGAGAACTATATTATTTTTTTTCTTCGTAACTTTGCTACGTAGAAACATGGTTTTTAACACAGTATGTAGACAATTTTATGCACTAACTTCCTATATATTCATTTCTTCCAAGTCTTTTCAATTGCACTTGCAGCGATGCAAAACGAAAATTGAAAATTTTGTCCACACCGTGATCGATAGCCATAATTGAATTGACATTCGATACATTAAATGTACTATAAAATACACTTCGACACTTATGCCATCTCTTGAGGAAAATTGGAACTTTTGTTTATAAACTTCGACACTAATTCCATCTCTTGAGGGAAATTGGAACTTTTGTTTATAAACTACGCCACTAATGCCATCTCTTGAGGAAGATTAGAATTTTGGTTTATAAACTTCGCCACTAATGCTAACAGATTTGATCGTACTCTGTGATCTCAACCTCTGATCGCAGAGAAATGAGCACTTTTTCGTGCAATGATAAATTGTGCACATATTGCAGCCCAATTTTATTGGAATAAAATGAACCATGATGGAAAATAGACGAAAGTTTTTCCCCAGCAACGCAGAAGGGCAAGGTTGGATTTTCATCTGACTCTTCGACATCCATTTAGAATTAGTGAAATCGCAATATTTAGTGCAATAATGCAAATTCTGGAAAAAAGAAGTTATAAAAATATGATTGAATACGACAAATACAGCAGTTTGTAATTTGGTTCGGGAGGTGTTGGAGAAACAATTTTTAGGCACGAGCGTATTTGAAAATAATTTAGACCAAAGTCAAGTGTTGGCACGTGTAAACACCAGTATTGGGAAAAGTACTGATAAAATGTAATTGGGCTCAATTATAATTAATCTGTCAAATTTGTAATCAGTTACAATTACAAATCAGATTTCAGAAATTCATCAGAAGCTGGGGAAACTTTCCCTCTTTTCACGATATTTAAAAGTATAACTTCCTCATCGCTTTTCTTTCTTGCAGTAAAGTATTTGTTTTATTGTCATAACCTGCAGTTATTTTACCTTCATTATGTACCCTCAATCAGGCAGCCCCACAAGGGTAGTATTGCTATCTCTAGCGCCCAAAAGTGAGGCAAAAAAAGGGCAGATTGCGCATTTAGCCATGCTGGGTTGCACTTTTTGTATCTCCCTATACCAATACATTGTTTTTCGTGATTTTGCGGATTTTATACAGATTTATCAAGGTTTGATCGAGTAAGTCGAACGTTTTTTAACACAAAATGTATTTTGAGCAATGCGTAACACGAAGCAATTTTGTTATTTTCGCATTTTTAAAGGTTTTATAGGTAAATAAGCGGTGGCTTGTTTCTGCCTGAAGCATGGTCAATTGCTGTGCATCAGAACAGCTGCCACCACAAAATGTTCCGAAACTAGAATCTATGCATCTTCCTTAATTATATTATTTCATTCATTGTCTGAACTCTATGAAGCAGAACGAACTTCAGTATTAATCCAAGGCGTTTTAATGAACATTTCATTGTGCTCTCGGCTGCACCTGCAGTTCTCGTATTCGTCATTTTGACAACTTTTACTGCATTAAGTCCCAATTATGAATTAGAACAAACATTTGCACAAGCGGAAAATCTCTAATTACCCTGATAAGCTATTATAATGTACCATAGAGTAGCTTTATTTCATTGCGGTAAACGACTATTAAGGAATTTTATGCTATACTTGGTATTGGTCAAAAACTAAGACGTATTAATGCATTAGAATATACATAAAATTGACATTTGAATTAATCAACGAGGTTTTAATAGAGTTTGCGGGAGGTTGGCAGATGATTCGTTTTCTATATCGCTGTAGCAGACGACACCGGCATCCGAGAAGTTTACATTGCAGGCATGCTTTATTTTCCATGATAAAAGGAATTAAGAGGACTTTGAGAAAAAAATCGAACATGATCGTTAAGCAAAAGGTTCATTTAAACTATCTGAGTCCATGTCATAGGATAGACAAGCTCCTGAGTCCCGTATGAGATTAAAATAAAACCCCAAAAATACATATAGTTAAAGGGGAGCCGGAGAAAAGTTCACCCCAGTGCTCTGCGGGTTGCGTTATTTTAGGCTTCTTTTTTTCTGGGGGCAGCTTGCCCCCCCCTAGCCCAGTGGCTGGCGACGCCCTTGACCAGATATGAGATTCGTGGGATTCTATCACAAGAGAAAAAATTGGCTGCATCGAAAAGGAAGCTGAAGAATTTAAGTCACAGTTTTAAAAGTTTCTCAAATTTATTTCAAGTCATCAAGTCACAGTTACGATAAATATGTGCGTAACTTACGCGCACAATACCTTTCAGCTGACTGATTTGCTTCCAAAATAGTATATTATTAATAATATCATCAAAAATTAATTTTTACCGATATCTTGTATTGCTCCAATACTTTTACAAATTTCTACGGAAACCCGGTTATTGAATTATTAGATAAAATTTCACTTTCATATCGATGTCGACTCTAGGCCTGTTCTGCTACCGAAAACATCCAGTACATTTACAGTAAGTTTACATGCCAGTAAATATTTACTGCATGCATGCATGCAAAGCTAGTCATAGGAATTCTTGTGGGGGGGGGGGGTTTGAACCCCTAAACTTCCATCCCTCGCTGCGCCACTGCTTGGACCTATTTGCAAAATACTCACCGCAAAACTTTCTTATGTCCATTTTGAAGGGAAAACGAAAAAAAACTGAATCCTTTGTCTTCTGCCGGCGATTGTCGGACGGTACTCAAGGTAGTTTGAGAGAGAGGACATAATCGCATAACCTCGCGCTCTGATCGCATCGAGAGGCAGTTCTAACTACATTGTTCACCCTGAAACCGAACTTTTCTTCTCTTGGGAGGGAAGGGGCGAAGGACTCTACTACAAAGTATTGTTGAAATATTTGTGCTGCGCTGGAGGTATGAATGAATTTCCTACGAGGAAGTACTTTTCCCATCACTGGTGTTTACACGTGCCAACACTTGACTTTGTTTTGGGTATAAATTCTTTTCAAATACGCTCGTGCCTAAAAATTGTTTCTACAACACATCCCGAACCAAAATACGAATGGGTCTCCGGGGGGGGGGGGGCAGCTGCCCCCCCTGCCGACGCCCTTGCAATGGTCTGAATGCCTTGATTATAAATTTATATTGATCAAAGAAAGATTTTGGCAGACTAATATCAATGTGATGCCATTGGCCACATTGTTTGGAATTAGCCCTACATGCAGGTTGGGAGAGCCTTTAATAAATGAGGTTATGATGAGGCAAAATAAATATTCTTAAAAAGATGAATTATTAAATGAGGAGCTTAAGAAGATTATACTTTTTGTTTGGTTTTAATTTCGGTTTTGCCCTGTTCATTCGTGATACAGATAATGCAGCAATGGAGGGGGTATTAGATGCAGTCATAAATTTAAAATCAGGATGCAGATACAGAAGAATAAGCATGAATGGCAATGAAGACACAAGTAAGAAGGGTTCAAGGAGGGCTTTCAAAAGAAGAATTAACATTTTTGCTATAGCGATATACAAATGTCTGACTCAAGAACAAAGACGTTTTCTGTTTCACTTCCTCCCTATGAGTTTCACAGTTCATTAAGGAAAAATCAACAGACTGTAGGATAGCAGATTTTAGTTACTGAAATACCTTTTCCTTATGTGCTACACTGGGCATGACACATTCCACAATATTAGTTGCATGGACCATTACAGCAACCATTTCCTCTGATGGTAATGGGAAATGACCTGACTCATCAGAACCATCATTGAACGATGTTAGAATATGGTAGTTGGAGAAAGCAAGAAAGTAATGCCTCACCCTTTAATGACCTAAGTACCATATATGCCAGCATATTAGTTGACCTTTAAAAGCCTAAAAAAAATCTCCCAAAAACTAGGGGTCTACTTATATGTCAAACATAAAATTTAACCCTTTACAACTGAGGGGTAAATAAGTGAAACTGCCTCCTTAAAACTTGTTGCACACAAGCTCTTGCAACTCACCACAATTATTTCTTCCTGAAACTAATTTTTGGCAAGTCTAATTAACGTAGCTATCATATAAAACAAATTTCATCACAAAATACAATTGTGGTCGAATGTATGTTATGACATGTTTTCATAATAAAATAGTTGAAGTAATAAACCATTTTCATATCTTTAAAATAAATTTTCTCATATTTATTCCTCCCAAATTATATTCATTTATTCACATGAATTTTTATACAAAAATTTGACATGTACTTTGATGTTTTCTTTTCACAAAAGAAGATCAATAAGCACACCATGTTTTTTTTGTTTATATAATTATTATGATTCGATTTACCTTAGGAGTTAATCGAAGTTGTCTTAGCAGTGTTGTCATTTGATGTTAGCATGCCATATTACCATTATTTCTACAATAAATATTTAATAACATTGTTTCTGTTTTGTAAAGCATTATTATTTGTGTAGCCTTATAGATACCAATGAATGAAACTTGTGCAATAGTTAAGCAAGAAGTTGACATGGCAGCTGAAAGAAACAATTCTAGTGCCTTAATCTTATGTGGTAAATATTCCTTAAGCTATCGTATATTTATTGATACCATAGTTTTTCTTCTCATAAAATAGTTGGGGAAGTGGTGGTCTTATTTTTTGGGTCAACATATATGCTGAACATAGGCTTAAACCTGAAATTCACCTCAAAATTTTAGGGGTCGACTTATATGCCGGTATATACCGTAGTACTTATTGAAGGTGATACCTCCGTCCATAGGGATTCCCAATATACAGGGATTGTGTCTTACGACCTTGGATGGAGGCATCACCTTTGAAAATTACTTTTGGTATCATATATTTGAGGCATTAGTTTCTTGCTATCTCCAGCTAGCTGGAAGCAAGAGGAATGCCGAAAAAGACGGCTATTGGAGATTTTAAACCTCTAATTCATTAACAGCCAAAATTTCTTTCTTTATATCTCCACTCATAATTATCTCCAACATGAAAACATTTGGCGACTCTTGTGTTCTGTAAATTTATTTATTATACTCTTGAAAATTTTCTCGTTATTAAATGTTCTGTTGTATAGATTGTGTGATACCATGTGAACTTACTTTGAGCTTATTTTTATAAATTGTGAAAATATTCATATTTTGTTACTTTTTATTTATATTCTATTTATTTGAATATCCAGAAAGCCTTCACAAATTATTTTAATTTAGGTTTAAAGTGAGAGAAATTGCTATCTCATTGCCAATGTAAAAGTTGGTTCATGCAATGTCTTTTATGTAGATTAATGTGTTCGACCTTTCAAATGTTAAAATTTTTTCTTATCAAGTATTTAAAAAATGGACAGTGAACTTTTCAGTCGTAAGTGTGATAGATACTGAGAAATAATATTTCATGCATGTTTTTGTGTAGATTAAAGTATCCTAGCACAAACAGTTGTGACAAAGAAAAATTTGTAGGGACAAATTCTGTGATACTGGCTGTTACTATAAAATATGAACGATTAATCACATATTGTCCATTCCTGTAGCTTATCTGCAAGTATTATAAGTAATGAGCATTAGCCAATTGATTCTAGTTTGAGGTTTTGAAGAAAATAATAAGTTGAAATTCAAGTTTTTCTTTAACCTCTTGTACTAGTCATGGAATTGGCTTCAAGGATCAATTTTGGAATTGTTCAGAAAGGAAATAATAATTAGTTGAACCTACATGTTGTAGAAAATTTGGGAAAAGTGAAACTGAAAAACTTATTTACCTGAACTCCAATGCATGATTTTTACTTTCATTAACTTTTCTGTATGTGTGACATTAAAAATGTTCTGCAGAATCAAAACTTAAGTCTTCTCATTGTATAAAAGTGAGCATTTGCAGGAATCTTTTTGAGTATCCGGTGCATTTTCTCCAAAATCTCCCTTCCTTAACCCTTTTTAGCATCACAATCACCTTAAATAATCTCACTCACTGAAACAAATCATTCTTATGTATGTAAACAACTTATATTACTTTTAGGATCTATTCACACTCATTGTTATCACCATGTTTAGGCATCTGTTAGACTGGTCTCATTGTATTTCATTGCTACCCTTAATAATGCTTCTGTATATTCTTCATGCTATACTGCACTCTCAGTGTAAAACTTTTTAGAGCATTATTTACACTTAATATTTCAAAAAAATAATTTCCGTCATGTAAGTTTTGCAAATTTTTCTATGATTTTACCAAATACTTTTCTAAATACAACGATTCTTCTTGGTTTAAACAGCCAAAAATCTTTAATAATTAAATTTGGTATACTTTTTAAATCTTTCAAAAAGTGATAACAACATTATATAAATTAGTGTACACAATCATTTAAGAGAGCACAAATGCAAGGCAATTAATATGCCATGGATTTGATGAAAGAGAGTGAAATGAAAAGCATGGAAAATGTGGTAGATGGAACTCAGACCATAGCTATACCAAGAAAATGTATAAAACATTTTAGGCAAAGACATGTGTTCCCATCTCTTTGGACAGTAAATATTTTCTTTAATGGAGAATTACATTTAAATAAGAAAGGCTGAAACATGAAGCAAATCACAATTATAATAGACTAGGAAAAGGGAGGTAATGTATGGACAATTCTGATCTGATGGATGAAACCACAGCAGCTCTTGCCTACAAAGTTCCTAAAATGGCTTGAGAAAATGTTTTGTTAGGGTAGCTCAGATGGTTAAAGCACCTATCAGTTTATAAGAAGATCCTGGGTTGGATTCCAGGTCCCATTAGACTTTTCAAGTCTGTTTTTCTGTGAAAATGAGACCATTTTACTCTTAAAACTGAGGGTATGCTTTCATTATACATCACATTCATTTCTAAACTTAAGCAACAAAAACTCTTCTTAGAATGGATATTCAACAGAAATTGAAGAAAAAAATTAGGCTGATTCAGTTTAGAAGAATATAATTTATAAATATTGTGCATTTTCAAACACAACTCCCCAAAGCTTTTTCTCCATCAGTCAAATATATTTTGAGAAATCAAACTGGTTTCAGTGATCGTAAAGAAGGCATTATCTTATGTATGACGTGAACAACCTCTTCTGAAAGTATCATTTCACCATCACCATCAGGAACCAGTTCCAAATGAAGCAAACCAGGTAAATGAGGGAGAAGATTCAGTACAGATGAAGGATTGCTAATTTTAGGGAAGGAGGCAGTAATGCGTAGATGACGCAGTCTGGGAAGGTAGGCCAAAGCTGCTAGAGCACCAGTCCTCACAAGTGGAAGGGTAAGAAGTGCATTACCAGACAAGTCAACCTTTGTTGCAGCAATAAGGGCAATAGGCAAGGCTGTAAAAGGAGAAGGAAAGGCAGTCAGTCCAAGCGAAGACAAATCAATGGCCGACGAGATGAGTTTGACAGGATGAAGAGCAGATTCAAGCAAGCAGTCGTTTCCTACAAGGAAAGATAAAAATCTATTAAAAATAACAATTCCAATCCATTATAATAATAGCCATACATTGGATATTCATAAATTGATTTACCTAATGTAAACAACTTTTGCAAGAAATGGATTATGCTTCTAGGTTATGTATATTTTATTTAGGATGGGGTTGGAGAAGCCCTCAGCAGCTACTCATAAAAGCCATTTTGAGCACAATGGATACAGCTGAGTTTGAATGAAACTTTCTTGAATTATATCAGCAATGTCATACTCACGTAAATCATTATAGTACCCAGACCTTAATGGATCAACTGCTATCAACTTGTCCAAATATTCCATAACCATCTCATCGTATTCTTTAAGTTTTGATTCTGGTTGTCTCATCTTTAGAGTCCTAAGTAACTGAACTGCAGTAAGAAGTGCCCCTGCAATTAAGAGATAAGTCACGTTTCAATATCATGCTCTAGTCCACAGTCTTCATCACTTTGAAACATTAGACAAACCGTGACACATCACGCTTGAATACTTCTGACAGATAAAGTCAATGTTTAATAATCTAAAAACTGTTAGCACTTTATAACCAAAATCAAGACGAAAAAGGATTCCGCCAGATACAGCTCAGAGTCTACCATGAAGTTGATTTGGCTTCATTGAAATGCACAGACCAATAATAGTAATCTTTAATTAATCAAAAAAAGTCAAATAGAATCAAACTAAAAAATAATCAATCAAAAAAATACAGAAGTCAAATGGACTATTGTCAAAAAAGAACACATTTTATACAATCATAGGTGCAATATGAAACTCCCTTATAAAGGATTTCTGATGAAACCAGAGACCAATTAATTGGTTCAATTTGTAAAGTCTTTGGTAATATCTTGAATAATTATTCAGCTATAACATGTAAGTTTTATTCCAGTACAAGGTACTATCCAAAAGTTCAGGGAATTAAAATGTTGAGCGCGAACCATTGGAAGTATGACCTGCTGCTGCTAGATATGCCTAACAGTACTCTTTGTATACCAACAGCTGTGACGGTGAGAACCTTCGCTGTTGAGTCTCATGCCATTGTGTAACGTTGTATTTTAGTGTTTCGGCGATTTTCTAAATGGCAAATTTTAAAGAGCAAAGAACGTGCATTAAATTTTGCTTCAAGCTAAAAAAAAACCTGATGAGAAAACCCATCACCTGCTTTTGGCGAGAGTGCTGTGCTATGTGTCACAGTAAAACAATTTGAGGTACGGATGATTCAATGTTGGACAATCAACAGTCGACCATGAAGGGCGTTCAGGACAACCGTCATCATGCACCACACCGGAAACAATAGGCTATTGTTACAGGTTGTAGACAAAAAATCCATGATGTTAGAGCAATCTTAGAAATGGGTCCATGCAATGCATCTTTTCAGACAATTAGAACATGAGACGCATTGCTACAAAAATTTTAACGAGACTGTTGAACAACAACCAGAAAGAAAATTGAGCAGATGTCTGCTGTGAATTGAAAATTTCAGAGAGAGATAACTATATGATATGGTATGATAACGACTTCAAACTTTGGATTAAATACATTTTATTCCTACCAGGTCGTTATATCTAATCATAACTTCCAAAAGGCCCTGGGTTTGACACCCGGTATCTCTACTGTTTGAAATGCATGGCAGGAATTTCAAATTTTTTATGATTGATTTACCAAGAAGGTGGAAATGACCATGAATGTGAACAGAAGTAATGAATGTTTCATAAACACAGTTTATCTTTTACGAGTAAAAGTAGATTGCATACTTTAAGCATACAGAACTGTACTTTGCAAACTTCTAACTTGATTGAAAATTTAATATAAAGGAACCCAAATGTAAGAATCGATTCCGTATCCAAATGTCAAACTCAGGACTTTGTTGAGATGAGATTGCATTATAAGGTTAACTGTGTTTATGTAACATTCATTACTTCTGTTCACATACATGGTCCTAGAAATTTCACCTTCTCTGTAAATCAATCACCATAAATTTCAAATAGTAGAGATGCCGGGTGTCAAACCCAGGAGGGTCGTTCCATATCACAACATTTTTACCTCACCATTTCAGAGGTCTTTCATAATTGGCTCATTAATAACTTGCTCTAAGATAAAAAAAATCTAAAATTTTAGATTTTTCTGTTCAGTAGTTTCTTTGCTCTGGGGGTTTAAAGTTTACAAAAAAATGTAAAAATAAGCACGCACATGGAAATAAATATTAACATAACTCTTGAACTGTTAAGAGATAGAAAGCTCAAACAAACACTTATTTGCAGCATTTTTATTAAGCTTCAATATGATAAGCAACATGACTACTTGTAAAGAAAATTTAATTTTAATATTACCTTCCTTTCAATCCCATTTAACACTGTGCTACTGAACCTGGATTGGTATTGTAGAGATTTCGATTGCTTCAAAGAAAACCTCAAATTTACAAAACCCAAATGTTTCAAAGCTCAAATTTTTAGGTCCCTTCAATTTTGTAAAATTAAGGTTCTACTGTAATTAAATCTCTGTATTGCCCTGAGGTCATTGCTATTAACAACCAACAATACCCCTTCCCCAATCCTCCCGCGATGGCTAAGGCCCTTGCACCCACTTCCTCCTAACCCCTTACCTCCTTATTCCTGCTGTACCTTTGCCTGAAGATGACCCGACGGGTTGAAACTATGGTAGTGAAATAAAAAATCTGTGCGGTAAAGTGTAAAAGTGTTTCCTTTGTTCATCTTTATAATGGAAGACTACCACAAAGTAAAGGCCTCATTATTGGATTCCAACCATGCCGTAAAAAAAAATTTCTTCCTTCTATACATAGTTAAATTAAAAATTTTAAAGTACGTAATGCATAATTAGGTCTTTGACCTATTCTCTGCAGAAGAACTATGCTAAAATTAATTTAGAGGTGTAAATACAAGACATTACAAATCTACCCAGATCATAGTGTGTTTGTGCGTGTACACGAGGCGCACTTGGAAGGCGCAATTCCTGGTCGTTGAGATCAGGAGGGAAGACCTTCTACAAACGTCTAATACGCCTCTAGTGCTTAGGACTCACGTCAAACAGGATTCATAGGTGAATTAGATTCAGACTGATTAGTAAACAACTGTCGGGTTGGGTTTGTTAAACTTCTCATTTAAAAAAACAGTTTATTTCTTTTTTAGAAGACTAAATGTGTTATGCAAAGTCTAGTAAGAGTACACAATTACCAGGAGTAGTAAACATTTCAACCTGATTGGACCAAAATAAATCGCCCTTAGGGGACAAAAAACGCAACATATGCTGTGCTACATAATTCGGTTTTCCGAATGGCTTCAATTAAATAATTTTACAATAAATGAGAAGCATGAATATCGTGTTCTCAGATCATTAGATTTATAAAAATAGAGCCCTGGTGATGGGTAAAACAATAAAGTTTAAGTCTTCAGTGACTTTCCTATTGAGTGCCAAATATTCCGTTCAGATATACGTGTAACATCTCGTTTAGTATATTACAAATTATATCGATTTTATCATAAGAAGCGGATATTGAATGAATGGCAGTATTTTTTCACCAGTGATCATTTTTAAAAGTGCTAATTCTCTCTGTCTGTAAATCATTCAGTCCGAGGGCTGCCTCATGCCCTCAAGAGAGAAAGAGAGGAATGAGGTTTATTAGGCAGGATGAGGAGTCACAATTCTATAAGCAAAAAATATCCACGCAAGTGAAGCAGAATGACTCCACAAGTAACACTTTTCTTGTCAGTCCATAAGGAGACTGATCAGTTAAGAGAGACCTTGATGATGCAGAAGAGCCATAGACTGTAGATTGGGAAGCATATTTGGGTCTCTTCTTCAGCTCATACAGTTTGTTTCGTAAACAAAATAAAACATGCAGATCCATTACAATATTTTATATTCTATCTCACGTAAACGTTTGAAAAGTCATTTCCTACCAAAACGGCACCTTTCTTGTCGGTTCAACTTGAATATTTGGCCATAAATATTTCAGCTGGATTCTATCATGTAAATATGAAATTAAAGGATTAATTAATTACATTGGTGAAAATGGCATTGGCTAAAACAATTGACACATAATCCTTATGCTCATTTATATACTACAACTTTCTTCAATTTCTTTTTTTTTTCTGGCGAAGGTTATTTGCAGCTACTGCTTCAAAAATTGCAAATTCTGCCTTCGTAAATAAAGAGTAATAACTCAAATTTTGATGAAGATATCAACCAGAAATTAATTATAAATTAAAAGTTTGACATTCATCTCAAATTCTCTGTCAACAAGTTCTTTGTAATGAGAGAAATAAAAAATTTTTAGGATACACTTAAATTGGGCTGCATGACGAACTTTTTCTGTGATAACATTCTACTAAAACAATATTTTGTTAAGTTTTGGTTTCTCTTAATTACATAAGATGTAGCCTTTATGCATGATAATGATGCAAAGAGCAACTGAGGAATAAAACAGAATTTTATATACGATTGGTAGAGAGTATTAGCAGTTTTAAAAATGATGACAGGAGAAAAATTTGGGATAAACATACCTACATTTCAAGTTCATATAATACATAATATACATCACAATAAAAAACAGAAAACACTTATATGAAAAGAACAACTCTTCCTTGAGAAGAAATGTGAATATTTTATAATATAACACAAAAATAGTGCTTCTTTAATCTAAAGTAGTGAATAATAATTCAGACGTATCCTACAGATATGGCGGATGAGCCGACTCAAGACAGATCGGACAGATTTATTTTGCCTCACAATGCTTCATTTTCACATGTCGAACAGAGTCCTTTCAAACTGACTCGTCCAGCATTTACCTTTCCCTATTCCTATGTCATCACGTAAACACTATGTGAGCTCCTAATGGACCAGCCCATGAGGGGCCCAGAATATTGGTTGTGACGGTTCGTCGTTTATCTCTACCATGCAGCATCACTGAACCAGCTCCCAGACAAGCCACAAAGTGTTAAACAACATACATTTTCAAAAATTAATTACAGTCTTGAATAGACATGACCATGAATGCCTTAAGATACCAAATCTTTGACTTTGGTCACCACACTGACGTCATTCTGAATTTCAACAGCAAGTATGGAAAAGTTAAAAAAATTACATTCAATTGCATATTTACATCTGCTCTCTGGTTCAAGGAGCAACAGCTGAGTGCAAAGATCGAGCTGCTCCTGCAGGAAATGGACAGACTGTCCATCCATGGATCCATCCACAATTCCCACCCACTCCAAGACGTCTTCAGCAGCCTGCCTTTTCAGATGAAGCCTGTCAACATCCTCACCAGACTCAATGATGACAATGGAAGGCCCTTCTTCACCTTCCAGTGCTGCTGTGATATTTTCATTGGCTTCATTGGGCACGAATGTCTTTTTCCCAGTTAAGAGAATACAAAAATCTCAAATAGAATCAAATACACTCGTACACATATCATACAGCTCCTCATTAAGAAGACCTAAAAAATGGAAATAATGAAAGAAACACAAGGAATGTCTAAAAAGTTCCAGAACTTATTTTTCCCCATTTAATGACGAAACCATCACTTAAAAGCAAGGCACATTATTGAGAGACATTATCACAGATATAACTGGGTAAGCCAATATCTTTGTCTGATATCTATAATATAATATAAAGGTTGTGTTTGTGTGCGTATGTTCGCTAAAAACTCGAGAACCAAGAGTCACAAAACTTTGAAATTTTCTACGTTATCAAAAGTCGACCCCTCACAGAGTATAGGCTATTTTTTATTTACTTAATTTACACGGTTTGAGCCCAGACGGGCAAAAACCTTTTCATAAGACATTTTTTTGTTGTAGGGTTGATTTCTTTTTCAAAATTAAATTAGAAATAATGGTCCTAGAAAGTTGAGCCAAGCACCAAAAGAAAGAGGATAGAATAAGGATTCTTAATGTGGTCGTGAAATATTGTTTTCAATTTGAAATTGCGCACATTTTGATTAAGTATGTTAATATTTTATCGAAATTTTGAGGTCTTAACTCAACCATCTCCATGACTATCAATGCAATGGTTGAGTCCCAAGCTCATGTATTTATCGGTAAGAACACATTAAGAAAATATGTCTACTTCAAATTAATGTTAAGAATAAGTGATAGATTATGTGAAGAGGGAAGATTTAAGGAGATATTAGTGACTGCAGCAATGAACGATATACTGTGAAGAATCCAGTGTACAAACATACGAATACCAGTATTTAAGAAAGCGTCTGTAGCAACCAAGTTTAATCTATATCAACGTAATTGTTTACTGACTATTCCGCAGGATAAATGGTAGTTTGTTAGATGAAATTGCTTTCCTCGATCAATACAAAAGAATGCGTATAAAAAACCTGGTAAATTTCGGATGTTTTTAATATAATCTTCTGCATCAAGTATTACAACTTATCAATTTACATCAACTAATTATATAGCGATTGACCAAAATGGATTTAGTGGATATCATCAAGATGTCCCAGATTGTGTTGGAGTAGAACACTGATTTGTGAAGCTGTAGCAAATCTCCAACATCGTATCTCTTGATCGAAAGGTTAGGATAATGTTATAGGCAGGTTGTCTCATAGCTTCACCACAAATAGTTTCTGAGATAGAGGGGACGGACAGATTTCGCTTTTTATATATATATCAATTGGTATTATTACTTTTTTATTTCCTGGATGGGTTAAACAGAATAAAATGAAATTTGATGTTTTATTAATTAGCAATAATATTTTTAAATAAAAGAAAAATTTGCTATAAATTAACCTTTTCATTTCACATCTACTTCAATTCTTATCGCAATCTACCTGTATAAGATAAGAGTAAAATGTAGCTTGCATACTGCAAGCAGATCGACAAAACTAATTTCATGTCGGCATCATATCGGGACGGTCCTCAAAAGAAAAAAAAATGGATTGAAAATATTCTAAAAATTTGCTGCAATTTCATCGTCTGGCATCAAACTGGGGTCTTTCTGGTGAATTAACTATGCAGCACAACAGTATAACATCATCTCTAACTATGCGTGAAAATTCAAACAGAAATATTGGCTGCAACTGCCTGAAACGACATCCTACTATTCACAAATGTAAATGGCTCTTTGGATTCGAACCAAGGACCATCTAGGAAATCTAAAACCTGATTTCGAAATATATCTTTGAACTCTATCTATATGCCGAATTTCAAGTTTTAATGTTATTGGGAAGGGGTTCAAAATAATTCTTACAAATCGGATCAGTTACTGATTGTAGAGACGCCTGGTGTCGAACCCAGAACCTACTGTAAACTGTGAATGCACAGAATGACCCGCTAGTACTTGGTCTTATTTCATACAAAGTTTAAAGTTGATATCATGCTGGGAAGTACCTAAAATTTGTTTCTGTTATCTCAATAAGAAATGCATCGAGGAATGTAAATGGCCCTCTGGGATCAAACCAAGGAACATCAGTGAATATGTAAAATTTGTTTATGAAATATATTTATAATATCTAACCCCATGCTGAATTTCAAGTTTTCAGGCCATCAGGAAGTGGTCCAAAAAACAATCTTAAAAATTGCCACAATGCATTTTAAACAGCCAATTTTTGCCCCGACCTAGCATCGAACCATGGACAATATTAGAAGATGTCTTTTTGATTTTTGTTGGATATGCACGGCTTATAGCGATCCCTCGAATTTCAACTCTCCACTTTCCCGATAAGTGCCACAAAACTTTTTTCGAAAATCCCCGCCATGTATTCTTATAGAGAAAATCGCGACTTTGGGGCCTTCTGGATTCGAACCCATGACACCGAGGTTAAATGTCGGCTTTTTTCTGGTGGTTACACGTTATGGCCACCATGTTGTAAAAATTTCCAGTCAGTGGCACTTCTGGAACATGGCTAGAATTTTGATCCCCAGTGTATGTCTATTATACGAGTAAAATGGAGCTTGCATACTGCAAGCAGATCGACAACACTTATTTCATTTGGGCATCATATTGAGACGGTCCTAAAAAGAAAAAAAAAAGGTTGAAAATATTCTTAAAATTTGCTGCAATTTTATCGTCTGGCATCGAACCCGGGTCTTTCTAGTGATACGTCCAATGCAGTACAACAGAAAATCACCACCTCTAACTATGTGTGAAAATTCAATCAGAAATGTTGGCTTCAACTGCCCCAAAGGACGTCCTACTTTTCCCATATATTCCTTATGAGAGAAATTTTAATCTGCTCTGGCATCGAACCATGGTACAGCATGGTCATATCTAATTTTTTTCTTAAACCGAGACTTAATATACATCTTCTAGCAAAGCAAGATTTTCCTATTATTTCGATTAATACATCAAAATAAATAATGAAAACTAACTCAATGCATTATAAATGGGGGATATATTTACCATCTGGCTTCGAACCCGGGTCTTTCTGGTAATACTTTCTATGCAGCACTAAAGAAGATCACATCCTTTAACCATGTGAGAAAATTCAAGCAGTAATATTATCTGAAACTGCATCAAACGACATCCAACTTTTCCCTTATATTTCTTATGAGAGAAATGTTAATGTGCTCGGGCATCGAACCCAGGAACAGTAATGTCTTATCTACATTTTTTTCCAAAAACTATGCTTAATATACATCTTCCATATAAGCGAGAACTTCCTATCATTTCGATAAGTGCATGAAAAAAAATAATGAAAATCTACCTCAATGTATTTCAAATGGCCATTTTTTGCATCGACCTAGCATCGAACTCAGGATATTTTCCGTTAAACTCATTTATGTTTTCGATCAATCATGACCATATAAATAGGCTCCTTGAGTTTCGATTCATTACCTATCTGGAAAGTATTTTTTTCTAATTCCTGAAAATCAAAGCAATGCATTTAAACAGGAAAAATCGGGAATTTGGGGCCATCTGGAATCGAACCAATGACGCTGAGGTTCAAAATCACATTTTTTCTGGCGGGTATACGTTATGGCCAATACGTCGTAAAAATTTCAAGTAAATCACGCTTGTGGTTAAGGCTATGAATTAGTATCCTATCTATCTATATAGGTATATACATGAATAAATCCGGAGAAGCATCTATATATCTATTATCTATTATATATAGATGCTTCTCCGGATTCATTCATATATATCATATATATATATACAGTAGAACCCCGGTAATCCGGACACTCGCTAATCCGGAACCCTCGGTAATCCGGACGGTCCATTGGAAGTTATGCAAACCCGCAACTCCTTCTTGTGAACATATAAACAGGCACATTAGTAACAGTAAACGAAAGGTGGACAGACTATTTGAAAAATTTCTCAATTGGCTGCAATGATGTGATGGAGAGCGAAGTATTTCGTTTATTGTCATAACACATCTAAGTTGTGATACTTTTCTGAGACAGCTTTTTTCCATTAGAGGAATGCTTAAAATGTGCGAGACTAAACAATTTCGAAAGTCAATAAATTTTCAGTTGCAGCAGGGTATCACTTCTCAAAACATCACGTTCATTAAAAAGCTATGAGAGAAGAGCCGTAGAAAACAATCCTTCCCTTCGATAGACGTCCAATGAGGATGGCCATGCATGGGATAGAGTTGTTGTTTATAAGCGAGAAAAGCTAAACAATTTTTAACTTTATTGGCCGTGAGAGAGTGGTGAGCTAAGCTCAAGTTAGAACCTCAAGTGGGTAGGATATAAATTAGGTCCATTTTTCCAGTGCTATAACAATTTTGCTGAGAGAGACTGGTCACGTGAAAAGATGCGCTACGATCCATTCCCTCAGTACATTCCCTCGTAGTCGCTGCCAGTGGAAGACCGGCCGAAGGCTACACTTACATGTCCAATGTAAGTGTAGCCTAACTTGGTTCTTCTATTCTCTTTGTCTCCGTTTAGTTTTCGTCGGTTTTTAAAACCTAAAGTGGCGTCCTTTTTTCCCGGTACTGTCCGGTGATTTATGGCGTCTCGCAAGCGTAAAACCCTCACATTAGAGGAAAAAGTGAAAAGCATTAAATTGATAAACAGTGGTCAGAGTTACGATGCAATTTCCAGGAGGTTTTGCATCGGAAAGTCAACAGTTGGTGACATCAAGAAAAATAAGGACAGCATAAGGAAGTTTGTGAGCACTACAGAAAGTGGTCCAAAGATGCGTAAAACAATGAAAATGGCAGATAACGTTGCACTAGAAAATGTTTACTTATGGTTTATTCAACAAAGGCGGCTTCACGTACCACTAAGTGGCGAAATGATTCGTGAAAAAGCTCGATTTTTTCACAGACAAATGACAGAAAGTGACGAGGATTTTGTTGCCAGCAAAGGGTGGCGGGACAGATTCAAATATCGTCGTGGGATCAAGTGTCTTAAAGTGACCGGGTAAAAAATATCTAGCAATGAAATTGCAGTAGAGCCATTTAGAACTGAGTTACTGCGTGTAATCAATGAGAAAAATCTGAGGTCTGAACAGCAGGAACAGATCTAGAGAAAAATTTTGGGGGCGGTCCGATCAAAAAATTTAAAAATAAAAGACATTTCGGCTTTCACAAAACGTGACGTTAGAATGGTGTTACGCAAATTCGAATATTTTCGCTAGTGATTGCTTAAAAAATTGTGTGTTTATTTGCGTTATTTGAGTTTCATTTTCGAAAAATAGGCACAAGTGATATTTCGGGGGGGTCCGGACCCCCAGGACCACCCCCCTGGATCCGTCCCTGCTGGACAGATTTGCAATACCGACGAATCAGGGTTGTTCTGGCGAATGTTACGTAACAAACATTTAGCTGATCGTAATTAAAAAGTGGCATCAGGAAGGAAAGTAATTAAAGCGAGGATTAAATTTACGCCGTGTGTAAGTGTGACTGGCAAACATAAGCTTCCTCTGTTTGTTGTCGGAACAGCCACAAAAGCATTCAAGTCAGTCACGCTACCTGTGTGCTATCGAGGGCAAAAAAACGCTTGGGTCACACGAGAATTCTTTTTGGATTGGTTTAAAACAGATTTCGTTCCAGCAGTTCGACAACATATGAAATCCGTCAATTTACCACATCGTGCTTTATTGTTGCTTGATAATTGTCCTGGCCATCCTTCTGCAGAAGAATTGTGCACTGATGAAGGTGAAATTTCCGCAATGTTATACCCCCTAACACGACTGCGCTGATCCAACCCATGGATCAGAATGTTATTCAAAGCATTAAGTTAGGATATCGTAACTTGCTTCTTGCAAATATTCTTAATGAGCCTGTGCACAATGAAAATTTGAAAAATGCACTGAAAAAGGTAAATTTAAAAGATGTCGTGTTCAATCTAGCTAACTCTATCTGTGTCTAAATTATTGATCAGCAAGTCGTGGAAAAATTTACTCCCAAATTTTGTTGGCTCGGAAGTTTTAGAAAATGTGCAAAAAGAAGAAATTCAGCTTGCGCCACTCATTAATCAGTTACGAAATTCGAACCCAATATCTAACCCTGAAGTTCTCCGGTGAGCTGCTGAGGCTGACGACAGTTTGGCTGGAAACGAAGCTTTAACAGATGTCGAAATTATCAGAACAGTAACGAAAGAAGAAGATGGTGATGATGACGACGACCACCCTGTGGACTCCGTCAGAATTTTTCATTCTGAGGCTTTGGTTTCACTCAATACATCATTAAAGTTGGCCAAGGAGCAATTTTTTGAAGCACATTAAATTATGCTCTTTAGACGTTTTAGAGACACTTGATTTAAAAATAAGAACGATCGCGCAAAAGAAAATAACCAACTTTTTTGCTCGCTGATAATATTCATTCACTTTATATGTTGTTATACCTAATGTAATATATACATGCATTATCTATATAATATAATTTTTGAGAAAAAAATGTTTTTTACGTTATTTTTTGAAAACCTCGCTAATCCGGAAACCCCGCTAATCCGGACGCCTATGTGCCTGAATTCGTCCGGATTACCGGGGTTCTACTGTATATAGAGAGGATACAAACTCACAGGCTAAACCACAAGCGTCATTGGCTTGAGATTTTTACGACATATTGGCCATAACGTGTAACCAGCAGAAAAATTGCGATTTTGAACCTCAGTGCCATGGGTTCGATTCCAGAGGGCCCCAAAGTCCCGATTTTTCCCGTTTAAATGCATTGCTTTGAGTTTCGGGAATAAAAAAAAAATACTTTCCGGATAGGTAGAGAATCAAAACTCAAGGAGCCTATATATATGGTCATGATCTATCGAAAACATAAATGAGTTTTACGGAAAATATCCTGTGTTCGATGCTAGGTCGAGGCAAAAATCGGCCGTTTAAAATGCATTGTGGCGATTTTTAAGATTTTTTTTGGACCCCTTCCCGATGGCATGGAAACTTGAAATTCGGGATGGGGTTAGATATCATAAATATATTTCATAATCAAATTTTACATGTTCGCTGATGGTCCTTGGTTTGATCCCAGAGGGCCATTTAAATTCCTCGATGCATTTCTTATGGAGATAACGGAAACACATTTTAGGTACTTCCCGGGATGATACCGACTTCAAACTTTGCAAAACATAAGATCAAGTCCATAAAAATCATACTGTGCATTTACAGCTGCCAATATGTCCTGGGTTCGACACCAGGCGTCTCTAAAATCAGTAACTGATCCGATATTTAAGAATTATTTTGAACCCTTTTCCAATAATATAGAAACTTGAAATTCGGCATATAGATAGAGATCATAGATACAGTTAGAAAACAGGTTTAAGATTTCCAAAATCGTACTTGGTTCGAATCTTGAGAGCCATTTACATTCATGAAAAGTAGAACGTCGTTTGAGGCAGTTGCAGTCAATATATCTGCTTGAATTTTCACACATAGTTATAGATGGTGATCTTATGTTATGCTGCATAGTAAGTTAACCAGGAAGACCCGGGTTTGATGCCAGACGATTAAATTGCAGAGTATTTTAGGATTATTTTCATCCTTTTTTTTCTTTTGAGGACCGTCCCAAAATGAAATTAGTATTTTTGATCTGCTTGCAGTATGCAAGCAACTTTTAACTTGTATCTATTATATATAGATGCTTCTCCGGATTCATTCATATATATAGCTATATAGCTATATAGATAGGATACAAATTCACAGGCTAAACTACAAGGGTCATTGCCTTGAAATTTTTATGACGTATTGGCCATAACGTGAAACCCCTAGGAAAAAAGCGACTTTGTTCCTCAGTGTCATAGGTTCGATTCCAGAGGGCCCCAAAGTCCCGATTTTTCCCGTTTAAATGCATTGCCGTGATTTTCGGGAATTTAAAAAAAATACTTTCCGGATAGGTAGAGAAATAAAACTCAAGGTGCCTATACTTATGGTCTTGGACTTTCGAAAACATCAATGACTTTCACAAAAAATATCCTGGGTTCGATGCTAGGACGATGCAAAGATCTGCCCTTTAAAATACATGGGAGCTGTTTTTCATTATTTTTTTTGATGCACTTATCGAAATAATAGGAAGTTCGTGATTAGCCGGAAAGTGTAAGGTAAGAATTGGTTTAAGAAAAAAATTTTCATAAGACCGTACTATTCCTGGGTTCGATGCCAGAGCTCATTAACATTTCTCTCATAAGGAATATAAGGGAAAAGTAAGACTTCAATTGAGGCAGTTGCAGCCAATATATCTGCTTGCATTTTCGCACATAGTTAAAGATTTATATCTTCTATTTTGTTGCATAGGAAGTTTTACCAGAAAGAACCGGGTTCGATGCCGGGCGGTAAGTATGTCTCCCGTTTAAAATACATAGGGTTAGTATTTCATTATTTTTTTGATGCACTTATGGAAATGATAGGAAGTTCGTGCTTGGCTGGAAGATGAATGGTTAAAACTGGTTTAAGAATACAGTTTTCAGAAGACCGAACTATTCCTGGGTTCGATGCCAGAGCACATTAACATTTCTCTCATAAGAAATATAAGGGAAAAGTAGGACGTCGTTTGAGGCAGTTGCAGATAATATTTCTGCTTCAATTTTCACAGATAGTTAGAGATGGTGATCTTATATTGTGCTGCATAGTAAGTAACAACAAGAAGACCCGGGTTCGATGCCGGACGAATAAATTGCAGCGAATAATCAGAATATTTTCAAAGCATTTTTTTTTCTTTTGACGGCCTTCCCGATATGATGCCGACATGAAATTAGTGTTGTCGATCTGCTTGCAGTATGCAAGCTACATTTTACTCGTATATATATATAAGTATATCCGGAGAGGGGTCTATATATAATAGATGATGCATTTAAATAGAAATAATTATTTCAATATCCATTGCAATTTGCGATTGTATTCCAAAAATTGTATATATCATTGTAATAAATAAATGTGTTAATTTCAGATGAATTTGGATATTTAATTTAAGCTAAAGAGTCAACAGAAAAAAGTGTACCCAATTACAAGCACTGGGGAATGCGAGCTCAAGTGACCAGTGGTCCCTATAGTGCTCCAGGAATTCTGCCCTATAAAGGGTTAATAAGAAGGTTACGAGGACAATTCGCGAAGGTCAAGGTAGTGTACTTGATTTATTAGACACTGCATTCTCACTTGATCAATGTTTTTAATATAATTGCCGGAATTTCAGACCACAATGTCATAACCGCACTTATGAAAGCAGAAAGAGTAAAATCCCTCAAGCCACCGCAGTAGGTTTATATGTTTCGCAAAGCGAGATTTTGGAATTCAGGGATTATATCAATGCAAAGAGGGAAGACTTCTGTTGGTTTTTGAGTGGTAATACTGTTGAGGATTGCTGGATGGAATTTCTCCAAATATTAAGAGAAGAAGAAGCTAGAGGAAATCAGAGTAGACTTTGATCTTGAGCGGCAAAAATATGCAGAGGTGTGAAGATTGGTTACAGATGAATCGCAGAGTGATTTTCTGGAATATAGATCTAGAACCCTTTTAGAGTCTTTAGGAGGCAAACAGATGGAATTTTGGCCATAAGTCAAGAATCTCAAGGAGGTCAGTTTTCAGTATCCAGTCTTGTTAATGACGTGGGATTAACAATTACTGAATTGGTAGTAAAAATTAATCTAATTAATCAGCACTACCAGGAAAGGTTTACTTTAGACAATGGATGCAAGAACAAATTTTCTATGCATGTTGATTCAGAGATGGAACCAATTGAGTTGTTGGTGGATGGAATAGGAAAGTTGCTGCGACAAGTAGACAAGAAGAAAGCGCCCGGACCAGAAGGTATACCATCACTTGTCATTAAAAGACTGGCGAATGACCTTGCTCCTCTTCTTTTCGTATTCTATAGGAAAATCTTGAATGAAGATGTTGTACCAATGATGTGGAGAAGAGCACATATCACTCCGATTCCTAAGAAAGGACATTCCTCAAAAGCGGAAGATTACTGTCCAATATCTTCAATGTCAATTCTCTGTAAGACTATCGAGCATATCATAGCGAGTTCAATAATACATTTCTTAAGAGACAAGGGGGCAATTAGTCAATGTCAACACGGTTTCCATAAAGGTAGGTCATGTGAATCGCAGCCACTGGTGTTGATTTAATGTATTTTCAAAGTTGATCAAGGAGTGAAAAATTGTGACATGACTGGGACTCGAACCCAGGTACCCCACTTTCCCTCACAGGTTAGAACAGCTGCACGGAAAGTGGGAGACCTGGGTTCGAGTCCCAGTCATGTCACAATTTTTCACTCCTTCGAAATCTAGATGATCAGGCATTACTTTGTGGAAAGCCATTTTAGAAAATTAATAAAAACAGTGTAATTTTCCACACTTTTATTTAGCTGACGACTGGTTTCGCTACCGGAGTAGCATCATATGGTGCAGAAATTTCTTAAAAGTTTCTTGAATGTGCTGAGGGATTGGAGGGGAAAGGGAAGGAGAGGTTATGGGAATACCCTTTTGGGAAGGGAGATGAGAGGTGAGGTATGGGGGAAGGTGTTTTCGTTGGTAAGAAAACCCTTTTCCGCGGGCAAATTCACAATTTCTATTGTCTCTAGTATTTCCAACCATCGTCCTTTCTTCTCCTGGTGAAGACATGCGGGGACAAAGCTGCTCCCGATTCTAGGAGATGAAGGGCGAAAGCAGAGGCAGGGGGTATTGTTTCCGGTGGAGGCAAGCTCGATGTTCAGCGGCCCTGGTGGCCAGATCACGGCCCCTATGACCAACATATCTGGCATTGCAGTCGTCACCGGAGAGAGGGTAGACGCCGCTGTTGGTCGCAGGATCCCTGTGGTCTTTGGGGCTTGGAAGAAGGTTTCTTATTGTTATGGGGTTGTGAAATGCGGGTCTTATATTATTTGAGAAAAGGTTAGTAATGGCGTAGGAGATGGGTCCGAGGAAGGGAATTTTTCGCCATGAGGTGGCTTCTTTAGAGAGAGGTGAGGGAGGGGGCAATTTTTTGGTATATATAACGTATAGGGCAGATAGAACCGCTTCGGCACCCTTTAAAAAGTGATCCCGGGGAGGGAGAGTATTCGTGGGTAATGAGGAATAAGATTCCTTATGAAAAAATATGTGGACGTTTTGTAATTTTTTCTTTAAGCGGGATAGGAAGTTATTAATGGGATCACTTTTCTGCCCAAAAAGCCCTTCTCTCCTGTGACGACTGCAATGCCAGATACGTTGGTCATAGGGGCCGTGATCTGGCCACCAGGGCCGCTGAACATCGAGCTTGCCTCCACCGGAAACAATACCCCCTGCCTCTGCTTTCGCCCTTCATCTCCTAGAATCGGGAGCAGCTTTGTCCCCGCACGTCTTCACCAGGAGAAGAAAGGACGATGGTTGGAAATACTAGAGACAATAGAAATTGTGAATTTGCCCGCGGAAAAGGGTTTTCTTACCAACGAAAACACCTTCCCCCATACCTCACCTCTCATCTCCCTTCCCAAAAGGGTATTCCCATAACCTCTCCTTCCCTTTCCCCTCCAATCCCTCAGCACATTCAAGAAACTTTTAAAATATATCTGTAGCAGATGACGCTACTCCGGTAGCGAAACCAGTCGTCAGCTAAATAAAAGTGTGGAAAATTACACTGTTTTTATTCATTACCTTTTCACTCCTTGTTCAACTTTGGGTTTAAAGCGCACGCTTCCTCATGCTAAGTGAAATTTCATCTTCAAGTTCTTTAAAGTATTTTGTCAAGAGAAACTAAACGTGATAAGTACTATATGACTAAAACATGATTATTAAATACTGTACCTACTCAAAAATAACTGCCCTCTTTGTTTAAGGGTCACAAATAAAGGAAAATATTAGTGCCACTTACTTCACGCACTTCTTCTAATGCATACCTTATATACTGCACGTCACGCTCATTTGTAGAAGAGATGTGACATCTTTCTAATTTAATAAATACATACATAACAAAATGATATTTTCATGTACAAGCCCGTAATTTCTCTCTTCTCGGTCTATGTTAAGTGAGGGTGAAAATTGAATTACTTGAATATAACCACCCCCTCTGTTTTTAGAATGAACAATTTTAAAAAAGGGGTGGCTATTTACGAGTAAATACGGTATTTATTTATTTTGGGTAATCTTAAAAAAATCAGGCTGTTGAATGCAAGACTGGTTTGAAAGTAAAAAAAAAATCAAACGATATACAGGTCGACATTACATAAGATATGAAGCATTGAAGCAGTAAGATTGCTGACAATAAAAGAAATTTAAGTGAACATGACGACAAAAAACTTCCAAACAAAAATAACTCATGCTGAGGTTTTGCTTGTATAAAAGGATACCCAGAGGTAAGAAGGCCTCCACGAAGGACTGCACTTCCATATTCCTTTTATTTCTTTCTTGCCTATTCGGAGCTCTGCTCTCAAGATCTCCCTCGGAACATTCAACACTAAGGAGGCTGAATAAGAGCCATTGCTATACTGCAGCACACCCATCCTCAGCTGAGGCTTGCAACTACTTCTGCCCAGGAGCCACTGCAAGTAGAACCAGGCACTCTGGTCTCCGGGGTCTGTGAACACGGCACTCTGCACCAGGTCCAACTCTGAAGAAGAGAGACAGAATATGCATGTGCACAATAACGACAGGCTGTTAAAAAGAGGATTTCAATTGCTCTAAAACAATATAAAAATTATTCTGCATTATAATAAACTAAATTACTGCATATCTATACTTCTGTATAAAATATGGATTTCGGCATTCATATCCATTATTTGTAAATCTAACATTGCTCCCATTACAACACCTGAATACGTTTAAGGTTTTTAAGTTGTTTTTTGCTATGAGTGGTGCCAACTATCACCGTTAGTGCAAACTAGACTTGGCTGGAACCCAAATTATTGGATGACATAACAAACCTTAAAAAACTTTAATCTTGTCAGAAATGATAGACTAGTTAGGGCTGACAAAGAGGACTATTTGATATTTCCTGCGCTGATCATAGAGCTAAACATGAATTAATAATTCTTGAAATGCCTGCCTGTGTTACTTCTAAGTTGTTACTATGTGTTGTTCGTTGCCCACCTAAAACCCGCCATTTACAGGGGTTTGATCAGGAGCTTTCCCGTTTCTTGACAAGTTATTAAAACATTGTCATTATGAGAAACTATGACCATGGTCTCTTAAAAGATAACTCTGATAGTAATTATAAGAACTATGATTTCCAATAATATTTATATTGTGCTCTACACATCACACCACCTCAATCTATGCATTATTGATAGTAAAAGTACTGACGCAATCTCTTTTCTAGAAGAGGTGTTCTTGATTGCACCAAGGCGTTTGGTACAACTGACATCAACTTAAAACATAATTATTTAAATGAAAATTTATTAAATTGTATTGCTCCACTGCTTAATTGCCATCCCCTTGGTTAACTGATGAAATGAAAGGAATGATAAGATATAGAAATTATTTTCGAAATATATTTTGTCGAATAAGATGTCCCGTCTCTCACTGCATTAAAAGAAATTTGTTACAAATTGAAAAAACAATGACTGAAGTTAAACATTTGCTCTTCAGCATATTCTATAATATTCCCCTATTTGAGACTTATAACTGGTTTGGCAGGAATTAACACAAGAAGGACGGGAGTTTCGCTCTACCTAGAAGGATGGCTTTCTCGAGGCGCAAACGAGTGGTTTCATATGCTTTCCATCAGATGGCATAGCAAACTTCGTAAAACGTGACTGACTTCTATCAACAATTCGGACCTTCTACCACTTATTCCGAAAATATGAGTTTCGTTGGTCTAGTTTGAGTAGGAAAAATATTGCAGAATATAAAACTCTGTAGATTTAGGACATCGGTCCACATTTTGTTTAATCAATTAAAATTTAAACAAAATACGAGGTAAAACATCTTATCAAAACATGCACAAAAGTCATATTTTGAAGTTCTGCAAAATTCAGATCGTCTTTGAGACTTATAAAAGTATTTAATTAAGAATTTTAAAAGTACAGGGTCAAAATGACCCCCAGCCGTCCTACTAGGTATAACTTGATGTAAAAACTACCACATAAGCATTTATATCATATTAAATTTGTGATCGAGTCAAACAAAGTCAAAGAATTTCAAAAATTTCAAAAATTGTTTAGCTAGAAATTTTTGAAGTTCTGTAAAGGGTCAAAATGACGTCCTTCTTGTGTTAAGAAACTTATATTTTTCATTCCCTCCCAACTCTCATATCCCATTTAATGACAACTACTTCTATTATTTTGGATGAAGTTCTCTCTTTGGGTGGTTTCTTCGATGTCTCTCGGTCCCTGCCTCCGGAACCATCTTCAGGAGCGAAGTTCCTATTTCTTTCTTGTAACTACTGAATCGGGCAAAATGAAGGAGATAATTGCTACTTTTTCCACAACATTTTTTTACTAAAAAAAAACTGTAAAACAAATTGTAAAAAAATTGTGGAAAAAGTACCAATTATCTTCTTTATTTTCCATGATGGGTTTTCACCATATCTCGCCCAATTCTGTGAATTTTAAACTACTGAATCGCTGCTGTAATATTTGCTCAAGAGTTTGTTGCTTCTGATATTAACTCTTGTTCAGATTGCAATTCTGTGTATATCAGTTAATCTGGAAGAAATGTCAAATTAAGAGCGAATGAACACGATAAATGTTATGAAAATGGTTCACATCAGTCCCACTTTGCTAAACACCTCTTAATCTCGAATTACTTACTCAACGTTTCTACCAAAATTGCCAGAAGTTGTTGAGAAGGGCAGAAAAATGACTATGTTAGAAAATGGTGAAAATAATACAAAACTTCTACCTGTGCCACATTAAGATTTATTAACGAACCGGGTTTCGACGCATCATCTTCAGGTGGAAAATAATACAAGTACATCCAATATATAGTTATGGAGGGGTAGGAGAGATAAAGGGGGGAGGGTGGAGGGAGGAAAGAACCACTGACGAAAGGATTGGAAATGGCAAAGGAGAGAGATAGTCGTTGATATTGCTAGGATGGCTGCGTGTTTTTAAAATTCCTAACTGTTCGAGGGAATTCATTTTTCTCCTGAACAGTTAAAAACACACAGCCATCCTAGCCATATAATCATCAACGACTGTCTCTCTCCTTTTCCATCTCCAATCCTTTCGTCAGTGGTTCTTTCCTCCCTCCACCCTCCCCACCTCATCCATCCATAAATATATATTGGCTTGTATTATTTTCCACCTGAAGATGACGTGTCGAAACCCGGGTCGTTAATAAATCTTAATGCGGCACAGGTAGAAGTTTTGTTTTATTTTCACCGTTATCATTTGCTTCCTACCACAAAGTTATGCCTGGTTCAATTGATATTATGTTAGAAAAATAGAGATCATTGAAAAGAACAATGACAAGAATTTCCAGCTTACAAATGAAATACTCTTTCCGCACTCCTTTACTTGAAGCCACACTCCCTCCTCCTCCCTCGCACTTATCCTAGGCCTGGTTTTCCCATCTCAACTCTTCCTAGAATTTTAACCTTTCCCCTTCCCCTATTCTTCTTTTTCCCCTCAGCCTCTTGGCGTGCGCAGTGCTCCTGTTCGCACTTGACAATGATGCCTAGGCGTTCAAACATGTCGTGGGTTTGAAGTGTGTGTTTTCTGTAGTAATTTGCAAAGTTTTTTGGAATAAACTACACTACACTACACTTTTTGAAAAGTGGTTTCGTTTATTCAACTCCTGTCATGGATTACAACAAAGTGAATCACCGTTCCGTCGAGTTTATGTCTAAAAGACTTCAATGAGTGGGAATCATTCATCAAGAATGAGGATAACCATTCTTTTGTGGTCAGTTGATACTTTAAACAGACAGCTTATTTCGGCAATGCAAAGTTCCATCTACTCTCACTTTCAGTCCACACAACAGGCACAGTCGTCTCCATACTTAATCGAAAACAACCATGTAGGATTGCTTATGCATTCCATGAGTACCGAGAGACAATTTGACTTGAACGGCTTTGCCCACTCCTAGAGACCCAAGTATGATTTCTGAACTAGAAAACCCTTGTAACCCCCATTCCACAGCCAAACTTGTCCAACTATTACGCTTCTTAAGTTGACAGCAAATTAATCAGAAAATAATGTCAAATACATTAAATGAAAATTGCAGTTTAGTCTGTTAAAACAACTAGAAGGAGTGGCATTAATCGCAGATTTTGTTTTAATCATTGAATCTAATGTAAGAGAATCAGCATTCACTTGGTGGAAATGATACATACAGTAAACCCTCACATGGCACGGACTCACATAATGCGATTTCATTAAGATGACGTCAAAGTTTAGGAACCGATTTCACATAGCCCCGCAGCTCTTTTTGGTAAGACTTGGCTTCAGAAGTATCAATTGGAACAAATTTGAAAGTCCCATCCAGTCATGGTTCGCTAAGCATTTAAGTATGTAGTAGCCGGCCGATGCCTACAGTTTACGGATAAAGAAATACATAATAACTTGTCAAAGTGAAGCAGCTATAACTTCTGCAGCCGCACAACTGACAGTTGGAAATATACATTAGTGTGTTTAGACCTGTGGACGAGAGACTCTTTATACGTGGACAATTGAGCGGCAGTATAGTTTGTGTATTTCTTGTGTTAGCTTCAAGTGTGCTTTTTGGAGCAGCTGAAGTGCATCCTTAGTGTCGCTAGCGTGTGTCAGATTTTATTTAAAAGTGGAGATATTACTGATGAGAGTCAAAACGACCGAATGAAGACCCTCCAGGTGGAAAGAAGAAAGCGCTGAGAACGCCTAATACCCTGGGTTGGAAAATTCAAAGTTTAGACAAACTGAAAGCAGTCAATAAAGTTCATCCTTGGGGAGAGAATATGAAGGAAATGAGTCAACAATATGATGTATAAGGAAGAAAGCAAAATAAGTGCTGAGGTTAGGGCAGGAACTTCTGGTGGCAAGAGAGTAAAGGGGATTTCCAAAGGGATGGAGAATTTGAGTGCAGTGGAAAGTGTGCCTGTGGATTGAAGACCAAAATCAAAGAAGGATGCTGTTAAGTTCAGTCACGATATGCGATGACTTTATACAACACCTTTTCTGAACAGAATCCAGAGTCTTATTCCAGTCAACTTTCACTACAAGTTGTGGATGGTTTGAAAGATTTAAAAAACATCACAACTACCATGATATCAAATTAGCAGGGGAAAGTGCGTCTGCTGATCATCACATCACCCTCAACAGATTTTAACGCCGATGAGACAGCCTTGTTCTGGAAAAATTTGCCAGAAGGGCAGAAGAACAAAAAAGCCAGGTTAGAACCTACATTACGAAGGTCAGCACCTGGGTTTAAGGCCACTATAGATCCCCTAACTGTACTTTTTTGTTTGAATGCTTCAGAAGACTTTAAATGTGAGACAATGATTGTTTATCACACTGAAAATCCTCGCACTTTAAAACAAAGTGCATCTACCTGTTTAATGGAAATCCAATCGAAAAGCATGGGTGACTGCAGCAGTGCATATTTACAGATTGGTTTAAATTTTGCTATGTGCCTCAGGTGAAAGACTATCTCAAAAAAAAAAGAACTTGGATTTCAAGGCCCTCCTTGACAATGCCCCTGGGCACCCAGTTACTTTAGGAAATGCCGAGGAGAGCATAGAGGTACTGTTTCTCCCTCCAAATACAACATCAATTTTACAGAAATTGGATCAAGGAGTAATGAAAACGTTTAATTCGTACTACACAAGGGGAACTTTCAAAAGGTCACTGCAGGCGTTTTAAGATGCCAAATCCCAATGCACCATCTTGGAGTTCATTCAACATCATTGAAATTATAGTGGAGTGAACAACATCTCCAGGAGAAGCCTTTGTCCTGACTGAGAGAAAAATTCCGTCGAGTTGCTATCAGTTGAAGAGGATATAGGCAAAAGAGTAGACCTGGCAAAAGCTGTCAGAGGATGACAGGAGAAAGAGTTGCTAGAAAGCAAAAGGAATTGTTGGATTTGGCTTAAGAAAAGTATTAATGAGGAGGATTCAGAGAGGAAATGAAAGTTCAAAATGATCTCAAGAAGACCCAAGAGTTCTTTGACTTGATCCGAGCATGGAGAGAAGCTTGAAATGCAAACGGGCATTTCAGGAAGCTCTATTAGTTTACCGTGAGCTCTACAAGAAGAGTCAGGCAAAACAGAGTTTCATAACATCGTTCTTCGAGGTTACATCACAAGAGAGATCTTTTCCCGCCGAAGAAAATTTTGGCTCGGGCAATTTCTCATCCTCTGCAGAGGTCGACATGGAACGCTCGGATATTGACACAACTCAGTGGAGATTAAAGCCTGTTGCGTCTCACCTGCCTGAATAAACAGCATTGACTTCTTTCTAAAAGGTAAGCTATATTATATTTAAGACTCATGAAAATTCCATATCTGATTCTGATGTTACGTGAACTTTACCGTTGAAGATTATGTTTTGAACTCATTTTGTGATTCACTTTCTCATTTTCAGAAGCTTTCGCGCTATTTGTACGGCCAATAATTCTGAGTCCACTTTTTCCTTTAGCCATTTATCCTCCGTGACTCCAACAAAAGATTCATATTAAATATGTAAAAGTGCGAAGTATTTTTATGGGTGCAAGTTCCAGCAGACCCCATTTAGTGTCAATGCAATTAAAATTATTTTTTAAAAAGCAAATTTTTTGGACAAATATTTTATTTTGATAAAACTACATTCATTTTCTGAAAAAAAAAAAATAAATAAAAGCGGATGATTCTTCATTTACTCTGTTTGATTACGAAATAATTTCCTTAGCCACAAATTTACGTAGAGGTCACAAAATTTTGTTCTCGATGAGATAGATTTTTTCAGATTAATTAAATTCAGATATTTCCTGCAATTTACATGTTTCATGTAGCGCTATTTCACATTATGCAGTGTTTTCAAGGAACCTATCCTTGGACTTTTTGAGGATCTACTGTACATGTGTTAGTTTCCTAAGATTTGAGTATAATCTAGATTTTGAGGTATCTTCGTAAATAGAGCTTGGATGCCCCAGCACCACCCTCTCACTGAGTTGCCAAGTGCCTCAGTACCTTACGTTTCAAGAAGGCTACAAAAGGATATTTTCTACTTGTTTACGGATTATTTAAGCCTATTGCGTATAAATTTAGGATCTGTAGGCAATTCCTCTTAAATCCTGGACGATAGCCGACCTTAGTCTGCTTCCTGTATCACAATACTGGACTCATATTCATGGATTTCACTCTTGTGTGTGACAATTGCAATTTCCATCCATATCCATCTAGTCAAAACCACTACGAGCATTTCTGAAGCATATACTCTGAGAAACCATGATATCTGTGAAAATTCAAAGACATTCTCCAATTTTTCAAAATTGAGCACGAATGAAAACATTATTAAAATATACATTTTGATTTTGTAGCATGAATGAATGGCTGTACATTTACTTAACATCAGAATGTAATCTACGTACCTTTCTTATGTTGCATGGCTGTGATTGCACAAGGAGCATCTAAATCTGCATGAACACGAGGAAGGAAAAGGGTCCTGTAATGCCATGCTGAATAATTTGAGAAGTTCTCTTTCAGCTTCTCTAACGAGAACTCCAGTTCCACTTTATCCTTTTTTCCTTGGGCCTTCTCAAGTGCCAGCCATCTTCGATAATCCCAACAGTGGACTGTAAAATAAAAAAACCCCACACTCAGGCTCTTCTATAGATTTTAATGCATGATTGTCATCCCTTGCGAATTATTGAGAACTATTTTATAAGTATATTTAATAACTGCTGACTTTATTAACTACATAATAAAAGTTCCAGTTATGATAGAGAAAGAAAAAATTTAAATTGTTTTGGCATCTGAATATGCAGAAACTAGCTGAAATATCTCTTCCTCCAACAATGTGACAGTCCACTCTGGCAATATTCAAATTCTGTCATAATGGCAAAAGATTTTTCACACTTCAAAAATGGGCACACATTTAAGGCCCACATTCTGGAGATTTCCTTAGAATTAAAGTGATTCCATCACATTACACCAGTCGAAGTGCCAAAGTTGTAGAAATTACATAATGATATCTATCATGTTTTTATTACAATGATCCCTTTTTAAAAATCTCTAGTTTTCAATTCAATAGTTTGCCATAAAAACAAACCACAAATTCACAGATGGGCCTAGACATATTTACAAAACTATTGAATGTACAAGGTACTTACCAGAAGAGCTGCTTCAAGTTTTTGATCCCATTTTACAATGGAATGCTTACTTTGCCCATCCTGAAAATTTACTTTTGGCTATGGTAACGATGAAAGAAACCATATACCAGAGCAGGGCTTTAGGCATATAATGAAGGCAAAGCAAGCAGTATCATAAAGTGACTCTATCAGAATCTTTAAACCACCAAACCTAAACTTTGAAGCATAAACTATACCAAAATTATCAAATGGAACACCTGTACACTGACTCCTCATCCACTGTTAAGAACATTGACTAATGAAGAGGTAAACAGTATGTGAGCAATGACTTCAAGCCAGTTATGAGTATGGATGCTTTCCCATGCCATACACAGGCAGTTGAAAGATGCGTTAAGCTAGTGAGCGAAGCTTCAAGTAAAGTGTGTGGACACAGTTCCAGAAACGGCTATATTACAACCACATTACCGTCACACTCAGAGATTCCAACGTTTACACACAAATCCGAATTTCGTTGTTTATCGATAGATAAAGGCTAGAAAGGAAACATAAAGAGAGAGAAAGCGAAATAAATATGTACATTTTGTAAATAACACACCCTACATTGGATGGTTGATTGGGTAGGGTGTGGGTGGAACTCGAAGAGCAGCCATGTCCACGTGGTGAGTTCTGGGTCGTTTTGTAAGCAAAATGAGCAAAGATCTGCACCAACAACTGAATATTGAAACAAAAAATTTACCAAATATTTAATATTAGAAAATTTCTAAATTATCTGAAAGGAAACCTCTCTGTCCAGGTAGGCTACTCTGCTGTTTTATACGAAACTGCGCGACCGAGTTTCACTTGAATATCAAAGTTTATCTTATATGCTTGGATTTTAAATATATTATTGTAATAGAATTAAACTATAGAATAACTAAAATTCGTATGATTAAAATGAACTAAACAGTCAAACTTTGAAATTTTGCAAAATCTACTACTTTTACTCATTTTGTACTATGTTGAGCGGCCGGAAGATATGAAACAAATGTATAATAAGTGCATATATATTGATTTCACATACTTTCAGTAGTTAATTAATGGTATAGGAATGCAATTAAAACCATCTGGCATCTTTAAAAAATTATGAAAAATTAAGGTTTTTCACAATTTTTTGCTAACTTTAATGGCATTGCGCGACCGGAATGCAAATTGATAAATAAAAAAAATAATAATTAGTGCTTTTTTTAACATCTATACCATATGACCTTGGAAATGAAAACCTTCCGTTTTGCCAATAAAATCACATTAAATCAATACCTATTAAATTGAACTTTACAACCATAATGTGGAAGAATTTTTAGAGAATTTAGTATTACTATCGGCAAGATAAATGACTTACATTTGCAAGGTAACATTATCTAGAAGTGTGAATCACAATATGTAATTAATGATAAATAAATCAATTAGCAGTTAAATTAGCAAAACCAGAGTCTTTCTAGGCACCAAGAAGAGGACAGTTTCCCCATTGCAGATGAGAAGGAGGCTTCTCATTACATGGATTGTCAGAGCAAAAGAGACACTATTGAAGCTGATGTAAGATAAGTTGGAAAAATGTGAGCCTAAGTTATTCGTTAGTGATGCAAGCATCAACTACATCTGTATTTATTCCTATTAAGATGTCCTTTGCAGGATTAAAACAAGGAAAAAATATATTCCATGGACAAAATACATGTTTTAGACTGTGCCTTTGTTAGTATTGCTGTATTAGTTTAGATAAGAGCTTGATTTAAATTTTTAGGGTGGAAAAAGACATGTAGTATAAAATAGTCCTTGGAAAGTTTGCCACATGTATTTATTTACCAATCTATTACATACACCCGAAGAAGACGATTTAAATGCGAATATAACATGCATTACAAACAAAACATGAAAAAAGGAAAGGGAAAAAAGGAAAGGGAAAAAAGAGGAAAATCAATAAAATGGTGGGGGAGAATACATAAGAGGGCAGCAATAACATGGATGGTGCAGACCGATTTTAATAAATGCTCCTTTTGATAGGAAAAATGGATCAGCAGAAGGGGAGAAGGGAGGTGAAAGAAGAGTTTGGTTAGAAAAGAATGCAATGAAGTACCAAACCAGATCATCCCAAATTCTTCGTTCCATCACTTTTCCCAAAAGCATGCTGCTCTAGACAAAAATGTACATAAAAAATATGTAGTTTAGAGAATCCAACAAGGAAGTGGACATGGAGAGGTCACACTGGAATCAAAAATTAAATCAATTACATATTAGTAAACAAACAGTACACAGTAGTTAACTGTGAGTTTTTGAATAACTTCAGCATTGAGAGTGAACACAGAATTGTTAGATGCAGAATTATGTTTCACCCAGAATGGAATGGAAGAAGTTGATTTACTGCAGGAAAAATTAAATAAGCATCAACATGCTTACATATAGCAAGGGGTTTCCGCTGGAACTAAGAAATGGGTTTAGAAAAAAAGAAGAATTCAGAACCAAAGTCATGGAAGTCATGAAGAAAGCGGCAGTGGAAGCAGCAAACATGCCAAGAAAAGTTTAGTGATAAAACACAGCAAATGATGGAACTAAGGAAGGAAATGAAGAATTCAGACACTCCAAGAGATAAAGTTATATATGTTGAGCTTTGCAAAGCCATCAGAGTAGCAATCAAGGAAGATGTGAGGAATTTTAATGAAAAGATTGTGCAAGAGGCCATAGAAAATAACAAGAGCATAAAGAGGGCTAGAAGACGCCTAGCAATTGGTAAGAAACAGATTTTAGCCAAACAGAAGGAAGATGGCACAACAACATATAGCAGACCGGCAATATTTAGGACTGTGGCAGAATACTTTGGCAACTTATACAAGAAGATGGGAAATGCCGAAGAGGAAAACCAAAGCTCACAAAATCTCCTCTCAATCCTCCCAGAGGAAGTAATGGCGGCGATTAAGCAGATGAAGAATGGGAAAGCAGGAGGAGCAGATGGGGTGTTGGCGTAGTATCTGAAAGCTGGTGGAACAGAGATTGATAATGTTTTAGCACAATTATTCAGTAATTGTCTAAAACAAGGAATTATTCCCAATGAATGGAACCACGCAATATTTCCCCTTCTGCACAAGAGGGGAAGCAAAGTAATTTTGATTAACTATCGCCCCATCAGCCTTCTTCTTCCACTTTTTTATAAGAAAATCATGAGAATAAAAGCTGAACCTCTAAAGACAACCCTATCCTCAGCCCAGCCTACAGAACAAGCAGGATTTTGGAAAGGCTTCAGCACTGTGGTCCACATCCACACACTACAGGAAATTGAATATAAATTTAAGAATGTCACAGCTTCTGTAATCCTGCATGAAGAGAGTGATGTGTTTAAGAATGAGAAGGGAAGGAGAGAGAGAAGGTGGCAAAGGACAAGAAGTTTTTAAACCCTTGATTGGGAAGAGAAGGACGTTAGAGCAAATGGGGTAAACATCAGTCACCACCATTTTGCAGATGATATAGTTCTCTTTGCAGCCAACGCAGATGATCTAACTTCAGCACATGAAGAACTAAACACAGCAGGACAGAAGATAGGACTCAGGATAAACCTAACAAGAACAAAGGTAATGTATAATTCTTTTGCAGTACAAGAGCCAGTCAAACTTCAAGGAAAACCTCTGGATGTTTGCTCGGAGTACACATACCTGGGACAACTTGTAACAACAGGAGAGAAAAACAGGATTAATGAAGTAAACAGAAGAATGAAACTTGGCTTGAGTGCCTTTGGAAAGAACTCGCACATTCTGAAGTCAAGAATGCCAATGGTTTTGAAGAGGAAGGTCTTCAACCAATGCATTTTACCTGTCTTGACCTATGAAAGTGAAACTTGGGTGTTAAATGCTGCTATAACCCAGATACTTCAGACAACGCAAAGGAGCATGGAACGCTGTATGCTGGGAATCACAAGAAGAGACAGGAAACGCAACACCTGGGTGAGAATGATAACTGGAGTTACAGACATCATAGATAAGGTAAGATCACAAAATGGAGGTGGGCCGGCCATGTTGCGAGAAGAAACGACAACCGTTGGGCATCTGCAGTTCTCAACTGGATACCAAGATATGTGAAGAGACCAAGAAGAAGACCTACAGACAGGGGGGATAGAGAAATCATCAAGTACTTAGGTGTAACGTGGCAACGGGAAGCTCAGGACAAAGAAAATTGGAAAGGAAAATGGGAGGCCTACATCTGACATTGGATTGAAAATGGCTGATGATGCTGATATTGCCTTCTTCAAGCATATGTTAAAGTAAATGTCTGAAGAATACACGTACTACACTATGAGATTGCATATAACTATTTGGATAGGGCAAATTCCTTATTCCCATGTAATTGAATGGTAGAATTAAAATGGTGCCCTGGCATCAAACCAATGATCATAAGGCAAACGATAAACTGTGCTTATGAAACATTCATTATTTCTGTTCACATGCCTGGTCATAGAGTTCCACCTTCACAGCAAATGAATCATAAATACTGATACTGATGAAATCGAAATTGCAGACAAATTTGGAAATTATTTTGCAAGCACATACATGGCAACGAGTCAAACTAGCGGCCTTGATTTAATTTAATCTAAACCTAAATCATATATACCTTTTAAGATATGTTCTAAAGACATCTTAAAAAGAATTAATAAATTAAAAAACAATAAATCACACGGCCCTGAAGGAATACGAAACAAAGCTTTGAAATTAGGAAGCCGGGAGATAGTTCCATATTTAAAAATAAATATTTAATATAAGCATAAACAACGGTCAGGTGCCAATAGATTGGAGAGCTGCCACTATTGCCCTTATACACAAAGGAGGAAAGACTTTAAAGAACTACAGAACAATCAGCTTAACTAGCATTGTGTGTTAATTATTCGAAAAAATGACAGCGGATTATTTTAAATATTTTTTGGATACGAACGGATGGCTTAATGTAAACCAACATGGTTTCAGAAAAGGTTTCTTTTGTGAGACACAAATGTTAGGGCTGTATCAAGACTTGATAGAAGCACAGGAGACCAGGTTGATGCTTTAATCATTGATTTAGCGAAGGCATTTGATGTCGTAGACCATAGTTTGTTAATTCAAAAAATGAGAATGATGGAGGTGTATCCTAGGATTGTGAAATGGATGGAGGCATTTATATGTAATAGAACACAAAGAATAAAAATAAGAAATATATACATTCCGACCCAATGAAAGTTACTTCAGGGGTAGCGCAGGGCAGTGTGCTCAGACTGTTACTCCTTTTAATATTTATAAATAATATGCTAAATGTAATAAAATCTCGTGTAAGACTTTTTGCTGACGACTGCATAATCTATAGGGTGATAAAACAACTGACGATTGCAATGAATTACAAAGCAATTTTGATGAACTAAATAATTGGGTAACCTCGAACAAACTAGATATAAATATAGATAAATGTAAGTTAAAATTGATATGAACTGACTTTACTAGGTGGAACGCCATTTATGAAAATAAACCGCAGACTTTGTATTTTCCACAAAATGTATTAATACACTGCTGGTTTCGGCCATACAGCCATCATCAGGTACATACAACAGAAAACAGACAGAATTTATAACATAACCCCTAGTCTTGAAGGTAGAGTGAGAAGGGGGGAGGGGTTGATGAACGTAATGTCATTGGTTAGGGTCGCGGATGCCCCCACTATTTCCACGATCGCAAGACAATCCAACTTCTTCCCCTTCGACTGTCTATGAAGGAGCCGCGGCACAAAAGAGCTGCTGTGGTCGCTCTCCATGAGGTGGTTCGAGAAGGTGGACAAGGAATTCCCCAACCGGTAACTCCTTTGGTGTTCTTGTGCCCTCAGCTTTAGCAAACGCCCCGTCTGACCCAGGTATACAGCAGAACAATCCTCACAACTTAACTCATAGACCCCGGAAAGGTCACTTATATCTGTTTTATCTTCAACATGGGAAATTTCCAACGAAAGATTCCTCGGGGTATAAAATCCTGCTTTGAGATTCAGTGGCAAAAGATTTTGTAAATGGTAAGAAATATTTCCTAAAAATGGGACCCATCTTATCTTAGGAGACTCTAACGGGACTAAGGATGGGAAAACCGACGCAGCTGCTATTTAGGAAGCTTTCTTCTAAAGAATTCGTTCCACCAATTTAACTGAGAAGCCATTATTTACTCCTCAGTAAACGCCTCCGCTAATAAAGGGATGTGTAGAAGTCTATGGATTATGGAATGGAAAGCCGCCTGTTTATGCGAAAAATGATTAGAAGAGGAACTATGAATCATATGATCAGTATTACAAATTTTCCGGAATATTTTAAATTTTGGTTGGGAATTCACCATAGAAAGCAAAAGATCTAAGAAGTTCAAGACACCACCATCTTCTATTTCACTAGTGAACGAAATTCTTACGAAACAATTTAAATTATTGAGCAGGATGGGTATCTCTTCTGCAGGTCCAGTCCAAATACAGAACACATCATCAACATATCTTTTCCAGAAACAAATGTGTTTTAAACAATCAACCCCAGATGAAAACAGTTTTTCTTCTAAATTACACATAAACATTTCTGCCAAAATAGGGGATAATGGTGAGCCTATTGCTAGTCCTTCATTCTGGTGAAAAAATTCCTCATTAAAAACAAAATAGTTCTGGGAAACACATACAGAAACTAAAGATATTAACTCTTTCACTACCTCCAGAGTAACATTACAATTAACTAAAACAGAATCTAGATCCACTTAAGTTTCCTTCACAGGCACTGAAGAAAATTAGTTTTTAACATCAAAAGAAACCATTACAGCACTTTCCGGGAAATTTAAAGGAACCAAGGAATTCGAAAACTCAATGTAATTTTTAATACCATATTCAGGTTCAAATTTTGTTAAATTACGGATGATGGAGTTCAATTTTATAGCATGTTTGTGAGCCGTAGAGAAAATAGCAGCCACCACCGGCCTAATCGGGACATCGGGTTTGTGTATCTTAGGCAATCCATAGAAATGTGGCGGCTGGGGATTCATAGGTGCAAGAAAGGATTTTTCCCTATGGGTAAAAACAAGCGTGGAATCTAAAGCACTCTTTTCACAGCCTTATGGTAAGGCATTGTGGGGTCCTTTGTTAATTTAACTATGTTATTATTTACTATGAACTCATCACATTTCAACCTAAAAACATCTTTATCTAAAATCACTGTACATTTGCTGTAGTCTGCCTTTACCACAGTAAGGCTGTTATTGCTCTTGAACTTTTTCACTGCTGGCACTTTAACACAATCTCGTGGGGGTTTGTAAGAAGAATACCACTTAACAATGGTATCCGCAAATAGACTTTTTAAACTATTGTGTTCACGATCGAGCACCACATCACAATCTGCCACCAAATTCTTAATTGCATTACTATTCACCATTGGAGGGGGAGAATATTGAAGACCTAAATTCAGAATGATTGACACCCCCTCAATGGGAACTTCCACTTCAGAAATATTCACAGTCCTTTGATAGAAAACTTGAACTCCTTTATCAGTTAGTATATCACAACTATTATGCGAAAGCTGGGAAGCGCACAAGCTCTTAATTTTCTTATCTACCTTCAAGACTAGGGGTTATGTTATGAATTCAGTCTGTTTTCTGTTGTATGTACCTGATGATGGCTGTATGGCCGAAACCAGCAGTGTATTAATAAATTTTGTGGAAAATACAAAGTCTGCGGTTTATTTTGATAAATGTAAGGTTATTAGTTTTAATAAGTGCAATATTCAGTATTCCTATAATATCGGTGGTAATGTTTTAGCGAAGGAAAATAAGATTAAATACTTGAGTGTTACTTTTTGTAAAGATTTGAAATGGAATGCTCACATAGAAAACATCATAGGCAAAGCTAATAAAATGTTGAATTTTGTAATACGTACTCTTAAAAAAACTAATAGGAAAATAAAAGAAACTGCATAATTATCGTTAGTTAGGCCTATATTAGTATACGGGGAATGTTTATGTGACCCTTATCAAGTAAGAGTTATAAAGAAATTGGAAAAGGTGCACAGAAGGATGGCTAGGTTTGTGTTAGGGAGGTACGAAAAACGAAGCAGCGTTACTCAGATGAAAAGAACTAGGCTGGGTCAGTCTAGAAGGAAGAAGAAAAGACTATCGGTCTTCTATAAGATACGAGTAAAATGTAGCTTGCATACTGCAAGCAGATCGTCAACACTAATTTTATTTCAACACCAATTTCATATTGGCATCATATCAGGAAGGTCCTCAAAAGAAAAAAAAAACGATTGAAAATAATCTTAAAATTCGCTGCAATTTAATCGTCCGGCATCAAACCTGAGCCTTCCTGGTGAACTTACTATGCAGTACAACCGAAGATCACCATCTCTAACTATGTGTGAAAATTCAAGTAGAAATATTGGCTGCAGCTGCCTCAAACGACGTCCTACTTTTCACATATATTCCTTACGTGAGAAATGTTAATGTGCTCTGGCATCGAACCCAGGAACAGCATGGTCTTATCTAATTTTTTTTCTTAGACAGAGTCTTAATATACATCTTCTAGCAAAGCAAGAACTTCCTATCATTTCAATAAGTTCATCAAAAAAATAATGAAATACTAACCCAATGTATTTTAAACGGGATAAATATTTACCGCCCCGCACCGAACCTGGGTCTAATGTGCTCTGGCATCGAACCCAGGAATACTACAGTCTTATGAAAATGTTTTTCTTAATTCAATCCTTACCATACATCTTCCAGCCAAGCACGAACTTCCTATCATTTTGATAAATGCATAAAAAAAAATAATGAAAAACTACTCCAATGCATTTTAAACGGCCGATTTTTGCCCCGACCTAGCATCGAACCCAGGATATTTTCCATAAAAGTCATTTGTATTTTCGATAGATCATGACCATATATATATAGACTCCTAGAGTTTCGATTCTCTACCTATCCGGAAAGTATTTTTTTAAAATTCCGGAAAATCAAAGCAATGCATTTAAATGGAAAAAAATCGGGAGTTTGGGGCCCTCTGGAATCGAACCCATGACACTGAGGTTCAAAAGCGCAATTTTTCTGGCGGTTACACGTTATGGCCAATACGTCGTAAAAATTTCAAGTCTAAGACGCTTGTGGTTTAGCCTGTGAATTTGTATCCTATCTATCTATCTATGTATGTATGTACATGAATGAATCCGGAGAGGCGTCTATATATATGATACATTGGATTTGCTGCTTTTATTAATTACGTGATAAGAGTAAAAGAGGCTGATTACCTGGGAAGGCATGACCATAAAAACAAAATAAGATTTATTAAGCAAAACCTGACAATTGGAAATTTTCTTTTTCTTAAGAGAACTATTAATGAATGGAATAGTCTGCATCCAGAAGTATTTGAAACTTTTCCAATAAATACCAAATGGTTTGTTAACGTTATTAGTAAATTGAATATTTTGATGAGTGAGCCTGTTGTTGACGAAATGTGAGACCAGTAGGGAATCGCCTGGCGAAGTACGGTGGGGACTTCGTGGGCCCCGAGGCCGCTACAGTAGCCCTGAAGGCCTATCAGGAATCCCAAAAAACCTTGCACGATAAGTATTTGACAAATTATGTTATGCTATTTCTAGTTTATATAAATATATGTTTAACTTTTTATGGATCCATTTCGTGTACTGTATAATTATAATTTAATACTTCTTATATGTTTTTTACTACTTTCATATTATTATATTTTATGCAAATGGGTTACTGTATAGATACATAGAATTTGACTTTTTGCTGTTTTATAATATACAACGCCACCTGTCCTGTAACTAACTGCGGCGGTAATGTACAGCTCCCCACAATTAATCAAACGGTAAAACTTTTTGAAGGGGCTTAGTTTATGAAACCCAGCTGCATACGTTTTGGGAAAACGGTTACTCTTTGTATTGTATTTCCATCAGTTTCAGCTCGAAATATTCTTGCAGAGTCAGCTGTTTTCTGGCTGTGCTAAAGTTTCATAAAGTAGTTGTGCTGAAGTTTCATCCTTCATAGAAACTTAAAAAAAACAAAAATTGATGATTACTTTAAAATTTAAATAGTTCTGAGTTTTATTTCTGTTGCATTAAACTGGATGTATAATTCATTTTATTGAAATATTACCTTCCTTTCAATCCCATTTATCTTTATGCACTGTGTTACTGAACCTGGATTGGTATTGTAGAGATTTCGATTGCTTCAAAGATAACCTCAAATTTATAAAACCAGTATTTTATAAAGCACACATTTTTGGGTCCCTTCAACTTCGTAAAATTGAGGTTCTACTGTACTCAATATCCACGCTTTCTCTGCACATTGGAAACAAATGAAAATTAAATTCTTATACTCATTATTAAATAATTATATTAGGTGTTCTTATCTTTTATCTTTAATTAATTTAAGGGTTCCAAATGTTCAATCAAGATCTCATTACCTATTTCACATTCCTTATGCATTTACGAATTATGTGCATCACCTACCAATGTTTCCAATAATGACAGATTATAACAGCCTTTGAAAAACAATAGATATTTTTCATTTATTAAAAATGTACTCAAAAATTTTGTTCATCAAAATGCGTAACTTTTCATTTTTTTCATTTACTACATGTAATTATCTGGCTATTGTAATGTTTTGTAAAAGGACACTTGTCTGTTTAATAAATATTATTATTATCTTTGACTTCAAAATAGGAGAATAATTTATTGCCAGTTTCCCTTAATTTTTACTCACAATGCAGGAAATGTTATATTAGTAAATCCAGAGTCCTCTCATGGGTGTTGTGCAAATGCAGAGGAGATCGGGAGCTCTATTTTCTTTGAAATATCTTTTTACTTGAGAATTGTTCATTACTATTGACAATGGACAACTACACAGTATGAAATGTTTAGTATCTATTTCTTCCTAGCAACGAGAGATATGGTCACTCAAAGCCACAATGTTAAACGACTTAATATTGTCTTCAGTCTCTGATACTTATCCTATTTCTCACTTGAACAAGTGGAGAGCTTTAGATATCTGGGTAGTATCATAACTGAAAACTTGTTCTGTACCAAATAAATCAAAGCAAGGATATTTATGGCAAAATAAGTGGTTCATAAGAAGAGGAGACTTTTGTGTGTACCCATGGCAAAGGAATTAAGAAAGAGACTGGCAAATTGTTACGTCTGGAGCGTAATGCTATACGGAGCAGAGACCCTACGGAAAAGAGAAATAAAAAGAATAGAGGCATTTTAAATGTGAATCTGGAGGAGAATGGAGGGAGTTAATTGGAAAGATAGAAGGACGAGGTGTTACGAAGAATTGGAGAGGAGAAACAACTGGCAGAGAAAATTTGGTCAAGAAAGATGAACTGGCGTTGTTTAAGGAGAGAGTGTTCGCTGTATTAGAGGGAATGATAGAACACGGTGGGCAGTAGCAGTGCAGTGAAGAGTAGAGGATGGCCCCGGAATAACACAAATGGAGAATTTCAGCCATGAGTGGACCTGCCAGGAGGCAGAAAAACCAATGATGACGATGACTTCTTACGAATCATTTTAAGCTAATATGGATTATCGTAGTAATAAATGAGAACTCACAATTTCGTGGATCTGCTTTCAATAGTTTACCGCAGAGGTAAAGTTCTTGAATTACTGAAGGATTTTGCATACTTTCCAAAACCCACATTCGATGATGCCAAGCTCCGTATGATTTTGGATTGGACCGTAATGCAGCCTCCGTAACCCTTAGCTCTCTTTCTAGATCTTCCTCAAACACATCCAACAACCTAATAACGAAATGAAACAGTAAATACAATATAAAATACAGAATCTGAATTTTTCCTGATAACAATAGGCGATTCTAGCGCAATCGTCACTGAATCAAAATATTGTACATACTGAGATTCGCGCAAGTCTTTCAAAGCTTCCCTTCTGATGTTCCACAGCGTGTATATGTCTGGATTTCCACAAAGCATTTGCTCAGTGATCTGAAGAGTTTCCCCATCGAGCTCTCCGCTTAGACGCTAAATGAAAATAATTTCCAATTACCGATGGGTTTCCAGTTTGAATATCACCAATTTCGAAGTACGAGCTTGAATAATTTGATGCAGATGCCATAGATATTTTCATAAAATTGATTACGTCTGCGACAATTCCGAAAATTTACAGCGGGAATAGAACTTCCTTAGATTTTACCACAACATGATATATGCTAACCATGACTGCATCTAAGATCTCGGATATTGATAAATTTAATTTACCCGGATATTATTTAAGTATCCTAAATGATAAATTCACCAGTAAATACAAATAGTTATCTGTGGTTGCACAAAGAAAGAGAATATAATTTCATCCAAACAACGTAAAATATGTTGCCTATATTAATGGAACTTGCCTTTTTCAACACAGCTTCAAATCCTGTACGATAAACTTTTAATTTCCTTTCCCTTTCTTTCCTTTTCTCTTCTTGCTCCTGAGCTGAAGTTTTAACTTTTAATCTGCCGTGCTAAATAAACAGAATTACAATTATCTAGCGAAATACCTTCTTTATCGAAACTTCAATAACATACAAGCATATTCAAAAATATTTACGTACCATTCCGTTACTATCAGAACCAGATTAAAATATATTTTCTTGAAGGAGTTGAATACAAGGTAATCAAAGAATAACTACAAAAATGATAAGGCACAAGCCTTTTTACACCGTCAAGTACGTATTGAGTAAAGGCCCGCGGATTTAGTTTAAGGGTTTTGTTGAGAGATGGCGCTAGTCACCTTATGGGCGCGTTGTTTGAATTAGGAATTCTTTTTATTGTTGATATATTGTATTATAGCTAATAATTATTTGTATGATTTTCCTGCATTCAAACTGTAATGGAATGGTTACGAGATGAAGATGCACCTGGAGTGTATTTGCTACAGCAGATCCCCTAAATTGCAGTGATCTTAATTGTGAGAGAAGGCACTTGCTTACACTGAAAAATTTCATATCGCTGGAAGATATGAACAATATTCACTATTTTCCAGAGATATGATATTCTTCAATATAAGCAAGAGCCTTCTCTCCCATTGAAGATCACAGCAATGTAGAAGATCTGCTGTGGTAAGTACATGCCAGGGGCACCTTAAGCAGGTATCCACCCTGAGGCCATATTCTGTAACTCATTTCCCGTCGGTACGGTAGCCTCTCCATCGGTTGGGATCGCAAACAGACTCCTCAAGCTCTCGATGCTATTCTCTAAGCTCCTGCGTTGGTACGACGGCTAGCCATCGTGGGTAAATCTACCGATAATGAAAAGGAGTCGGTAGCGATAGGTCGGTTAGCAGACAAACTGTGGCAAGTGTGTGCATATTTAACAATATCATCAAGGCAAATGAGTTAATTGAATGCCCTTAATTAGCAGAATGTAAAATAAAGCCACAATAAGACATGCAATTGCATAAAATGAATGCGATTCTAGCTTTTAGATGCAAAATGATGTATGCTCATGCACATATGGATGCACATATGTACTACGTTTCTTGGAGCGTGCATCTGTCCAAGGACGTGGAATAAAATAAACGTTTTAATCTTTTAATAATAAATGTAAATAACCATCAATAATTCATTAGGTAAAGTGTTGGGGAACGCTTAACATCTGTTACATATTTTACTGTTTCCCAATGCAAGACTCGACTATGGAAAAATAATGACTCCGCTTGAAGAAAACTATATATAAAAGAGAAATAGATTAAACCTAGCCATAGTATTTCATGCCATCGAATTTTCTTATTTTTAAACGTATAATGATTAACTTTTAACTGATGTGGATGGTATAATTTTTGTTCATTTTAAAACACAATTTTACCATTAGATTCCATTAAAATCATATATTACAACAATATATGAAAGGCCAAGACAATTGAATAATATTTGTAGAGTGTAGTTAATCCAGGCGAAACTAATTACAAGTATTAATTACCGTATTTCCCGGCCTATAAGACGCACTTTTTTAACTCCAAAATATGCTCTAAAATCAGTGAGCGTCTTCTGCGCCGATGGTATACGGATATAACTCCGTCCTATAATAAGCAAGCCGATTCGCCGATATAAATGCATACCATTAAGTATTTTTTACCGTATCAGGCATTGAAAATAGTTGAGTTAATTACAAATTTCTATAATAATACTTTTTTAATAAGTAGTAAGGAATACAGTTTTAATATTTCGATGACAGAACTTTCTTTTAAAAAATTCCCAGATAAATCGAAAATGCATACAATGTAGCACGTTTAGTTTAATCTTGCATGTGGTGCTGCTGCAAAACTTATACACATTGGGCTAACGGAGATGTCATCCCTATGCTAATACATTGTATCTCTCGCGAGAGGTTTACCGGCACTCAACCTTACGTAACCAAGTATGAGTTTTTTTTGTAAATTCTTACCTGAAAAATCAAGTTGCGTCTTATGCGCCGGTGCGTCTTATAGGCCGGGAAATACGGTACGTATTAGGAAGTGCTTCAGTCGAAAGTTGCTGTACTTCGGTTCACAAGGATATGAGAGGATTTTGCTTTTATAGCAAATATAAAAAAAGAAAAGATACTTATCCGTTTATACGAATCGAGGTCTTATTAGCTGACCAATAGTAAACTGATTTGAAGACAGCAACAGTTCCAGCAATAACTTTATGAAGCACCTAAGGAATTCGTGGAAATCTAACCTCCAAGAAATCAGTCAGTGAGTGTATCAAAGTTACTATGTACCTACTAATTTTCTACTACTTTCACTGATACTAACGTAAGTTCTGAAAATCACGCACCGACTTCCAGTTAATAAAATTACAAAATTTAGGGATTCACTGTAGGGCTGATAGTATATTAGATATCGATATTTTATTACCATAAGTATCCTTGTGCTCGAATTTGGGCACTGGAAAATCTTCTGCAAGCAATGTATGTTAAATTCAAACATCAACCATTTAAGACCACACAAACTAACTAATGCAATTATAAATATCTTCCCTGTAAGATTTCTTTCAAAACTTTAGTAAGAAATCAACAAAGGACAACAACAAATCTTAGTTACCTAAAATTTCATACATATCATCAATATTTACATCTGCTTTTACATGCCTTGTTTCATTCTTCATTTGTCTACTCATTTGCCCTCTCATTGGTTGAGATGAAGCATGTGACCGTCACTTTAGGAAATGTTTGGATCGCTCAGATGTTTCCTCTTAAAGTGGGTGGGGGCAGTCGGTTTGGTCGTTTTCTGCCCGAAGATGCTACAGAATAGGATTTAGAGGCCGAGTCGGTGAGAGATCAAGGTTTCATCTCTAGTCAGTTGGATTTGAAATCGAACCAACTGCTTCCAAACCAACAAGCTACAGAATATGGCCCCTGCATAGATACAGCAAAAGCATATAATTTATTATTCACTGAATGATGAAATTGATGATTCCAGGAAGTTCATGGTATTGTAAAATACTAGAAATACCAAGAGCATTGTTCAAATATTTTTTATTAAAAGTAAATTTGCATACATGTTGGAGATGTTAAAAACAGCAATTAAGATTTATCTGGAATACATTAATTTTAAATAATTAGTTTCAGATAGAATTGAATGTACACTCCTGGCCAAAACTAATGCAGCACCGGCCGTAAGGATTGCTAGGGAGGTGCTGCGTTAATTTTGGCCAGGAGTGTAAATAGAAAATATTAGTGCAATTTGAGAACAATATAGAATGATGAATCTTTAGTATTCACCTCCTAAATCTGTAACAAAAGGTGAAAGCAGTTTAAATAAAAATAAAAATAATGTATCAGTTATCAAAATTAATAACTAAATAGGTTTATGACTGATTACTCCTCAATCACCCAGGAGTTTATCAGTATAATAGCATTTCTCGTTTTCATAGAATATTTCCACTTGGCAAAGAGAACTATTTTAAGTACATACGAAACCACTATACCATAAATGATTAAACTGTAATGAGAAAAATATATATATTTGAGTTTTATTTTGGAATTCAATTCATTAAAAACATTTAAATAAAGACAGTAACCCTTACAGAACATGAATACAACTTTAGAATATATTATAATTTACAAATGCAAATACTACAAAAATATAATATTATTAAAATGAAGCGACTTAAAAACTATAAAAAACACCAAAAAATGTAAGAAATCATAAATTAAATCGAACACAATTATAGGAACCATTATTAGGAATCAAGCAATAGTTAAAAATTGAAACACATAAAGAAAAAATAATAATAATAAAATATACTAAGACGATCACAAATGAAAAAAAAACAAATTGTTAAAACAACAATGGCTACAGAAGTTCGTAAAAAAAATTGTAAATAAAAACTAAATGCACAGATATTACAATAATCTATCAAATATCTATACGCAAATACTCTCTACTAGAAAATTTCTATATTAACAAGCAGAACATAAAAAACAATGAAGGAAAGAAGTAAAATTACAGAAATGGATAAACTATACCCTCTAATCACAGTAGTGTAAAAAAGCTTAAAAATAAAATTGAATAACAATTTCAGTGAATCTTAGACAGAATACTCTTCTATTTGGAGACTTTACCTTGGATATGATTTTTACTTTCTCCATATACGTAGTATAGAAAAAGTATATTTAAAAAAAAAATCGACTTTGAGATTTCAATGGAAATAAATGTTTTGGGGTCCCTAGAACACGTTTTCACCATTTTTGGAATGATGTCTGTGTGTGTGTGTGTGTGTTTGTGGGCGCTCTAATGTAAAAACTATTAGTCTTATCACTACCAAACTTCATATATAGCACTGTGGCTGGTGCTGTCAGAGTTAATTAGTTTTTGGAGTAAATGGGTTAACCATTGAGCTTTATACTTCGAAGCAAATTTCCGTTTTTGCAAAATATCTCCATGAATATGAGATTTAGGTATATATTATTATCTATAAAGTTTTAGATAATGTAATTTACTATAACTTTTGTATTAATCATATTTATGTATCACTGATTGTTTAGGAGTTATTCGTGAAATACTGATAAACCGAAAGTAGCTGATTATGTACTCTGTGGGGGCTCTAACATGAAAACTATTTGACGTATCAGCACCAAATTTCATATTTAATACTTTTGTTGGTGTTGTTAGAGTTGATTAGTTTTTGGAGTAAATTGGTTAATCGGAAGTCAAGGTTTATTTATCAAAGCCCATTTCCTTTTTTGCAAAATATCTCCATTAATCTGATATTAAGATATATACTATTATTTTAAAAGTTTTAGAAAATGTAAGTTACTATAACTTTTGAAGCATGAAACATATTTTTGTATAACTGATTGTTTAGGGATTAATTCATGAAATACTGATTAACCAGAGTTTGCTGATTATGTAATTTGATGGAGCTCTGGGCGCTGTGGGCGAAATGCCAATTTCATCACTTTTCATCAAAAATATCACTAAAAACATTATTTATAATGTTTGTGACGTATAAGATAATATGATATAAATTAATTACTCATCTTCCAAGTTTAGATTGAATATAGAGTTAAAAAAAAACTGTTGTTGATAAAAATTTACATCTTATATATGGAGAAAGTCATGTGCTGGCCACATCAGATTTTTTCTATTGTACTCAATGCAGAATTGCCTAATGCCAACCCCTGAAATTGTAGAAATAAAAAAATCATGGAACTCCTCTGTATGGCTGGGACATTTAAAAAATTGAAGATCCACTGATCTTGATAATATCGGGATGACAAAGCTTGATAAATTCTTCTTCTCTGCACAATCAGCTTAAGTTTGGATAACTGAAGTTACTATTTGACCTATTACAGAAACAAAGGACTCAGAGGGACAAAGTAGTTCTTTATTTTTTCCAACAAATACAAAGGAGAGGAAGAGATCCTGTAACAAGAGAGGGTCTGTTATTAGATCTGCTCTGCAATGTTCACAGTTGTTATCATTAAGAAAGATTGTTGCCATGTGATGACCTACAAAAGCAACAGACATTAGCTTTTTATCACTTAATTTATTCAGTTTCCAAAATCTACTAAGTCCAGATGGATTGGATTCATGATCTGCTTTAAAGAGAGGAGGCAAATGTGTTAAAAGTCACATCCATCTTCCATGGTATTGCCTTGGGTCTGGTGCCATATTATGTAACTTGTCGGTTTGGAAGCAGTTGGTTCGATTTCAAATCCAACCGACTGGAGAGGAAATCGTGATCTCTCACCGACTCGGCCTCTAAATCCTATTCTGTAGCATCGTCGGGCAGAAAACTACCAAACCCACTGCCCCCACCCACTTCAAGGGTAAACATCCGAGCATTTCCGAAAGTGACGGTCACGTGCTTCATCTCAACCAATGAGAGGGCAAACGAGTAGACAAATGAAGAATGAAACAAGGCGTGCAAAAGCAGATGTAAATATCGATGATATGTATGAAATTTTAGGTAGCTAAGATTTGTTGTTGTCCTTTGTTGATTTCTTACTAAAGTTTTGAAAGAAATCTTACAGGGAAGATATTTATAATTGCATTAGTTAGTTTGTATGGTCTTAAATGGTTGATGTTTGAAATTAACAAAAATTGCTAGCAGAAGATTTTCCAGTGCCCAAATTCGACCACAAGGATACTTATGGTAATAAAATATCGATATCTAATATACTATCAGCCCTACAGTGAATCCCTAAATTTCGTAATTTTATTAACTGGAAGTCGGTGCGTGATTTTCAGAACTTAGTATCGGTGAAAGAAGTAGAAAATTAGTAAGTACATAGTACCTTCGATACACTCACTGACTGATTTCTTGGAGGTTAGATTTCCACGAATTCCTTAGGTGCTTCATAAAGTTATTGCTGGAACTGTTGCTGTCTTCAAATCAGTTTACTATTGGTCAGCTAGTAAGACCTCGATTCATATAAACGGATAGGTATATTTTATTTTTTAATATTTGCTACAAAAGCAAAATCCTCTCGTCTCCTTGTGAACCGAAGTACTGCAACTTTCGACTGTAGCACTTCCTTGTACGTAATTAATACTTGTAATTGGTTTCGCCTGGATTAACTACACTCTACAAATATTATTCAATTACCTTGGTATTTCATATATTGCTGAAATATATGATTTTAATGGAATCTAATGGTAAAATTGTGGGTAATTTTCTAGTTTCACGGTGTTTGGGAGAAATTCTACATCTCCTTTAGTACTGAAGATACACATACCATTCTTACACCATGTTATAGAGGAAGGATTGCAGTTTATATATATGATAAGCAATCTCTTCTAACAAGGAGACTACACAGTGTCGGCGCCGATTTTTTTGATGAAAATCGGTCAGTTGATAAATCTCGAGTTAAGAATAAATAATTACCCCACATGTAGGCGTTTATGAGTGATAGTTTCCCTGAAAATAGACTTTGAAAATTCAGCTAAGGTTACACTCTTATGATAAACTTAAAGATAACCATTACTTATAGCGTGGAGTTCGGTGTAGCGGTACCGTGTTTGACTTGAAATATTTTGGCCCGGGTTCGATCCCGAGGATTCGATCCGGGAATTTTTATGTAAGCTATTTTTCTCCCCTGCGAGGCTCTCGTTTAATCAATTACGTGCAGATACTTCAGTCCTATGCTTGTGGGCACTAAATTCATAACGTCTGAAATTTGAAAAATTACAATACAAGCAAGAAAACGTGCCGAAGACATTTCCACATCCGGTAAATTCTACGGTCTAACGGTAGTTTGCAGGCAAATTTTATGGCACTACCTGCTATCACCAATAGCTGCTGCTGCAGATGCTTTCTCCTCGACGGCTCGGTAAGGAAAAGAAGACCTGAGGGATCTCGTTTAAAAAAATATTTAAAAGTAAATTCATTTTACATCTTTCAATTCATAATTAAGTTTTTTTTATTTTTCACACTCGTTTGGATGGTAAACGTCTACAAAACATCGAAAACAATAATATTTTCTACACCAAGAGCACATCGCAAAGGATATTTCACTACATTTACAAATTATTTTAATAATCTCATCAGGGAAAATTATTTGCTTTACTTTCAAGAAGACTTCTCGTTCACTTGTTAGTCTCGAAGCATACCATGCATATTTCCGCATCGGTTTGAAAATTGGAGCCGATAGCTGATGCTGTATTAATGAATGCATTTTAATTATTTCCATCCTACTCGTCAGTCTCGTTTGTTTCGCAATAGAAATGACGCATTTTGAATTCGCGAAATAAAAATCTTCCTTGCCTATAGAAATAAAGGTCGCAAGGTTGACACATTGACGTACATTTCGGTGGTATTACTTTTACCATGCAAGTCGGTTCCTTTTCTTCATTTATGAAACGTTCATCATACAGTGCCGGATTCGTCTGTCCACTCCAAGAACCGATGAGAAGCAAAAATTTATTATTTTTTACGGATGGTCGTAAAACTTCTTCAAGGTACTTCTCATAGGTGTTCGTTAGAAGCTTTCCAGATTTCGTGCACGTCACATATATATTTTTATACTGACTCGTCGCTTCCTCTACATCCCGAGACACTCTGGGCCCAAACACACCTGACACTTCTTGAAGGCAAAGGAAAACCTTTGGCAATAACTCACCCGAGTAGGTCATGCTATACTGCGCGGTGTAAGAATGCGTCAATTTGTTCATTTGTCGTATGCCCACCTCCGTTAATTTTTCACCGCGATGAGTAAGAGTACGTTTTACATCTACTCTATACTGACAACCGGTTTGGACCGTATTTATAACATATAATGGATCGAATTGAAGAATCAGTTTCCTACACTGCTCCTGGAACATAATCGCTGATTTTAAAATATCTTCAGCTTGAACCCGATCACTTTTACTGACATATCTATTCACTTTCCTTTGCCTAATCTTAAACTTGCTCTTGAATTTATTAGCCCACGAAACTGATGCTTCAAATTTAAAACTGTTATCGAGAAACTGAAATGATCCAGCCATCGCCCACTTCTGAAGCATTCTGGTGGTAACAAACTCTTTGTTAGCTCGTGCCTCGCAGAAACGGTCATATGTCCATCTTTCGATCATTTCCCATTTGTCCTTCTTTGTTCCGCCAGCTTCAATATCCTTCTGCCATACAGCAATATTTGAAAGCTTTTCTATCTGTCGCGTTACACAGGCACGGAGTGATTTCACGGACCAGGTTGGATGCATTTTTGCCATTGTAACGGCTTTAATTTTAATGTCGATAGGAATCCTAGCTCTCTTCACCGGTGAAGGATTATAGCCTGTCTTGTAATTTTTCAAATTTCAGACGTTATGAATTTAGTGCCCACAAGCATAGGACTGAAGTATCTGCACGTAATTGATTAAACGAGAGCCTCGCAGGGGAGAAAAATAGCTTACATAAAAATTCCCGGATCGAATCCTCGGGATCGAACCCGGGCCAAAATATTTCAAGTCAAACACGGTACCGCTACACCGAACTCCACTCTATAAGTAATGGTTATCTTTAAGTTTATCATAAGAGTGTAACCTTAGCTGAATTTTCAAAGTCTATTTTCAGGGAAACTATCACTCATAAACGCCTACATGTGGGGTAATTATTTATTCTTAACTCGAGATCTATCAACTGACCGATTTTCATCAAAAAAATCGGCGCCGACACTGTGTAGTCTCCTTGTAAGTGCTGATTTGGAGCTGTCCATTTCGGAGAAAATTCTATCCAAAAACGACAAATTTCCTATATTTTTCACTTTCACTTTTGGAAATGCTCGGATGTTTCCCCTTAAAGTGGGTGGGGGCAGTCGGTTTGGTTGTTTTCTGCCCGACGATGCTACAGAATAGGATTTAGAGGCCGAGTCGGTGAGAGATCACGGTTTCCTCTCCAATCGGTCGGATTTGAAATCGAACCAACTGCTTCCAAACCGACAAGTTACATAATATGGCCCCTGGTTGGAAATTAAATTGTTAATAATGGCTGTCTTGAGAGAATCCTGGAATTTCTTTGCATTAAGATAATGATTAGAGCCACAATTTTGACAAAGAACATTAAAAATATTTTCCAGTGGGTCCTGATTTAAATTCCTAGTATTTAAATGTCAAAAGTTATTTTTTTTTCATTAAACTCCAAACACTATTCATAGCTCTCATGGTAGCTAACCAACCATCCTGTGATGGAGGACCTTATTCTTACTAATGAACTCTAATGAATTCATTTTTTTATCATATCCTTCCAAACCTCCAGATGTGGACTGCCCTCACTCACAGTCAACTTAAATTCAGAGGTTTTCTCTTGTCATTCTCCTTGAATCCGTTTCAACTATCAAATGCTGAGTCAACATCCATTAATACCTGAGCAGTAGCAAGTCCATTGGTGCCCAAAACACCTGCATGAAATGAAAAGAAATTAGGTATGTTCAAAAGTATATCAAATTGCATTTAACGCTATTCTAGATCATTTACTTCTTCCTACTAGTGCATGGATCCCAGCAGCAACAAGTCTACTAAACACTTCCACCTCTAGATGAACTCTCATTTTCTGAAGTAGCATTGGAGACAGATGTGCTTCAATAAGATTGAAAACACTGTGTAAAGGATGAAAAATATAAATTAAAATATTTGTAAACTGGGGAAGGGTAGAATAAAGTTAGACATGGTTAACAGTGCTATAACTTATATCAAAGGAAGAAAGTTTACAGAGCGGTCTTGCTCATCCTGTACACATAGGTGTTGCCACTTTCCAACAGGTGGAGTATGTTCATCTCCAATTTTAACCAAGGTCGTCATATTTTATAAAATGATTCCTAAAGCATTTAAAAAGATGTGGAGGGTTATGTATTGTAAATATTTTTTCACCTCCAAAAAATAAGAAAGGGTTAGTAAAAGTGGATCCTAGAAATTCCAAGGCTTTATCATTACTTGCCCATGTCACAAACAGTTGCAACAACTTTCAGTCCAGTTTCCTGCTAAGCAAATAAAACTTTAGTCAGCCAAGGTATTTGCTGGTGTACTGCCATTACTGAAGTAGTATGCCACAGGCTGCATCCACTTCCTTCAGATGACACGAACCATAAAAACCCATGCTTGCTTAGCAACTGCAAGGGAACGACCTTTCCTGCCATGGTCGGTGAAGTCAACAATTTCATCCCTGTCCAGGTTGTAACAAAGAATATGCTTTACAGCCATATCATAAGAAATAAGAGTGCAAAACCTATCCTCAGATTTCCTCTGGAGAGCATCTGACTTAATTGCCTCAATTATTTCTTTATTTATGACTATGGAAAAATCAAGCTGTCTAATAAATGACATTAGGGTATTCCTAGAGGGCAATAGAACCTGCGTACACATAAAATTATATGCTTTGGGACTCTTTTTGAATACAGACAAGGCAAACACCTTCTGGGAATAAGTCCATCTCCTTCCTTTGGGTTTGATTTGACATCCTTTCAGGATTGCTGTTAAAACAGACAAAGAGGAATTAGTTAGTCCTGTTAGTTAGTTAGAAGCTTTAAAATACTTGGCAAAGTCAAAATTATCAACATGATTCACTTCTGTAAAAAACTATTTCATCTTTAAACTCGATTTCTTAACCCGCCGTTACTCACGTTCTATTTAGTTACGTTGTTACTCGTGAGGGGTGTTTCTACATCCCACCAGACTTTTTCATTTATCACGGTTATCTTCGAAAACTTTCTTGATTATTTTTACCTGTTTACATTTGTAGATATTTTTGGACATGATATATAAATTTTACATTTATATTACGACCTTTAAGATTTTTATGAGCTACAGGTATCCCTTGCCAACCGCGGTTGGAGAAGCATTACGTATATAGGAAATCAAGGGTCAGGTTTTGCGAGCCGCAATACAGGGAGAAAAATTAGTACAAAATCGTTTTCCCTGTTTATTATATGTATACATTTCTAAGATATTATTCCTCTTCAATTTTGGCAGCATTTCTATCCCAAACGCGCTGATAACTTCTGATAAAAATGATCAGCTCCCTCCCTCCCATCGGAAATATTGGCTCTAACAGAATCGCGCCAGTCTGCAACATGAATTTTACATGAACGAAGTGATTTCCCAGCTTAAATACGTTTATGTCCTGAATTATTAACAGATTATATTTAAATAGTTGACATTTATCAATAAAGAATAATTTATTGAAAAAATCATTTCACTTACTTGAATAATCAATGAACTGTGTCTGTTAGGTTTATTGCGGTACTCGAATCACTCTCTCTCAGTACTTTCTGATTCAGCATCTCCTATTTTACTATATGATCGTTGGCTGGCTCAGTTTTTCCGTTAGTATTCTTCCTCAGTTCTTTGTAAGGTTGTAGCAACTTTTCGATCCTCTTTTGAAAATCAAACCACGGTCCATTTTTGGGTCCACGTCAATCATAAAATTGACAAATTTGAGGACATAGGGATCGTCCATTAATAACGTTAGGCTCGAAAATGGGGGGGGGGTTGGAAAATATCACGAAATATCACAAGGGGGAGGGGGTGAAGTGAGATATCACGTGTATTTATTTTTTCGTTGAGCGCGCGATTTCTAAATAGAAAAACGGCCGCCCGGCTTGGCTTTCCAGTTGCCAGTAAGTCCGTGATTTTGGCGCCGAAAACATGCCTAAATCGTTGTCGTGTATATTTTCCCTTAAAACAATGCAACAATAATAAGTAAAATTATATGTTTTTCACATGATTACACCTTTCGTTTATTATTTTATGCCAGTCAGAAACAACCTGCAACCTTAATGTCTGCCTGGACATCTTGATCACGGTGCTTAATTTTCCAGAATTAAATTAGATTATACATGTATTTAAAGATAACCTTCTGAAAATTTTAAGTTACTTTGTACCAAAAAATAAACGTGATTTTGGGTAGGGGGTTAGTCTAAAACGTCACCACGTATCACCAGGGGGGAGGTGGGGTTAAAAAGTTGCAAAAAGGCATTACGTGATAAATGGACGACCCCATACCTACAATTTTGTTGACATTGGCCAAAGTACTTTCTGTTGAAGGATTCTCATCTTCGTCCTCTTCCTCAGCATCGTCCTGCTTGTCGATGAACTGCTCCTCTCTCAACTCTTCATTGCTTGCTTTTAAAAGTTCTTCGACATCTTTTAGCTGCATGTCTTCTAGCCCTTCCCCTTTCAGTCGCCTTCCATGTGAATCGATAAGATTTAGTTCACCGACAAGTTTAGGAAATTCTTTAAAATCGACAACTGCCTACGGCCAGAGTTTCCGCCAACATGAATTCAGTGTCGATGGTTTAATTTCGTCTAGTGATTCTTTAATTAAATTTATGCTATGGGCAATATGGATTTTTTTCCAACAATCAGTTACAGATATAGAGTTTTTTTCCTCCGTCATTTTTAACAAGAAAGAGAAGGTACGCCGAATATAATAACTAGAGCGCGGAAAAAAAGTCTTTCGACTTTTTGTAAAAGTGGGACTTTTGTGGTTTTAAATACAAATCTTCACCAATCTCATTAAATAAAACCGTTTTTAATAACGTTTTTTTTTGGGACTGTTTTTGCTGTGGCGGGACTTTTTCGATTAAAAGAGACTTTTCTGGGCATTTTATTGAAAATGCCAGCCTAAGTTAATATTTGGCTGTTATGACCACACTTGTTCAACTTTGTGTCGGACAAATCTTGTTTTTTATGCGGTGCATACTACACGGAGCAGATATTTACCGTAAAATGTAAGCTACTAACAATTGCTAATGCGGAATTTTATTGATAGCTCCGGAAACTGCAATGAATCCTTTCGATTACTCCACCGTTCATGAAGTAAACCCATGCAGTGCTTCAACTCGAAGGTGGTTTGGATATTTGAGGGTAGAGCTCACCACGTACTTATCCAATTGCATGTTAAATTCACATATTGTTTCTTTCCCTGGGCCACCTCGCCCTTTTTTTTGCTAAGGGTGTCCAAAGACTTCACAAAGGGACATTATGAACCAACTTATTTGAACCCGGGTGATCTGCTGACAAGGGGACAGCGCTACACTGTATGCTAGCACTCTGCTTTTTTGCAGGAGATTAGTGGAAAAATGATACAAATATATGAAAGGTTATCTAGAATTTCCGACGAAGTGAATGTCTCACGTTGAGTGTAGATGGTTACGAAATGAGCCTAGGAAAGGAGGAGGAGGAAAAATGAAGGCTCAACAAGGACTGGTGAATGTATACACATTGTATGAACACAATTCTATATATTCGAGTAAGCCGCGTAAAGTTTCAGTCATTTGCTGAAGTCCCCAAGCGTCGCAAGACCATCGTCCGCTCGATTGTGCAGCCCAGCCCAAGAAAATGTACAAGGTGAAAGGAAAGGCGTCTTCAGAAGCCAAGCTGACTGCGTATGCTTCACTATGCAAGTACCTGCAAGTACTGAGCAACAATATTTTCTGCAATGCTTGTGAAGAAACCGTGAGTATCAATACAACTTTTGAATCTGACGACTTTAATAATTATAATTATCTGAAGAATTTTTTGGCATTCCCGAATAAGTCAAATCTGTGAGATAAATCTTTGACTGTACATTGTGTGTGTTTTTAATTATAATTCTTTATAAAAATACAAAGACCTATTTTGAGCTATGCTGAATAATTAACTTTAAAAGTATTTCTCATAATAATTTATCTTTCTCATTATTTTTCAAGATATCATCGGACAAAAAGTCACATGTGAAACAGCACATTGACAGCTCATCGCATCTATCTCAAGTGGAATTAAAGGAGACCGTGAGCTTGCAGAATTTACGACAGAGCCAACTATCGTTTGCAGCCACCGGCGATGAGTTTGCTTTGGACTTGTGCGAGCTATTTGTGGCATTGAGCATTCCTACTCACAAATCAAAACACCCTCTATTCACATCGTTTATGGAAAAATATTTGAGAAGGACAGTTCCATCTGAGAGTTCTCTTCGGAAAACTTACTTGCCGAGACTCCACGAAAAGGTATGAGTTTATGCTCATATTACAACATGTGAAGTTGAGCGATCGTTTTCGACGTATAAACTTGTGATGACCGAACGTCGCACAACATTTACCATGGAAAACATAGAAAAATATCTTAACTGTCACTACTTCATTAAATAATTTTTTGGCAATACAACTCAAAGTGAATGAAAATACGTTTTTTTCCTTTATTTTATATCATGCAATTAATAAATAAAATCTGTTATCCATAACTTGTAATTTGACTTTAATTTCCCTATTTCAAAATAAAGATAGATATTGATCAGCTAAAAAAATTACAGGGGTCAACTATATTCTTAAACAATTGCTGATCATCAAAGAAAGTGTTATTTAGAATTTTAAAAAATATTTTGTAAATTATGGTGATCTCCTGTCTTATAAGTCCATAAAATAACACGTAAACCCACGAATCCGCATCTCTGCCCTCTTTTCTCCATCAATTCAGTTAAATTCAGCCACTTTCTCATGGAAATAACTCAGACTTTTAAAGAGACTTTTTTCAAAAATATTGAAGACTTTTTAGGCGACTTTTTTTGAAAAATTGGAGATTTTTTTCCGCGCTCTAATAATAATAACTCTTGAAGGTAGAAATGATACCCTGCTCTAGAGGCTGGAGGAGTGATGTGGTGTTAGGTGGGAGGAATAATACTTCTACACTTGGGTGAACAGATTTAAGTTCCTGAGGATGGCCTGGGGCATTATCCAAAACGAAAAGAACTTTAAAAGGCAATTTTTTTGTAATATATATTTCTCAACTTCGGAATAAAACAATTGTAAAACCAGTCCATGAAGGTATTTCGACTCACCCAAGCCTTTCGGTTGGACCGCCAAAACACTGGAAGATTATTTTTAATTTTCCCAGACAGAGCTCGCGTGTTCCGCGAGTGGTTAATTAGCAGAGGCTTTACTTTGGAATCGCCTGCTGCATTGGAGCATAGAAGAAGCGTGACGCGGTCTTTGCCTTAACCTTAAATCCCGGAGCAGTTCTCTCAGACTTGGAGATAAAGGTCCGGGAAGGCATTCTCTTCTGGTAGAGGCTGGTTTCATCGGCATTAAACACTTGCTCTTTTGAGCAACTCTTCTCTTTAATAAGCTTCATAAACAAATTGGGAAACACATTCGCAGTTTTGTGGTCTGCAGAAACAATTTCACCGGAAATCTTCAGATTATGTGGGTTGTCTTTTCTGAAAATTCTCAAACCAGCCCTTACCTGCGGTGAATTCTTTTTCGCTACTGCTTTCAACTAAATAAGCGATATTTTTATATAACCGCAAGGCTTTTTCTCGGATAATTAAGGTGCTTAACGGCATTCTGTTTTGTGTCTGCGAATCAATCCATATATTCAGAGCCTTTTCGACGTTATTTCGTAGCACGTAGGACTCTTTAACACTTGCGCTAGTTCCACTCTGAGCACTAGTTCTGATTGACGACTCACTTTGTTATAATTGTCCTAATAGTGGACTCATTCACTCCCATCGATCTGGCAACTGAGGCATAGGACTCTCCGCGGGCAAGTCTGTCGAGAACTTCAAATTTCTTACGGAGTATCATTACACGTCTTGCACGTTTGGAGACACTACTTTTCTCCTCACTTGATTTACGCTTCGGATCCATCAGAGCTCATATAAAGGAAAATTCGCCAAAAAATCGAGACAACTGTCTTCAGTACACACAACTAAACTTCTCCGACAGCTCAACTAGTCCGAGTTAGGGTTTGCTCTCGGGATACCTCAGACGGGAAAAAATGACAATGCAATCATTTTCCAAAGACTTGGCTGTCCACACCGTTGAAGCGGACAGTCAGCCCTTATTATAGACCCCTCAAACCCCAAAGACATTTCTTTTAACTACCCTCCCATGATGACCGATGAGATAGACGCATATGAAGCCCTTTTCAGGAATAACATCGTAAAATTTTCTAAAAAGCTGAGGATATCCACAGAGCAAAGACATTTCGAGGAAGTGTATGAAGTCACTCTCTCAAGATGCAAACGACACGCTTCAGCTGTATAGGAAGATATTCGTTCCGTTTATGGAAACTTTTGGTTCCCAATAGAAACCTAATTGAAAGAGAAACACCCGAGCTAATGTATTTTATCAGAAAATGTTATTAAAGAAAGGAAATTCTGTAATATCTGGGAACAATCCGCGAAGAATCTCAATTCAAATTAGAAACAAAATAATTTCGAATGAGGTGTTTCCGCGGTACGGTTAAATTTTGAGTTGCGGTAGGAATTGTTAAGTAATAGATTTTATGATTGGATGAGAAATGCTAAAAATGGCCGAATAAGAATACCGAATAAAATTAATTCTGATTCCGCACTCGGCGAAGCTTGGTAAAATATTGGGCACCAACTATACTTGAATTTACATTGCGGACCTCCGAGTTGGTTGACTCGTAGACCCGCGGTTTAGAAGACTAGGTATCAAAAAAATAACCGCGGATACTCAAGGGCCGCGGTTGGCGAAACCGTGGTTGACGAGGGCTGCCTGTTTCAATAATAACACTCAGAAAATTGTACAATAGAACGAAAATTTGTCTCGTATGCCTTATAAATGAAATTTATTTCTAGTAATCAACATATACGTTGTAAACAGACATTTCATAACAATTATAGAGAAAAATAAACCACATTTATTCAATGTAACGTTAAATCTAATAATCTTTCTCTAGTCTTTTCGTGAGGCGCACTGGTGATGATGAAACGGGAAGGAAAATCTCCAAGGGGGGTTTGAATTCATAAGTACAGGAAAATCTCCAAGGGGGGTTTGAATTCATAAGTAAAGGAAAATCTATTGAATTATTTATTCATATTTTTCAAACATTCTTCACACATATTGACAAAGAGCACAAATGCATCTGTCAAAATATTCACAATATAGTTTAGTTTTTATATTTTTGTTTCTCAGACAGATAACAAGTCTCCCGCTACTCCCTTTACTTAGTTTTTTGCTAGGTTCTTGAGATGTGAACAGTTGGCCTAATTTTCTTTTTAACTCTGTAGATAACATTTTTTTGGGAGCTCCCCCTTATAATAAACGGTTTGATGAACCCCTTGGCTATCTCACGAAGGAATATTCTACTGTCTATTTTCATATCGGGATGTATGCTTCTGTACATAACGAAAACATTTATGCATGTTGTAATTAGTAAGTGGTAAAAAATCGCCACATGTAACTTCTTGTATTTCTTACCACGCTATGTGTTCCACACATTTCATCCACAGTATCAATCCGCTTTTGGTCGAATTATAGATGTTATCATCCTTGGCTTTTTTCCGTCCGTGGATGTGACAATGGCCATCTATTTGTGCATACTTGAAATCAGTAGTACGTTTCTTTTCTTTTTTGGTATGTACCAGGGTAATAATATTTCTACATAAAAAAGCTACTACATTCCTCCCTATTTTTGACTTGTACAATTTCTGGGGGAGTTTCCTCTTATTCCTACGAATGGTCCCAACCAGGTTCAACTTTCCCGTGAGCAAATCCTCCACGTGCGGCACGCTTACAAACCAAATCTGCCGTGACTTTCCTTCCTGTCCTTACAATCAGCCTGATAATCCACTTTATGACGTCCTTGGGACTATTGCTTGGTTTATGAGGACCCTCTGGTTGAGTGCACTTCTTAATTTTGAGTATAATATACTGCAGCATACGCAAGAGTGTAAATCTTTTCCGTATTTCGCTGGCTCGTTTGGTAAATATTGGTGGAAGGAGTATCTGCTTCTAAATGGAATCAATTGTTCGTCAACAGTGACGTACTTGCCTACACTTTATAGTTCCTGAATTTTTTTCACGAGCAAACAAATACTTCCCTAATCGTGTATTACCTACTTGTATATTTTCCCTGTCTTTGTTACAAATTATCGTAAGGTTTTGATTGTTATACCAAAGCAAAGGGTAAAGAATGCGCACTTGAAATATGCATAAATTATTGCAGTGAAAATTACAGTTTATCAGGAAAAATCCTTATTAAATGACTATTTTCCATGATTTTCGATCCTTTTCATCTCAATTTTGGAGATTTTTCGAACTGAGGGTGAAGCAAATACCCGGATGGAGCGATAGCATAACTTTACCAAGAATTAAAGCAAAGAGGACACATTTTGGATAGGCGTGAGATAGAAATAAATTTTTAAAGGAGAATTCTCAACAAATGCACGATATGGCTTTCGGAGCACTCTCGCAAAAAGTGCCTTCAAACGCGATATGAATTTTACTACATTTCAATCCATTTTAACCATTATTATGTTTAAATAAACATAAAATTGATGAAAAGCATCGGTATGTTTTCGTTTACTTGTGAATGATGTCCGCCTTCAGTCAAATAAAGGATAATTTAAGGGTAATTCTCCTTATCTATAGTATACCTATATACAACTTTTTTTGAAATCTCATCAATGTCATCACAGACATGACCCTCTTTACAGTTTTATTTATACTAGCGGAGTTGATTCTCAACGAAAAAATGAATGGAATGCAAATCGAAAGAAGTAATGATATTTAGATACGAAAAAATGTAAATATGAAAAGACTTAACTTTATGAAAAAAACAATACTTAAAAATGTTCTCTTCTGATATTATTGTGAACGTGGAATGAGGAAACAAAATCAAACTGATTCTTACCCACGGAAGTCATCTAATCTAAGCGCATTGAAGCGGATTTCTAATGAAAATATTTGATCAGCATGCGATATGCGAAATATATAACACTAGCCCATTTAAGAGGAGGAGAGAGGAATTTCATATTTTATAGTCTAACAAACTTAATAACGCAGCGGCAATCGTTCAACATAACAAAATATCTATGATATAACGAACTGCCTATGAGTATGATGATCACCATCAAGAAAATATAAAGGCGGACAGTACCTATACTTAAACACGCCAATAGGTGATCTACTGAAACATGTCCAATTCTATATCTAAAAGTACAAAATTCGTTCACCTTTCCAGTTAGGTATAAAAGGCTTGTGATTCCTTACGGCTTTAAATCCCATTTTTAACGCTTCGAAGGAAGCAATCACTGAATTTAGGGATATTTCAACGATCTTAATTGAGTTATTCTTCAGCGATAACGGCTAAATGAAAAAAGAAACGATTAATTATTTAGGTCGAAAATAAGATGGAAAAAGTCATCAATTTGCCAAGCTAAGTAGATATAATCTATGTGAAAAGAAAATACATTAAAAACAACGATACACTTTAAATTATAAAAAAGGTCTTGATAAAGGAATCCCTGGTCTGTAGTGTGTTGCTCTATGGGTGCAAAACGTGGACTTTAAGAAAGGAAGAAGTCAAGCGATTGGCGTAGAATGGAGAGTTGGGTAGATAGGAAAACAAGCACGGAGGTGTTAGAGATGTTTGGGGAGGAGAGGGCTTTAATTGACGTGATTAAACGTCTACAGAAGAAATGGGTGGGCCAAATATTGAGGGGAGAGGGATTAGTTGTAATTGAGGGTAGGATTCAGGGGAGAAAACAGAGGGGAAGACAGAGACAGAAGATGTTGAATGACATAAGGGACGGGGTTAAATATAAGGGAATGAAGGAAATGGCACTTAATAGGGATTTCTAATTGTGCATGAACCTACCGAAAGGTAGAACACTTATGAATGAAACTTTAAACTCACTTAAAGAACTATAAACATTGGAGTTGCTATAAAATTGGTTGCTACCATTCAAAAATAAGTCGTCAAGGGTTGTTTACAATCTCAGATTCTCACCAAATTTTCCTATTTTACTTCCAAAAATTTTCACAAATTCGAAACGAATGCCACATTTAACGACCAAAATATAAATCTTCATTCCATTTCTTATCTTTTGGTGGGTGGTCATTTCGCACGTAGTGTCCCACCGACTCAAAAGTTGATAAGCAATGTTGACCTAGAATTAACCAAGGTTGAATGTTGAAAAATAATGATCCTTTCTTTATATTTTCTGCTTTTGGTGCTTGTATCAATTTCGTATTTTAGTTCATTTTAATTTAATAATGCAAAAGAAATAAAGCCTACAGTGGAAAAAATGAATTTTATGTGCATTTCTTATGGAAATGCTTTCACTCGTCTGGGAAAGAACCGAGGACAAAATTTCAAGTCATGACCGAGTATTTTTCGAGTTCTGCGGCCACAAACGGTTGCGGTAGATGTTGTTTTATTATTATCCTTCATCCTAAAACACTTTTACAGGCGACAGAATTATTCACACGAAATCCTATCAGTCTGAGCTGCAGTGTAAGGCAAAGAGGCCTTAAAAACATCACTAACTTATACAACACGAGTTGGATCATGCACACTTTCCCTAATTAGCAAGTAATTGTTTTCGCATCGCACAGCAGCCAATTGTGCTACAGTTGAATACACAGAAAATTGATGTTTGGTCATGAGGTTAGGACTAGATTAACTCTTTATCAAGGACCATTGTTGAAAGACATATTGAGAAGGAAATTGAATACCACCATGGCGGTAGAGACGTTGATTTGAATGCTGGCGATGGAGTTATGTAGGTTGAGGATTACAGATTAACATATTTTTAGAAAATGTTAAGATTAACATATTTTTGTAAATGTACTTGCTACTGAACGTAAGGTATGAAAGTACTTGCCGAATATACCTTATACTTGCCGAATACACCTTATACTTGCCGAATATACCGAAATTTTAATCCGTTCACTTGCTGACGGATCCATTGCTTGATTTTCCTCGTGGTAGTTAGGATTTGATTGAAGCCTTAGTTAAAAGGAAGCAAAAGAGATCGCTGTTTAATTCCCAAAGAACTACGTGGGAACGATAAAGGAAAATGCTATTTGTTCTTGGACCACTCATTATTGGTGATCATTTGATGGTATCCCCTCCAAGACTTTCCCCCCTTTCACCTATAAGAAGGCTGACCCACATTCCTCTCTTGGCTGTTGGAAGAGTCGCGAGCATCATGGCTCTACTCCTCGTTCTTCTTCTCGTCGCTGCTGCGTCTGCGAAAGAGGACTCGCAAACGGTGAGTGACTTTTAAATGACTGGAGAGTTTATTTCCTCCCCTCGGATGTCCCGGACATTTAAGGGAAAATAGAATTCCGCGAGTTCGCTATTTACTGAAATACCTACATAAAAAATAAGTAAGATTTAAAGTGAAATGATTGGCAGTAAAATATTGAACGTGATTCATATTGCAAATTCTTTCGATCGGGAGATTCAAGTAACAAAATTTCCCAAATAAAAGATCTCCTGAAGTTGACTCACACCAGGGTTTTTTATGTCTCTCGTACACTCAAAAGCACACGAAAGTATTTGCTGAGTAAACAATTAGAGAAAATATTTCGCTCGAAGTCATACGCAAGATGGAAAAATAAGATTAATCAAATACGGAAAAGAGGAAGTCGCCGAAAGGCGGCCTGAGAACCGCAGGTTCTGCTCTAAAAAAATAAAGAAACGAATGCTTTCCTGACGATCCTCCAGATCCTTCTTCAATTCAAGTTCCGAAAAATTTTCGTGGGAAATAGAGATAATCGCTCATCGAAAAAAGAGAGTTATTTAAATGTGTGTCTCGTGACAATCTTTCCTAGAGAACAATGTTTAATACTCTTTTAACAATATTAGAAAAATCTAGTTTAATTGCAAAAGACTCAGCTCAGTAAAATATCTTCAGTGAAATCCGTTCCCTCCTTTCTTTATTTTGATACCGTGAATGTGTAACTTCATCTGCCTGCGGGCTTTGGAACTTATAACAACAAAGAATTATTTTCTCAATAAATTGAAAGAATTCCGATATGATGAAGTCTTAAAGCAAGTGACTGTTCCTGATATATGTATGACTGAAAGTTGCTTGCACTCTGGTGGCTTATGTTTAAACTACTGTAGTTCTGTAGTAGTAGTAGTAGTACTGTAGTATACTTCATAGAAATATTTGGAATTCCCGCCATACATTTCAAATTATAGATCTGCCTGGTGTCAAACCCGGGACCTTTTCGAAGATGTGAATACATTTAACTGGTAGGAATAAAACTTATTTAATCCAAAGTTTGAAGTCATACCGGAAAGGTCCTAATGTTAGATTCCGTTATCTATGTTTGCAATGCATAGAGGAATGTAAATGGTGCTCTGAAATGGAACCAAGGACCAGTAGGAAAACTTTAAACTGCGTTTATAAAACGTATTTATATTATTTCGGACTCAAATCCCCGTTCATTCAAATGAAAAAACGCCTGAGCTTCAACAATCGCCAGGGGAATTGTTTGTTTACTACGAAGTAATTTCACAAAATTTTCGTTCATTTTGCCATACTTCTCATAATTTGAAAACGATATTCAAAGGCCAAACTAATAATCTTCATTTAATTTAATTTGTTTTGTTACTTGTTGCGACTTTGTAGGACTATTATTTCCTATTTAATTTTCAAAATGAAATGAATCCTGCAAACGGTAAAAACGAACGTGACGTGCATTTCTTAAGCCGGGTTTACACCGGAGTTGACGACAAATTTCGACGACATTTCATAAAACGACACTTATTTTGTCGTCTACAAATCGTATCGACGACAGATTTTCCGTGCCTGCAACCGAAATTTTGTTTTCCACCAAGAGTCGGTAAAGATCAAAGGAGTACAACATTTTTCTACGACATTTGTCGTCCATAAAAGTTGCAGCGCTCATTCGGTGTTGCAAATATTTCCCCCCTTGCGTGCGTTTTAGTGAGCTTGCGGGTATTCGACGCTCTTATGGGGACCTTGTCAACCATTTTGTTGCTTTTTGAATTTGGTCTAGGAGTTTAAATTTTATGCAAACATAGTGAATTAATGAACTGATAAACTGTTATGATATAAATTTAGATTGTTAACTGCCTAAAATTATAAAGATAAAAATGAAATATTTTATTTAATATTTATGCAAAATTCTCGAAAACTGTACGTGGTGGACAGTTTTCACAAACACGGCAAAATTTATCGCAAAACATTCAATAACATACAAGTAATTTCGTCAATGTTACCGTAACCTTGGCGGTATGTGTTATTTTTACATCGAGAAATTTTAAATTTATGTTTCACTTGTGCTAATTTTAGTTTATATATACTTAGCTATCTTGTTCTTTTTTGCAAATCTGTTTATTTCTAGCAAAGTCGTAAATTAAGTTTATGCAAACGGCCCAATGGTGCTTTGATAGAGTATGAGCCACTACACGCGACCATTTCTGGGGGTTCAGTCGCTGGTCGCCTCAAGTTGGTCGCTCGCAGTCGTTTCGACGACGTTCAGTTACTTTACGTTCATTGGGATCAGTCGCGCGTACACGGACGACTACGCCCGGCTAATTAGTCGCTGGTAGTTACTTCCAGTAGAATAGCAGCCCAAAACTTCCGTCAAATCCAAGTTCGTCAGACAACGAGGCTCGGTCATCAAATCTTTGAACAACTCATTGATTTCACATATCGCGGTTCTTGACGATCTCGAACATTTTTCGTCGGAACAAATTTAGAAATACCTTCTCGAAGGATACGAAGAATTTCTGACCAACTTTCATCTACTGAAGTTTACCAAATGAGACGGATAAGAGTTTCACTTATACTTTTAACAAACTCCTTAAATGCGGAAAAGTCGGTTTTCTTAAAAATATGTTCAATACGAGGGTGCTGCAAAGCTCGGAGAGCATCTATCTTAGCACCGCGGTTATTATTTTGTGGTCGCATATACCTTCATCAATACTGTTCACTAGGTGCGGATGGCTAATGGCAAGAATATCTTGAATATCTATATCGCTTTTGTATTTATCTGTTGTGAAGGCTGATAATAAATCGATCAATTTCTGCGATGAAATTCTATCCCGGCTATTGCTACTGATGGAAGTGTTTGTCCAATTTATATCTGGTAGATCAAAATCCCCACCTTCAAATACAAATGCGTTGGGTTTACTCTCCCGTACAAATCACATCCACAGTACACAGATAGTGCTTTTAACGATGGTCCTCCCCACCACGTTGTTTCGCCGACACTACGCAGGCAGCTGCCGCAAGCACATTATCCTCCACACTCGCCATCTGAGTCGCTCTCCACCTCTTTGTGTCGACAAGAAAAGTCGCAGAAAACTAGAGCGCATTAGTATTTTGCGAAAATATTCCTGGAAATCCCCGCAATACATCCTTGTGGAAAGAATCAGCATTATGGTGCCTTCTGGCATTGAACCAATGATAGCCAGGGTCAAAGTCTGAATTCTTCTTGCACGCGGCGGCCAGTACGTCGTAAAAATCTCAAGTCAATGTCCCATATGTCAGGACAGGTAGAACGCATTGACTGAAGACCAATCCAATGGCATTCTCGACAATGTGCTCTCGCTCAGTTACGATTCCTCTGTTTAGTGGAGAGTGACTCCGTTCGATTTTTCTGATGTAACTTGCTATCATGCGGAATGAACGCTAAGTAGTTGGACAACCACAGCTCCGAATTCACTGGTTTTAATAGCTTACTTTACTGTAAAATTGAATGCCAAATCCGTAGCTGATAACATAAAATCGCCCTCATAACTTGAAAATGTATCACGGGGCAAAATTGACAAAGCCACGTGGAGTAGGACCGACTGGGGTCGGTCGTGACAAATTTGTCATACTGCTTGTTTTCCACCTCATACCACTCACCGTCTCCAGCTTTTGTCTTTTATGCGTTCCCTTCAGTACTTTTAATTTGCAGGCTTTTGGAAAAAATATCGACAGTAGATGACTGTACCCCGGTAGCGGATGAAGGTATTACCTAATGAAGATTATTGAGGTATACTTTCTTAGGATGCCAGAACTCTACAAAAATTCCCACCATTCGAATGAACTGTAAAATCAGATTTAAGAAACTTCTAGAATTAATATTGACCAGCAATTCTATGTTAAGTTAGATTTGGCGTTTGCGCAGCAGTTTGGGGAAATGCATCGCCCGATACGGTTTCGACGGCAGCATATCAAAAGGTAAAGTCAACTTTATGATTTCATTTTAATTACTTCCTCAGGAGATAAAAAATTGGCATGACTAGGTCTGTTCGCATCGGACTCATTTGAAAGAGGGCTCGTCTGAGACGATATTATAGTAATTCCATTCTGATCTTCGGATAAATCGTCTTTTGGCGACTGTATCTTCTTATGTACGAAGGAATGCACACTTTGATGAAAGTAATTGCTTGAAAACGCACAGTAGAAAACTGCTTTATAAAGATTTCGCTTTAAGGAACACCTCTCACCAACTGGTAGATTTAAATAGTTGAGCTAATTTTTAAAGTGCTGTCTTCGAAACGTGTAACTTGTATCCTCCTACATAGGTTCGATGAACAAATCTTGAAATATCGGTCAACGGTAGTTTCGTGGGGCATTCAGGTTGGTCGCTCGGCGGGAGCCTAATAAAACACATTCGGGAGATGGTGGAATTGAAGAGGTCCATCTCGAAGCGGCTTTCAACTGCCGCAGCTTGAAGAGTGAAGAACGATTGCTGGAACTACTCAATGAAGGTAAAATGGGATGTCATCGGTCTCAGCGACTTCAGACGAAAATCAGAGGAGCTACTTACACTGAAGGAAGGACATTTATTCTTTTACAGGGGTACCAAGGATGGAAGAAATGGAGGCGTTGGATTCTTGATCAACAAGAGATGGAAGGATGATGTGGTAGAGATCGAAGCTGTATCAGATAGAATTTGTAAACTCATACTAAAGATCAATGAGTGTTACTCAGTACAGGTCATCCAAGTGTACGCACCAACAGCGGAGAATAGGGAAGAGGAAATCACAAACTTCTACCAAACTCTTTGCAATGAGCATGAAAAGGAGGCCCACTACTATAAGGCAAAAGTACTATAAAGTAAAACATTATGGGCGATTTTAATGCCCGTGTAGGTCGGCGAGAAGCTGATGATACTGTTGCAGGACCGGGCCAAAGCAATCTGAGAAGAAGAGGCCACCGCATGGCAGAGTTTGCAAACTACACGGATATGTACATAACAAATATTTACTAAGGAATCCTAAAGGACATAGAAAGTTACCCATGTAATGATAAGTTAAGTATACCGATATTTTATTGTAGCTTCAGTAATATTTTTCAAAAACCGATGGATTCTTCAGCAACTGCTAATAAAAATAAGAATTTCTGATAAATATCCTTTCTTACGGCTCCTTTCCTGTTTTCAATTATTCTGATTATAATTTACACAGGAGCAAAGGTCTGCTAGCGAAGTACCAACTTTCTACCTACGTCTCGTTCCTTCGTTCGTTCTTATGAGGTAAAATAAGAAGTGTGCATTGGTGCAGTCCGTGCATTCATGGGTGCAATCCGTGCATTCATTGGTGCAATCTAAAATGCCCAGGCATCAATTTCGTTTCATCCAGTGTGAAATGTTGGTTCGACATCTATGTAATATTGAAGATTCTTTCTGACCAAAGACAAAGAAGACTTTGATAGTGGAATATAGCGCGGAACTTTCTCGTTAGTTTTGAGCAAAAGTAAAAGAAAATTTCCCAAGCCGAGGCTTATTGTTGCGCGTGGAAAGAAGAAAGCCTCGTCCCCAGAAGAAAGCTCTTTCTCTTATTTATGACCTCCTCACATTCTCCTGCCAGCGCAGAGTTGAATTCGTGAGAAAATAAAAAGGAGAAAATCAAAATTAACTCCCACGTTTTTCCATTACTGAAGTCGAATTGAGTCGATGATGAAAATGGGTTTGCGAACGACTGATAGAAGTGAATGTCCATTTGTTGGCTACAATAAACAAATGCGGCAATGCGGACGGCGTTTGTTTAATTTAAACGGCGATTGAATTAAAACGGAACATTTATTAATCCTAAGGTAACAAGATAAAAAGGTTTAACTGTAACATAACTGGAAATATTCTTACTGCATCCAATGTAATGGTAATGTAAAGTTGAGTATGATAATAAGACAACCGTATCGGATCGATAAAATTTGTAACGAATTAATAGCAAAATCACCACATTAATTAATAATGATTACATTAATGATAAACGATGATAAGTGATCAAGTAGTGAACGTTTTATTAACTCGGGTAAATTTCTAGTTGGTAAATACCTTAACGGTAAATTTATTCGCTAGTAACGATCACGAAATGCACGAAATAGTCCGAATATGACTCGAATAATAACATAATGAAAAGACTATCTTATCTTTCTTTCCAATGATTTCCTGGTCATCACATTCGAATGGTGAACATCGTAAGGCGCAGTCTGACGTCATACGCTCGAGAACATCTTTGTAAACGAATTTTGGATACACGTTTTACAGTTATCGCCTTTCCATCTTCCTTCTGAGTCAGAGATATATGCATTGGATTAGGAAATTGAAGCGTCGATTGGCATCGCAGCAGAAAGGGAAACGGAAAATGACGCTGGAATGCTTTTAAAAATTGTGCTGCACGAAGGGAAAGCTGTTCAATTCCTCCATAACTGGAATGTTTGGTTTTCAATTTTGCTCTGCAGAACCTCTATTAACGGAAAAGCAGCCATTATGTAACCGAATGCAGCGTTTATTTAATGTGTGTGTTTATATCTCGAGCAGTACGATACGAATCAATTAGAATAAATTCAATTCAACTTAGTGAAAGTACGCACTAGGCGTTAGTTTAAAAACGCAGTAGCAAAACGTGACCAAAGATCAAAACACATTGGAGCAGCTCGTATACACGCTTGTGATAGTCCATCGCCGTTTACCTAGTTGTTTTCCTTACTTTATCTCGAAAAAGGGGTCCGCCATTTTTTTGCATTTAATGAGCTCAAAGACCCACCTTTGAGCGCAAAAATTACAACGAATCAAGAAATATACTGCATCGCCCATTTTTCCCAACAGTTTTTCTCTGTAAATGATCGAACTTGAACGTTCCTCCTAAATACCCGAGAGACTAATTGTCTGTGAGCATTTCTCAAGTTTGACACCCTGTATCTATTTGACGCCCAACGATATTAAAAAACGACAGACGGAAACATAAAATTCCATCTTTTTGCAATAAAAATGCGAAGTTTCAAGTCCCGTACTCGAAAAAAAACTTTCTTTTTACCCGATATGTGATGTGTACTGAGGATGAAGTTTTCTCTTGAGTCATGCTAACACTTTTAATAAAATAGTATTACGTTGATTTAATTCAGGATGAGTCAGAAGTTAAATAATACAGTAAATAATGTTTACTATGTGTTTATTTTCAAAAACCTTCACACACAATGCAAACGTTAATACATTTTCTGTTTTTTAAATGGTATTTTCTGCTTCCTTCAATTTTCCTTGCAATTCTGCCAATTTTTTATATTTTTTTGAAGTAAACTAACTCTTTAAAGTAACCCCGCAGGAAGAAGTCTATGTGGTTTAAGTCGGGGGACCTTGGCGGTCACTGGATTGGCCCATCCATCTGCCTGTAAATCTTAAGTTCCTTCTCGATTAAGAAAGTTCGAGCGAATTAAGAGAAATCCAGATCGATGTGTTGCCAAAAGTCTGTGAAGAAAGTCAATATCATGTAAACAGACAAGTTTTGCGACAAATCCGGAGAAATATTCTGTCAAGAATCCGTGGAAAGAGCCAAAGTTACCATAAAAATCACGAGCCTATACCACAATTGCGTAAACAGGAGTGTGGGAAAAATTCAGCACAATATCAAGACAGAAATCGGTAGAAAAATCCGAAGTCCTGTTAAATCTCAGGATTAAAATTGATTACACAATGCGTGAGACATATCAGGAACGATATCCAATCAAGTCCGTAAAAAATGCCTTAGTCGTCATGAAAATCTAAACTAGGGGCATAATATATAGCAACAAATAAAAGCAGGCATATAACTTTATTAATTGAAACTTTCGCGGAATGCATTGTTGGGAAAGCTTAGTTACGCCGCGGCTCCCAACAATGGCTCATACGCGAGGGATATTGTTGTTAACTTTGCCTAGTAACGAGGGGGAAGTGGTAATTTTTCTTTCCGTCTGAAAGTGCCAAAGCGATGCCAATTAGAAAAACGTTTTGTGGTTTGGATAATTGAACATATTTAATATCACCAATTTGAGTTACAATGAGGTGATGACTCGTCCGTTAAAACTAAGAATCTTCGACTTACTTTGTTTTAAATCTAATTTTAAGTATGTTGGCGTGAAGATAGCTCAACGAAATTTTCGTGACAAATAGTTGATAACTTGGGCAAGTTTTTAAAGTAGTCACCAAAATTTGTTTTGTCAATTCTTTTTTTAAATGGGTCTCAGAGATTTTGATCAACTTCATGACGTCACAGTTTTTGAAATTTGAAGTTTTACTCTGACAGAATGGAATCAGCTGTAAGGAAAAATATTTTTGCGTCAGTTGAAACAACTATTCAGTTATTCTATAGAAAACATTTAACACTGTTTCTCATATATTTACGTTGCCAGTGGGAAAATTGTCTTGAAAATCACGGTTATTCTCAAATATGAGAAACATTCGTAAGTCGCAAACGAATAAAAAGCGGACACCAGAAGGGGGGAGTGTCATGTTGCCCAAGAAGAGCTCTACCCCCGTTCTTCCGATTATCACTACTTTTTGGGACACCCTGTATAATTTTGTATATATTAACATAATGTATAGCATCGTAATAATAATATTATATCATCTATTACATATTTTATAGATATCTATCAACGGTCGTGTAAAATGAAGCAAACTAAAGAGCATTTCTTTTACCTTTAAGGTGTAAAGATCGTATTTAAAAATTAGTCAGAAAACCCTTCCTTTTCGTATTCCAAGGAAAATGAAATATAGAGTAATCGTTACCCTACAATAAGACTATCCTGCTTATAACGCGGTTTTCATTTGTTCCCCTAAAAAGCCTCGCAACCGGGTTTTACTGTAAATAATGTTAGTGCCATAATTCTCTACTACTGACTAATTAAAGCTGTATTGCTGTAAAAAATAATATTAACGTAAAACGAGTAAGGACTTCACTGATACCATATGCCGATCGCTTTCCTTGAAGTAGGTTTTCTACAAAAACTGCTGGCTCTGACGAGAACTTACTTAAAATTACTCTTATGCGTTGAGCAATCAGGAGTTAACGCAGCCGTTGATGATGATGTATTTTACCGAAAGAAACAAAACGTGAAACATATTGTGCGGAAACCTTGCATATAAGGTGCTACCAACCATTAAAACCGTTCAATTGAAATTTCAGATCTCTTTTTCCCTTGTTTCGGAAATGTATTTGAACTTTCTGTGGTTTAAAAAAAAATTGAGTATAGGTTACGTGATCGCGTATTACGATAATGAAACTGATTTAAAATATTATTTCGCGAAATAATTGCAATTTTTTTCGATAATGTAAAATTAATATTTTTTTAATGTTTTTTTAATCCATAGCAATAATTTTATTCGTATTTTTATTTTAAAACCATTCCAAAGAATTATATTTAGATATTCTAACATATATCATAACACAATTACATTATACAAATATATACACAAATGTATTTATATACAATACGAGTAAAATGTTGCTTGCATACTACAAGCATATGGATAACACGATTGGATTTCAAGTCGACATCATATTGAGAGGGTCATGAAAAGAATAAAAATATTGAAAATATTCTTAAAATTCGCTGCAATTTAATCATCTAGCATCAAACCCGTGTCTTCCTGGTGATACTTACTATACAGCACAACAGAAGATCACCATCTCTAACTATGTGTGAAAATTCAAGCTTAAATATTGGCTTCAACTGCCTCAAACGACGTCCTACTTTTCCCTTATATTCCTTATGAGAGAAACGTTAAAGTAATATAATAGGTTAATGCAAATGGCTCTCTGGGATCGAACCAAGGACGATCAGGGAAACCTAAAACACCGCAAATGAAATATATCTTTATTCACACGCCAAGTTTCTATGCTATCGGTAGAAGTGTTTGTTTTTCGCAATTAGCGATAAAACATACAAATGAAGCAAATGTTGGACGATTTAGCGAAATAACGCTAATTTCGGCAGTTTTAATAAGCAGCACGGATTTTGGTGAATTTAACTCCATCTTAAGAGAGGAGAATGTAATTTTTGGATGATTTAAATAAATGTACAATATATATTTGTATCATTTAAGTATCTGTCATATTTTTGATCACCCATGACATCTTTGCTTACGGGAATTCAACTTGAATTTTTTTCAATATATTTACTAAACTAAACACTGTCTAAAATACATGTTCAGGATGGCGCATCGGCAGTTTTTCAACGATTACTCGCACGTTTGCATCAGCTATGTCAGCTTACCAGAAAACGGATTGATGCTATTTTGTATAATTTACAGTTAATAATATTTCCAATGGTTTTAATGTTTATGCTAAAGTGTGCCTAATATTATTCCTTTCCTTACATGAGACTGTGAAAATTAGTAACACCAAATTTAGTAAACATAATAAAAGCACCACAATTTGGTTTTCAAATCAACAAATTTCAGAAAAAATAAAAACATTTTCAAACACCTCCAGTTATCGGGAAGGGGTTCAAAAAATATTTTAAAATTCGTATCAGTTACTTATTTTAGAGACGCCTGGTGTCGAACCCAGGACCTATTGGCAGCTGTGAATACACCTTCTGGCTTGTTAGGACTTGATCTTATTTAATGCAAAGTTTGAAGTCGATATCATGCCGGGAAGTACCTGAATTTGGTTTCCGTTATTTCCATAAGAAATTAATTGAGGAATGTAAAGAACTCACTGGGATCGAACCAAGAACCATCAGCGAAACGGTAAAAAGCGTATAAAGAATATATCCATGATCTCTATCCACATGCCGAGTTTCTAGTTTCCGGGAAGTGATTCAAATATAATCTTAAAAATCGCCGTAATGCATTTTAAATGGGAGATATTTGCCCTGATCTAGCGTCGAACCAAGGATAATCTTCAAAGATGTATATATGGTTTTCGATGGATACTTACGGATTCTAGCGACCCCTCGAATTTCACAGCTCTAATTTGCCGGGAAGTGCCACAAAAAAAACTTTTCAAAAATCCCCGTAATGTACCTTTATGGAGAAAATCGTGACTTTGGTGCCTTCTGGCATCGAACCCATGACACTGAGGTTCAAAGTCACCATCTTCCTGAAGGTTTCACGTTTGGGCCTATACGCAGTAAAAATTTCAAGTCTATGATGTTTGTGGGATCCAACCGAGGATAATTTCGGAAGATTAACGTAAGGATATCACACAATGTTTCCACTTTCGGTCATTAAAATATATCACGGCTGCCCAAACGTAATTACAATCAACGAAAAAAGGAAAGATACGTTTGCCGAAATTATGTTCGATATTATGCGACATCTATTTTGGCCGACAAAGAGCTTAAAATAAGAGGAAAAGATGCGATTTGTATTGAAAATTCTTTCTTCCCGCGAAGTATAGGCGACAGTGATAGGCTGAAAAGAGAGTAGAGAGTAACATTATTTAAGGTATAAACGATGTCAGTGTTTTTAATGTTAGTTGATCATCTCATCTCTAGAAGAATCCTAGATGTAGAAACATGAATGCCAAAAACAATAAACCACGATGCTCTGTTACTTCGCAACAATTCAACAAAGTGTACCAACAAAGGTATGAAATTGATAAACGAAATAATTAGTGATTCGTCATAATAATGAAGATTAAGTTTCCTTTCTATCACACGAAAGGGATGGATTTGTCGTAGAACCTCGAAGTACACACTTCCTCCGCGTCTTCATCCATCGCGCAGAACTCTTGTGTATGGCGAAAATAACAAACAGCAATATGCAAATGACATTATGGAGGCAAGAAGAACGATTCAATCCCTCGCCCATCTTGATTTTCGCTCGAGTAGGCCTTCGGAGCGCCGGTCTTCAACTCGCCGGGGAGAATGCTCGGTGCCCTGCCAAAGGCGCACACTGAGGGCCCAAGGATTCTATAAGAAATCCGTCATTCTTTTGCCTCCCATCCGTAATGCAAAATAAACATAAATTTTACTCTATTTCCTCTTCATCGACGTGCTAGAGATATTCAGAAGCCAGAACTGATAAAATTCAAAATTTTAGTTTCTTCTTCCCACGTGCTGTGGCAGACGAAAGCATGAGCTCCCTCTCAAAATCGATTTCTCCCTAAAGAATACGCCCCGAGGATTTAGGGAATTGTTTATGTGCTTTCCATGGTAACTGCGAAGAATTCGTGCAACGTGGTCTTCGATTTGAGGTCCAATCATCTCATCAGAATTATTTTGCGGCAAATTTCAGATTTCTAAACAGTTCCCGAAATAACCAATGATTGCCTTTTGGTTTAGCAAAAAGGAAGACCATTCAGTTACGCCGATTTTCCATGTCATTTGATAAGTTTCCGGGTCACAAGGAATCTCATCGTACGGGGAAAGCGTCTGTGAAGGGTGGCCTTTTTTGGCTCATCCGTGCACTTTCACTTCTGAACAGAGAGTAAAGACCTCTCTGGTGACGGCTCTCTCAGGTGCTTTCCGCTTTTAATTTACCTTTTAATCCTTTCTAAATAAATTATTCGGGTCACTCTTTCCATAGGGAAGATCCCGATTTTTCCCATTTAAGAGCATTGCTTCGATTTTCGGAAATTTCTAAAAAATGCTTCCAGGATAGGTAGAGAATCAAAACTCAGCCAACAGATATGGACATGATCTATCGAAATCATTAAACACTTAAACAGAAAATGTCCCGGGATCGATGCGAGGACGATGCAACAATCTCCCATATTGTTACTGGGTTCGATGCCACAGCACATTACAATTTTTCACACAAGGAATATAAGGGCAAAGTAGGACATCGTTTGAGGCAGTTGCAGCCAATTTTATTGCTTGACTTTTTACACTTAGCTGGAGACGGTGATCTTCTGTTGTGCTAAATAGTAAGTATACACAGAAAAACCTGGGTTCGATGCCGGACAGATAAATTGCTGCAAATTTTAATAATATTTTGAATACCTTTTCAAAGTGATAAGTGATTCAAATAAAATCTTAAAAATCGCCGCAATGCATTTTAAATGGGAGATATTTGCCCTGATCTAGCGTCGAACCAAGGATAATCTTCAAAGATGTATATATGGTTTTCGATGGATACTTACGGATTCTAGCGACCCCTCGAATTTCACAGCTCTAATTTGCCGGGAAGTGCCACAAAAAAACTTTTCAAAAATCCCCGTAATGTACCTTTATGGAGAAAATCGTGACTTTGGTGCCTTCTGGCATCGAACCCATGACATTGAGGTTCAAAGTCACCATCTTTATGGGGGTTTCACGTTTGGGCCTATACGCAGTCAAAACTTCCAGTCAGTGGCACTATTGGAACATAGTTAGAATTTTGATCCCATATATCTATTATATATAGACGCTTCTCCAGATTTTCCTAGATATATATGAGTAAAGTGTAGCTTGCATACTGTAAGCAGATCGACAACACTTATTTTATATCGGTATCATATCCGGGCGGACCTCATAAAAAAAAAGGATCGGAAATATTCTTAAAATTAGCTGCAATTTAATCGTCTGGCATCGAACCCGGGTCTTCCTAGTATTACTTACAATGCAGCACAACAGCAGTTCAAAATCTATAACTATGTGTGAAATCTTAAGCAGAAATATTTAATGCAACTGCCCTAAACGACGTCCTACTTTTCCCTTACATTCCTTATGTGAGAATTGGTAATGTTGTCTGGGATCAAACCCAGAAACAGCATGGTCTTATCTAATTTGTTTTCATAAAGGAAAACGTAATATACAACTTCTATGTGAACAAGAACTTCCTATCATATCGAAAAATGCATACAAAAATGTATAAAAATGTTACCCCAATGTATTATATATGGGGGATATATTTACCGCCCGGCATCGAACCCGGGTCTTTCTGGCGATACTTTCTATAAAGCAAAACAGAAAATCACCATCTCCAACAACGTATGCAAATTCAAGCAGAAATATTGACTGCAACTGCCTCAAACGACGTCCTACTTTTCCCTTATACTTCTTATGAGAGAAAAGTTATTGTGCTCTGGCATCGAACCCAGGATCACTACGGTCTTATAAATGTTCTTTTCTTAAAGCAATTCTTACAGTACATCTTCCAGCCAAGCATGAACTACCTATCATTTCAATAAGTGCATCAAAAAAAATAATGAAAAACTACTCCCGTGAATTTTAAAGGGAAGATATTTGCATCGTCCCAGCATCGAACCTAGGATATTTACGTCGTAAAAATTTCAAGTCAATCACGCTTGTGGTTTAGGCTGTGAATCAGTATCCTATCTATCTATATAGGTATATATATCCATGAATGAATCAGGAGAAGCATCTATATATCTATTATACGAGTAAAATGTAGCTTCCATACTGCAAGCAGATCGACAACACTAATTTCATGTCGGCATCATATTGTGACGGCCCTCGAAAGAAAAAAAATGGGATTGAAAATATTCTTAAAATTCGTTGCAATTTAATCGTCTGGCATCGAACCTAGGCCTTTCTGGTGAACCATTAATGCAGAACAACAGAAAATCACCATCTATAACTGTGTGTGAAAATGCAAGCAGATATATTGTCTCCAACTGCCTCAAACTACGTTCTACTTTTGAATAATGTAAATAGCCTTCACGATTCGAACAAAGGACGATTTGAGAAATCTAAAACATGTTTTAGAAATCTATATTTGTACCTATATACCTAATTTCATGTTTTAACATTATTGGGAGAGGGTTAAAATTAATTCTAAAAAATCGGATACTTTACTAATTGTAGAGACGCCTGGTGTCGAACCCAGGAAATGTTGGTAGCTGTGAATGCACAGTATGGCTTTTAAAAACTTCATATTATTTCATACAAAGTTTGAATTCGATATCATATCAGGAAGTACCTAAAATTTTTATCTGTTATCTCCATAAGAAATGCATTGAGGAATGTAAATGGATATCTGGGATCGAACCAAGGACCATCAGCGAATATATAAAATTTGATTATGAAATATATTTATGATATCTAACGCCATGCCAAATTTCAAGTTTCTATGCCATCGGAAAAGGGTTAAAAAAAAAATCTTAAAAATCGCCACAATGCATTTTAAACGGCCGATATTTGCCTTGACCTAGCATCGAACCCAGGATAATTTCCGTAAAACACATTTCTGTTTACGATAGATCATGACCATATATATAGGCTCCTTGAGATTTGATTCTCTATCTATCCGGAGAGTATTTTTTTTAATTCCCGAATATCAAAGCAATGCATTTAAACGGGTAAAATCGGGATTTTGGGGCCCCCTGGAATCGAACCCATGACACTGAGGTTCAAAATCTCATTTTTACTGGCGGTTACACGTTATGGCCAATATGTCGTAAAAATTTCAAGTCAATGACGCTTGTGGTTTGGCCTGTGAGTTTGTATCCTCTCTATATCTATTATATATAGATGCTTCTCCGGATTCATTCATGTATCCATTTATATATACTAGTAAAATGTAGCTTGCATACTGCAAGCAGATCGACAACACTAATTTTATATCGGGACGGTCCTAAAAAGAAAAAAAGGATAGGAAATAATCTTAAAATTCGCTGCAATTTAATCCTCTGGCATCGAACCCGGGTCTTCCTGGTTAACTTGCTATGCAGCAAAACAGAAGATCACCATCTCTAACTATGTGTGGAAATTCAATTACAAATATTGGCTGCAACTGCCTAAAACGACGACTTACTTTTCCCTTATATTCCTTATGAGAGAAATTTTAACGTGCTCTGGCATCGAACCCAGGAACAGCATTGTCATATCTAATTTTTTTTCTTAAACCGAGTCTTAATATACATCTTCTAGCAAAGCAAGAAATTCCTATTATTTCGATAAGTACAAGAAAATAAATAATGAATACTAACTCAATATATTATAAATGGGGGATATATATACCGTCTGGCTTCGAACCCGGGTCTTTCTGGTAATACTTTCTATGCAGCATTAAAGAAGATCACCACCTTTAACCATGTGTGAAAATCCAAGCAGAAATATTGGTTCCAACTGCCTCAAACGACGTCCTTACTTTTCCCTTATATTCCTTATGAGAGAAATTTTAATGTGCCCCGGCATCGAACCCAGGAACAGTTCCGTCTTATCAATATTTTATTCTTAAACCAATTCTTTCCATACATCTTCCAGCAAAGAACAAGCTTCCTATCATTTCGATAAGTGCATCAAAAAAAAAAATCTGATGTGGCCAGCACATGACTTTCTCCATATATAAGATGTAAATATTTATCTACCGCAGTAATTTCGAACTCTATATTCCATCTAAACTTGGAATATGAGTGATTAATATTATATATTATCTTTGACGCCAAAAACATGATAAATAATGTTTTACGGGACATGGTTGATGAAAAACGATGAAATTGGCCTTTCCCCCATAGAGCCCAGAGCGCCCACAAAGTACATAATCAGCAACTTCCGGTTTATCAGTATTTCATGAATAACTCCTACACAATCAGTGATACAAAAATATGTTTCAACCAAAAGTTATAGTACATTACATTTTCTAAAGCTTTTACAAATAATAATATATACCTAAGTACCATATTTATGGAGATATTTTGAAAACCGGAAATGAGCTTTGAAGAATGAAGCTCAACTTCCGGTAAACCGATTTACTCCAAAAACTAATCAACTCTAAAAAAACTAATTAAAGTACTGTATATGAAATTTGGTGTTGATATAATGAATATTTTTTAAGTTAGAGCGCCCAAAAAGTACATAACAGCTACTTCCGGTTTATCGCTATTTCACGAATAACTCCTAATCAACCGGTGATATAAAAATATGTTAAATACAAAAGTTATAGTAAATTTTATTATCTAAAACTTTTATAAGTAATACAATACACGTAAATATCATATTTATGGAGATATTTTGAAAACCGGAAATGAGCTTTAATGAATGAAGCTCGACTTCCGGTAAACCGATTTACTCCAAAAACTAATCAACTCTGACAGCACACACCACAGTACTATATACGAAGTTTGGTATTGATACGACAAATAGTTTTTACGTTAGAGCGCCAACAAACACATACACATACAGACACACACACACACACACACACACACACACACACACACACACACACACACACACACACATACACACAGGCATCATTCCGAAAATAGTCAAAACTTGATCTAGGGACCCCAAAACATGTATTTCCGTTGAAATCTCGAAGTCGAATTTTTTCATGAAAACAATACTTTATCTATACTTCGTATATGGAGAAAGTAATAATGAAAAACGTCTCCCATGTATTTTAAAGGGCAAATATTTGCATCGTCCTGGCATCGAACCCAGGATTATTTCAGTGATAGTCATTTGTGTTTTCGGTAGATCATGACCATATATATAGGCTCATAGAGTTTTGATGCTCTAGCTATCCGGAAAGTATTTTTTTTTTAATTCCCGAAAATCGAAGCAATGCATTTAAACGGGAAAAATTGGGACTTTGGGGCCCTCTGGAATTGAACCCATGACACTGAGGTTCAAAATCGCAATTTTTCTGGCGGTTACTGGGTTCGATGCTAGGTTGGGGCAAAAATCGGCCGTTAAAATTCATTGTGGCAATTTTTAAGATTTTTTTTGAACCCTTTTCCGATGGCATAGAAACTTGAAATTCGGCATGGCGTTAGATATCATAAATATATTTCATAATCAAATTTTATATATTCGCTGATGGTCCTTGGTTCGATCCCAGAGGGCCATTTGCACTCCACAATGCATTTCTTATGGGGATAACGGAAACACATTTTAGGTACTTCCCGGTATGATATCGACTTCAAACTATGTATGAAATTAGATCAAGTCCTAGCAAGTCATTTTGTACATTTACAGCTTCCAACACGTCCAGGGTTCGACACCAGACGTCTCTACAATCAGTCACTGATCCGATTTTTAAGAATTATTTTGAACCCCTTCCCAATAATATCAAAACTTGAAATTCGGCATATATATAGAACTTATAGATACATTTCGAAAACATATTTTATATTTCCTAGATTGTCCATGGTTCGAATCCAGAGAGCCATTTAAATTCGTGAAAATTAGAATGTCTTTTGAGGCAGTTGTAGCCCATATTTCTGCTTGAATTTTCACACATAGTTAGAGATGATGATCTTCTATTGTGCTGCATAGTAAGTTCACAGTAAAGGCCCGGGTTCGATGCCAGACGATTTTGCATGGGGTTAGAAATCATAAATATATTTCATAATCAAATTTTATATATTCGCTGATGGTCCTTGGTTCGATCCCAGAGGGCCATTTGCACTCCACAATGCATTTCTTACGGAGATAACGGAAACAAAATTTCGGTACTTCCCGGCATGCTATCGACTTCAAACTTTGCGAGATACAAGAACAAGTCCTTAAAAATCAAACTGTGGATTCACAGCTTACAATATGTCCTGGGTTCGACACCACGTGTCTCTGCAATCAGAAATTGATCCAATTTTTAGGAATTAGTTTGAATCCTTTCCCAATAATATAGAAACATGAAATTCGGCATATGGATAGAAATCATAAATAACTTTCATTAACATGTTTTAGATATCCAAGATCGTCCTTGGTTCGAATCCAGAGAGCCATTAACATTCGTGAAAATTAGAACGTCTTTTGAGGCAGTTGTAGTCAATATTTCTGCTTGAATTTTCACACATAGTTTGAAATGGTGATCTTCTGTTGTGCTGCATAGTAAGTTCACAGTAAGGACCCGGGTTCGATGCTAGGCACTTAAATTGCAGTGAATTTTAAGAATATTTTCAATCCTTTTCTTTTTCTTTTGAGGACCGTCCCGATATGATGCCGATATGAAATTAGTATTGCCGATCTGCTTGCAGTATGCAAGCTACATTTTACTCGTACCTATATATATATATATACGAGTAACATGTTGCTTGCATACCGCAAGCAGATCGACAACACTATTTTCATGTCGGCATCATATCGGGACGGCCATCAAAAGAAAAAAATGGATTGAAGCTTTTATTAAAATTCCCTGAAATTCCATCGTCTGGCATCGAACCCGGGTCTTTCTGGTGATAGTCACTAAGCAGCACAGTAGAAGATCACCATCTCTAACTATGTGTGAAAATTCAAACAGAAATATGGGCTACAAATGCCTCAAAAGACATTCTAATTTTCACGAATTTAAATGGCTCTCTGGATTCGAACCAAGGACGATCTTGGAAATCTAAAATAAGTTTCAGAATTTTATTTATGATCTCTATCTACATGCCGAATTTCAAGTTTCTATATTATTGGGAATGGTTTCAAAATAATGCCTAAACATCGGATCAACTTCTGATTGCAGAGACACCTGGTGTCGAACCCAGGACACATTGATAGCTATGAATGCACTGTTTGATTTGTATGGACTTTATATGCAAAGTTTGAAGTCGATATCGTGCCGGGAAGTACCTAAAATGTGTTTCCGTTTTCTCCGTAAGAAATGCATTGAGGAATTTAAATGTCCCTTTTGGATCGAACCAAGGACCATAAGCGAATATGTAAAATTCGATTATGAAATACTTTTATGGTAACTAACCTCATACGGAATTTCAAGTTTCTATGCCATCGGAAAAGGGTCCAAAAAAAATCTTAAAAATCGCCACACTGCATTTTAAACGGCCTATTTTTGCCCCAACCTAGCATCGAACCAAGGATAATATTCGTAGATGTCTTTATGGTTTCCTTTAGATATGCTCGGCATCTAGCGGTCCCTTAAATTTCAACTCTCTCCTTTTCCGGGAAGTGCCTCAAAAAAAATCACGAAAATCCCCGCCATGTATTCTTATGGAGAAAATCGCGACTTCGGGGCCTTCTGGAATCGAACCCATGACACCAAGGTTCAAAGGTCGGGTTTTTCCTGGAGGTTACACATTATGGCAAATACGTCGTAAAACTTTCAATTTGGTGGCAATTGTGGTACATGGTTAGACTTTTGATCCCCTATGAATGAGTGTATATATATATATAGGTACGAGTAAAATGATGTTTGGCGGGATACGCGGGACGTGTTCACTTCCACTACTCTCTTGCACAGCCGCCAGTTGGAGAAGACCAGGCGCCTGCGAGAAGGCCGCGGCGTCGTAGTGTTTCCCTCTCTCGCTCCTCGGGCCACCCCGTGGCAGAGGCCGAGGACAGTCGCAACGCAGCGCCCGACACGGCCGCTGCGCGGCAGTTCTGACCGCTATATCACCCCCCTTGCAGTAGTTAACTGTAGGGATGGTAAAAAGAAAATTTATTAGGCGACAAAATCTCTTAAATGAGGGGGGAAATGAACTTGTCGGCCGCTTCTCGTCCTGGTTCCTCTTTCTGCTGCAGGTGGATCAGGGATGCTTGGAGTGAGTTGAGCTGGAGCAGGAGAATTTTCTGTCTCAGGTGTTGAAGTTTCCGCCGCCACATACGCTGGTTTCAGCCGGTTGATTGCCACTCGAACATCACGATGTCCTAGCTGTATCAAGAAGTTCTTATCATTGCGCTCGAGCACTTTGTAGGGGCCGTTGTATGGAGCCTGTAGGGGCCTGCGGACCTCATCGTTCCGTATGAATACATGGGAACATGTTGCCAAGTCTTTGAAAACGAACGTTTGTCGTCCGCCGTGGCGCGAAGCAGGTCGGGGGCATAACTTCCGGAAATGATTCCTCAGCCGCTCGACGAATGCAGACTGATCCTCCAGCGGGGGATCTGCGGATGGTGCGAGGAATTCGCCTGGGAGTCGTAATGGGGCGCCTACACCAGTTCTGCTGCGGTTGATCCCAGATCTTCTCGCCAAGCTGCCCGTAAACCTAAAAGAACTGCGGGGAAAACGTCGACCCAGTCCTCAGTAGCATGGCATCGAATGGCAGCTTTTAATTGTCTATGAGTTCGCTCAACCATCCCATTTAACGCCGGGTTATAAGCGACTGTACGCAAATGGGACGTTCCAGTAAGCTGGGAAAGCTTACGGAACAAGTTGCTTTCGAACTGCCTTCCCTGGTCCGTCGTCACACGTAGAGGTGTTCCGAAACGCGCCATCCAACATCCGAAGAACGCTCGTGCTACTGTCTCTGCGGAGATGTCCGCGATAGGGATGGCCTCCAACCATCGCGTGTACCTGTCGATGCAAGTCAAACAGTACCGGTATCCCTGCGATGACGGAAGGGGGCCGATAATGTCCATGTGGACATGCTCGAAGCTAGCGTTTGGAAGAGGAAAATTTCCAACTGGTGAGTTAACATGGCGTGTGAACTTGCAGCGTTGGCATGCGGTGCATTCCTTCGTCCATTGTCGGCAATCTCTCTGCAAGGAGGGCCACACGTAGCGCGCCGCAACCAGCTTCGCCGTCGCCCTCACTCCGGGATGGGCGAGGTTATGCAGCGAATGGAAGACTTGCTTCCCGAGGGCCGCTGGGACGTAAGGGCGGACTGCCTGCGTTGATATGTCGCAGTACAGCTCTACTTGGTCATCTGCAAAAGAAACTTTTCGAAAAATTAAAGAAGAGGCATTGTTACAATTAATCAACAAGCGCAACTCCTCGTCGACTTTTTGCTCGTTGGCCAACGCTCGGCGCGTTACGGCCTCTGAAATTTCTGCACAGCGAGACAGGGCGTCGGCGACGATATTGTCTTTTCCAGCCACATAGCGTATGTCAGTTGAAAACTGTGCGATAAAGTCTAACCACCGAAACTGTCGAGGTGTGCACTTCTCCGGTTTCTGCCGGAACGCAAACGTTAATGGCTTATGATCGGTGAATAGCGTAAAATGTCTTGCTTCTACCATATGGCGGAATCGTTGGATTGCCCTATACAGTGCCAACAACTCCCTATCATACGCACTATACTTCTTCTCCGTTGGGGTCAATGTCTTGGAAAAAAATGCTAATGGTTGCCAACCTTCCGGAGTGCGTTGTTGTAGAGCGGCTCCTATGGTATCAGCAGATGCGTCTGCCATAATGGCGAGTTCGGAATTGCTATCTGGATGCGCGAGTAATGCTGCTCGCGCGAGAGCATTTTTGCAATTATTAAACGCACATTCTAAGGGAGGCGTCCACACAATGGGTGTGTTGCCTTTCAATTTTTGTCCACACAACAAAGAATTAAGTGGTGCCTGTATGGAGGCTGCCTCAGGTAAAAACCGTCTGTAGAAGTTAAACATTCCTAAGAATTGTCTCAGCTCCTTTACCGTCTTAGGATTTTCAAAGTTAAGAATAGCCTCCACTTTTTTAGGCAAGGGCTTTATACCCTCCCCCGACACTAAGTAGCCGAGGAACTCGACTTCTGATTTCACGAACACGCACTTTCGCGGGTTTATCACAACACCGAATGTCTCGAGTCTCCGGAATAATTCGCTGAGGTGCTGCTTGTGCTCCTCCTCGGTAGAAGAGGCCACAAGAATGTCGTCTATATAGGCATAGCAAAAGTCCAAACCCCGTAACGTCTCGTCCATGAATCTTTGAAAAGTTTGTGCTGCATTTTTTAACCCAAAAGTCATGAATTTAAATTCGAACAGACCGAAAGGAGTGGTTATCGCCGTTTTTGGGATGTCACTCTCACACACGGGGATCTGATTGTACGCACGCACTAGATCAATTGTGGAGAAGACTTTCTTACCGTGAAGAAACATGGAAAAGTCCTCTATGTGCGGAACTGGATACCCGTCGGGAATGGTCCTCGCGTTCAGCCCTCGGTAGTCGCCACATGGTCTCCAACCGCCGTCGGCCTTAGGAACAAGGTGAAGTGGCGAAGCCCAAGGACTCTCGGATCGTCTCGCGATTCCCATCTGCAACATGGCTTCAAACTCGGTCTTCGCGATGCGCGCCATCGCCGGTGCCAATCTTCTGGGCCTACAGGTGACGGGGGGGCCTGGCGTTACTCGGATGTGATGCTCCGTCTCGTGTCGTCCAACTTTAGGTGCTCCCGCGGGACGTGTTATGGCAGGAAATTCACTTAAAATATCTAAATATTTACAACTACTATTTACAGTTCTAATGCTACATGCTTCCTTCGCGACACGGCCCGCCACGGAAAGTGAGGTAATGCCATCTAGAAGGCGTCGATTGCGCATGTCCACTAATAGTCCATAAAATGAAAGGAAATCAGCCCCGATAATTGGTTTGCTTACATCAGCTATGACGAAACGCCATGAAAAATCCCTCCGTAGACCAAAGTTTAAATTTAAAGTTATCCACCCATATGTGGCTATCACAGTTTCATTTGCCGCATATAGTTCGTATTCCGTTCTTGCGCACTTTCCCGCACTAAAACTCTCGGGTAAACGCACAAATCTGCGCCAGTGTCAATTAAAAATTTTACTTTACTTGTGGGGTCTGTAACAAAAAGGCGGCGCGAGGTCGAGCGGCAGTCGGCGGCCGCGTTTACCGACTGGCTCCGGAGTTTTCCGGCCCGAAACTGCACGGTTTTACACATTTATGCGCGTTGTTGCCGAATGTCCAATGGTACCAGCACATACCTCCTCTACCATGCTCTGGTGGATTTCTCGAGCGGCTGCGATGGCGTCGGCGTGATGGCGGCTTGGGCTGCTTCCAACGTGAGTCCTCCAACCTGGCTTGCATAGAGGCGACCTGCCACACCAACTCTTCTATCTGTATGCGAAGGGATGCTACTCCCGGACTTGGTCCCGTAGCTGCAACCTGGTGCCTGGGGACGATTCGTGGACACGATCTGCTATCTGCGCCAAGGCGTCCAAATCCACGTTGTCTTGGGCGCTCACGATGGGCTGCAAGTGGCTGGGAAGTCGACCTAACCACAGGGAGCGCAAGAAGCTATCCGGCGTGCTCACGCCGGCGAGGCTGCGGAGATGGCGAAGGAATTGTGATGGTTTCCTATCTCCCATCTCCTCGTGCTCCAATAACTGGCGGATCCTTTGTTCGTCGGAGATGGAGAGCCTCCTAATAAGTTCCCCCTTAATTTTCTCGTATTTACCTTCCGTTGGTGGACTCGTTATCACGTCTTCCACCTCCACCATGTGCCGTGGGCCGAGTAAGTTCACCACGTGGCCGAATTTGGTTGTATCGTTCGTAATTCCGCTGAGGGCAAACTGTATTTCTAAATGAGAAAACCATAACGCTGGTTTCTCAGGCCAGAAGGGCGGAGCGGAAAAACTGACTCTCGCAACGCTAGAGCCTTCCATCGCTTCGATCGGCATTCGCTAACTGATCACGTCGGGGTCACCACTTTGGCGAGATACGCGGGACGTGTTCACTTCCACTTCACTCTTGCACAGCCGCCAGTTGGAGAAGACCAGGCGCCTGCGAGAAGGCCGCGGCGTCGTAGTGTTTCCCTCTCTCGCTCCTCGCGCCACCCCGTGGCAGAGGCCGAGGACAGTCGCAACGCAGCGCCCGACACGGCCGCTGCGCGGCAGTTCTGACCGCTACAGATACTTGCATACTGCAAGCAGATCGACAACACTACTTCATATCGGCATTATATCGGGAAGGTCCTCAAAAGAAAGAAAAAAGGATTGAAAATATTCTTAAAATTCGCTTCAATTTAATCGTCTGGCATCGAACCCGGGTCTTCCTGGTGAACTTACTATGCAGCACAACAGAGGATCACCATCTCTTACTATTTAATATTAACTTTTTCTGGAGGTTACACGTTTTTTTTGGCACTTCCCGGAAAATCAGAGTGTTGAAATTCGAGGGATCGCTAGAAGCCCTACAACCCCAACGTAAATCAGAAAGACATCGCCGAATATGGTCCATGGTTCGATGCTAGGTCGGGGCAAAAATCGGCCGTTCAAAATCCATTGCGGCGATTTTGAAGATTTTTTTGGATCCTTTTCCGATAACATGGATACTTGAAATTCGGCACGTGGATAGATATCATGGATATATTTCATAATCAAATTTTACATGTTCGCTGATGGTCCTTGGTTCGATCCCAGAGAAACAATTGCAATTCTCAATGCCTTTCTTAAGGAGATAACGGAAATTAAATTAAGGTACTTCCCGGCATGCTATCGACTTCAAACTTTGCAAGATAAAAGAAGAAGTCTTTACAAATCAAACTTTTCATTCACAGCTTACAATATGTCCTGGGTTCGACACCACGTGTCTCTGCAATCAGAAGTTGATCCGATTTTTAGGAATTATTTTGAAACCTTTCCCAATAATAAAGAAATTTGAAATTCGGCAAATAGATAGAGACCATAAATAACTTTCAGCAGCATCTTTTAGATTTCCAAGATCGTCCTTGGTTCGAATCCAGAGAACCATTTATATTCGTGAAAATTAGAACGTCTTTTGAGGCAGTTTTAGCCAATATTTCTGCTTGAATTTTCACACTTATTTAGAGATGGTAATTTTCTGTTGTGCTGCAAGGTATGTTCACCAGGATGACCCGGGTTCGATGCCAGACGATGAAATTTCAGCGAATTTTAAGAATATTTTCAATCCTTTTTTTTCTTTTGAGGACCGTCCCGATATGATGCCGATAAGATATTAGTATTGCTGATCTGCTTGCAGTATGTAAGCTACATTTTACTCGTAATAGATATATAGATGCTTCTCCGGATACACCTATATATATGTACACTCATTCATTCATTTGGGATCAAAAGTCTGACCATGTTCCACAAGTGCCACGTAATTGAAAGTTTTACGACGTATTGGCGATAACGTGTAACCTCCAGGAAAAACCCGACCTTTGAACCTCGGTGTCATGGGTTCGAATCCAGAAGGCCCCAAAGTCGCGATTTTCTCCATACGAATACATGGTCGGGATTTTCGAAATTTGTTTTTGTGGCACTTCCCAGAAAATTTGGGAGTTGAAAATGGAGGGATCGCCAGAAGCCGTGCAATTCCAACGAAAATCAAAAAGATATCTTCGAATATTGGTCATGGTTCGATGCTAGGTCGGGGCAAAAATCGGCCGTTTATAATGCATTGTGGCGATTTTTATGATTTTTTTTGGACCCTTTCCCGATGGCATGGAAACTTGAAATTCGGCATGGTGTTAGAAATTGTAAATATATTTCATAATCAAATTTTACATATTTGCTGATGGTCCTTGGTTCGATCCCAGAGGGCCATTTACATTCCTCAATGCATTTCTTATGGAGATGACAGAAACAAGTTTTAGGTACTTCCCGGCATGATATCGTCTTTAAACTTTGTATGAATTAAGATCAAGTCCTATTAAGTCATACTGGGTATTCACAGCTTCCAGTATGTCCTGGGTCCGACACCAGGCGTCTCTACATTCAGTAAATGATCCGATTTTTAAGAATTATTTTAAACTCCTTCCCAATAATATTTAAATTTGAAGTTCCGTATATAGATATAGATCATTGATCCATTTCAAAAACGTGTTTTAGATTCCCAGGATCGTCCTTGGTTCGAATCCAGAGAGCAATTTACAATCTTGAAATGTAGAACGTCTTGAATTTTCACACATAGTTAGAGATGGTGATCTTTTGTTGTGCTGCATAGTAAGTTCACCAGGAAGACCCGGGTTCGATGCCAAACGATTAAATTGCAGCGAATTTTAAGAATATTTTCAACCCTTTTTTTCCTTTCAGAGAAATTGAAAATTACAGATGTCACTGAAAATGTGTTCTTCCCAATTATTAATCCTCATTTAATTTATATACATTTAGTATTTGTTTTGAATTCATAAGTCTTTTATTTTTAATTTAATTTTGCAACAGAAATAAACTGCAACGAAGCTGCAACGATGAAAATGAGCATGGTCGTGCATTTCTAATGGAATTGGTTATCTGGAGTCGAACCAGGTACCATATATGGATTAAATGTAGCGTATTATAGTCACTTTGTCGAGTTTTAATGTTTTCCCAGTTTGGAAACTGAACGACTTCTGGATCTCAAGTTTTAGTTGAATATTTGTCAACTGCACTTTGTTTTTTTGTCTGGGAGGACAAGCGTAGACTGTTTTTTTTATTAGATGAAGAATTCATAGAGAATAAAAACTTGTGATGAAATGGGACACATTTCCATTTCCAATTCATATTATCTAGTAAATATTTTTCTATCTGCTCATACGTAAGTAAGTAGACATCGGATTAAATGGCAAATGCCGGTAGCTGGTTTAGGAGAATTATACGGTAGAAGGTGCTACCGGAGAGCAACCCACCCCCTCTGCCATTCATATTAATAATATCGAAAAGTTTCCTAATTTTCATTGCGAAGTCTCGTCCAAAGTATTGAATAATTGAGAGAAAGCCAGAGAGAAACATTCACAAGAAACCGCTTCATATGCTTTCAGTTGCAACCGCTTCCATCATCGCAGGGCATGTCTCTGTTGGAGGTGTTGGCAAATGGCGGATCTCTCCCTCCAGGAGACGACTACGAGATCATCCGAAGGGCCCCCGATGGCTCCCTGCATGTGCTGGAGGTTGACGGGGCCAACGTCAACCCCGCTCTACCGCCGCCTGGTGCCACGCTCGTCTTCCTCGAGGAGAAGCCGGGGGGTGGCTATCAAGTCAAAGGTGTGAAGAGTTCCACTCCAGTGGAACAACTCCAGGGATTGCTGGACAATATCCAGGAAGGAGGTATTCAACTGCCAACAGGTGACAAGTCTTCAAGTAGGGTCTTCTTCCCTCCAACACCTACGGGGATTCCAGCTGGACCGACCACTCCACTCCCGTACAAGCCAGAGATGGCCACAACGATGGCGTTCCCAGGAAAGAAAGCGCAGGTTCATAGTATATTCTGTATTCGACCCAACACAAAAACTCCTTAATATAAATAAATCCTTAATAAAAACGGCCGATATTCGCTGAATTTTAAAGCAGATTATCACATAAACTCATGTTTCCATTTGTGGTATTTATTCACACAATACTTGGCGATATACTCCTTAGTTACCACCGAGCAAGATCAAAAAATTGAAATTGAAAATTAAATATGACAAAATCCGCAAGGAAGCTATGAAAACTCGAAGCTTAAAAAGGCAAAATATGGGATAAAGAATATCAACTGTCTTTTATCCTCATTAAAATCTTGCTTCTGTGGTGATTATGACTGATGGAAATATATTTCCAGTTTTCCTGAGATTTCATTGAAAGAGAAGCATTCAGTGGATATAATTTACTATCTCCAACGATTAAAAAAATACCCGATCTAATGATCCTTGGTTCGATCCCAGAGAGCCATTTACAATACCCTATGCATTTCTAATGGGGATAATGGAATCTAATTTTAGGTCCTTCCCGGTATGATATTGACTTCAAACTTTGGATGTAATAAGTCTTATTCCTTTCAGGTCATTATATGTGTTTATATCTACCAAAAGGTCCTGGGTTGGACACCAGGCATCTTAACAATTTGAAATTAATGGCTATTTAAAATACATTGCTATGACGATACAGATTCGGGGTTAATTTTGTGGTACTTATTAACTTGTAAAAAATCCATGGTAAACAAACTTTTACTAGACCACTATTTATTTTCAGAATACCTTCAGGTACCTGAAGATGTAGCGACGCTACGAAACCTGGGTCTTGTTATTCTGAAAATAAATAGTGGTCTAGTAAAATTTTGTTTACCATGGATTTTTTACATTGGTATGATTGTGAAGATTTTTTTGATTCCCTTCCCAATGATATGGAAACTTAAAACCTGCATATAAATAGAGATCATAAATACATTTCAAACGCTGTTTAGGCTTTCCCTGCTGATCCTTAGTTCGATTCCAGAGCGCCATTTACGTTTGTCCTTGCATTGAAAATGGGAACAATGGAAGGTTGTTTTAGGTCCTTCTCAGTATAATATCAACTTCAAACTTTGGATTAATTATGTTATTTTCCTACCAGATCATTATGTAGTCACATACTCAAAAAGATCCTGGGTTTGACACAGGTTTGCCACCTTTGTTGTTGCTGGAGTGGTTGTCGAATCACAAGGACAGAATCTTAAAGGGTGCGCAACGAAAAATGATAATTTTTTTTGTAACGAACCGTAGGTACATATCATTATTGTAACTGTATGTATTGTGCTATTACATCAACTGGTAGGAATCCAAACCTCCTGAATCATACTCTCCAATGACGAGCAAAATACTTGAGGATAGTTTTCGCAGTTTAAACACAAGGATGTGTCTGACTTGCAGTGAGGATCCTATTCCAAGACAGCATGCTGACTAGGAGAGACTTAGATTCATTGATAGGCTGCTAAAATTATTTTAAACAGATTATTTATAGTAAAAAAACCAGCACTATAATGATAATTTATATATAGTCAGTGTTAATTAGTATATAGTCAGTGTTAATCCAGTCATGCTTATCACCTTTACACACAGAAAAATCACTGCTTCTGAAATGTATCTCAGACCGATTTATTCAAATATTGCTAATTATTTTTGCATTGTAAGTATGGGATTCCGCCAAAAGTCACTGGAGAAGAATAACTTGATTTCTACTTAAATTGCCAGTCTTTTACGAGAAGTTCATTGATCTTAGAGAGGTAGAGTAGTAGAGCAAACAGTAAGCTCACTAATACAGGATATTGAAATTATTCAGAATTACTGGTAATTATAAGAAGAACGTTTTTCCTATTGGGTTTACGCTGACTGAAGAGAGATTTTCATAACTCATTCCAGCTTTTAAAATTGCTATTCATACTCCCGAGTATTTGATTCTTGGCCTTTACTTCTGCAGCAGCAAGAGTACCGCAGGCCGACTTCGAAGCAGGGTGGAGTGGCGACCACTGCCCGGCCTACGAGGGATGAGGAAGAGGAGGAGGAAGAGGCGGAGGAATCGGAGATAGTGCCAGAGACCACAGAGAGTCTGCGGACGTCTTTGACGGAAGTTTTGCGAAGAGAAGGCTACAGAGAGATGGCGAAACTAATGGAAAGGACGGGTTTGCAGGAAATGCTCGCAAGCAGTGGTAATCAACTTAGTTAATTATTAGACATGTGCAGAGCAACGACTGGCTGGTGGTATCTGGTCGACTGTTTTTATGTTGCAAGTTGGCCTGTCGGCATTTTACTATTAACACTAGATATTTGTTGTTTATTCATTTTGGATTGCTCGAAGACGGTCTTTCTTTTTACCTTTAAAAAGGCTTTGTTTAAACATTTTCTGAACAACAATATCCTGGGTGAAAATGTAATAGCACTATCATTTCATATTTTTATATTATATATTATTATTCTCTTCTAAATCACATGTTAAGAAAGATAAAACACATTTATTTCAAATCTAGAGCTCTCAGCCAAAAGTTTGAACGTTAAGTAAACAGGATAGAGAAAGTCCACACCTAAGCAGAGCCTCTTGAGCTGGAAAATGTGTTGCTATAAACTGAGTCCTATAACCCAACCCTTATATTCTAAAAACTAAACAAGCTCATCATGAAGATTGTATTTGTATTTTGGGGGTTTAAGACAATAATTCACCTGTCCTATTGCCGGTTGGTGAATACCATTTTCTCTAATTTGCCAGAGATATTGTTGAAGCCTTAGCACGGTTGAACCTGGGCTATGCATCGCCTCAAACTTCCATTGGATCTTTCATTTTCTCACTGATTACAATCACCCTGGGCCATTCCAGATATTCCAGATCTAATTACGTTTATTATTACGTAATTATTTTGCTGAACTCCATTCTCAATTTGAATTTATGTCTCTTCATGCAGTATTACAGATGCTGTTGCATTCTTATAGGTGCTGCGTAAGAGACTCAGCATACATCCCTTGATATCATACCTATTGAGAATATACTTTAAGTAATATTCTAATTAAACACTGCACCATGGAGAAATAATAACGGCTACCGGGGTAAATACCAATGTCTTGGGTTTATGAGGACATCTTTTTAGGTAGCAAATATCTATTTCTTGATTCTTTTATTAATTTTAGATGAAAACCAGTTAGCGCACATGAATTGAGAGGATTTCAACTAAATAAATTGCTTTGCTTAGAGAGTAAAGCAGAGGAAAATTTGAATTAATTTGAGTGTCCATATTTACCCCAATCCACCTAAGCAAGATGGCCACTATCACATGTAAGCTAAAGGCATAAGTGACTTAAGGCATACTTCTAAGAGTAGTTTAGGATCTCTGCTGTCCGGATATCACTGTGAAATTATTTTAAAATGACCATAAAGACATGAAAAGAAAACGCTTTCATAAGCCTGTCAAAATTTTGAAGTCCAAAACAAGCACTAATTCATACAATAATTGATTCTGCATCCACATTACTTGAAAGAAAGGTTCCAACTGCACACTGCTATCTTATCTCATCAAGTAGCACATTTTAGAGTCCTAACCACCATCCCTTTTGGATGCCCATGTTTACATCAGTGCACATTTCTACATCTTCTTCTCTATTCAGTGCAAATTCCAGCAAGCATTGGCTTCATTCATTTCTCTGGCCTAGTCCATACTGTCCTCCAACAGTGTTATTAGCTGCCTGCTGACTTACATAAGCATTAAAATCACTCATAGCTTTATATTAGTAGGCCTCCTTGTCATGTTCAGTGTTGAGAGTTTGGTAGAAGTTTAGGAGTTCCTCTTTGCTGCTTGCCACTGTTGGTACATAGACTTGGATGACCAGTACTGAGTAACGCTCATTTATCCTTGGTATGAGTTTGCAAATTCTGTCAATTACACCTATGATTTTATCCAATTATCTTTTCATCTCTCGTTGATTAGAAATCCAACGTGTCCTAGTCTTCCATCACCAATCCTGTTAATCCTTCCTCAAATTCCAACAGCACATCCAAAAGGGTGCAGCTTTACATCTGGATGAATACCCAACTGCCGGTTGTATTACAAAGATGAGAAAAAGGGCAAATTAGTTCTTCATATGAAATTCCACTATATAATCACCACTTTGTAATCATAAATTTGATCAAAATTTTTGCAATAAGATAGAGGGAATGGATTCAGTGGTGACACTCCTTGTATCTCTCATTTACTATATTAAAAATAAATCACAAGGAGTAATGATTATAAGAAGAAAAATGGTCAAGAACCTTATTTTTTCTGTTTTGTCTTCTAGGTCCATACACCATCTTTGCACCAACAGATGATGCATTCCAACAATTGATGTCCCGCCTAGGAGGAATCGTAAGGGCAGAGGCTAAATTCAAGGAGAATCCCAGATTGCTCAGCGGAGTGAGTAGATCAAGTATTATTCTAACAAATCAGCTCAATAGAAATGGCAACTTTGATATAGCATGAAGTAATTATCATCAATGTCTGGATATCAGTTTATCAATTTCTTTTACAAGATGGGATGGAATCGCTTTCTTTCTTGCAATTGTATCTTAAGTAATAAAATTATTATTATCAAGTACTTGCACATTCTCTGGGTTTCCGCTGGAAAAAATTGATTGTCCATTGATGGTTATGATGTCCATAGATGGTTAGGACTAGTCTTGGTTGACACAGAGAGGGAATGCACCCATGTGATCTATCGTAATTGTCATCTACTGAGGAACTTGTGCACAATATGGAAGGTTAGCAGTAAAACTGTTTTCTGTGCTGCATTGATGATCATGCAATCATGATTATAATTTATTACCAAACAAGTGATGTTTATTGATGCCCTCCAAAAAAATTTCATTGTGAAAACTTTAAAATTTTTTTGTCATTATCACTTTAATTTTAGTTGCTAGAAAACTGTAATAATATGGCAACCAGAGACGGGTAGAGTACCAAAGAAAAGTAACTGGGCTCAGTTACAGTTACTTTCTAATATTTGTAATCAGTTACAAGTCAAAGTTACAATTTTAAAAAGTAACTACTTACAGTTACAAGTATAGTTACAGCTACTTTTCGTAAAACCTGAAAACTGCCAATGAGAGTTATGCAGGAGGATCTATTGATGAGTTTCCTTAAAATACAAAGTCAATGTAAAGCATTTAATAATGACAAACAATGCATTTCACCTATTATTTCCTGAGGCAGTTGTACAGTTACAGTGGATAACATAATGAAGACTAAGGAGGTAATTGTCCACATTTTTCACAGAAGTTACTTTAAAATTGTAGCTTTAACCATAGTTAGAATACAAATCAATAATGTGTAGGGATGTACTATATTTGGATCAACTTAGCCTTTTAAATTAAATTACGATTAACCTGTCTAGTACAGACATTCAATATTGTGACCAAAATTAGGCTAAATGCTCAAATGCTGCAAACATACAAAATAAAGTAGCCTCTAACCCATAAATAAATAATACGCTCATTCAAATGGTATTATACTCTGTTTCTGAACTGAAGGCGGCTGAGCCAAGTTTGCCTTTCCCTTTTCTAGCCAATCACAGAAGAGGGGAACGTGAGGGTGTGGGGGAGGTCACAGTCTCTCTCTGACCGCCGAGCAGTGCATGTTGCTCTTCAGCATTCAGCATTGCCAAAGTTCCTAACTTACGCACTATGTTCCTATAACTTACGAACTACGTGCTTTTATTGTGTATTATTTTGTCAGGCATAATGGCAGAAAGGAGAGAAGTTTTCTACCGACAGGCATGGGAAATCATAAATAAGGTTCACGATTATTTTAAAAGAGAAGAAAAAAACCATGGGCCATTGATGAGCATGGCTAAAGTACAGAAGAGGACAGCGTATTCGTAGCACTCGTATTTATTTTAAATTATTTAAAATAGATTATTGCATCAAAGATTTCGGTGTAAAATCGAGAATTCCTATTAAAGGGGCTGTGCAAACACGCAGTCCCAAATGTTACACGACGATGACTTGTATTTGTTGTAGATATCTCAGCAAATTATTGGTATATTGGGGATTAATGAGAAAATATAATGAAAAGTACGCTTAAGTAAAGATTCGTAAACATTACAGCTAGAAATATTCTACATGGTAAATCCAGATAAGAAGAATGATATATCATCATCTCCCTTTCCCACCTGATGCGGGTAAAGTATAATAGGTAAAGAAATTTACCGTATAATTGTATTTTGAGGGGAAAAAATGATTAAAAGACTGCAAAAATTATTGCAATCTATGCAAGAGTAGCAGAAAGTCGTCGTCTCGCCCCAAACGTGCATCTATTTCCAACACTGGTCGACAGCAAGGAGGGGAGGAGTGAAGGGAACGAAGGGGAAAGTTGAGGTGGCAAGGGAAACGCCTCTCATTGGTTACTCGCTCTCTCATGCCCAGCCGCCTTCAGTTCGGAAACGGAGTATAACTTTGGTGAAGACACAATGCAACCAGGAGAAAACTCAAAAAAATTAAGACAAAGGGGTAACAAAAAAGAAAATGACCATCTAAAGATGAAATGTTTGCATACTGTGATTATAGTCACATGATGGACACCAGAAATTAAGCCCTAAGTTTTCATGGGGTGTTTACTTTAGGAAATATGGAGAAATAATAATATAAAATTAAGTAACTAACATTTTATTTGGTTTTTCATGTTATGTTTTCATTTATTTTACAAAATAATTGCATTTCAAAGGCCTCATTTCCTAAATTAGCCTTCCTTGGTGCAAGAACCTCCTTGCTAATGGAAAACAAATGCTCAACAGGGGCAATGGATGGTATCCCACAGTTGAGTTTTACGAACATATCATATTTGTACATATGATATGTTTGTATATTCGATATGAATATATCATTGGCCATTGGCAACATACATGACACAATATACTACAGAAATATGGGGACTCTTGGAAATCAGCACCTTAGATACAACAATAAAATTGCTAAGTGACATAATAAAATGGAATTTTTACAAAAAAGGCACATATTTTATAAGCAAAGCTAATTTTATTTTTATGATACAAACATTATAAGCAATAATATACACAGTGTATCAGCAGCACAGAATGTACATACATAACAGAATAGTATACTTCCTGTAAATGAATATCAAGCAAGTTTTGAAATTGAATAAAAATAAAATGTTTTATAAAGCATCTATATGTTAGCTCAAAAATGAAAAGTTTTGCAATTGATTTGTAAGTTGTTCTTTGAATAAAAATGATTTTAGAGATGTTGAGCATTCAAAAGATCTTTTCCTCCTTGGTTTCAGCTGCTTCTACATCATGTCATCCCCGGGACATTCAAAGTGAACGCACTGCAGGACGAGATGACTGGGGTCAGCCTAGCAGGGACACAGCTGCGAATTAATGTCTACGAAGCTAATGTAAGTAAACTCCAAAGATACTTACAAAGATACCACCCTTTACATCTGGGATGGGTATAGTTTTTTTGTGTATCCCGTACATGGTAGTTTTACAGTAGGGCATATCCAATTACATAAATTCTTAGAAACATAATAGGTTGGAAAAGTTGCCTTTTAGGTTCAATAATGAGTGTGCAAAAGCATGGCCCTCAAAAATTTATCACGAGCCTGACCAATTAGCTCAATTATATATATACGTAATTTTAGTGAAAATTGCGTTTATTTTAGGTAAGTTAATTTTTGACAGAGCGTACATACATTTGATTTAATGGTTGCTTTAGTGTGTTAAGATTGAGAAATAACTATATTGAGGCATTAAAACCATATAGAATGAGATATTATACTTTCAAAATTGGAGGAACTACTACCCATGGAATGTAGCAGTTCTACGGTAGTTCAGCCTTCAAGAACTCAGGCCCATCTGTTGTGGATTGAATTTTCTTTGGCTACAGATACAGTTGGCATCGGACACCAATCAGAAGCTTTGCTTGCTACTTCATTAGCAAGTGATATTCAACTGGTTACATCTGATGGAGAAAATTTAAGCATTGGTGTAACAAAGAGCAAAATTTCTGAGAAAGGAAAAACTCCAGATCTATAAACAAACCGGCAAAGATTTAAATATTCTGGCAGTGTCCGATGATGGTAGACAGGACTTAATGAAGATTAAAAAAGTTCATCAATATGAAAAGAGCCACCAAAAACTGAAAAAAGAAGGCCACAATAGCCGAGTGGATGAGCCTGATTGAATTAATACTTGTAGTAATAACTAACATTGGCCACATTATGAGAGACAGTAAAAGAGCTGCGGATATAAAAATACTGGACATCTTTGTACACCAAATGGCAAAAAAAAGTTACCATCTTTGATGCAACCAGCATAATTTGAGAAGAGCGAGTCTTTGAGATTCTCTGTTTAGAGTGCACTTTTCATCTTCCTCGTTATGCCTGGCAAGTTTTGAAGGCTTTTGTGATGTTATAAATTTTATAAATACTCGCTAAAAATCATTGCTTTTGATGCTGTAGAAACAGAATTGTATTACGAAAGAATTAAATTCGTATTTCGTTAAATCAAAATGGCTCAAATCCCTCACGTAATTCGCTCTTCTTAAAAAATATTGGACTTTTGAATTACTTTGGCTGCTCATAATTCTTCCTAACATATAATTTTCCATCAATGAAGACTTAGAGTGAACTTGATGAACCTGCAGGATGAACATTTTTGTAAAAATTATGCTTAATTATATTATGATATTAAGAGAATATGAACTACTGTAAATTAGGTCAACAGAAGAAGGGAAAATTAGAAAAAAAATTAATAAGAATAAAAATGGAGTAATAATTAAATAATACCTCTAATTACAAATAACAATGAATGATAGAGGAACTCAAAGAGGAAATAAGGACAATAGGGTATAATTGATGTTCATATTTTCAGCCATCTTGCGGATTATTTTATACAAACTTTTCGTCAATATTAGCAATAGAGCCTCTTCTTTTGTAAGCTGAGACTAGCCTATACACAAACCGCCAAACAGCACTAAAATTGTTAAACCACACAATTTATGCACACATTAGATTATCAAACATTGACATCTATATCTTATTCCACGTTGATATGAAAATTCTCACATTTCACTAAAGAAAATAAGGGTATCCTCTGACATAAGTGATGCCAAGCCTAAGCTTGGCTAATGGCAAAAACCGCAAAGGAAAGCAGCACCACCACCACAATCGTTCTTCATCTGTTGTAAATAGTTGCATGCGTTGCAGGAGAAGAATAAGAATTTTTACTCAATTTCCTTTCTTTAAGCATTTGTCTATAATTCATACGATCACTTTCTTATTTTAGTTTGCAAAAGGAAAAAAAAGCTGCAATCGATCAAAAATTTTTTATATTTATTCTTTCTGGAAGGAAGTGGTATGAAAATATGCTTGTAACATGTTCAAAAAATAGTGAGTTCTAAAATACCTGAAAACATTTTTAGCATATGCTCTCATTGTGATTCGAAAACATTTTAGCTAAAATATCTAAAATTCCCTGATCATATGCTCAGCATCTTTTGGGCTAGTAGGGATATAATCTCCTAACTCATAATATGTACTCATTTGTGATTTCCTATGAAGTACTTGTTATGTATAGAAAAACATTATCAGGAAACCTCCTTTTAACATGTAGGTGAAAGGATGGGTTGTTTCTGAAGCCCATAGTGACTCAATAGTGCATACTCTATGGAAATACGATATTTATAATATCTAGCGTATTATTCTGGAATTTAACATAAAGAATTATTCATAAAGATTAAAAATTGAAAACATGTAATAAGATACCAGAAATAAATTACCACAAATTTGGATATAATATATGATTATCGCTTTATAATTTGGGAAACATTATTACAGAAGAGTGAACTTATCATATGCCATCCTTCAGAGATCTTTTCTCTGCTTCCTACTAATGATGCTACTTTTCATTTCTGGAGACTAATTTAACAGAAATAAAGCTTTCATAATCTATTTTTTTCTATTCTATCTATCCAGAAAAATCAAATAAAGAAGTAGCACCACCTTTTCAGAAAAAAAATTAAAATGTTTCTGCTAAACGTAGTCTTTGAAGTAAATAAAAATAGTATGTCTCAAATAACAAATTGATAAGGCTTGGTTAAAGAAAAAAAGAATCTATTAAAGGGAAAACACTAATTTTTCTTGAATTTCTTTTCAAATGGACCATTTTTAGATAAATCTGCAATCCACTCATCCAAGTTCTTCATTTAATATACTTAACAGAATAATTTAACAGTTGATGTATGCGAGTCTTCTAACAGTGTAATTAACTAATGGTCAATAACTTTTCCTTCTAGATTAGCCCTTGTATCAATGCCAATTTTTCTACTTTTGCTGACAACAAATGTTGCGGAACTTTATCAAATACTATACAAAAATCTACAATTCCATGAACGTCCTTTTGTCTGTCTAAAGCTGCCTAATATATCTTGAAATGTTTAAGACCTGACGAATCTGGGTGCATGAATATTACTAAGTGAAAAAAAGGAGAATATTTGAAAGCGTGCGAATAATTGCAAAGGTAGCCAGCAAACTTTTGTGAGAACTACCGATTGAAAGCCAAAACATACAAATATATTTTTAGGAATATATATAACAACATCTAATCTACCAGCAACTTCAGGGACTGCATTTTTCTAGAGGAGAAACTAAATGTGACATTGAGGTAAGAAATTCTTGACGAATAATTAATTTGCGTTTGCAAATTGTCGAATTTAAGTTTCTTTCTTTCCTGAGGAACATGTGGACAGAGCATAGTAGGACCTTTGGTAGATGAACAGCTCCCGATTTTTTTTCTTTAGTTTCTTCTTTAATAAACTAAAGAACTCCATCCTGAGTTCCAATTTTTTAGGATCATCTAGTTTTCTTTTTTAATGGATGGTGGCAGGTTTTAGAGGAATAAATGATCTTCATCATCGCCCGTGCCTGTTTTTTGCTCTAATTTCTTCTCCAGTATTTGAATTTTTCTGTACTCGCACTCTAAACCATGGTTTTTTAATTGCTGTTTTTAGATCTCTTCCGAAACGAGGACTCATATTTAGTCGTGTTTGTTTTGTTTGTTTATGTTTCATTAGTAGCTTCTAGCCCACTGTGCGGTATTATGTGTATTAGAATATGACTAAAATGTTGCTTGCATTCTGCAAGCAAATTGATAACACTAATTTCTAGTCGACATTATATCAAGAGGGTCCTCAAAAGTAGAAAAAGTATTGAATATATTCTTAAAATTCACCGCAATTTATCTGTCTGGCATCAAACCCAGGTCTTCCTGGTGATACTTACTATGCAGCACAACAAACGATCACCATCTCTAACTATGAGTGAAAACTCAAGCAGAAATATTGGCTACAACTGCCTCCAACGACATCCTACTTTTCCCTTATATTCCTTATGTGAGAAATTGTAATGTGCTCTGGCATCTAACCCAGGAACAGCATCGTCTCATATATATTTATTTTTCTTAAACCAATTCTTAATGTACATCTTGTAGCAGAGCTAGAACTTCATATCATTTCGATAAGTGCATCAAAAAAAATAATGAAAAACTACCTCAATGTATTTTAAATGACAGATTTTTGCATCGTCCTAGCATTGAACCCAGGATATTTTCTGTAAAAGTCATTAACATTGTCCATAGATCATGAACATATCTATAGGCCCCCCTTTAGTTTTGATTCCCTACTTATCCGGGAAATATTTTTTTTTTATTCCCAAAAATCAAAGCAATGCTTTTAAATGGGAAAAATTGGGACTTTGTGGCCCTCTGGAATCAAACCCATGACACTGAGGTTCAAAATCACAATTTTTCTGCCAGTTATATATTATGGCCAATACGTCGTAAAAATTACAAGTCAATAACGATTGTGGTTTAGCCTGTGAATTAGTATCCTATCTATCTATCTATATCCTTGAATGAATCTGGAGAAGGAATTATATATAGTGGATATGCTACGTAAATGGTACAGGAGGGTACCCTTGGAGGGGAAGAAGATGAAATATAATCACAAAAAGATAAGTTATCGGTAAAAAATTGAAAGAAAATAATTACCTCAGTGAAATATCTTGAGATCTATAGGGTAATGTACTTGTATGGTGAGGTTGCCTGACCCTGATTTTCAGTTGCTAATTTTTCATAATCAAAGACCCATTTAGTTGAACGGTTGGACACCTGTCTACTATTTTTAAGCAAAGAACATGCCGGAAAAGTTTCATTCAAGTCCGTGAACCACAAACCTGGTGTTCCCATTGTAGGTTTACAATCCTTCTCTTAGCATTATACACACATGCCTATATCCTTATTACATCTACAGACAGACTTCAATCTACAAACAGGAACCTCTCATCCAACTTCTAGTTTTGAGAAAACATGTTTCCTTACAGATTTCATTCTAATCTTTCACATTCTAATTCCTTTGTTTCAGGCAACAAGAGTTGAGAACCAAAAGCAAATATTGTTCTTACCCAAAATGTTTCAGAAAAGTATAAAGCAAGATCTGAAACCTCAAAGCCCCTTAGTAAAAGCTTAAACTACTCCTTTTTGCCAGCAACATGTTCATAGACCCAGAAAATGTGTTATTACAATTGTCAATTCAGTTTTGCATACTCATCTCAAGAACAAAACTTTTAATTTATTATCAGCTAAAGTATGAAAAATAATTGCATGGCATGTTAGAAAAGTAAGTATCATTTTGGCATATAAAATAAAACAGGATTTCAGAAAAACAGTTTTAATTTCATTTCCAGGTATGTAATTTAAACTACGTTTCTACATAGTTTCTATCCTTATTGAGGCATTTATCATATCAAACAAACACGCTTTTGAAACCATTCTTCATAAAAATCTGCCACCAATGAAGAAATTGTAGGATTAACTGCATTTTTTATACCCTTATTTTTTTGTTGAGCTGCCTGCCCAAGGACTGCTTCATGGGACGGAATATGTGGTATCAGAAGATGCTAGGTCGGGATGGACAACAAGTGTGACAAATTTTTTCTTCAAATTTTCTGATTCATGACAGAAGGCCGTCCACTCCTTTCTTTGTCATGCACATCCATTGGAGCGAATAAATGTGATGATTTTCACACTGCTGCCACAGTAGAGCAAAATGGTACTTACTTTTCAAACATGCCCTGTATATCACCATTACCATGCATATATGGTGGAAATTACAATCTGGACAGGCAGAAGTAAATCAGTTCAAATTTGAGAAGAACATGTAAGTCAAATCTTTAATTCTTATTGAGCAGATGGTGGTGGTGAACGGAGCAAGAATTGTCCGTCCAGACATCTGGGTACCTGGAGGAGGAGTAGCTCATGCTGTGGATGCAGTGCTCTTCCCATTGCCAGTTGGGGACATCCTGCACACGCTTCTCGCAGAACCACGATTCTCCAGGTTCCTCAAGATAGTGCACACTGCAGACCTTGAGGATGTCCTCAGTGGTGAGACATATATCAGAGATAAATAGGTGGTGGATAAGTGATAAGTTAGAAGCTATTGAAAGAATTGTAATTTAAAGTAAGCTGAGGAGAAGGAGCAGAAAATTCTATGATCTCTGCACACATGAAATTCAAAATTGATTGCAATATACCTACAAATTAATGTGATCAGACTGAAAATTTGGTTCTGGGGTATCATTTGTTGATAAGCTAGAATTTTTGGTATTATCACAGTAAGTGGGAATAATCCCACTGCTATCCAATAATAATCAGCATAAGTATGCATCCAAAGTTGTATTGTTCATTTAATACCACGTATTCAAATCTTCTAAGGTGCATCCCTGAAGGATGATGATACCATACTTTTTAACGAGTATGAATTGCAGAAAATAATGGATGAAATAAATTATGATGAATGTCAATAAATAGTCCAGTAAATTCAAGAATATCATGTTGTAAGTTATCCTTGTTGAAATGGTTTTCAGCCAAGAAAATACTAATCTTATAAATATCTTCAAACATGACATGAAAATGATTTTCTCATCAACTAAAATGACTTCAGTCACTGATTTCATCGTAAGTAATCATAATGCTACAATCTGGCTTCATTCCAACTTCATTCTTATTGTTGTCCGATAATCTTCTCCTGATATCGGAAGCGTAGTTCACTCCTAATTTAGTACTTTCAGTTACTAGGGCTATTGAGAGAGAATACGGAATTGTTTAGGTGAAAACAACTTTATTAATAACTAATAAGAATAACGATAGTGCTGCCCTCTGCCGTGTATTGCACCAACTACTACAGCATAGACGGAAGAGTACTCAATACAAAAATACCAAGTCATTTCTGGGGCCCTATTCAGTAACTCATTTCCCATCGGTATGGTAGCCTCTCCGTTGGTTGTGATGCCAAACTGACTCCACAAGAACTCGATGGTGTTCTGTAAGCTCCGGAGTCGGTACAACAGCGAGCTACCTCCAGTGAAATTGGTGGGAATCCACCGACACTATTAATAACTACTAATACAATTAAAAGTACACAGCAAAAGGGAATTAATGAATAGATGTTGACAAGAGTTAGTTGAGTCTCATAAGAACCTGGAAGAAAAGAGTAAGACATATTTTAACAATAAAAATCATTCTAGCAAATGCAGAAAGTTTTCTGCGTGTAATTCACCTGAAAAGAACTACTTGTTTTATAATAAAAATAGTTTAATATCATACACAACAAAAGTCATTCAAATTTAATTAAGTTATCCTTAGAATCATAGGATTCCTCCGAAATAGAAGGAATTGCTTTGGCAGCTGTTCTCATAAAATCATAAAGTTGACGATCATTTTGTACCAGTGGCCTATGCTAGCAAAACACTTGCCAAACACCAAATAAACTTATCAGGCATATGAGTTGGACTGCATGGGTCTTGCATGGGCTGTTGAGAAGTTCCGAGATTATTTGAGTGTTAAACCTTTTTCATTTGTACACGGACAATGGAGCTATTACGTGATTGTTCAAACACCCAAAAAAATTAGGGAAATTTGGAAAAATGGTACTGAAGCTCTTTTAAATTTACAATCCATCATGTACCTGGTAACAGTAACGGAGCTGCTGATTGTTTATCTCGTTGTATGTCTGTCACTGAAACTCAGTCAACAGACTTTAACTTGTCTTGTTTGCTCCCTTTGTCATTTCTTGACACTGAGGAACATCAGAGGATGGATCCTATTGCTTCCAATATCATAGCCACAGTTTTGATGTTTCCCACAAGAGTTTATAACACAGGCCGAAAAACTTTTACTTTTTTTGGTAACATGAATGGTAATAGCTGTCTTTCATTAATTTTGGGTTGCTGATTACAGATATTAAGTCAGAAAAGTCCCACCCACAGTTGAATTTGATTAAGTACAAAAACATGCAAATTTTTTGTTATGGTTACTTTTACCTTTTTTCTCAACCGTAATTCCACATTTGCCTATACTGTTTTTTATCATGCTAGATTGTTTTTTCTCAATTCATAAATTTTATACAAAGTAAGAAGACGCTATTAATATAAAAAGGAAAGTATTATTGAAAAGTTATGTATAGTTCATAGGAGGTATAAATAAACATTGAACTTGCCCATAAACATGGTAAAAAAAATCCAAAAAGTCTGCTTAAATATTTCCTGAATCCCTTTTTTGCCTAATTTCTTACATTAGTGTGGTGATGAGTCTTCCCTTATGAAATTTATAACTAACTAAATGTTTCCTGCTGGAGACAGAAACTCAGTGACTGATTTGAGGTCGGAGCATTTCTCTTGGAAGTGAGTGGCACAGAACCATACTCGGTCCAAACATCAACTATTTGGATCCATTGCATGTCATCTCTATAGCAGTGTCACCACTATTAAAGTTCCAACCCTTATAAATTAAGTGTAACAATAGTAAATTAATGAACAGATAAACATTTTAGATACACATTTAGTGAGTTTCCAACCTAAGAAAATAAAGATAAAGAATAAATTACATTATTTATTTAATGTTTATGCAAAATTCTCAAAAACTGTGTATGGTGGACAATTTTCATAAACACTGCTGAATTTAGTACAAAAAATAAATGTAGAAACAATTAACGGCATCAATGTTACCTAAACCCTGTAGGCCTGTGTAATTGAGTGTATTCTATTAAAAATAATTATTATGTTGTAAACATTCAAATACTTACAAGTTCTTATTTTTTAAATTAAACAAGTTTTTACATCTCCCTATTACATCATGCCCAATCTAGCAGAGAGAGTACATTGGAATTCACGCAACACACTGATCGCATTTTCTGATGATGATCATTCTAAATGGGATTCTTTGCTTCCACATATTGCTTTTGTTTTCAACTTGGTAAAACACCAAAGAACTGGTTTCTCTCCATCCAAATTGTTGATTTATCACATCAACTCTCTAATCTATGGGATATTCCATTATCATTACTTTATTCAAATGTTAAACCCGACGATCTCAAACGAAGGAAGCCTTTGTTAATTTGATCAAATCACACAAAAGGGAATCTGACCAGTTTAATATTTAAATATTCCCTTTAATGTAGGATATTCACTCTTATACAAAACTCACCTTATATGTTCCAAATTTGAAGTCTGCCTAACTAGCAGACATACATACACACAACTGGGGTTGGTGTGCATACCCATCACCCTTTAATATTTTCTTAGTTTAGTGCAAACAGTATCTAGCTTTTTTATTCATCTAGTAAACTTCAAAACAAACTTTTAAGATTACCTGTTGGTACTAAGTTCAAATGTACAGAATTATGTTAGTGTTGAGTTATCTCTCTTCAATGTCTTTGAGGATCCATTCTAATTATTCCCATGCAAATACCAGTGTGGTCAGTTATCGAGAAGTGATTATTTTTTTAATCTTCCGAGTGTGAATGTGGTAATACCATTGGTTTTATAATGATTATTATTTACTGCTTTCCAGAGGATTAATTGTGGCCATGTATGAGTGGCTGCTCTCATATGTTGATGTCAATTTCTCTTAGCATCTAAACTTGTTTTTCTTAAAGGTTTGAATAGATTACGATAAATTGCAATATCACCATGGTAAATCACAATATAAGTCAAAATAGACAACAAAAAGGGAAAGGCTAAGGTAAAAATTTTTAATATATGTTATTCATAATTATTTTTTATTTCATTCGTACTACCTAATTGCTAAACATTGAGTTGCATTTCCAATTGTATATTTTTGCATGTTTATTTTATTTCTTAACTCTCTCATTTATATGCTAATTCTATTTTTTCTTATAAATATCTGTACTTCCTGGTTGACCTATTCACAAGTACCTCTGATATTCTATACTAGGGTATGAAAAACAGATTAATAAAGATTATCATTATTGTTGTAAAGAGTACTAATTGGTGATCCACAGGTAAAAGGACATACACGCTGTTTGCACCTACAGACGATGCCTTTCAGTCACTGAGCGTAGGAGAGTTGAGCAAACTGGAAGGGGATAGGAGCAAAGCAAGGGCTTTTGTGGCACGTCATCTTGTACCAGGGGCCCTCTATACATCTGGACTGAAGGGATACCACATAAAATACACTATGCAGCAAGGAGTTACAATTAAGTTACAGAATGAATCAGGTATGAAATGTAGATTTATTTTATCAAAAATATCGTATATTTGAAGCAAAAAAACTTAGTTTAAAGCATTTTCTTGTTCAAATGCCTATGTATTTCCCAAAATGGAAACATAAACTGAAAGAAAAATCAAGAAGGTACAGGACTTTGATTACTCATGCAAACTTTTTCTTAAATTGAATTTAATAGAATTAAATTATGAAATGTAATTAAATTCTAAAATCCATACAATAAAATAGCTGGGACATCCAGGGGTCATTTCATGTCAACTCAACACACCCATTTAACCTCACCATTTCAGATTTTCTTATTATTCGGCTTACTTATACTTCTTGCTAATGCTAAGAAAAATACAAATTTTTATCTCAAACCGTTTCTGAGATATGGCTATGTAAAGTTTTCAAAAACTTGCCAAAAAGATGTGAACTTTCATTCTTTAAATTCCTCTAAAAGCTGTTCTAGTGCATCCAGAGAGCTGAAAGATGTGTCATTTTACTGCATTTAAAATGTTCTTTCAAATGATATGCAACATGACAAGGGTATTAATGAAAAAAGTTTTTTTATCCATATTAATAATTTGTTTAAATTTTTTTCAAAAACTAAATAATTTAAAATTCTCAAAATATTAGCATAAATACTTAGTACTGTTGTGAATCGTATAGTAAAATATAAAAGTGGAGTCTTAATGAGTTCAATGTTAAAAATAATATTTCTGATCCTGGTTTTTCACTTATTCCCAATTTTGATAATATACCTTTAACACTCAGGTAATTTTTATAAGACGTTTAGATCTGTAAAGTATAAGGTTGTCTCACTCAGGCTCCGATTGGCTTGACGTCACTGAAGACCCAAAGCCCCGCACTCTTTCAATATCTTCGTTCCGTTGCTTACATGCCACGAGGTGACCGACTCTTTTCAGAAATACATTCCGATTTTCAGAGCACTATTTCCTTTTAAATGCTTTACGTATTCATAACATAGATTTATTAATCCAAAACATTGATTTGATATATTGATAGTGATAATTTACACAAAAAACAATCGGAAGAATGAATATATCCCCAAGGCTACATATTTCTTGGGATGAATAGAACATAAATTACTCCTGGTGACATAAATGGCATTCAGGCAAAAGAGGAAATTAACTGGAATTTAAGGAGGAAATTTGGACTAAGGAAAAGACTATAGACAATTAAAATCTCTTACTAGACGTATTGTGCGTGCCGCAAACCACGCTTGTAGTCGGCGAAGCGCGAGAATGTGCTAAACTTTGAAAGAATGGGTACACGACGGGCAATATAAGCACAACACAAGCGTATAGTTGTCTACGGCGAGCAAAAGAGGAATCGAGAGAGTTCTTACCACCGATTTCCGAGTCAAAACAAACCTGGCATACAAAAATTTTGGCACTTACAGAAAATGCAAGTTTAACAAGCCACCTTTGCGCCTTTATTAAGACAGGTTCTAGTTTTTGAAAACTTTAATTAATGTTTACAACACTGCACATCTCTTGCATATGTCTATCGCTTTTATCACATTCATGCTTTGTAACTCACACTTCTTTCTAGCAACTTGTGATTTCAAATACTTACACTATCACGTTCTGCCATGACTTTCATGGTCTTCCTCTCCTCCCAGTCCATTCAAGATGCTATAGTAGTACACTCCTGGCCAAAATTAACGCAGCACCTCCCTAGCAATCCTTACGGCCGGTGCTGCGTTAATTTTGGCCAGGACTGTACATTCATTAGGTAATTCTTCTCATTCGGCTCAAACACCGCCATTGACCTACGCTTACAAAGTTCTGCCAACATTTACACTTATCCTCGAAAAACCTATTGTACTCCCTAAATAGATAATATTTTTACCCAAAATACCATTCTATATAAGAATTTTAACAGTACATGGTAAGACATATATATTCTAAATAAATCAAATATTTGTATAGAAGTAATTTTTTATTGAAAAATTATTGACAAGTTCAACAGCCAAGGATGATTTCATTATATCAAAATTGTAATGAGTGACTTCCAATGAATTGAATGCATTTAACAATTTGTCTCATTATGTTACAGAAGCGGTGCTTTGTTTTTTCTGTAACCCACCTCTCATTAAAAAAATCGTGTGAATACCCTCTGCTTAAGAAAAGCTTTGATAATTACCTTGTCCATTTGTGAATATCTGCAAAGATGCTCAACTAATTTTTAAACAAGCCCCCTACCTATTGGCAAACCACCCTCTGAAAGCAAATTAAATAAACCCTCCAAAACAGCCAATTCTGACTCATCAGATGGCTGCACTAGACCACCATAAGATGAATGAACTACCCATGGTAGCAGAGTTTGATCTCATTGATTGCCTACTAGAAATTTCATTGGTATAAGTTCCAAGATTAGGATGGGTTACCATGAATGTTTTGGCTATCCAGCCTCCTAAGCAACTAAGGGCATCAGCAGAGACCTCGGATAAATCACTCATTAAGATTTCAGGTGAGGATGAAGTGAGCAATGAGTCACCATTACGTTCATAGCTACGGTACACTGGGTCCCAGCCATCGTCTTTGTTTCTTCCAAAATGGAGGTGCCGGAGAAGCCATTTCCGGAGATCTTCTATATTTCAATTCCCTCAGAACACAGCACTATGAACTCAAAATCTTATTACGCCGCAATATTTCAGTAATTAACAAATTATAGTGAGCATGTGTAAGGCAAGCCTAGAAGAAGTATCCCAGATGGGTCTTCAGTGATGTCACACGCGAGCAGCTAGCACATGTGCAGTAGTGTGTGAGACAACCTATTTTAATTATTTTCATTCAATCCAATAGCTTTTCGTGGTTATCAAGAAAGCCATCAGTTAATTCAATTCTCCAAATTACTTGTTTCAGGAGCACTGAGAATAAATTCATCACATGTCACAACCCAGAACATCCCAGCAACAAATGGAGTCCTTCATGCAATTGATACCTTACTTTAGTAAATGAAAAAAAAAACAAACACATTTTTATATACCAAATTACCACCAATTCACATTTTTGCCAAGGTGGTTGTTTCATTATTCCTTTTTATAACATTTTGCTGATGCAAATGGGTATGTGTTGAAAGAATGAATGTCGCATTTTAAAATAAAGCATTTTTGATAAGATTGGCTTAAGATTTACTATAATCTGATTTTCACTTAACCTGTTTCATTTGCCAACATTGACAATACTGCTACATAGCGCACAGCGCAGCGATGCAGAGACTTAGCTAACTAACTTTGGGAAAAGGGGGACGGTGGTTATACGCATTAGTCACTCAACTTATACCCCGGCTTCTGACGGTTCACCAGTTCCCATAATTATACCTTTTGCAAACGTATAATTTGGGTACCGTGTTGTATGTGACATAATAGATACACCCCACTGAGGTCAAGATCAGTTTTCCTTTACATTCATAATTCTAAATGCATAATACTTGCAGCATGAATACAACTTTTACTATATATATATATATATATATATACGAGTAAAATGTTGCTTGCATACTGCAAGCACATCTATAACACAATTTTTTTTTTCGGCATCACATAGAGTGAGTGCTCAAAAGAAAAACAAATGGATGGAAAATATTCAAATTTCCGCTGCAAATTATTTGCCTGGCATCGAACCCAGGTCTTCCCGGCCATACTTACTATGCAGCACCATAGAGGATCACCATCTGTAACTATGTGTGAAAATTCAAGTAGAAATATTAACTGCAACTGCCTCAAACGACGTCCTACTTTTCCATTATATTCCTTATGAAAGAAATGCTAATGTGCTCTGGCATCGAACCCAGGAGTAGTACGGGGTAATAGATTTTTTTTCTAAAACCAATTCTTTTCATACATCTTCCAGCCAAGTACGAACTTCCTATCATTTCGATAAGTGCATCAAAAAAATAATGAAATACTAACACAATGTATTTTAAACTGGAGACAAATTTACTGCCCGGCATCGAACCTGGATCTTTCTGGTAATACTTACTATGCAGCACCATAGAAGATCACTATCTCTAACTATGTGTGAAAATTCAAGCAGAACTATTATTTGCAACTGCCTCAAACGACGACTTACTTTTCCCTTATATTCCTTATGAGAGAAATGTTAATGTGCTCTGGCATCGAACCCAGGAATAGTACGGGCTTAGGAATTTTTTTTCTTAAACCAATTCTTAATATATATCTTCTAGCTGAGCGAAAAGTTCTTTACATTCCGGTAAGTGCATCAAAAAAATTAATGAAAAACTATCCCCATGCATTTTAAATGCGGGATTTTTGCATCGTCCTAGCATCGAACCCAGGACGTTCTCATTAGTAGTCATTAATGTTTTTAATAGTTCTTGACCATATCTGTAAGCTCCTTGAATTTCGATTCTCTACCTGTCCGGGAAGCATTATTTAAAAAATTTTGAAAATCGCCACCATGTATCCTTATGGAGAAAATCGGGACTTTGGGGCCTTCTGGAATCGAACCCATGGCATCGTGGTTCAATGTCGGCTTTTTCCTGGAGGTTACAGGTCATGGCCATAACGTCGTAAAAATTTCAAGTCGGTGGCACTTGTGGAACATGCTTAGACTTTTGATCCCCAGTGTATATCTATTATATATAGACGCTTCTCCGGATGTACCTATATATACGAGTAAAATGTTGCTTGCATACTGCAAGCAGATCTGCAATACTAATTTCATATCGGCATTATATCGGGACCTTCCTCAATGGAAAAAAAAAGGATTTAATTTTTTCTTAAAATTCGCTGAAATTTCATCGTCTGGTATCGAACCCGGGTCTTACTGGTAAACCTACTATGAAACACAATAGAAGATCACCATCTGTAACTATGTGTGAAAATTCAAGCAGAAATAATGGCTACAACTGCCTCAAAAGACGCTCTATTTTTCGCGAATGTAAATGTCTCTCGGGACTCGAACCAAGGACGATCTTGGAAATCTAAAAGATGTTTCTGAAAGTTACTTATGATCTCTATCTATATGCCGAATTTCAAGTTGCTATATTATTGGGAAAGGTTTCAAAATAATTCCTAAAAATAGGATCAATTTCTGAATGCAGAGACACCTGGTGTCGAAGCCAGGAAGTACTGTAAGCTGTGAATGCAAAGTTTGATTTGTAAGGACTGGCTTTACTATCATGCAAAGTTTGATGTCGATAGCATGCCGGGAAGTACCTTAATTTTGTTTCCGTTATCTCCGTAAGAAATGCATTGAGAAGTGAAAATGGCCCTCTGGGATCGAACCAAGGACCATCAGCGAACATCTCAAATTTGATTATGATGCATATTCATGATATCTATCGACGTGCCGAGTTTCAAGTATCCATGTTATCGGGAAAGGATCCAAAAAAAATCTTAAAAATCGCCGCAATGCATTTTAAACGGTCGATTTTTGCGCCGACCTAGCATCGAACCATGGACAAAATTCGAAGATGTCTTTTTGATTTTCGTTGGATATGCACGGCTTCTAGCGGTCCCTCGAATTTCAATTCTCTCCTTTTCCGGAAAGGGCCTCAAAAAAATTTTGGAAAATCCCCGCCATGTATTCTTATGGGGAAAATCGCGACTTTGGGGCCTTCTGGAATCGAACCCATGGCACCGAGGTTCAAAATCACATTTTTTCTGGCGGTTACACGTTATGGCCAATACGTCGTAAAAATTTCAAGTCAATCACGCTTGTGGTTTAGGCTGTGAATTAGTATCCTATCTATCTATCTAGGTATATACATGAATGAATCCGGAGAAGCATCTATATATAATAGATACGAGTAAAATGTTGCTTGCATACTGCAAGCACATCGATAACAAACGTTTTTTGTCGGCATCACATAGAGTGAGTCCTCAAAAGAAAAAAAAATGGATGGAAAATATTCTTAATTTCCGCTGCAATTTATTCGTCTGGCATCGAACCCAGAACTTCCCGGTCATACTTACTATGCAGCACCATAGAAGATCACCATCTGTAACTATGTGTGAAAATTCAAGTAGAAATATTAACTGCAACTGCCTCAAACGACGTCCTACGTTTCCCTTATATTCCTTATGAGAGAAATGCTAATGTGCTCTGGCATCGAACCCAGGAATAGTACGGGCTTAAGAAATTTTTTTTCTTAAACCAGTTCTTAATATATATCTTATATCTGAGCGAAAAGTTCCTTACATTCCGGTAAGTGCATCAAAAAAATTAATGAAAAACTATCCGCAAGCATTTTAAATGCGGGATTTTTGCATCGTCTTAGCATCGAATCCAGGAGGTTCTTATTAGTAGTCATTAATGTTTTTCATAGTTCTTGACCATATCTGTAAGCTCCTTGAATTTCGATTCTCTACCTATCGGGGAAGTATTATTTAAAAAGTTTTGAAAATCGCCACCATGTATCCTTATGGAGAAAATCGGGACTTTGGGGCCTTCTGGAATCGAACCCATGACACCGAGGTTCAATGTCGGCTTTTTCCTAGAGGTTACACGTCATGGCCATAACGTCGTAAAAATTTCAAGTCGGTGGCACTTGTGGAACATGGTAAGAATTTTGATCCCCTATCTATTATATATAGATGCTTCTCCGGATTCATTACTATATACGAGTAAAATGTAGCGTGCATACTGCAAGCAATCGACAACACTAATTTCTTGTCGGCATCATATCGGGAAGGCCCTCAATAGAAAATAAAAAGTGATTGAAAAAGTTCTTAAAATTCGCTGCAATTTAATCGTCAGGCATCGAACCTAGGCCTTCCTGGTGAACGTAAATGCTGCACAACAGAAAATCACCATCTCTTACTATGTGTGAAAATCAAGCAGAAATATTGGCTCCAACTGCCTCAAAAGACGTCCTACTTTTCAATAATGTAAATGGCTCTCTGGATTCAAACCAAGTACGATCTAGGAAATCTAAAATATGTTTTTGAAATGTATCCATGTTCTCTATCTATATACCTAATTTCATGTTTGAATATTATTGGGAAAGGGTTCAAAAAATTCCTAAAAATCGGATAATTTACTGATTGTAGAGACGCCTGGTGTCGAACCCAGGAAATATGGTTAGCTGGGAATGCACATTATGACTTATAAGTACTTCATCTTATATTACGCAAAGTTCGAAGTCGATATCATGCCGGGAAGTGCCTAAAACCTTTTTCCGTTATCTCCATAAGAAATGCATTGAGGAATGTAAATGGCTCTCTGGGATCGAACCAAGGACCATCAGCGAATACGGAAGCTGGAATCGAACCCATGACCCTGAGGATCAAAATCGCAATTTTTCTGGCGGTTACACGTTATGGCCAATACGTCGTAAAAATTTCAAGTCAATGACGCTTGTGGTTTAGGCTGTGAATTAGTATCCTATCTATCTATCTATCTATCTATCTATCTATCTATATAGGTATATCCATGAATGAATCCGGAGAAGCATCTATATATAATAGATATGGATACATGAATGAATCCGGAGAAGCATCTATAGATAATAGATATAGATGCTTCTCCGGATTCATTCATATATATATACGAGTAAAATGTAGCTTGCATAATGCAAGCAGATCGAAAAAACTAATTTCATGTCGGCATCATATCGGGAAGGCCGTCAAAAGAAAAAAAAAAGGATTTAATATATTCTTAAAATTCGCTGCAATTTAATCGTCTGGCATCGAACCTAGGTCTTAATGGTGAACTTACTATGCAGCACAACAGAAAATCACCATCTCTTACTATGCGTGAAAATTCAAGCAGATATATTGGCTCCAACTGCCTCAAACGACGTCCTACTTTTCAATAATGTAAATGGCTCTCTGGATTCGAACCAAGGACGATCTAGAAAATTTTCAACACGTTTTTGAAATGTATCTATGTTCTCTATCTGTATGCCTAATTTCATGTTTTAATATTATTGTGAAGGGGTTTAAATTAATTCTTAAAAATCGGATAATTTACTGATTGTAGAGACGCCTGGTGTCGAACCCAGGAAATATTGCTAGCTGTGAATGCACAGTATGACTTATTAGGACTTCATCTTATTTCATACAAATTTTTTTGTCGATATCATGCCGGGAAGTACCTAAAACTTTTTACTGTTATCTCCATAAGAAATGCATGGACGAATGTAAATGGCCCTCTGGGATCGAACCAAGGACCATCAGCGAACATGTAAAATTTGATTATGAAATATATGTATGATCTCCAACCTCAAGCCGAATTTCAAGTTTCCATGCCATCGGGAAAGGGTCCAAAAAAAATCTTAAAAATCGCCACAATGCATTTTAAACGGCCGATTTTTGCTTCGACCTAGCATCGAACCCAGGATATTTTCCGTGAAACTCATTTATGTTTTCGATAGATCATGACCATATGTATAGGCTCCATGAGTTTTGATTCTCTACCTATCCGGAAGTAGTTTTTAAAAATTCCCGAAAATTAAGGCAATGCATTTAAACGGGAAAATCGGGACTTTGGGGCCCTCTGGAATCGAACCAATGACACTCAGGTTCAAAATCACAATTTTTCTGGAGGTTACACGTTATGGCCAATATGTCGTAAAAATTGCATGTCAATGACGATTGTGGTTTAGCCTGTGAATTTGTATCCTTGCTATCTATTATATATAGATGCTTCTCCGGATTCATTCATATATATAGATAGGTATATAGATAGGTATATAGATAGATAGGATACAAATTCACAGCCTAAACCACAAGCGTGATTGAGTTCAAGTTTTTACTGCGTATTGGCCATAACAATTAACCGCCAGAAAAATTGTGATTTTGATCCTCAGTGTCATGGGTTCGATTCCAGAGGGCCCCAAAGTCCCGATTTTTCCGTTAAAATGCATTGCTTTGATTTTCGGGATTTTTTAAAAAATACTTCCGGGATAGGTAGAGAATCGAAACTCTAGGAGCCTATATTTATGGACATGATCTATCGAAAACATTAATGAGTTTTTCAAAAAATTATCCTGGGTTCGATGCTAGGTTGGGGCAAAAATCGGCAGTTTAAAATGCATTGTGGCAATTTTTAAGATTTTTTTGGACCCTTTCCCGATGGCATGGAAACTTGAAACTCGGCTTGGAGTTGGAGATCATAAATGCATTTCATAATCAAATTTTACATGTTGGATGATGGTTCTTTGTTCGATCCCAGAGAGCAATTTACTTTCCTCAATGCATTTCTTATGGAGATAACAGAAAAAGGTTTTAGGCACTTCCCGGCATGATATCGATTTCAAACTTTTTATGAAACAAGACAAAGTCCTAATAAGTCATACTGAGCATTCACAGCTACCAAAATGTCCTGGGTTCGACACCAGGCGTCTCTACAATCAGTAAATTATCCGATATTTAAGAATTAATTTAAAACCCTTCCCAATAATATTAAAACATGAAAGTAGGCATATAGATAGAGAACATTGATTCATTTGAAAAACATGTTTTAAATTTCCTAGATCGTCCTTGGTTCAAATCCAGAGAGCCATTTACATTATTGAAAAATAGAACGTCGTTTGAGTATATCTATATATATCTATATCTATTATATATAGACGCTTCTCCGGATATACCTAGATATACACTCACTCATTCACTCACTCACTCACTGCGGATCAAAATTCAAACCATGTTCCACAAGTGCCACCGACTTGAAATTTTTACTAGGTATTGGCCATAACGTGTTTTGAACCTCAGTGTCATGGGTTCGATTCCAGAAGGCACCAAAGTCACGATTTTCTCCATAAGGATACATGGTGAGGATTTTCGAAAATTTTTTGGTGCACTTTCCGGAAAAGTAGAGAGTTGAAATTCAAGGGATCGCTAGAAGCCGTGCATATCTAACGTAAATTTAAAAGACATCTTCGAATATTTTTTATGGTTCGATGCTAGGTCAGGGCAAAAATCGGCCGTTTAAAATGCATTGCGGCGATATTTAAGATTTTTTTTTACCCTTTCCCTATGGCATAGAAACTTGAAATTCGGAATAAGGTTAGATATCATGAATATATTTCACAATCCGATTTTACATATTCGCTGATGGTCCTTGGTTCGATCCCAGAGGGCCATTTAAATTCTTCAATGCATTTCTTACGGAGATAACGGAAACAAATTTTAGGTACTTCCCGGCAAGATATCCACTTCAAACTTTGCATATGGAAAGATCAAGGCCATACAAATCAAACAGTGCATTCACAGCTATCAATGTGTTCTGGGTTCGACACCAGGTGTCTCTGCAATCAGAAGTTGATCCGATTTTTAGGAATTATTTTGAAACCTTTCCCTATAACATAGAAGGTTGAAATTCGGCATATAGATAAACATCATGAATACAATTCTAAAACATATTTTAGATTTCCAAGATCGTCCTTGGTTCGAATCCAGAGAGCAATTTAAATTCGTGAAACTTAGAACGTCTTTGAGGCAGCTGTAGCCCATATTTCTGCTGGAATTTTCACACATAGTTAGAGATGGTGATCTTCTATTGCGCTGTTTAGTGAGTATCACTAGAAAGACCCGGGTTCGATGCCAGACGACGGAATTTTGGGGAATTTTAAGAAAAATTTCAATCCATTTTTTACTTTTGATGGCCGTCCCGATATGATGCCGACATGAAAATAGTGTTGTCGATCTGCTTGCAGTATGCAAGCAACATTTTACTCGTACCTAGATATACACTCATTCACTCACTCACTCACTGGGGATCAAAATTCTAACAATGTTCCACAAGTGCCACCGACTTGAAATTTTTACGACGTTATGGCCATAACGTGTAACCTCCAGGAAAAAGCCGACTTTAAACCTCAGTGTCATGGGTTCGATTCCAGAAGGCCCCAAAGTCGCGATTTTCCCCATAAGAATACATGGCGGGGATTTTCGAAATTTTTTTTGTGGCACTTCCCGGAAAGGTAGAGAGTTAAAATTCAAGGGACCGCTAGAAGCCGTGCATATCCAACGAAAATCAAAAAGACATATTCGAATATTATCCATGGTTCGATGCTAGGTCGGTGCAAAAATCGGCCGTTTAAAATGCATTGCGGCGATTTTGAAGATTTTTTTTTCCTTTCCCGATAACATGGATACTGGAAACTCGGCACGTGGATATATATCATAAATATATTTTATAATTAAATTTTAGCAACTCGCTGATGGTTTTTGGTTCGATCCCAGAGGGCCATTTACATCCTACAATGCATTTCTTATGGAGATAACGGAAACAAAATTTAGGTACTTCCTGGCATGCTATCGACTTCAAACTTTGCAAGATACAAGAACAAGTCTTTTCAAATCAAACTGTGCATTCACAGGTTACAATATGTCCTGGGTTCGACACCAGGTGTTTCTGCAATCAGAAGTTGATCCGATTTTTAGGAATTATTTGGAAACCTTTCCCAATAATATAGAAATTTGAAATTGGGCATGTAGATAGGGATCATAAATAAATTTCAGAAACATGTTTTAGATTTCCAAGATCGTCCTTGGTTCGAATCCAGAGAGCCATTTACATTCGTGAAAATTAGAACGTCTTTTGAGGAAGTTGTAGCCAATATTTAGAGATGGTGATCTTCTATTGAGACCATTAAGACCCAGGTTCGATGCCAGACGATGAAATTTCAGCTCACTCGTATCTATATATATATATATAGGTATATCCGGAGAAACGTCTATATATAATAGATGAATGAATCCGGAGAAGCATCTACATATAATAGATATATATATATATATATATATATATAGAGAGAGAGAGAGAGAGAGAGAGAGGATACAAACTCACGATTTTGAACATCAGTGTCATGGGTTCGATTCCAGAGGGCTCCAAAATCCCGATTTTTCCCGTTTAAATGCATTGCTTTGATTTTCAGGAATTTAAAAAAAATCCTCTCGGATAGGTAGAGAATCAAAACTCACGGAGCCTATATATATGGTCATGATCTATCGAAAACGTAAATGAGTTCTACGGAAAATATCCTGGGTTCGATGCTAGGTAGAGGCAAAAATCGGCCGTTTAAAATGCATGGCGGCGATTTTGAAGATTTTTTTTGATCCTTTCCAGATAACATAGATACGTGAAACTCGGCACGTGGATTGATATCATAAATATTTTTCATAATCGAATTTTACATGTTCGCTGATGGTTCTTGGTTCGATCCCAGGGGGGCAGTTCCACTTCTCAATGCATTTCTTACGGAGATAACGGAAAAAGGTTTTAGGTACTTCCCTGCATGCTATCAACTTCAAACTTGATTTTATTTTGGAATTTAAATGTCCCTCTGGGATCGAACCAAGGACCATCAGAGAATAGCTAAAATTCGATTATGAAATATATTCATGATATCTATCCACGTGCCGAGTTTGAAGTATACATGTTATCGGGAAAGGATTCAAAAAAAATCTTCAAAATCGCCGCAATGCATTTTAAACGGCCGATTTTTGCCCCGACCTAGCATCGAACCAAGGATAATATTCGTAGATGTCTTTATGGTTTCCTTTAGATATGCACGGCATCTAGCGATCCCATGAATTTCAAATCTCTCCTTTTCCGGGAAGTGCCTCAAAAAAATTTTCGAAAATCCACGCCATGTATCCTTATGGGGAAAATCGCGACTTTGGGGCCTTCTGGAATCGAACCCATGACACCGAGGTTCAAAGTCGGCTTTTTCCTGGAGGTTACACGTCATGGCCATATCGTCGTAAAAATTTCAAGTCGGTGGCGCTTGTGGAACATGGTTAGAATTTTGATCCCCTATATATATATAGGTATATCCGGAGAAACGTCTATATATAATAGATATCCGGAGAAGCGTCTATATATAATAGATATCCGGAGAAGTGTCTATATATAACGAGTAAAATGTTGCTTGCATACTGCAAGCAGATCGGCAACACTAATTTCATGTCGGCATCATATCGGGACGGCCATCAAAAGAAAAAAATGGATTGAAATTTTTCTTAAAATTCGCTGAAATTCCATCGTCTGGCATCGAACCCGCGTCTTTACTGTGAACTTACTATGCAGCACAATAGAACTTAACCATCTCTAACTAAGTGAGAAAATTCAAGCAGAAATATGGTCTACAACTGCCTCAAAAGACGTTCTAATTTTCACGAATTTAAATGGCTCTCTGGATTCGAACTAAGGACGAACTTTGAAATCTAAAAAATGTTTCTGAAAGTTATTTTTGATGTCTATCTATATGCCGAATTTGAAGTTTCTATATTATTGGAAAAGGTTTCAAAATAATTCCTAAGATTCGGATCAACTGCTGATTGCAGAGACACCTGGTGTCGAACCCAGGACACATTGATAGCTGTGAATGCACTGTTTGATTTGTATGGACTTGATCTTTCTATATGCAAAGTTTGAAGTCGATATCGTGCCGGGAAGTACCTAAAATTTGTTTCCGTTATCTCCGTAAGAAATACATTGAGGAATTTAAATGTCCCTCTGGGATCGAACCAAGGACCATCAGCGAATATGTAAAATTCGATTATGATATATTTTTATAGTATCCAACCTCATGCCGAATTTCAAGTTTCTATGCCATCGGAAAAGGGTCCAAAAAAAATCTTAAAAATCGCCACAATGCATTTTAAACGGCCGATTTTTGCCCCGACCTAGCATCGAACCAAGGATTATATTCGTAGATGTTTTTATGGTTTCATTTAGATATGCACGGCATCTAGCGATTCCTTGAATTTCAACTCTCTCCTTTTCCGGGAAGTGCCTCAAAAAAATTTTTGAAAATCCCCGCCATGTACTCTTATGGGGAAATTCGCGACTTTGGGGCCTTCTGGAATCGAACCCATGACACCGAGGTTCAAAGTCGGATTTATTCTGGAGGTTACACGTCATGGCTATTACGTCGTAAAAATTTCAGGTTGGTGGCACTTGTGGAACATGGTTAGAATTTTGATCCCCTATGAATGAATGAATGTGTATATAGGTACTAGTAAATGGGTGCTTGCAAACTGCAAGCAAAAAAATATGAAGGGATACTACCCTGAGTTATCGGTCTATATGTTATATTTACGTTTCTTTTTATTTATACCACTGTCTATCGTATACATAATTGTGAAATTTGAGATCAAGATTCACCAAATAATATAATAATAGAATAATTTTTTCGAAAACTTTTCACGTTTAATTGATACGGTAGTTTGGAGTTGAGACCTTAATGCTGGGTGGCCACCAAATGTGAAGCGAAGGTAAGTTGAGCGAAGTTACGTTAAGCGGACTACGGTTTCACAATAGAATCTATACTTTTTAATGCAGCTGCGGCCGCCGGATACGAAGCGTAGTTGAGCTGAGAATTGTGACGTCAACCTCCCTTGCAAGGCACATCTTCCGAACCAAGGACGATCTTGGGAATCTAAAAGATATTTCTGAAAGTTATTTATGATTTCTATCTATATGCGGAATTTCAAATTTCTATATTATTGGGAAAGGTTTCCAAATAATTCCTAAAAATCGGATCAACTTCTGAATGCAGAGACACCTGGTGTCGAACCCAGGCCATATTGTAAGCTGTGCATGCAAAGTTTGATTTGTAAAGACTTTTTCTTGTATCTTGCAAAGTTTGAAGTCGATAGCATGCCGGGAAGTACCTTAATTTTGTTTCCGTTATCTCCGTAAGAAAGGCATTGAGGAATATAAATGTCCCTCTGGGATCGAACCAAGGACCATAAGCAAATATGTAAAATTTAATTATGAGATATATTTATGATATCTAACCTCATGTTGAATTTCAAGTTTCTATGCAATAGGGAAGGGGTCCAAAAAAAATTTCAAAATCGCCGCAATGCATTTTAACGGCCGATTTTTTTGAGGCACTTCCCGGAGAAGCAGAGAGTTGAAACTTCAGGGATCGCTAGATGCAATGCATAGCCAACGAAAATCAAAAAGACATCTTCGAATATTGTCTTTGGTTCGATGCTAGGCCGGGGCAAAAATCGGCCGTTTAAAATGCATTGCGGCGATTTTGAAAATTTTTTCATTTTCATCAGAAGATCATCTTCTCTAAATACGTGTGAAAATTCAAGCAGAAATATTGGCTGCAACTGCCTCAAACGAAGACCGCCTTTTCACGAATGTTAATAGCTCTCCGGATTCGAACCAAGGACGATGTAGGAAATCTAAAATATGTTTTTGAAATGTATCTATGATCTCTATCTATATACCTAATTTCATGTTTTAATATTATTGAGAAAGGGTTCAAAAAAATTCCTAAAAATCGGATAATTTACTGATTGTAGAGACGCCTGGTGTCGAACCCAGGAAATATTGTTAGCTGTGAATGCACATTATGACTTATAAGTACTTCATCTTATATTAAGCAAAGCTTGAAGTCGATATCATGCCGGGAAGTACCTAAAACCTTTTTCCGTTATCTCCATAAGAAATGCATTGAGGAATGTAAATGGCTCTCTGGGATCGAACCAAGGACCATCAGCGAATATGTAAAATTTGATTATGAAATATATTTATGATCTCCAACTTCATGCCGAATTTCAAGTTTCCATGTCATCGGGAAGGGGTCCAAATAAAATCATAAAAATCGCCACAATGTATTTTAAACGGCCGATTTTTGCGTTGACCTAGCATCGAACCCAGGATATTTTCCGTAAAACTCATTTATGTTTTCGATAGATCATGACCATATATATCGGCTCCTTGAGTTTTAAGTCCCTAACTATGCGGCAAGTATTTTTTAAAAATTCCCGAAAATCAACGCAATGCATTTAAATGGGAAAAATCGGGACTTTGGGGCCCTCTGGAATCAAACCCATGACACTGAGGTTCAAAATCACAATTTTTCTGGTGGTTACACGATAGGGCCAATACGTCGTAAAAATTTCAAGCCGATGACGCTTGTGGTTTAGGCTGTGAATTAGTATCCTATCTATATACCTATCTATCTATTATACGAGTAAAATGTTGCTTGCATACTGCAAGCAGATCGGCAACACTATTTTCATGTCGGCATCATATCCGGACGGCTATCAAAAGAAAAAAAAAGATTGAAATTTTTCTTAAAATTTACCTAAATTCCATCGACTTGCATCGAACCCGGGTCTTTACTGTGAACTTACTATGCAGCACAATAGAACATCACCATCTCTAACGATGTGTGAAAATTCAAGCAGAAATATGGGCTACAACTGCCTCAAAAGACGTTCTAATTTTCACGAATTTAAATGGCTCTCTGGATTCGAACCAAGGACGATCGTGGAAATCTAAAAAATGTTTCTGAAAGTTATTTATGATCTCTATCTATATGCCGAATTTCAAGTTTCTATATAATTGGAAAAGGGTTCCAAAAAATTCTTAAAAATCGGATCATTTACTGATTGTAGAGACGCCTGGTGGTAAAACCAGGAAACATTGGTAGCTGTGAATTCACAGTTTGATTAGTAATGACTTGATCTTATCTTATGCAAAGTTTCAAGTAGATATAGTATCGGGAAGCACCTAAAATGTGTCTCCGTTATCTCCATAAGAAATGCATTGAGGAATGTAAATGGCCCTCTGGGATCGAACCAAGGACCATCAGCGAATACAAAAAATTTGATTATGAAATAAATTTATGATCTCCAACCTCATGCCGAATTTCAAGTATCCATGTCATCGGGATAGGGTCCAAAAAAAATAATAAAAATCGCCACAATGCTTTTTAAACGGCCGATTTTTGCCTCGACCTAGCATCAATTTTAGGATATTTTCCGTAAAACTCATTTAAGATTTCGATAGATCATTACCATATATATAGGCTCCATGAGTTTTATTTCTCTACCTATCCGGAAAGTATTTTTTTTTTATTCCCGAAAATCACGGTAATGCATTTAAACGGTAAAAATCGGGACTTTGGGCCCCTCTGGAATCGAACCTATGACACTGAGGATCAAAGTCGCTTTTTTCCTGGGGGTTTCACGTTATGGCCAATACGTGGTAAAAATTTCGAGTCAATGACGCCAGTAGTTTAGCATGTGAATTAGTATCCTCTCTGGGTATCTGGGTATCTGGGTATATCATGAATGAATCTGGAGAAGCATCTATATATAATAGATACGAGTGCAATGTAGCTTGCATACTGCAAGCAGATCGGCAATATTATTTTTAATTCGGCATCATATCGGGACGGTCCTCAAAAGAAAAAAAAACATTAAAAATATTCTTAAAATTCGCTGCAATTTAATAGTCTGGCATCGAACCCGGGTCTTTCTGGTGATACGTCCAATGCAGTACAACAGAAAATCACCACCTCTAACTATGTGTGAAAATTCAAGCAGAAATGTTGGCTTCAACTGCCCTAAAGGACGTCCTACTTTTCCCATATATTCCTTATGAGAGAAATTTTAATGCGCTCTGTTATCGAACCCTGGTACATCATGGTAATATCTAATTTTTTTCTTAAACCGAGTCTTAATATACATCTTCTAGCAAAGCAAGATTTTCCTATTATTTCGATTAATACATCAAAATAAATAATGAAAACTAACTCAATGCATTTTAAATTGGGGAGATATTTACCATCTGGCTTCGAACCCGAGTCATTCTGGTAATACTTTCTATGCAGCACTAAAGAAGATCACATCCTTTAACCATGTGAAAAAATTCAAGCAGAAATATTAGGTGCAACTGCCTCAAATGACGTCCTACTTTTCCCTTATATTCCTTATGAGAGAAACTTTTACGTGCTCTGGCTTCGAACCCAGGAACAGTAAGGTCTTATCTACATTTTTTTCATAAAACTATGCTTAATATACATCTTCCATATAAGCGAGAACTTCCTATCATTTCCATAAGTGCATGAAAAAAATTAATGAAAATCTACCTCAATGTATTTCAAATGGCCGATTTTTGCATCGACCTAGCATCGAACCCTGAATCTTTTGCGTGAAAATCATTACCGTTTTCAATAAATGATAACCATATATAAAGGCTCCTAGAGTTTCGATTTTCTACCTAACAGAGAAGTATTTTTTAAAAATTCCGGAAAATCAAAGCAATGCATTTAAACGGGAAAAATCGGGACTTTGGGGCCCTCTGGAATCGAACCCATGACACTGAGGTTCAAAATCGTAATTTTTCTGGCGGTTACACGTTATGGCCAATACGTCGTAAAAATTTCAAGTAAATTACGCCTGTGGTTTAGGCTGTGAATTAGTATCCTATCTATCTATCTATCTATATAGGTATATCTATATATAATAGATACATGAATGAATCCGGAGAAGCATCTATATATCTATTACGAGTAAAATGTAGCTTGCATACTGCAAGCAGATCGGCAATACTAATTTCATATCGGCATCATATCGGGACGGTTCTCAATTGAACAAAAAAAAATATTCAAAATATTCTTAAAATTCGCTGTTATTTTATCGTCTGGCATCGAACCCGGGTATTACTGGTAAACTTACTATGCAGAACAATAGAAGATCAACATCTCTAACTATGTGTGAGAATTCAAGCAGAAATATTTGTTACAACTGCCTCAAAAGACGTTCTTATTTTCACGAATGTAAATGCCTCTCTGGATTCAAACCAAGGATGATCCTGGAAATCTAAAACATGATTTTGAAATTTATCTATGATATCTAACTACATGCCGAATTTCAAGTTTCTATATTGTTGGGAAAGGGTTCAAAATTATTATTGAAAATCGGATCAGTTACTGATTGTAGAGACGCCTGGTTTCGAACCCAGGACACACTGGTAGCTGTGACTGCACAGTTAGATTTTTATGAACTTGTTCATATTTTATGCAAAGTTTGAAGTCAATATCATGCCGAGAAGTACCTAAAATCTGTTTCCGTTATCTCCATAAGAAATGCATTGTGGAGTACAAATGGCCCTCTGGGATCGAACCAAGGACCATCAGCGAATATGTAAAATTCGATTATGAAATATATTTATGATTTCTAACCCCATGCCAAATTTCAAGTTTCCATGAATTCGGAAAGGGGTCCAAAAAAAATCTTAAAAATCTCCACAATGCGTTTTAAACGGCCGATTTTCGCCCCGACCTAGCATCGAACCCAGGATAATTTTCGTAAAACTCATTTATGTTTTCGATAGATCATGTTCATATATATAGGCTCCTTGAGTTTTAATTCACTACCTGTCCGGAAAGTATTTTTTTTTAATTCCCGAAAATCAAAGCAATGCATTTAAACGGGAAAAATCAGGACTTTGGGGCCTTCTGGAATCGAACCCATGACATTGAGGTTCAAAATCGCAATTTTTCTGGAGGTTATACCTTATGGCCATTATGTCGTAAAAATTTCAAGCCATTGACGCTAGTGGTTTAGCCTGTGACTTTGTATCCTCTCTATATATATATATATATATATGAATATATGATATATGAATGAATCCGGAGAAGCATCTATATATAATAGATATATACGAGTAAAATGTAGCTTGCATACTGCAAGCAGATTGACAACACTAATTTCATGTCGGCATCATATCGGGACGGTCCCGGAAAGGAAAAAAAGGATTGAAAATATTCTTAAAATTCGCTTCAATTTAATCGTCTGGCATCGAACCCGGGTCTTTTTGGTGAATTTTCTATGCAGCACATCAGAAGATCATCTTCTCTAAATACGTCTGAAAATTCAAGCAGAAATATTGGCTGCAACTGCCTCAAACGAAGACCTACTTTTCACGAATGTTAATAGCTCTCTGGAATCGAACCAAGCGCGATCTAGGAAATATAAAATATGTTTTCAAAATGTATCTATAAGTTCTATATATATGCCGAATTTCAAGTTTTAATATTATTGGGAAGGGGTTCAAAATAATTCTTAAAAATCGGATCAGTGACTGATTGTAGAGACGCCTGGTGTCGAACCCTGGAAGTATTGTTAGCTGTAAATGCTCAGGTAGATTTGCAAAGACTTGTTCTTGTATCTTACAAAGTTTGAAGTCGATAGCTTGCCGGGAAGTACCTAAATTTTGTTTCCGTTATCTCCGTAAGAAATGCATTGAGAAATGTAAATGGCTCCCTGGGATCGAACCAAGCCCATCAGCGAATACGTAAGATTTGATTATGAAATATATTTATAATCTCCAACTCCATGCCGAATTTCAAGTTTCCATGCCATCGGGTATAGGGCCAAAAAAAATCTTAAAAATCGCCACAATACATTTTAAACGGCCGATTTTTTCCTCGACCTAGCGTCGAACCCAGGATATTTTCCGAAAAACTCATTTATGTTTTCGATAGATCATGACCATATATAATGACTCCATGAGTTTTGATTCTCTACCTATCCAGGAAGTATTTTTTAAAAATTCCCGAAAATCAAAGCAATGCATTTAAAAGGGAAAAATCGGGACTTTGGGTCCCTCTGGAATCGAACCCATGACACTGAGGTGCAAAATCGCAATTTTTCTGGCGGTTACACTCTATGGCCAATATGTCTTAAAAATTTCAAGTCAATAAGGCTTGTGGTTTGGCCTGTGAGTTTGTATCCTCTCTATCTATTATATATAGATGCTTCTCCGGATTCATTCATATATATACCCAGATACCCAGATACCCAGATACCCAGATACCCAGATAGGATACAAATTCACAGGCTAAACCAAAAGCGTCATTGACTTGAAATTTTTACGACGTTATGGCCATGACGTGTAACCTCCAGGAAAAAGCCGACTTTGAACCTCGGTGTCATGGGTTCGATTCCAGAAGGCCCCAAAGTCGCGATTTTCCCCATAAGAATACATGGCAGGGATTTTCGAAAATTTTTTTGAGGCACTTCCCGGAAAAGGAGAGAGTTGAAATTCGAGGGATCGCTAGAAGCCGTGCATATCCAACGAAAATAAAAAAGACATCGCCGAATATGGTCCATGGTTCGATGCTACGTTGGGGCAAAAATCGGCCGTTTAAAATGCATTGCGGCGATTTTGAAGATTTTTTTGGTTCCTTTTCCGATGGCATGGAAACTTGAAATTCGGCACGTGGATAGATATCATGAAATTATATCATACTCAAAGTTTACATGTTCGCTGATGGTCCTTGGTTCGATCCCAGAGAGCCATTTGCACTTCTCAATGCATTTCTTACGGAGATAACGGAAACAAAATTAAGGTACTTCCCGGCATGCTATCGACTTCAAACTTTGCAAGATACAAGAACAATTCTTTACAAATCAAACTGTGAATTCACAGCTTACAATATGTCCTGGGTTCGACACCAGGTGTCTCTACAATCAGAAGTTGATCCGATTTTTAGGAATTATTTTGAAACCTTTCCCAATAATATAGAAATTTGAAATTCGGCATATGGGTAGAAATCATAAATAACATTCCGAAACATCTTTTACATTTTCAAGATCGTCCTTGGTTCGAATCCAGACAGCCATTTACATTCGTGAAAATTAGAAAGTCTATTGAGGCAGTTGTAGCCAATATTTCTGCTTCAATTTTCACACATAGTTAGAGATGGTGATCTTCTATTGTGCTTCATAGTAGGTTCACCAGTAAGACACGGGTTCGATGCCAGACGATGAAATTTCAGCGAATTTTAAGAAAAATTACAATCCTTTTTTTTTCTTATGAGGACCGTCCCGATATTATGCCGATGTGAAATTAGTATTGCCGATCTGCTTGCAGTATGCAAGCTACATTTTACTCGTATCTATTATATATAGACGCTTCTCCGGATATACTTATATATATATACGAGTAAAATGTAGCTTGCATACTGCAAGCAGATCGACAACACTAATTTCATATCGGCATCATATCGGGACGGACATCAAAAGAAAAAAAAAATTCAAAATATTCGTAGAATTCGCTGCAATTTAATCACCTGGCAGCGAACCCCGGTCTTCCTGGTGTACTTACTATGCAGCAAAATAGAAAATTACCATATCAAACTATGTGTGAAAATTCAAGCAAAACTATTAGGTGCAACTACCTCAAACGACGTCCTACTATTCACATACACTCCTTATTTGAGAAATTATAATGTGCTCTGGCATCGAACCCAGGAACAGCATGGTCTTATCTATTTTTTTTCTTAAACAAAGTGTTAATATACATCTTCCATCTAAGCAAGAGCTCCCTTACATATCGATAAATGCATAAAAAAATTATGAAAAGATACCCCATAGTATTATATATGGGTGATATTTTTACCGCCCGGCATCGAACCCGGGTCTTTCAGGCAATACTTTCTATGCAGCACAAAAGAAAAACACCATCTCTAACCGCGTATGCAAATTCAAGCAGAAATATTGGTTACAACTGCCTCAAATGACGTCCTACTTTTCCTTTATATTCCTTATGAGAGAAACGTTATTGTGCTCTGGCTTCGAACCCAGGAACAGTACGGTCTTATGAAAATTTTTTTCTAAAACTTATTCGTACCATACATCTTCCAGCCAAGCACGAACATCCTATCATTTCGATAAGTGCATCTAAAAAAATAATGAAAAACGGCTCCCATGTATTTTAAAGGGCAGATCTTTGCATCGTCCTAGCATCGAACCCAGGATAACTTTTGTAAAAGTCATTGATGTTTTCGAAAGTCCAAGGCCATAAATATAGGCACCTTGAGTTTTACTTCTCTACCTATCCGGAAAGTATTTTTTTTTAATTCCCGAAAATCACGGCAATGCATTCAAACGGGAAAAATCGGGACTTTGGGGCCCTCTGGAATCGAACCTATGACACTGAGGATCAAAGTCTCTTTTTTCCTGGGGGTTTCACGTTATGGCCAATATGTCATAAAAATTTCAGATCAATGACGCTTGTAGTTTAGGCTGTGAATTTGTATCCTATCTATCTATATAGGTATATATATGAATGAATCCGGAGAAGCATCTATATATAATAGATACACTGGGGATCAAAAGTCTAAGCATGTTCCACAAGTGCCACCGACTTGAAATTTTTACGACATATTGGCCATAACGTGTAACCTCCAGGAAAAAGCCGACATTGAACCTCGGTGCCATGGGTTTGATTCCAGAAGGCCCCAAAGTCGCGATTTTCCCCATAAGATTACATGGCGGGGATTTTCAAAAATTTTTTTGAGGCACTTCCCGGAAAAGCAGAGAGTTGAAACTCGAGGGACCGCTAGATGCCGTGCATAGCCAACGAAAATCGGAAAGACATCTTCGAATATTGTCCTTGGTTCGATGCTAGGCCGGGGCAAAAATAGGCCGTTTAAAATGCATTGCGGCGATTTTTAAGTTTTGTTTTGGATCCTTTCCCGATAACATGGATACTTGAAACTCGGCAAGTCGATAGATATCATGAATTTATTTTATAATCGAATTTTACATATTAGCTTATGGTCCTTGGTTCGATCCCAGAGGACCATTTGCACTTCTCAATGCTTTTCTTACGGAGATAACGGAAACAAATTTTAGGTACTTCCCGGTACGATATCGACCTCAAACTTTGCAAGTAGAAAGATCAAGTCCATACAAATCAAACAGTGCATTCACAGCTATCAAAGTGTCCTGGGTTCGACACCAGGTGTCTCTGCAATCAGAAGTTGATCCGATTTTTAGGAATTATTTTGAAACCTTTGCCAATAATATAGAAACTTCAAATTCGGCATATAGATAGAGATCATAAATAACTTTCAGAAACATTTTTTAGATTTCCAAAATCGTCCTTGGTTCGAATCCAGAGAGCCATTTAATTTCGTGAAAATTAGAACGTCTTTTGAGGCAGTTGTAGCCCATATTTCTGCTTGAATTTTCACACATAGTTAGAGATGGTGTTGTTCTATTGTGCTGCACGGTAAGTTCTCAGTAAAGACCCGGGTTCGAGGCCAGACGATGGAATTTACGCAAATTTTAAGAAAAATTTCAATCCATTTTTTTCTTCTGATGGCCGTCCGGATATGATGCCGACATGAAAATAGTGTTGTCAATTTGCTTGCAGTATGCAAGCTACATTTTATCTATTATATATAGATGCTTCTCCGGATTCATTCATGGATATACCTATATAGATAGATAGATAGATAGATAGGATACTAATTCACAGCCTAAACCACAAGCGTCATTGACTTGAAATTTTTACGACGTATTGGCCATAACGTGTAACCACCAGAAAAATTGCGATTTTGATCCTCAGGGTCATGGGTTCGATTCCAGAGGGCCCCAAAGTCGCGATTTTCTCCATAAGAATACATGGCGGGGATTTTCGAAAATTTTTTTGAGGTACTTCCCGGGGAGAGAAAGAGTTGAAACTCGAGGGATCGCTAGAAGCCGTGCGTATCCAACGAAAATCAGAAAAACATCTTAGAATATAGTCCATGGTTCGATGCTTGGTCGGGGCAAAAATCGGCCGTTTAAAATGCATTACGGCGATTTTGAAGATTTTTTTTGGATCCTTTCCCAATAACATGGATATTCGAAACTCGGCACGTGGATAGATATCATGAATATACTTCATAATAAAATTTTACATGTTCGCTGATGGTCCTTGGTTCGATCCCAGAGGGCCATTTGCACATCTCAATGCATTTCTTACGGAGACAACGGAAACAAAATTTAGGTACTTTCCGACATGCTATCAAATTCAAACTTTGCTTGATACAAGAGTAAGTCTTTACAAATCAAACTCTGCATTCACAGCTTGCAATACGTCCTGGGTTCGACACCAGGTGTCTCTGAAATCAGAATTTGATCCGATTTTTAGGAATTATTTTGAAACCTTTCCCACTAAAATAGAAACTTTAAATTCGGCATATAGATAGAGATCAGAAATATCTATCAGAAACATATTTTAGAATTCCACGATCGTCTTTGGTTCGAGTCCCGAGAGGCATTAACATTCGTGAAAATTAGAACGTTTTTTGAGGCAGTTATAGGCAATATTTCTGCTTGAATTTTCACACATAGTTAGAGATGGTGATCTTCTATTGTGTTTCATACTAGGTTTACCAGTAAGACCCGGATTCGATGCCAGACGATGAAATTTCAGCGAATTTTAAGAAAAAATTAAATCCTTTTTTTTTCTTTTAAAGACCGTCCCGATATGATGCCGATATGAAATTAGTTTTGCCGATCTGCTTGCAGTATGCAAGCTACATTTTACTCGTATAATAGATAGATGCTTCTCCGGATTCATTCATATATATACCCAGATACCCAGATAGGATACAAATTCACAGGCTAAACCAAAAGCGTCATTGACTTGAAATTTTTACGACATATTGGCCATAACGTGCAACCTCCAGGAAAAAGCCGACTTTGAACCTCGGTGTCATGGGTTCGATTCCAGAAGGCACCAAAGTCGCGATTTTCCCCATAAGAATACATGGCGGGGATTTTCGAAAATTTTTTTGGGGCACTTCCCGGAATAGGAGAGAATTGAAATTCGAGGGATCGCTAGAAGCCGGGCATATCCAACGTTAATCTTAAAGACATCGTTGAATATGGTCCATGGTTCGATGCAAGGACGGGGCAAATATCTGCCGTTTAAAATGCATTGTGACGATTTTAAAGATTTTTTTTGGACTTCTTCCCGATAACATGGAAACTCGAAATTCGGCATGGGGTAGGATATTATTAATATATTTCATAATCAAATTTTACATATTCGCTGATGGTCCTTGGTTCGATCCCAGAGGGCCATTTAAATTCCTCAATGCATTTCTTACGGAGATAACGGAAACAAATGTTAGGTACTTTTCGGCATGCTATCGACTTGAAACTTTGCATGATACAAGAGAAGGTCTTCACAAATCAAACTGTGCATTTACAGCTTACAATATGTCCTAGGTTCGACACCAGGTGTCTCTGAAATCAGAAGTTGATCCGATTTTTTGGAATTATTTTGAAACCTTTCCCAATAATGTAGAAACTTGAAATTCGGCATATAGATAGAAATCATAAATAATTTTCAGAAACACCTTTTAGATTTCCAAGATCGTCCTTGGTTCGAGTCCCGAGAGCCATTTACATTCGTGAAAATTAGAACGTCTTTTGAGGCAGTTGTAGCCAATATTTCTGCTTGAATTTTCACACATAGTTTGAGATGGTGATCTTCTGTTGTGCTGCATAGTAAGTTCACAGAAAAGACCCGGGTTCGATGCCAGACGATGAAAAATCAGCGAATATTAAGAAAAATTTCAATGTTTTTTTTTCTATTGAGGACCGTCCCGATATGATGCCAATATGAAATAGTATTGCCGATCTGCTTGCAGTATGCAAGCTACATTTTACTCGTATATATATATATATATATATATGAATATATATATGGATACATGAATGAATCCGGAGAAGCATCTATATATAATAGATATATAGAGAGGATACAAACTCACAGCCTAAACCACAAGAGTGATTGAGTTGAAATTTTTACGACATATTGGCCATAACGTGTAACCTCCAGAAAAATTGCGATTTTGAACCTCAGTGTCATGGGTTCGATTCCAGAGGGCCCCAAAGTCCCGATTTTTCCCGTTTAAATGCATTGCTTTGATTTTCGGGAATTTTTAAAAAATACTTTCCGGATAGGTAGAGAATCAAAACTCAAGGAGCCTATATATATGAACATTATCTATCGAAAACATAAATGAGTTTTACGGAAAATATCCTGGGTTCGATGCTAGGTCGGGGTAAAAATCGGCCGTTTAAAATGCATTGTGGCGATTTTTAAGATTTTATTTGGACCATTTCCCGATGGCATGGAAACTTGAAACTCGGCATGGAGTTGGAGATCGTAAATATATTTAATAATTAAATTTTACAAATTCGCTGACGGTCCTTGGTTCGATCCCAGAGGGCCATTTGCACTCCACAGTGTATTTCTTACGGGGATAACGGAAACACATTTTAGGTACTTCCCGGTATTATATCTACTTCAAACTTTGAATGAAATTAGATCAAGTCCTAGCAAGTCATTAAAGCTTCAAATACGTCCAGGGTTCGACACCAGGCGTCTCTACAATCAGTAAATTATCCGATTTTTAATAATTAATTTAAATCCATTCCAAATAATATTAAAACATGAAATTAGGTATATAGAGAGAGAACGTAGATACATTTCAAGAACATATTTTATATTTCCTAGATCGTCCTTGGTTCGAATCCAGAGAGCTATTAACATTCGTGAAAAGTATGTCTTCGTTTGAGGCAGTTGCAGCCAATATTTCTGCTTGAATTTTCACACGTATTTAGAGAAAATGATCTTCTGATGTATTGAATAGAAATTTCACCAAAAAGACCCGGGTTCGATGCCAGACGATTAAATTGAAGCGAATTTTAAGAATATTTTTAATCCTTATTTTCCTTTCCGGGACGTCCCGATATAATGCCGTTATGAAATTAGTACTGTCGATCTGCTTGCAGTATGCAAGCTACATTTTACTCGTATATATATATATATATGATACGAGTAAAATGTTGCTTGCATACTGCAAGCAGATCGGCAATACTAATTTCATAGGGGCATCATATCGGGACGGTCCTCATAAGAAAAAAAAAAGGATTTAATTTTTTCATAAAATTCGCTGAAATTTCATCGTCTGGCATCGAACCCGGGTCTTACTGGTAAACCTACTATAAAAAACAATAGAAGATCATCATCTCTAACGATGTGTGAAAATTCATGCAGAAATATTGGCTACAACTGCCTCAAAAGACACTCTAATGTTCAAGAATGTAAATGGCTCTCGGGACTCGAACCAAGGACGATCTCTAAAATTTAAAAAATGTTTCTGAAAGTTATTAATCATCTCAATCTATATGCCAAATTTCAAGTTTCTATATTATTGGGAAAGGTTTCAAAAAATTTCTAAAAATCGGATCAACTTCTGATTGCAGAGACACCTGGTGTCGAACCCAGGACGTATTGCAAGCTGTGAATAGACAGTTTGATTTGTAAAGACTTGCTCTTGTATCTTGCAAAGTTTGAAGTCGATATCATGCCGGGAAGTACCTAAATTTTGTTTCCGTTATCTCCGTAAGAAATGCATTGAGAAGTGCAAATGGCCCTCTGGGATCGAACCAAGGACCATCAGCGAACATATAAAATTTGGTTATGAAATATATTTATGATATCTATCCACGTGCCGAGTTTCAAGTATCTATGTTATCGGGAAAGGATTCAAAAAAATTCTTCAAAGTCGCCGCAATGCATTTTAAACGGCCGATTTTTGCCCCGTCCTAGCATCGAACCATGGACCATATTCGTCGATGTCTTTCTGTTTTACGTTGGAGTTGCATGGCTTCTAGCGATCCCTCGAATTTCAACTCTCTACTTTTCCGGGAAGTGCCTCAAAAAAATTTTCGAAAATCCCCGCCATGTATTCTTACGGAGAAAATCGCAACTTTGGGGCCTTCTGGAATCGAACCCATGACACCGAGGTTCAATGTTGGCTTTTTCCTGGAGGTTACACGTTATGGCCAATACGTAGTAAAACTTTCAAGTCAGTGGCAATATGGAACATGCTTAGAATTTTGATCCCCTATGAATGAATGAATGTGTATATAGGTATATCCGGAGAAGCGTCTATATATAATAGATATGAATGAATCCGGAGAAGCATCTATATCTATTATATACGAGTAAAATGTAGCTTGCATACTGCAAGCAGATCGGCAATACTAATTTTATATCGGCAACAATCGGGACGGTCATCAAAAGAAAAAAAAAAGGATTGAAAAAATTCTTATAATTCGCTGCAATTTCATCGCCTAGCATCGAACCGGGGTCGTACTGGTGATCTTACTATGCAGCACTATAGAAGATCACCATCTCTGACTGTGTGTAAAAATTCAACGAAAAATATTGGTTACAACTGCCTCGAAACTACGTTCTATTTCTCACGAATGTAAATGGCTCTCTGGATTCAAACCAAGGACTATCTAGGAAATCTAAAATATGTTCATGAAATGAATCTATGATTTCTATCTATATGCCAAATTTCATGTTTATATATTATTGGGAAAGTTTTCAAAATAATTCCTAAAAATCGGATCAACTTCTGATTGCAGAGACACCTGGTGTCGAACCCAGGACACATTGTTAACTGTGAATGCACTGTTTGATTTGTATGGACTTGTTCATTCTATATGCAAAGTTTGAAGTCGATAACATGCCGGGAAGTACCTAAATTTTGTTTCCGTTATCTCCGTAAGAAATGCATTGAGAAGTGCAAATGGCCCTCTGGGATCGAACCAAAGACCATCAGCGAACATGTAAAATTCAATTATGAAATATATTCAACATATATATCCACGTGCCGAGTTTTAAGTATCCATGTTATCGGAAAAGGATCCAAAAAAAATCTTCAAATTCGCCACAATGCATTTTAAACGGCCGATTTTTGCCCCGACCTAGCATCGAACCATGGACCATATTCGACGATGTCTTTTTGATTTTCAATGGATATGCACGGCTTCTAGCGATCCCTCGAATTTCAACTCTCTCCTTTTCCGGGAAGTGCCTGAAAAAAAATTTTCGAAAATCCCCGCCATGTATTCTTATGGGGAAAATCGTGACTTTGGGGCCCTCTGGAATCGAACCCATGACACTGAGGTTCCAAATCGCAATTTTTCTGGTGGTTATACGTTATGGCCAATACGTCGTAAAAATTTCAAGTCGATGACGCTTCTAGTTTAGGCTGTGAATTAGTATCCTATCTATCTATCTATCTATCTATCTATCTATATCCTTGAATGAATCCGGAGAAGCATCTATATTTAATAGATAGATAGACGCTTCTCCGGATATACCTATATACACACTCACTCATTCATTCATTCATAGGGCATCAAAAGTCTAAGCATGTTCCACAAGTGCCACTGACTTGAAATTTTTACGACATATTGGCCATATCGTGTAACCTCCAGAAAAAATCCAACTTTGAACCTCGGTGTCATGGGTTCGATTCCAGAAGGCCCCAAAGTCCCGATTTTCTCCATAAGGATATATGGCGAAGATTTTCGAAAATTTTTTCGAGGCACTTCTCGGAAAGGTAGAGAGTTGAAATTCGAGGGATCGCTAGATGCCGTGGATATCCAACGAAAATAAAAAAGACATCGCCGAAGATGGTCCATGGTTCGATGCTAGGTCGGGGCAAATATCGGCCGTTTAAAATGCATTGCAGCGATTTGAAGATTTTTTTTGGATCCTTTCCAGATAACATAGATACTTGAAACTCGGCACGTGGATAGATATCATGAATATGTTTCATAATCAAATTTTACATATTCGCTGATGGTCCTTGGTTCGATCCCAGAGGGCCATTTGCACTTCTCAATGCATTTCTTACGGAGACAACGGAAACAAAATAAAGGTACTTCCCGGCATGCTATAGACATCAAACTTTGCATGATAGAAAAGACAGCCATTAAAAATCAAACTTTGCATTCACAGCTTACAATATTTCCTGGGTTCGACACCAGGTGTCTCTGCAATCAGAAATTGATCCGATTTTTAGGAATTATTAGAAACCTTTCCCAATAATATAGGAACTTGAAATTCGGTAAATATATATATATCATATATAGGTTTCAGAAACAAATTTTAGATTTCCAGGATCGTCCTTGGTTCGAATCCAGAGAGACATTTACATTCGCGAAAATTAGAACGTCTTTTGAGGCAGTTGTAGCCAATATTTCTGCTTGAATTTTCACACATAGTTAGAGATGGTTATCTTCTGTTGTGCTGCATAGTAATTTTACCAGGAAGGCCCGGGTTCGATGCCAGACGATGAAATTTGAGCGAATTTTAAAAAAAATTTATTCCTTTTTTTTTCTTTTGAGGACCATCCCGATATGATGCCGATATGAAATTAGTATTGCCGATCTGCTTGCAGTATGCAAGCTACATTTTACTCGTATCTATTATATATAGATGCTTCTCCGGATTCACTCATGATAAACCCTGATACCCAGATAGGATACTAATTCACAGGCTAAACTACTGGCGTCATTGACTCGAAATTTTTACCACGTATTGGCCATAACGTGAAACCCCCAGGAAAAAAGCGACTTTGATCCTCGGTATCATGGGTTCGATTCCAGAAGGCCCCAAAGTCGCGATTTTCCCCATAAGATTACATGGCGGGGATTTTCGAAAATTTATTTGAGGCACTTCCCGGTAAAGGAGAGAGTTGAAACTCGAGGGATCGCTAGATGCCCCCCATATCAAAAGAAAACCATAAAGATATCTACGAGTATTATCCTAGGTTCGATGCTAGGACGGGGCAAATGTCGGCCGTTTAAAATGCATTGCGGCGATTTTTAAGTTTTTTTTTGAACCCTTTTCCGATGGCATAGAAACTTGAAATTCGGCATGGTGTTAGATATCATAATTATATTTCATAATCAAATTTTACATATTCCCTTATGGTCCTTGGTTCGATCCCAGAGGGCCATTTACATTCCTCAATGCATTTCTTATGGAGATTACGGATACACATTTTAGGTGCTTCCCGATATTATATCTACTTGAAACTTTGCATATGATAAGATCAAGTCATTACTAATCAAACTGTGAATTCACAGCTACCAATGTTTCCTGGTTTTACCACCAGGCGTCTCTACAATCAGTAAATGATCCGATTTTTAAGAATTTTTTGGAACCATTTCCCAATTATATAGAAACTTGAAATTCGGCATATAGATAGAGATCATAATTAACTTTCAGAAACATTTTTTAGATTTCCAAGATCGTCCTTGGTTCGAATCCAGAGAGCCATTTAAATTCGTGAAAATTAGAACGTCTTTTGAGGCAGTTGTAGCCCATATTTCTGCTTGAATTTTCACACATCGTTAGAGATGGTGATGTTCTATTGTGCTGCATAGTAAGTTCACAGTAAAGACCCGGGTTCGATGCCAGACGATGGAATTTAGGCAAATTTTAAGAAAAATTTCAATCTTTTTTTTTCTTTTGATGGCCGTCCGGATATGATGCCGACATGAAAATAGTGTTGCCGATCTGCTTGCAGTATGCAAGCAACATTTTACTCGTAATAGATATATAGATGCTTCTCCGGATTCATTCATGATATACCCAGATACCCAGATACCCAGATAGGATACTAATTCACAGGCTAAACTACTGGCGTCATTGACTCGAAATTTTTACCACGTATTGGCCATAACGTGAAACCCCCAGGAAAAAAGCGACTTTGATCCTCAGTGTCATGGGTTCGATTCCAGAGGGCCCCAAAGTCCTGGTTTTCCCGTTTAAATGCATTACCGTGATTTTCGGGAATAAAAAAAAAATACTTTCCGGATAGGTAGAGAAATCAAGTCCTTTAAAATCATATTGTGCATTCACAGCGCAAATATATTTCCTGGGTTCGACACCAGGCGTCTCTTATATCAGTAGTTGATCCGATTTTTAATAATTATTTTGAGCCCTATCCCAATAATATAGAAACTTGAAATTCGGCAAATAGATAGAGATCATAAATAACTTTCATGAACATGTTTTAGATTTCCAAGATCGTCCTTGGTTCGAATCCAGAGCGCCATTTACATTCCTGAAAAGTAGAACGTCGTTTGAGGCAGTTGTAGCCAATATTTCTGCTTGAATTTTCACACATAGTAAGAGATGGTGATTTTCTGTTGTGCTACATAGTAAGCTTACCAGGAAGACCCGGGTTCGATGCCAGTCAATTAAATTGCAGCGAATTTTAAGAATATTTTCAATACCTTTTTTTTTCTTTTGAGGGCCGTCCCGATATGATGCCGACATGAAATTATTGTTGTCGATCTGCTTGCAGTATGCAAGCTACATTTTACTCGTAATAGATATAGATGCTTCTCCGGATTCATTCATATATATAGATAGGTATATAGATAGGTATATAGATAGATAGGATACAAATTCACAGCCTAAACCACAAGCGTGATTGATTTCAAATTTTTACTGCGTATTGGCCATAACAATTAACCGCCAGAAAAATTGTGATTTTGATCCTCAGTGTCATGGGTTCGATTCCAGAGGGCCCCAAAGTCCCGATTTTTCCCGTTTAAATGCATTACTTAGATTTTCGGGAATTTAAAAAAAATACTTTCCGGATAGGTAGAAATTCGAAACTCTAGGAGCGTATATATATGGTCATGATCTAACGAAAACATAACTGAGTTTTACGGAAAATATCCTAGGTTCGATGCTAGGTCAAGGCAAAAATCGGCCGTTTAAAATGTATTGTAGCGATTTTTAAGATTTTTTTGGACCCTTTCCCGATGGCATGGAAACTTGAAATTCGGTATGGGGTTAGATATTATAAATATATTTCATAATCGATTTTTATGTTTTCCCTGATGTTCCTTGGTTCGATCCCAGAGGGCCATTTACATTCCTCAATGCATTTCTTATGGAGATAACGGAAACAAGTTTAAGGTACTCCCCGGCATGCTATCGACTTAAAACTTAGCATGATAGAAGAACCAGTCTTAACAAATCAAACTATGCATTCATAGCTATCAATGTGTCCTGGGTTCGACACCAGGTGTCTCTGCAATCAGAAGTTGATCCGATTTTTAGGAATTATTTTGAAACCTTTCCCAATAATATAGCAACTTGAAATTTGGCATATAGATTGAGATCAATAATAACTTTTAGAAAAACATTTTAGTTTTCCAAGATCGTCCTTGGTTTGAGTCCCGAGAGACATTTACATTCGTGAACATTAGAGCGTCTCTTGAGGCAGTTGTTGCCAATATTTCTGCTTGAATTTTCACACATAGTTAGAGATGGTGATCTTCTATTGTGTTTTATAGTAGGTTTTCAGTAAGACCCGGGTTCGATTCCAGACGATGAAATTTCAGCGAATTTTAAGAAAAAATTAAATCCTTTTTTTTTCTTAAGAGGACCGTCCCGATGTGATGCCGATATGAAATTAGTATTGCCGATCTGCTTGCAGTATGCAAGCTACATTTTACTCGTATATATATATGAATGAATCCGGAGAAGCATCTATATATAATAGATATATAGAGAGAGGATACAAATTCACAGCCTAAACTATAAGCGTCATTAACTTGAAATTTTTACGACATATTGGCCATAACGTGAAACCGCCAGAAAAATTGCGATTTTGAACTTCAGTGTCATGGGTTCGATTCCAGAGGGCTCCAAAGTCAATTTTCTGGCTAATGTTAACCAAAATGACCTTTGCGTAATGACCTAAGAGTCTATTTCTACAAAATTGGTTCCATTCATCTTCTTCGCTTTGTTCATTAGCGTTATTACCCGAGAGTCTATTCTTACAAAATTGTTTCCATTCATCCTCTTCGTTTTGTTCATTCAGGTTCTTTTCCGTATTTACATGGTTATTTCTTATGGCCGTTACCCCTGTTAACTTTGGCTGAAACTGCTGCTCATCTTTTCTTATCGTAATTTGGTGATCCTCGACATCCGAACGGTTTGGCTCGTCCAAGAGGATTTCCGAACAAATATTACTCGTATCTTGGCTGGTATCTTCTTTTTCTCTGGTCTTTGTCCTTGAATGATGCTCCAAATCAATTAAATCCACTCCCGGTTCAGAGCTTTTGCTTTCTACTAGCCCTACGGTGTTGGTTTTTTGCTATAGTTAAGATAGGAGTATCCAGGTTTATTCTGCATGCATATTTCTTCATGAAATCTAGTCCCAGGATCCCATCATAATTAGTAGCACCTAAGTCAACAATTAATGCGTCGTTCGGATAGCTATACCCGTCAATGACGAAGGGTACAGTGGACTGTCCAGCAACATTGAGAAAATGACCTGAAGCACTTCGGATATGGGCTCTGTATGGTTGCAGAGGGAGATGCGTCGACGGGAAACATCTTTGATGAACAATGGTGACTGCTGCTCCCGTATCAACGAGGAATCTTAAGGGCCTATTCAGGACAGATCCGCTAACCATTAGGCCTGCTTCCGGAGCCACCGCTAAAATTAGTTCATCCCCGACCGTGTGGTCGGGGGTAAGGCGTTTCCCTGCACCGTAGTTTTCTGAGTGCAATCAAGTGGTCGGTGCCCTGGCTGCTTACAAATTCCGCACAGAAGGAGTGGACAATCCCGCGAAAAATGATCCGTTCTGCCGCAGTTGTAGCAATTCCGAGGCCTGGATCGACAAAACCGAGCAATATGATCCGTACGGCCGCAGTGATAACATTTGCGTTCGGTTCCTCTAGGCGTATCTGAAGGGGGGGCAATCACAGGCTGTTGCAGCTGCTTTGTCTGTACCATATTAACTTGTCCGTGCGCGGGAGGAATGGCGTAAGTTGGGGGGTAAAAAACGTTTTGGGGGACATTTAAACTGTCTTGCCCAACGCGAAGATTATAAAATTGGTGCCTTGAAGTTACTTCGGCTTGATTGAGAGCGTAATTCCGCACGTTCGCCTCTTCCAGGAGAGCGAAATTTTCTGCTTCTAACATCGTGGCTGGATTCCGAATTAAAACAAATCGTCCGATCTCTTCCCGTAGTCCTATCAAGAATTGGGACATTAATCGATGTTCCATCATACGTGCGGTTGCCTCCGATTGTGGATCGTGGGAGATTTCCTTTAATTCCCTTGTAATTTTACGAAGTCTCGTCGCATAAACGCTGACAGATTCTAGGTTCCCCTGCATGCAAGTGCTAAATAGGCGCTCAATTATGAGTGGTGATTTCTTATAGGAGAATCTACGCTTGAGGCTTTCTGCAAATAGTTTATAGGACGCGAAGATATGGGGATTCGCTTGAACGTACTCGGCTGCCGAACCTGCTAGCCTCAACCTCACGATGTAAAGTGTCTGTTGCTCGGACCATGTACTCAGATGACTAGTTATCTTGACATTTTCGAGGAATTTTTCCACCGGAACGTCGTCGTCTCCGCTGAAGCACGGGATAAAATAGATATGACTTCCTATCGTCGCCGGTGTGGCGAGTGGATTGAGTGGGATAGTTGGAGCACTGGTAACAGGCGAAACATCTTCCTCAGGCGTTGGAGCACTGGTAACAGGCGAAGCATCTCCCTCAGGCGTCGAATCTTCCGAAAGGATGTTAATTGCAAAGGACGAATCATTGAATCTTAAAAATGGATTCGTGAGAGCACTGCTATTAGGGAAGGGGAGGGGGCTAGAATCACAGATACGCGGACTCGTCGCAGGAGCAACACCGTTGGGCGAAGACGAGTCCTCGGGCCACCAGAAGGAATTTGAGTAGGAGGAGGACGATGGACCAAGGGGGGGGAAGGCCATGATGAGAAGAGAATAGGCAACGAAACCAACACAAAGTATTGCTATACAGAGAGAAACGATAGCAACGGACGGTCAACACACAGCAATAGTTTCGTGACTGAAACATTCACTAAATCCCCAACAGACACAACGAAAAAGAGTAGGACTATTTCCCGTTTAATTTAACTTTATGTACCTAATCTGAAGGATTTGGCACGCAGGGACGTTCGCCAACACACCTGACACCAGTTTATGTCGTAATGACATAATGAAACAGTCGAGGTTGGCCAAGAAATACATTTATTATCTTACTTGAGTAGCCTAATAGTCCGGAATGCTGGGCGGTCCTGCTGGCCGATCCTGCTCGAGGTCGAACGGGTGGACCAAGGGTGTCCAGCTGGCCGATCCTACGAGAGTTCGAACGGGCGTACCGAAGGGCGGTCCAGCTGGCCGATCCTGTTACAGGTCGAGCGGGCGTACCGAAGGGCTCAGTGATAGTGCCTCCTCTCGTCTCTTGGCATGGCCCTTTTATATTCTGGGGAACGATTACATTGTTAGGAGTTGCACCGACATTGTCAGGAGATGCACCGACTGTGATATATTGTATCAGGGTAAACCCGAGTGGAGGGGGGGAGACGGCGTTGCAAGGAGTCATACTGGCTGCAATACACGTGACCAGCGCGTGGCTTTACCCTTACTCCCGACAACAACACTATTTTCATGTCGGCATCATATCGGGACGGCCATCAAAAGAAAAAAGTGGATAGAAATTTTGCTTAGAATTCGCTTCAATTTCAGTGTCTGGCATTGAACCTGGGTCTTTACTGTGAACTTACTATGCAGTACAATAGAACATCACCATCTCTAACTATGTGTGAAAATTCAAGCAGAAATATGGGCTACAACTGCCTCAAAAGACGTTCTAATTCTCACGAATTTAAATGGCTCTTTGGATTCGAACCAAGGACGATCTTGGAAATCTAAAACATGTTTCTGAAAGTTATTTATGATCTCTATCGATATGCCGAATTTGAAGTTTCTATATTATTGGGAAAGGGTTCAAAATAGTTCCTATAAATTGAATCAATTACTGATTGTAGAGACGCCTGGTGTCGAACCCAGGACCTACTGGCAGCTGTGAAAACACATTATGACTTGGTTTGACCTGATCTTATTAAATGCAAAGTTTGAAGTCAACAACTTGTCAGGAAGTACCTAAAATTTGCTTCCGTAATCTCCATAAGAAATGCATTGTAGGATGTAAATGGCCCCCTGGGATCGAACCAAGGACCATCAGCGAGTTCTAAAATTTTAGTATGAAATATATATATGATATATATCCACGTACCAAGTTTTAAGTTTCCAAGTCATCTGTAAGTAATTAAAAAAAATCTTAAAAATCGCAATGTAAATTAAACGGGAGAATATTTGCCCTGGCCTAGCATCGAACCAAGGATAATATTTGTAGATGTATTTGTGGTTTCCTTTAGATATACACGGCATCTAGCGATCTCTAGAATTTCAACTCCCAACTCTTCCGGGATGTGCCTCAAAAAAATTTTCGAAAATCCCCGCCATGTATTCTTATGGACAAAATCGCGACTTTGGGGCCTTCTGGAATCGAACCCATGGCACCGAGGTTCAAAGTCGAACCCAGGACACATTGATAGCTGTGAATGCACTGTTTGATTTATATGGACTTGATCTTTCTTTATACAAAGTTTGAAGTCGATATCATGCCGGGAAGCACCTAAAATTTGTTTCCGTTATCTCCGTAAGAAATGCATTGAAGAATTTAATAGCCCTCTGGGATCGAACCAAGGACCATCAGCGAATATGTAAAATCGGATTGTGAAATATATTCATGATATCTAACCTTATTCCGAATTTCAAGTTTCTATGCCATAGGGAAAGGGTAAAAAAAAATCTTAAATATCGCCGCAATGCATTTTAAACGGCCGATTTTTGCCCTGACCTAGCATCGAACCATAAACAATATTCGAAGATGTCTTTTAGATTTACGTTAGATATGCACGGCTTCTAGCGATCCCTTGAATTTCAACTCTCTACTTTTCCGGGAAGTGCATCAAAAAAAAATTCGAAAATCGCCACCATGTATCCTTATGGAGAAAATCGGGACTTTGGGGCCTTCTGGAATCGAACCTAGGCCTTCCTGGTGAAGCTACTATGCAGCACAACAGAAACTCATCATATCTTACTATGTGTGAAAATTCAAGCAGAAATATTGGCTCCAACAGCCTCAAACGACGTTCAAATTTCAATAATGTAAATGGCTCTCGGGATTTGAACCAAGGACGATCTAGGAAATTTAAAACATGTTTTTCAAATGAATCAATGTTCTCTATCTATATGCCTACTTTCATGTTTTAATATTATTGGGAAGGGGTTTAAATTAATTCTTAAATATCGGATAATTTACTGATTGTAGAGACGCCTGGTGTCGAACCGAGGAAATTTTGGTAGCTGTGAATGCTCAGTATGACTTATTAGGACTTTATCCTGTTTCATAAAAAGTTTGAAATCGATATCATGCCGGGAAGTGCCTAAAACCTTTTTCTGTTATCTCCATAAGAAATGCATTGAGGAATGTAAATTGCTCTCTGGGATCAAACCAAGGACCATCAGCGAATATGTAAAATTTGATTACGAAATATATTTATGATCTCCAACTCCATAACGAATTTCAAGTTTCCATGCCATCGGGAAAGGGTCGAAAAAAATCTTAAAAATCGCCACAATGCGTTTTAAACGGCCGATTTTTGCCTTGACCTAGCATCGAACCCAGGATATTTTAAGTAAAACTCATTTATGTTTTCGATAGATCATGACCATATATTAAAGGCTTAAATAAGAAGTAAAAATTGCATGATATCGACTTCAAACTTTGTATGAAATAAGATGAAGTCCTAATAAATCATACTGTGCATTCACAGCTACCAATATGTCCTGGGTTCGACACCAGGCGTCTCTACAATCAGTAAAATATCCGATATTTAAGAATTAATTTAAACCCCTTACCAATAATATTAAAACATGTTATTAGGCATATAGATAGAGAACATAGAGACAATTTAAAAACATGTTTTAGATTTCCTAGATCTTCCTTGGTTCGAATTCAGATAGCCATTTACATTCGTGAAAATTAGAACTTCTTTTGAGGCAGTTGTAGCCAATATTTCTGCTTGAATTTTCACACATAGTCAGAGATGATGATCTTCTATTGTGCTGCATAATTAGTTCACCAGTAAGATCCGAGTTCGATGCCAGACGATGAATTTCAGCGAATTTTAATGAAAATTTCAATCTTTTTTTTTTCTTTTGAGGACCGTCCCGATATGATGCCGATATCAAATTAATATTGCCGTTCTGCTTGCAGTATGCAAGCTACATTTTACTCGTATATATATATATATGAATATATGAATGAATCCGGAGAAGCATCTATATATAATAGATACACTGGGGATCAAAAGTCTAAGCATGTTCCGCAAGTGCCACCGACTTGAAATTTTTACGACATATTGGCCATAAGATTTTTTTGGACCCTTTCCCGATGGCATGGAAACTTGAAACTCGGCTTGGAGTTGGAGATCATAAATATATTTCGTAATCAAATTTTACATATTCGCTGATGGTCCTTGGTTTGATCCCAGAGAGCAATTTACATTCCTCAATGCATTTCTTATGGAGAACACAGAATTAGGTTTTAGGTACTTCCTGGCATGATATCAACTTTAAACTTTGTATGAAACAAGATGAAGTCCTAATAAATCATACTGTGCATTCCCAGCTACCAATATTTCCTGGGTTAGACACCAGGCGTCTCTACAATCAGTAAAATATCCGATATTAAAGAATTAATTTAAACCCCTACCCAATTATACTAAAACATGAAATTAGGCATATAGATAGAGAACATTGATCCATTTGAAAAACATGTTTTAGATTTCCTAGATCTTCCTTGGTTCGAATTCAGATAGCCATTTACATTATTGAAAAGTAGAACGTCGTTTGAGGCAGTTGTAGCCAATCTTTCTGCTTGAATTTTCACACATAGTTAGAGATGGTATTTTTCTGTTGTGCTGCATAGTATATTTTCAATCCCTTTTTTTCCTTTTGAGGGCCGTTCCGATATGATGCCGACATGAAATTAGTGTTGTCGATGTGCTTGCAGTATGCAAGCTACATTTTACTCGTATATATATAAGTATATCCTGAGAAGCGTCTATATATAATAGATATATATAATAATTCTGGCTCTCCTTATATACACAAGTAAAATTTGCATACTGCAAGCAAATGGTTTGATAGATATAGATAAATGCATGCAGAATGTCAACTATCTGTCTTCACGGTAAAGACTCCGAAAGAATTATGAAAATTCAACCAGTATGTTTTAAAACGGAGATATGTTTACCGTCTGGCATCGAACCCGGGCCTTCCTGGTCATACTTACTATGCAGCACAATAAGCATCATCTCTAACTATGTGTGAAAATTCAAGCAGAAATATTGGCTGCAACTGCCTCAAAGAACGTCCAACTTTTCCCTTATGTTCCTTATGAGAGAAATTTTAATGTGCTCTGGCATCGAACCCAGGAACAGCATGGTCTAATCTAAATTTTTTCTTAAACCGAGTCTTAATATACATCTTGTAGCCAAGCAAGAACTTCCTATCATTTCGATAAGTGCATCAAAAAAAATAACAAAAAACTTCCTCAATGTATTTTAAATGGGAGATTTTTGCATCGTCCTAGCATCGAACTTAGGACGTTCTAATTAGAAGTCCTTAATGTTTTCGATAGATCATGACCATATCTTTAGGCTCCTTGAGTTTCGATTCTCTACCTATCCGGAAAGTATTTTTTATAAATTCCCGAAAATCAAAGCAATGCATTTAAATGGAAAAAATCGGGATTTTGGGGCCCTCTGGAATCGAACCCATGACACTGAGGTTCAAAATCGCATTTTTCCTGGGGGTTTCACGTAAGGGCCTATACGCTGTAAACATTTCAAGTCAAGGACGCTTGTGGTTTAGCCTATGAATTTGTATCCTATCTATATATATCTATTATATATAGACGCTTCTCCGGATATACCTATAAGTTATACGAGTAAAATGTTGCTTGCATACTGCAAGCAGATCGACAACACTAATTTCATATCGGCATCATATCGGGACAGACATCAAAAGAAAAAAAAAAATCAAAATATTCATAGAATTCGCTGCAATTTAATCGCCTGGCAGCGAACCCCGGTCTTCCTGGTGTACTTACTATGCAGCAAAATAGAAGATTACCAGATTACCAGATTAATATTATCCATATCAAACTATGTGTGAAAATTGAAGCAAAACTATTAGGTGCAACTACCTCAAACGACGTCCTACTATTCACATACACTCCTTATTTGAGAAATTATAATGTGCTCTGGCATCGAACCCAGGAACAGCATGGTCTTATCTATTTTTTTTCTTAAACAAAGTGTTAATATACATCTTCCATCTAAGCAAGAGCTCCCTTACATATCGATAAATGCATAAAAAAATTATGAAAAGATACCCCATAGTATTATATATGGGTGATATTTTTACCGCCCGGCATCGAACCCGGGTCTTTCAGGCAATACTTTCTATGCAGCACAAAAGAAAAACACCATCTCTAACCGCGTATGCAAATTCAAGCAGAAATATTGGTTACAACTGCCTCAAATGACGTCCTACTTTTCCTTTATATTCCTTATGAGAGAAACGTTATTGTGCTCTGGCTTCGAACCCAGGAACAGTACGGTCTTATGAAAATTTTTTTCTAAAACTTATTCGTACCATACATCTTCCAGCCAAGCACGAACATCCTATCATTTCGATAAGTGCATCTAAAAAAATAATGAAAAACGGCTCCCATGTATTTTAAAGGGCAGATCTTTGCATCATCCTAGCATCGAACCCAGGATAACTTTTGTAAAAGTCATTGATGTTTTCGAAAATCCAAGACCATAAATATAGGCACCTTGAGTTTTACTTCTCTACCTATCCGGAAAGTATTTTTTTTTAATTCGCGAAAATCACGGCAATGCATTCAAACGGGAAAAATCGGGACTTTGGGGCCCTCTGGAATCGAACCTATGACACTGAGGATCAAAGTCTCTTTTTTCCTGGGGGTTTCACGTTATGGCCAATATGTCATAAAAATTTCAGATCAATGACGCTTGTAGTTTAGGCTGTGAATTTGTATCCTATCTATCTATATAGGTATATATATGAATGAATCCGGAGAAGCATCTATATATAATAGATATAGGGGATCAAAAGTCTAACCATGTTCCACAAGTGCCACCGACTTGAAATTTTTACCACGTTATGGCCATGACGTGTAACCTCCAGGAAAAATCCGACATTGAACCTCGGTGTCATGGGTTCGATTCCAGAAGGCCCCAAAGTCGCGATTTTGTCCATAAGAATACATGGCGGGGTTTTTCGAAAATTTTTTTGAGGCACTTCCCGGTAAACGAGACATTTGAAATTCGAGGGATCGCTAGATGCCGTGCATATCTAAAGAAAACCATAAAGACATCTACGAATATTATCCTTGGTTCGATGCTACGTTGGGGCAAAAATCGGCCGTTTAAAATGCATTGTGCCGATTTTTAAGATTTTTTTTGGACCCTTTTCCGATGGCATAGAAACTTGAAATTCGGTATGAGGTTACATACCATAAAAATATATCATAATCCAATTTTACATATTCGCTGATGGTCCTAGGTTCGATCCCAGAGGGACATATAAATTCCTCAATGCATTTCTTACGGAGATAACGGAAACAAATTTTAGGTACTTCCCGGCACGATATCGTCTTCAAACTTTGTATAAACAAAGATCAAGTCCATGCAAATCAAACAGTGCATTCAAAGCTATCAATGTGTCCTGGGTTCGACACCAGGTGTCTCTGCAATCAGAAGTTGATCCGATTTTTAGGAATTATTTTGAAGCCTTTGCCAATAACATAGAAACTTGAAATTCGGCATATAGGTAGAGATCATAAATAACTTTCAGAAACATTTTTTAGATTTCCAAGATCGTCCTTGGTTCGAATCCAGAGAGCCATTTTAATTCGTGAAAATTAGAACGTCTTTTGAGGCAGTTTAAGCCAATATTTCTGCTTGAATTTTCACACATAGTTAGTGATGGTGATCTTCTCTTGTGCTGCATAATAGGTTAACCAGGAAGACCCGGGTTCGATGCCAGACGATAAAATTTCAGCGAATTTCAAGATTATTTTCAATTTTTTTTTCTTTTTAGGAGCGTCCCGAAAGGTTGCCGTCATTAAATTGGTGTTGTCTATCTGCTTGCAGTATGCAAGCACATTTTACTCGTATATATATACGAATGAATCCGGAGAAGGAATGATATATAATCGATATCATGGCAATATCTTTCGTATAAGAGTCTAGTACAGCAATTGATATAGTTGTCAGGGGCACTACCTGTTAATTAACCACCATAATGTATAAATTTCTCGTCTTTATCGTCCGAATTCTAGCAACTTCTAACCTAAAACGGCATCACAGGATCGAAATATGAAACTTTAATCATTTCCCCGTCTTTCGGTGCTCTCCTCGAACTCGTGGGACCATTATTTATGATTTAAATTTGCAATTGATGTAAAGCCTGCGAACTGAAGACGGGCTTTACGCGTTTCTTCACGGAGGTAATTTCGCAGTCGTTCAAGGTCGAATCCGATATACTTTAACCAAATGAGCATCGGTGAGTAATAGTTTAATGGACCCCTGATGAACGCGTAAATTGAAATGTACCAATTCCTCGGAAAGTAATTTAAATTGAGTTTCGAAAATCCTCACGCTTTCCTGGTGTTTGGGTTGCTATAAATAAAACTCCGGTTGCTACAGACGATGCCTGGTTTATTTGCATCGATGACGTAATTAGTAAGACGCGCGAGAGGTATTTATGAATAACTGAGAAATTAGAGACATTTTCCATCGCGAGAATGGGATAGGTCACTGTTTTCAGATTTAATGAATAAAAGATTAGAGCCATGCGCGTCATCGCGTCGCTACAACAAGTTTCAAGTGAGCGGTAGCCATATGCTTATACCGATGAAACGCTGTACGTAATCATGAATCACTATACACCGAGTCCTCGCAGGGCAACCTTAAAAGCTCTTAATCGTGAGTCACCCATCAGCGCGGGTGTTAAACGCCAATGAGAACGAAGAATTAAAAAAAAACTTTCTGCGCCGATCACTGCCAATACATAGTGAATCAATCGCAATCGAAGTCCCGCTATATCACACCGATGCATCTTAGAGCGATGCACTGGGTTCGAGGCTAAACCCGACGAGCGAACACTAGTGATTATGAACAGATAACAACGGTTCGATGACGTAAAACCGGTCAATACGAACTCGAGAATACCGCTATGACCCCCAATTACTCACATTGCAGCGTTAAGTGTACACAGAGAAAGTAATTATCCCTCCGGAACCGAAGCGATGCTTCCAAACATTACGATCAACAATGGTTTGTTTATTTTGGCACCCAGCAACAGCAGCAAACATTTTGCTATTATTTACCCCCGATCTTTAGCGAGCGTCCTCCAACTAGGCCGAAAATACAGAATAATACGAGTAAAATGTTGCTTGCATACTGCAAGCAGAGCGACAACACTAAGTTCATAACGGCATTATATCGGGGCGTCCCGGCAAGAAAAAGAAGGATTAAAAATATTCTTGAAATTCGCTTCAATTTAATCGTCTGGCATCGAACCCGGGTCTTTTTGGTGAAATTTCTATGCAGCACATCAGAAGATCATCTTCTCTAAATACGTGTGAAAATTCAAGCAGAAATATTGGCTGCAACTGCCTCAAACGAAGACCTACTTTTCACGAATGTTAATAGCTCTCTGGATTCGAACCAAGGATGATCTAGGAAATAAAAAATATGTTCTTGAAATGTATCTACGTTTTCTCTCTATATACTTAATTTCATGTTTTAATATTATTTGGAAGGGATTTAAAATATTTCTTAAAAATCGGATAACTTACTGATTGTAGAGACGCCTGGTGTCGAACCCTGGACGTATTGGAAGCTGTAAATGCAAAAAATGACTTGCTAGGACTTGATCTTATTTTGTGCAAAGTTTGAAATCGATATCATGCCGGGAAGTACCTAAAATTTGTCTCCGTTATCTCCATAAGAAATGCATTGAGAAATGTAAATGGCCCTCTGGGATCGAACCAAGGACTAACAGCGAATACAAAAAATTTGATTATGAAATAAATTTATGATCTCCAACCTCATGCCAAATTTCAAGTTTCCATGCCATCGGGAAATGGTCCAAAAAAATCTTAAAAAACGCCACAATACATTTTAAACGGCCGATTTTTACCCCGACCTAGCATCGAACCCAGGATATTTTCCGTAAAACTCATTTATGTTTTCGATAGATAATGTTCATATATATAGGCTCCTTGAGTTTTGAATCTCTATCTATCCGGGAAGTATTTTTTTTTAATTCCCGAAAATCAAAGCAATGCATTTAAACGGGAAAAATCGGGACTTTGGGGCCCTCTGGAATCGAACCCATGGCACTGAGGTTCAAAATCGCAATTTTTCTGGAGGTTACACATTATGGCCAATATGTCGTAAAAATTTCAACTCAATCACTCTTGTGGTTTAGGCTGTGAGTTTGTATCCTCTCTATATCTATTATATATAGATGCTTCTCCGGATTCATTCATATATACGAGTAAAATGTAGCTTGCATACTGCAAGCAGATCGGCAATACTATTTCATATCGGCATCATATCGGGACGGTCCTCAATAGAAAAAAAAAGCATTGAAATTTTTCTTAAAATTCGCTGATTTTTCATCGTCTGGCATCGAACCCGGGTCTTTTCTGTGAACTTACTATGCAGCACAACAGAAGATCACCATCTCAAACTATGTGTGAAAATTCAAGCAGAAATATTGGCTACAACTGCCTCAAAAGACGTTCTAATTTTCACGAATGTAAATGGCTCTCGGGACTCGAACCAAGGACGATCTTGGAAATCTAAAAGGTGTTTCTGAGAATTATTTATGATTTCTATCTATATGCCGAATTTCAAGTTTCTACATTATTGTGAAAGGTTTCAAAATAATTCCAAAAAATCGGATCAACTTCTGATTTCAGAGACACCTGGTGTCGAACCCAGGACACATTGTAAGCTGTAAATGCACAGTTTGATTTGTGAAGACCTTCTCTTGTGTCATGCAAAGTTTCAAGTCGATAGCATGCCGAAAAGTACCTAACATTTGTTTCCGTTATCTCCGTAAGAAATGCATTGAGATGTGCAAATGGCCCTCTGGGATCGAACCAAGGACCATTAGCGAATATGTAAAATTTGATTATGAAATATATTTATAATATCCTACCCCATGCCGAATTTCGAGTTCCCATGTTATCGGGAAGAAGTCCAAAAAAAATCTTAAAAATCGTCACAATGCAATTTAAACGGCCGATATTTGCCCCGTCCTAGCATCGAACCATGGACCATATTCAACGATGTCTTTATGATTAACGTTGGATATGCCCGGCTTCTAGCGATCCCTCGAATTTCAATTCTCTCCTTTTCCGGGAAGTGCCCCAAAAAAATTTTCGAAAATCCCCGCCATGTATTCTTATGGGGAAAATCGCGACTTTGGGGCCTTCTGGAATCGAACCCATGACACCGAGGTTCAAAGTCGGCTTTTTCCTGGAGGTTGCACGTTATGGCCAATATGTCGTAAAAATTTCAAGTCAATGACGCTTTTGGTTTAGCCTGTGAATTTGTATCCTATCTGGGTATCTGGGTATCTGGGTATCTGGGTATCTGGGTATATATATGAATGAATCCGGAGAAGCATCTATCTATTACGAGTAAAATGTTGCTTGCATACTGCAAGCAGAGCGACAACACAAAGTTCATAACGGCATTATATCGGGACGTCCCGGCAAGAAAAAGAAGGATTAAAAATATTCTTGAAATTCGCTTCAATTTAATCGTCTGGCATCGAACCCGGGTCTTTTTGGTGAAATTTCTATGCAGCACATCAGAAGATCATCTTCTCTAAAAACGTGTGAAAATTCAAGCAGAAATATTGGCTGCAACTGCCTCAAACGAAGACCTTCTTTTCACGAATGTTAATAGCTCTCTGGATTCGAACCAAGGATGATCTAGGAAATAAAAAATATGTTCTTGAAATGTATCTACGTTTTCTCTCTATATACTTAATTTCATGTTTTAATATTATTTGGAAGGGATTTAAAATATTTCTTAAAAATCGGATAACTTACTGATTGTAGAGACGCCTGGTGTCGAACCCTGGACGTATTGGAAGCTGTAAATGCAAAAAATGACTTGCTAGGACTTGATCTTATTTTGTGCAAAGTTTGAAATCGATATCATGCCGGGAAGTACCTAAAATTTGTCTCCGTTATCTCCATAAGAAATGCATTGAGGAATGTAAATGGCCCTCTGGGATCGAACCAAGGACTAACAGCGAATACAAAAAATTTGATTACGAAATAAATTTATGATCTCCAACCTCATGCCAAATTTCAAGTTTCCATGCCATCGGGAAATGGTCCAAAAAAAATCTTAAAAAACGCCACAATACATTTTAAACGGCCGATTTTTACCCCGACCTAGCATCGAACCCAGGATATTTTCCGTAAAACTCATTTATGTTTTCGATAGATAATGTTCATATATATAGGCTCCTTGAGTTTTGAATCTCTATCTATCCGGGAAGTATTTTTTTTTAATTCCCGAAAATCAAAGCAATGCATTTAAACGGGAAAAATCGGGACTTTGGGGCCCTCTGGAATCGAACCCATGGCACTGAGGTTCAAAATCGCAATTTTTCTGGAGGTTACACGTTATGGCCAATATGTCGTAAAAATTTCAACTCAATCACTCTTGTGGTTTAGGCTGTGAGTTTGTATCCTCTCTATATATATATCTATTATATATAGATGCTTCTCCGGATTCATTCATGGATATACCTATATAGATAGATAGATAGATAGATAGATAGATAGATAGATAGGATACTAATTCACAGCCTAAACCACAAGCGTCATTGACTTGAATTTTTTACGACGTATTGGCCATAACGTGTAACCGCCAGAAAAATTGCGATTTTGATCCTCAGGGTCATGGGTTCGATTCCAGAGGGCCCCAAAGTCGCGATTTTCTCCGTAAGAATACATTACGGGGATTTTCGAAAATTTTTTTGAGATATTTCCCGGAGAGAGAAAGAGTTGAAACTCGAGGGATCGCTAGAAGCTGTGCGTATCCAACGAAAATCAGAAAAACATCTTAGAATATAGTCCATGGTTCGATGCTAGGTCGGGGAAAAAATCGGCCGTTTAAAATGCATTGCGGCGATTTTGAAGATTTTTTTTGGATCCTTTCCCGATAACATGGATACTTGAAACTCGGCACGTGGATAGATATCATAAATATATTTCTTTATCAAATTTTTTGTATTCGCTTATGGTCCTTGGTTCGATCCCAGAGGGCCATTTGCAATCCACAATGCATTTCTTATGGGGATAACGGAAACACATTTTAGGTACTTCCCGGCATGATATCGACTTCAAACTTTCTATGAATTTAGATCAGGTCCAAGCAAGTCATTTTGTGCATTTACAGCTTCCAATACGTCCAGGGTTCGACTCCAGGCGTCTCTACAATCAGTCACTGATCCGATTTTTAAGAATTATTTTGAACCCCTTCCCAATTATATTAAAACTTGAAATTCGGCATATATATAGAACGTATAAATACATTTCGAAAACATATTTTAAATTTCCTAGATCGTCCTTGGTTCGATTCCAGAGAGCTATTTACATTCGTGAAAAGTATGTCTTCGTTTGAGGCAGTTGCAGCCGATATTTCTGCTTGAATTTTCACACGTATTTAGAGAAGATGATCTTCTGATGTGCTGCATAGTAATTTCACCAAAAAGACCCGGTTTCGATGCCAGACGATTAAATTGAAGCTAATTTTAAGAATATTTTCAATCCTTTTTTTCCTTTCCTGGACCGTCCCGATATAATGCCGTTATGAAATTAGTGTTGTCGATCTGCTTGCAGTATGCAAGCTACATTTTACTCGTATATATATATATATGGATACATGAATGAATCCGGAGAAGCATCTATATATCTATTATATATAGATGCTTCTCCGGATTCATTCATGTATATACCTATATAGATAGATAGATAGATAGGATACTAATTCACAGCCTAAACCACCAGCGTGATTGACTTGAAATTTTTACGACGTATTGGCCATAACGTGTAACCGCCAGAAAAATTGCGATTTTGATCCTCAGGGTCATGGGTTCGATTCCAGAGGGCCCCAAAGTCGCGATTTTCTCCATAAGAATACATGGCGGGGATTTTCGAAAATTTTTTTGAGGTACTTCCCGGGGAGAGAAAGAGTTGAAACTCGAGGGATCGCTAGAAGCCGTGCGTATCCAACGAAAATCAGAAAAACATCTTTGAATATAGTCCATGGTTCGATGCTTGGTCGGGGCAAAAATCGGCCGTTTAAAATGCATTACGGCGATTTTGAAGATTTTTTTGGATCCTTTCCCGATAACATGGATATTCGAAACTCGGCACGTGGATAGATATCATGAATATACTTCATAATCAAATTTTACATGTTCGCTGATGGTCCTTGGTTCGATCCCAGAGGGCCATTTGCACTTCTCAATGCATTTCTTACGGAGACAACGGAAACAAAATTTAGGTACTTTCCGACATGCTATCAACTTCAAACTTTGCTTGATACAAGAGTAAGTCTTTACACATCAAACTCTGCATTTACAGCTTGCAATACGTCCTGGGTTCGACACCAGGTGTCTCTGAAATCAGAATTTGATCCGATTTTTAGGAATTATTTTGAAACCTTTCCCACTAAAATAGAAACTTGAAATTCGGCATATAGATAGAGATCATAAATATCTATCAGAAACATATTTTAGAATTCCACGATCGTCCTTGGTTCGAGTCCCGAGAGGCATTAACATTAGTGAAAATTAGAACGTTTTTTGAGGCAGTTATAGCCAATATTTCTGCTTGAATTTTCACACATAGTTAGAGATGGTGATCTTCTATTGTGTTTCATAGTAGGTTTACCAGTAAGACCCGGGTTCGATGCCAGACGATGAAATTTCAGCGAATTTTAAGAAAAAATTAAATCCTTTTTTTTTCTTTTAAAGACCGTCCCGATATGATGCCGATATGAAATTAGTATTGCCGATCTGCTTGCAGTATGCAAGCTACATTTTACTCGTATATAATAGATACCTATATAGATAGATAGGATACAAATTCACAGCCTAAACTACAAGCGTCATTGATCTGAAATTTTTATGACATATTGGCCATAACGTGAAACCCCCAGGAAAAAAGAGACTTTGATCCTCAGTGTCATAGGTTCGATTCCAGAGGGCCCCAAAGTCCCGATTTTTCCCGTTTGAATGCATTGCCGTGATTTTCGGGAATTAAAAAAAAATACTTTCCGGATAGGTAGAGAAGTAAAACTCAAGGTGCCTATATTTATGGTCTTGGACTTTCGAAAACATCAATGACTTTTACAAAAGTTATCCTGGGTTCGATGCTAGGACGATGCAAAGATCTGCCCTTTAAAATACATGGGAGCCGTTTTTCATTATTTTTTTAGATGCACTTATCGAAATGATAGGATGTTCGTGCTTGGCTGGAAGATGTATGGTACGAATAAGTTTTAGAAAAAAATTTTCATAAGACCGTACTGTTCCTGGGTTCGAAGCCAGAGCACAATAACGTTTCTCTCATAAGGAATATAAAGGAAAAGTAGGACGTCATTTGAGGCAGTTGTAACCAATATTTCTGCTTGAATTTGCATACGCGGTTAGAGATGGTGTTTTTCTTTTGTGCTGCATAGAAAGTATTGCCTGAAAGACCCGGCTTCGATGCCGGGCAGTAAAAATATCACCCATATATAATACTATGGGGTATCTTTTCATAATTTTTTTATGCATTTATCGATATGTAAGGGAGCTCTTGCTTAGATGGAAGATGTATATTAACACTTTGTTTAAGAAAAAAAATAGATAAGACCATGCTGTTCCTGGGTTCGATGCCAGAGCACATTATAATTTCTCAAATAAGGAGTGTATGTGAATAGTAGGACGTCGTTTGAGGTAGTTGCACCTAATAGTTTTGCTTGAATTTTCACACATAGTTTGATATAGTAATTTTCTATTTTGCTGCATAGTAAGTACACCAGGAAGACCGGGGTTCGCTGCCAGGTGATTAAATTGCAGCGAATTCTACGAATATTTTGAATTTTTTTTTTCTTTTGATGTCCGTCCCGGTATATGATGCCGATATGAAATTAGTGTTGTCGATCTGCTTGCAGTATGCAAGCTACATTTTACTCGTATATATATATGGATACATGAATGAATCCGGAGAAGCATCTATATATAATAGATGTGATATCGATCACTTACTGATGCTTATACATCCCAGATGTATAACATACACGGTTTTTGGCCACTATAAAGGTGAGATACCGCAGCTAGATGAGCAAGCCAACATTTCGCGATAAAAACAGTGGATTTACGAGCCATATAGGTATCAATAGACGTCAATAAGGGACAATAACATACCTTCAGTTGTAGACAACAGCCACCCAGTGTGTTTCTTTCGGCGCAAGTATTGCCATCTCTACTTAACGGCAAGCAGTAGCTTCGAGCCGTCGGTCAATACATAAACAGTACCCCACAGTCAATACCACTCGAAGGTCATTGATTCATTCCAAGAACGGCTCAATTGCGAATGCATTGGAGCCGTTCTTGGAATACTTTTATACGTATTTTAACACGCCGGTGATCAGATTTATTTTAATTTTACATCCATTGTAAATGATGGGGTGAACAAAAAAATATTTGTGTTGACTTAAACACGAGCAGCGGTATGTATGGCAGATTGTATAGTTTTAATCATATAACCCATTTAAATAAGTTTACACCCGTCGGGCGTAGACTTAATTGAATAATAATAATTATTTTAGTTGAGAAAATAAGGTTGTATTGATTACGATGCGTAACTTTTCTTTGTTATGTTACGGTCGGCCATCTTAAGAACAGCTGACGTGTCGCCGGAGAACGAAGTCTGAAAAAGTTTGGTCAATTCCAGAGTATTACTGCGTATTGCTTGATATGTCTTTGCATGTATGCGTCTTGTTTGATTTTCCATTGACTGTAAGTAAGTTAAAGATGTAAGATGTGTTTATAATGATTTAATTCGTCGATGGTATACTAATTCACCATGGTCCCATAGAAAATAGCTCCAAGAGCGTGAATTACACAAATGAATGAGTAAATAAAGATGCAGTTCGAATTATAGGTAAGCAGTACGTTATGCTTTAATTGCAAATTCATCTCAAATTGTGAACTTACAGGCTAATTAGGGTGGATAACCATGCCAAGATATTGTTTGTGGAAAAGATACCCAAGAAACAAGACAACGTTTTAAAGAGGTACTCCAGTTGCTTCACAATTCTTGCTTGGTTAATTAAATATGTTCGTGAATCAATTTGGAGGTAAATTTCTAGTTTATTCGGTAAATTTCTAGTCTAGAAATTTACCTTCTCCTTTCATTTGCGATGTAAGACCATCATAGTTGACGAAGTTTTGATTTATCTTAAGGCTTGAAAGTTTTGATAAGGTGATGCCAATTCACGCTTAGTATGTATGAAATATGTGGTGGAATACTTTACAATTATCTTTGAGAATTTCCGAGCGATCATAGAATTGCTACAACATTATTTACTTTCCCATCATGGTAAAGTTTCTTTTGCGGCTTGCTACAATCTGTTTACTTAGTTTTAATTGAGTTTTAGAAGTGAAGATAGTACGTAGATAACTATTTGTCATCTTTTTAGTGAAGTTAAGTTGAATCAATGTATATTTTTTATACTAGGAATTCCTGTGAAATTGTTTTCAATGATTTTCTATGTCAACATTATTCTAGAATAATCAGTCAGTAGTGTCAAACTTACGATTGCTCCCGGCCGTTTATTTCCTAGTTTACCAAGGTATGTATTATGTTATACGTTGTGTAGATAGGATGTTACTTAATCCCAATTTTTATTGATTTTTTTAGTTCTACCACAATGTAACAGTTACGTATTCATCGAAATATCAAATGTATAACCGAATTTAAACGTAAAATCAATAAGTTTTATTCCATTGCCGGAACTACGTGATTAACTTAAAAATATATATAACTTCTAAATAATCGACACCTAATAAAGACGTAATAACGGTAACAGTACTTTTAAATGTTGATAACGTTTGTTTATTTGGAGACAAGACTATCGTGAATGTGTTCATATTTGCCTGAAGCATTTTATTTGATTTCGCGTCTCAAGATTTGGAGATGTTATGAACGTTCTTTATGATTAAATGTTTTCTTCAAAATCTTGTGAACTTTCTTAATGATGGAAATGTTTTCTTCGTTTATTTTATTTTTCTCCGTGTTTACGGCACGTCGACAACTACAAAAAATCGAGTCAATTATGAATTTATATCGGTTAGTGTAAGTAGAATACCCAAAAAAAAAACAATTAAATCACCCTCGTAAACCAAAATTAGACCGAATCGTCAGATTTGCAGGTCATAGGTAGCGATAGACCACCAAATACTTAGGCCAATGAACCAGTTTTCTCAAAACCATCTATTATCATGTAAAAGATTTTAGTGCTTATGTTGGAATCACAATAGATATTCACAGAAATTAACTTTTCGTCTTTAGAGATCAAAATTATATTGGATTTAAGGCGTAACATGAGAATTTATTCCAATCATTGCACCCCTTTTTTGCAAAATTATACTATTGTAATGAATACCGGTCCCGAGTGTTCCGTAGGCGCATTTGCATTACGTAGGCGTGATTGTTGCCGGTTGTGGTAACGGGAAAATAGGCACTGTTGGGCAGAGTACGAGGTAGCCATTTTCTCGGAAAGACGTTGTAGAGTCATGTGTTGAATAAAAACGTTACATTGGTGTCAGAAGTGGGATTAACAAATAATTTAGTGTTAATCTCAGTTTGAGAAAGAAATGGAAACAACTAAAGTGACTCTGGAGCAGTTGAAGGTGAAGGATCTGAAGAGGGAACTTGAGGAGCGCGACTTCGACATCGGCGGAAACAAGTCCGCTCTTCAAAATCGCCTTCGCCAAGCGTTGCTGGAAAATGGCGAAGATCCGGATACCACCCTTTTCGCGTTGGAAGGAAATATTTCTGCCGTTTTGAGGGGACTTTCTATTATGGAGGTAAAGATAGCCGAAAGTTCTCGAACTTTGAGGGAAGAACTCCTAGAAAATTCGAGAAACTTAGAGGTAAAAATGAACGATAATGCTCGAAGCCTGGAAGTGAAATTCAGAGATGAAATACTAAAGGAAACCGATAAGTTTCGGAAAGAAATGGACAGTTTGAACGCACGGATTGAAGAGTGGGCGGGGAAGCCAGTTGCCCCTGCGTATGCAGCCTGTGCAAGAACTGTGAGAGATGGGTCAACACTCAGGTTGCAGACGCCAACATTTGATGGCAAAACTCCCTTCGCGCGATATCTGAGCGCGTTTGAAAACGTAGCGGAAGCCTATAGCTGGACGAAAGAAGAGAAAGCGTCGGCACTGAAGGGTTCGCTACGTGATGATGCCCTAGACCTCATCCAAAACCTTACCGCCGATGAAAAGAAAGACTACGAGCTGCTAGTGCAGCGTCTGGAGGAGAGATATGGTAACAGACACCTGGAGCAGGTCTACCGCATCGAATTGAAGCACCGCAAACAACGATCCAACGAAAGCCTTCAAGAATTCGAATGCGCCATAGTTCGGTTAATTGGCCTGTCTTATCCAACGCGCCCGGCCGAATATCTGGAAGATATGTCGAAAGACGTATTTATCGACGGTCTCAAGGATCCCGAAACAGCAACAACAGTAAGGATGGCTCGTCCGAAGACATTAAGTGATGCGTTAGCGATAGCGCTTGAGTTCGAAATCGCCAAACAAGCATCACACGGGCCTAGTAGGGTGCGAACGGTGACGGAGGACAGCATCGAGGAAGTAGTGCGGCGAGTATTGGAGCAGACGAAGAGCCGTAGGCCGTTTCGTCCGCGATGTTGGAAATGCGGTGAACTGGGGCATCTAATGAGCAAATGCAACAGGCACCGGAAGACCGAAGAGGAACCAACGCCGGCGGGAAAACTAGATTGGGTCGGTGAGATGGGGCAAACGGCGACCCAGGATTACCATGCCCCGAAGAATACAATTATTGTGGCAACCGTTAACCCAGGATCCGGAAGTGTTTGTGTCGATGGGTCAATCGACGGAAGACCTTGTTCCATGCTGGTAGACACGGGCGCGACTAGAACCATCATCCGGCACGATCTTATTGGGAGAAAGAGGGCGGTCGCAACTAAATTGCGACTACGAACGGCTACGGGCGCTGCGGTTAATGTGCATGGGGAAATGGACATTCGTCTGGCAATAGGATCGACTATCGTGGATCACCGTGTCCTCGTCGCTGACATAGAAAATTGTGTGATCCTAGGGATGGACATCATGGGCAGCTGTGGTTTCCAATTGGATCTGAAGCGCGGAGTATTGAGGGTGGACAACGAAGAAATGATCTTAAATCCTGAAACAAGTGCTTCGATTCGTGCAATTCTCTCCGAGGATACAATAATAAATCCTAGGAGGGAAACATTCGTGATGGCGCGGTTAGAAGGAAGTCCACAGTGCGGAAGAACCATTATGCTGGAGCCCAAGAATGATGACGCACATGTCGGTCGGGGAATTCTAGTTGCGAAGCAAGTGATCACTGCTGAAGATATAGTCCCGATCAGATTGATGAACATCGATTCGCACCCTGTGAAATTGGATAGAGGCGCTGTATTAGGAAATTGCGCAACCGTGTCGTCAATTCAGCATCAGATACGGACAATACCGACCGATTCTTCGACAAAGATCCCTCCAAAGTTAGCCAGCTTAATAGCGGATACGAGCAGTGGCAGAAGTATGAAACAGAGGGAACAAATCAGGAACCTGTTCCTTAAATTTCAAGATGTGTTCGATGTGGACGACGGAGTAAGAGGGAGAAGCAACATCGTCCGACACAAAATCGACACAGGGAATGCAAAACCTATTCGTCAACCGCCTAGACGCTTGCCACTGGCGAAACGCGAAGAAGCAGAACGAGTCCTTAGGGAGATGAAAGATGAAGAAATCATAGAGGCGTCAAACAGCCCATGGGCCTCTCCAGTGGTCCTGGTAAAGAAAAAGGACGGATCGACACGATTTTGTGTGGATTATCGGCAACTTAACAACGTCACACGGAAGGATAGCTATCCATTACCAAGAATCGACGATACACTGGAAACCCTGGCAGGATCGAAGATATTTTCCACCCTGGATTTGAAAAGTGGATACTGGCAGGTTGAACTAGCCCCTGAAGACAAAGAGAAGACAGCGTTTACGCTCGGATCGGGACTATGGCAGTTTACGGTGATGCCCTTCGGGCTGTGCAATGCCCCAGCGACCTTTGAGCGGCTGATGGAAGGCATCTTGAACGGACTATCGTGGAAAACTTGCCTGGTGTACCTGGACGATATTATCGTGGTGGGAAAATCATTTGACGACCACTTGGACAACGTGAGCAGCGTATTCCAGAGACTACGAGAGGCAGGTCTAAAACTGAGCCCGAAGAAATGCTGTTTCTTGCGCCAACAAGTTAAATATTTGGGACACGTTGTGTCCGGAGATGGAATTGCGGTCGACAGTGAGAAGACAGAGGCCATTAAAGGTTGGCCGGTACCCCGTGACAAGCACCAATTGAGAAGTTTCCTGGGACTGTGTACCTATTACCGACGGTTCGTGAAAGGGTTTGCGAACATTGCGAAACCACTGACAAGACTCACCGAGGAGGCCAGGAAATTCGAGTGGGGTCAGGACTGTCAGGAAGCCTTTGTAGAGCTTAAGGAGGCATTGACAACATCCCCGATCCTTGGATATCCGAACGAACGAGAGAAATTTATCGTGGATACGGACGCAAGTAACTTCGGAATAGGAGGAATCTTGTCCCAAATCCAAGGCGGGCAGGAGCGGGTTATTGCTTACTTTAGCAAGACGCTCTCGAAACCCGAACGCAACTATTGCGTGACCAGGCGTGAGCTGTTAGCCGTCGTTAAGTCTGTGGAACATTTCTACAAATACCTGTACGCACAGAAGTTTCTACTGCGAACCGATCATGCCGCACTCAAATGGCTCCTTCAGTTCAAGAACCCTGAAGGACAGATAGCTCGCTGGATCGAGAGGCTCCAGGAGTATGAATTCGACATCGAACATCGGCCTGGTAAGAGTCATGGAAATGCAGACGCGCTCTCTAGAAGACCGTGCCCTTTAGAGTGCTCTCATTGTCATCGAGCCGAAGAGAAGTCGGAGAGGGTCTGTAGAACTACCGTGGTCTCCGTAGAATGGACGCTTCCTTCGTTACGACTTGACCAGAGAAAGGACCCGGTCCTTAAGGAAATTCTGATTTGGAAGGAAAAGGGTCAGCGTCCGGAATGGCCGGAAATTTCATCAGGCTCCCCCAAACTCAAGAGCTATTGGGCGCAATGGGACTCGTTAGTGGTGGAAGATGGCGTTTTAAAACGGGCACTGGAGAACCAGGATGGAACGGAGCAGAGGCTGCAGCTGGTTGTTCCTTCAAGCAAGATCCCGGAAGTATTACGGCACCTTCACGACGAGGCATCTGGCGGACATTTAGGGATGAAGAAGACCCTTCAGAAAGTGCGCGAGCGATTCTACTGGGTGAACTGCTCAGGCGACGTGAAGGACTGGTGTAGGAAATGTACCACCTGCTTCGCCAGTAATGGGCCACAAAAACGTCCCAAGGCTCCAATGAGACAGTACAACGTAGGGAGCCCGTTCGAAAGAATTGCCATCGACATTGCAGGACCATTCCCAGTAACCGAACAAGGGAATAAGTACATCCTGGTCGCCATGGATTACTTTACTAAGTGGGTGGAGGCGTATGCTCTCCCTAACCAGGAAGCAGTGACGGTAGCTGATGTGTTGGTCAAGGAGATGTTTTGCCGGTTCGGAGTACCCCTGGAGCTGCACTCGGACCAAGGAAGGAACTTTGAGAGTGATCTGTTTCAAAGGGTCTGTGAGAAGCTTGGACTCCGGAAGACAAGGACCACAGCCCTTCACCCCCAGTCTGACGGAATGGTGGAACGAATGAATCGCACTCTCAACCGCTATTTGGCGAAAATGGTCTCTTCACACCAACGAGACTGGGACGAACATGTACCGTTCTTCCTAATGGCCTACCGATCAGCCGTTCACGAATCGACAGGACAAACTCCTGCCAAAGTTCTCTTCGGGCGGGAACTCAAGCTGCCATGCGACCTGGTATTTGGCACCAGACCGGGCGAAGACGTGGCAGGAGAGGATTACGTCTCGAGAATGCGGAAAAAGATGGATGACATCCACGAGCAGGTGCGCTACCAGCTGAATATTGCCAGTGACCGCATCAAGGAGCGTTACGACCTCAACGCCAAGGAGGGCGGCTATCAAGAAGGAGACCAAGTTTGGCTGTACAACCCGCAGAGGAAACGTGGTCTGTCATCTAAGTTACAGACAAATTGGGAAGGCCCCTACGAAGTAAAGAAGCGGATTAATGACGTTATATACCGAGTAAGAAAATTACCAACTGGAAAGCCGAAAGTGGTTCACTTTAATCGGTTGGCTCAGTACGTTGGTAGCAATGAAGATGGGCGGGTCGCTCGAGTGGAGTCTGAGAGCCGGGAATCAACAGGAGTGCGCTGCCGGTTCCGGGACGGAACGGAGCTGAGGAGGGGGCAGTGTAATGAATACCGGTCCCGAGTGTTCCGTAGGCGCATTTGCATTACGTAGGCGTGATTGTTGCCGGTTGTGGTAACGGGAAAATAGGCACTGTTGGGCAGAGTACGAGGTAGCCATTTTCTCGGAAAGACGTTGTAGAGTCATGTGTTGAATAAAAACGTTACACTATCATGGATTAGGTATATCGTGTATTAAGCTCTTCTTAAGAAATTAATTCGTGAAAACTTGAGATAAAATTCAGAACGTTTTGCTATGCAAGCAAAGTATGCCTTGAACCATTCAACTACTGAATTATTATTTATTTATCCAGGGATATGCTTTGCACATTCAGGACAAGTCGAGACTAAAATAAAATAGTTAATATTAACCCTTCCTTGACGGTGCGGGGTACTTGAGGACCCCAAAATAGCTAAATTCAAGAGAAATGTTTTATTTTCAACCACATATGTTTCTTATTCCATGTATTCGTGCGTCAGTGTTTCTTTTATGTTATGAAATTGAAAGAAATTTCTTTGGCAGACTCATTTCCAAAGTATCTTTAGTTTTTGAATAGGGTACCAAAGCACCCCGCACAGCCACTTTTGCTTGGATATCTGTACACAATGTCATGTCGTGTGGCAATTCAGTCACCCTTTCTTACAGATTTTTAAATCGATTCATTATTTATTGCATTAATTATATCACATTATCATCATTATATCTCAGTGTAGGGTCAGTACGTCATTGTAACACTAGAGGAAGAAACAATGTACTTATTCCAAATCACATGACGGAAATGCTTCATAAATCCTTTGCAGTGACCTCTGTTAATCTTCCTGTTCTATCCACACTTTCAAGAGGAAATGCCTTTCGTATCTTCTAGAGAATCTATAACGCTAATTATCTCCATCATAGCATTTTACCATGAGTCAAGTTCGTTTTTTCTGATTTTTTGAAGCTGCACGGAACAACATTTCAAACTTCTTTCTTTACCTTGGAATATTTTGTTTGTTTTTGGTACTACAATTTACATCCAGTATAACCTTTTTTTCTATTTTTTATTTCCACAACATTAACTTACTTTAGATTATTGTTTATGTCTAAATCATGATTTTAACTCTCTTATATAATTATTGTAGAGCAATATTTTTGGATTGATCGTGTTTTAATTTCCTTTTTTTCTAGTTCAGTCATATTTTAGATCAAAAGTGTATGTATCTACTTACTGTGTTCTCTGCATTTCATTTTTTATCAACTTTCATTATTTGTCTTGAATGCCTTTCATATTTATTGTAATTTTCCAGGTAGTATGTACATTGCTTTCTTTTATGTCTTTTAGTTTTTGCTATCGGTAGGTTTGCGCAGGTTTTCCACATCCCCTTTCTTTGTGGGTGTTTCCCAGCAGCGGACATTTTTTCCTAAGCTTTTCTTAGGTTTTTTTACATCCGCAATCCCTTCTCACATTTTCTTCTATTTTCCTCTAAGTTTCATTGATACATGTAATATAGTTATAATAATGCAACAACTTAACGACAGGTTAGATGGAAGAGGAGACTTGTTAGTGTCAATCTCGCCTAATAAAGACCCCTAATAATAACAATAATAATAATGTACAGGAATGTTTTTGGGTATGCCTGGGACACAGGAAAGTGAAGCCAAAAATAACGCAACCCGCAGAGCACTGGTGAGAACTTTTCGCCAGCTCCCCTTTAACTACATGTATATTTGGGGTTCAATTTTCCTCTCATACAGGACTCAGGAGCTTGTCTATCCTATGACATAGACTCAGATAGTTTAAATGAACCTTTTACTTAACGATCATGTTCGATTTTTTTCACAAAGTCCTCTTAATTCCTTTCACCATGGATAATAAAACATGCCTGCAATGTAAACTTCTCGGATGCCGGTGTAATCTTTTAGAGCAATATAAAGAACGAATCATCTTCCAACCTTCCGCAAACTGTATTAAAACCTCGTTGATTATTATAATGTTAATTTTATGTGTATCATAATGCATTAATCCGACTTAGTTTTTAATCGATCAATACCAAGTACGGCATAAAATTCCTTAATAATCGTTTACCGCAATGAGATAAAGCTACTCTATCATACATTATAATAGCTTATCAGGGTAATTAGAGATTTTCCGCTTGTGCAAATGTTTGTTCCAATTCATAATTGGGGCTCAATGCAGTAAAAGTTGTCAAAATGACGAATCTGTTCTTACAGCCAAATGCACTGCAATTGGTCGTATTGAAGGCAGAAACAAGCCCCTGCTTATTTACCTATTAAACCTTTAGAAACGCGAAAATAACAAAATTGCTTCGTGTTACGCATTGCTCAAACTACATTTTGTGTTCTATAACGTTCGACTTACTCGATCAAACTTTGATAACTCTGTATCAAAGCCACAAAATCACGAAAAAACAATGTATTGGTATAGGGAGATACGAAAAGTTCTCACCAGCATGGCGAAATGCGCAATCTGCCCTTTTTTTGGCTTCACTTTTGGTCGCTAGAGGGAGATAGGAATGTGGCCTGGGATGACGTCATATAATAGCCAAAACTCTAACGCTACCTCCAAAAAAATAAAAGACAAAATAATCAATTCTGTATTTCATAGCATAATTAAAGGTTAAGTAAAAGATAAACAAAAAACAACATAATATTTACAAAAAAGGGTGGTGGTACCCTAGTAGCCGACCAAGCTGTTTTTGGAAGTTTTAAAGGGTTAAAGATGTTGCTTACGGTTTATGAGATCATCTGTATGGATAAAAGCCATGTTTCGTAATAAATCTCTTAACGTTTCTTTTCAATGATAAGATGGAAGCACAAGATTTAAGATTATGGGGGGAGAGGATTAAATAATATTTTAATGACATCCTTTGCGAATATATGTAGGCTATGGCGGTCAAGGAAATAGTCTTGTTTCTGCCTTTTATTGTAAGAATAAATCGAAGATGTGGAGGAAAAGTGGTTTACATTTAAACCCCGTAATCTGCCAGTAGCACGTGGCAGGGGGTGTAAAATCCTTATCTAACCTGCAGAGCTATTAGCTTCTCTAATACTTCATGGAAGAAATGACCAAAAGTAGCTATCTGTCGTGGCAACTACTTCCCTGTATTGCTTTTTTGTTTTCTCTCGAAGGTCGCGTAAGTGTATAACTGTCAGGGCCGACTTAATGGGCAGGCGAATAAGGCGTTTGCCAACTTATTACATTTACAAGATTATTATTATAAATTGACTCTCAAATAACTCACAAAAACATTAGATAGAAAGAATAATGATAATATAAGATGAAAACAATAATATAAAACATTAAATAAGTCTATTTATGCCCGGAAACTGTTTAATTTATTTAATTAAACAAGTGAAATTTAGGCAACGTCTCACAACCCTCCATAACCTATTTTTCTTACCACTCCTGTGACAGTGGAGAATGAAGCTTCTCAAAACTGAAACTGATTAAGACATTTGCGATGGCGCAAAACAGTTTTGTTAATCTATCTGTGATTTCCATCGAAAACAGCATTACCCTTAACTTTTCCAAACTTATTAACGATTTTGCCACCAAAAAAGGCTAGAAAAGTTAAATTTTAACACTTTATATTTGAAATGATGTGATAATCATTAATCAATATTTCTTTTGATCAGTATTATTTGAATTAAACTATATCAATCAAAGAAGTGAATAAATTGTGTGCTAAATCACAGTTGCTTTAAATATATACTGATTGCTATGACAATTTTATGTATTTTAATAATTATTGTGTATTAATATTTCATTGTAAAACATTTCTTAATTTAATTCTTTTGTTTATTATTCGATTTAATGAACCCTGTTGTGATATTTTATCAGGTTTACACCATTATTGAATTTGCAATATTACAAACGGGAGGGCTGCCAAATGCGATTTGCCTGCCAATTGTCTAAAGCCGGCCCTGATAACTGGGATAACAATATCAGTTATCTCCTCCCTGAAATTGGTAGTGATAAATTTATCAGAAAGCTATGGTTTTGGTGTTCTTTTACAAAAGAGATGCTTTCATAAATACAAATACGAGGAAGGGTCGTTATCCGATTGGTGATGAATGTTCTCCGCAGGGTGTTAATGGTTTATAATTAGAATAAGCTTTATTTAGCCCAAGGCATTTAGATACGTTCAAATTCATTAATGCATTTTAAATAAAAATACATTAAAAATTAAATATATACATACAAAGGCGAAATTGGTTCTTTTAAGTCCATATAATCAAAAACATTTACAATACATATGACATAGTATATAAAAAAATTCAAATCATATTACAATATATATGGTAACCATTCAAGGAAAACCAAAATTTTTTTAAAAACTTATTTAATATTATATTTTATTTGAGTAATTGTTTTGTTATTCCTTTTTTTTAGATAGCTAATAAAAAGCTTGACATTGAAGCTGTTAAGAAGATCCTTAGATCTCTAAATGTATTTATGAAAAGTTATTTTCTATTTTTACATTGAAAATTAATGTTTTTATAAACTACATAAACAAGAGTATAAATGGAATTAAACCACTAAAAATAGAAAAAAATTTCCTGAGCCCTCAAGTTAGGTTTCCTAGAGGCTGTTTTCTCATTACAATAATTTTGTTCTATACACTATTATTTGGCTCTGATCCGCTGCCTCACATAATATATATGTACATAATTAACAACAAGGTAACTTAGATTATTAGTTAGTATTTTTAAGTTGTAAGCCACTACTGGTTTTTGCTCATATATCTTAAAAGCGTATTTAAAAAAAAATAATTTTAAAAGATTTATTTTTCATATTTTTAAATTTATTTTTCTTTTTTCTTGTTGTCTTTGTTCAATCTCATATATACTCTTTGTTTTTGGTCATTACATTCATTCTCAACCTAATGTATTTAATCATTTTATTATTCTTGAAATATTTTTATCTGTTTTACATTTTTATGTGCTACAATTCCTGCAATTTAGAATTAGTGTAATTTGTGAAGATGTTTTACTTGATTCGATTGCTTGTAGTGAATGTATTTTCCCCTTTCTTTTTTGTATAATTTTTATCTATTGTCTTTTTTAACTCTTTTAACCTACTTTCATCATCAAATTTAGCTATCTATCTGTAGGCTTCGCAGGTTTTTCACACTCCCCTTCTGTTTTCCTGCAGTGGACGTTTTTCTTAAGCTCTTAGCTTAGGTTTATTAATCCTCGTAGTAGTTTTCTTCTTTTGAAAGTTCTCATACGACAATGGATTAGGTGTAAGAACCTTCCTTGGCTCAATCTTGCCCTAATAAAGTCATTTTTTCATTAATATTATTCCCCTGCCCATAGGTACTCTCTGAACGCATGTAAATAAATAAAGGTGAATAAAGTTATTTTATCCTAAAATTTGTTTACTTCTTAAATTATTCCTCTTTAATTATATTATTACCTAAAGTTTAGTACTCAGAAATAATTATAAGTTCAATTTATTTTACGATTTTGGCCGAAAAAGGATCAGTTGTATGGAATACAACGCGCGACTGTTCGTGTTATGAAAATAGGCGTGATTGATGGAAGGTTAAGAATGTGTTATATAGGAAAGCGAAATAAAAATATTATTATTATTATTTCATCTTGTACAAATATACAATTTTTGTTTCACGCTACTTCTCTGAAAAAGAAAAAAGGAAATTCTTTTCTCAACAAGAACTAGCAATAGGTACGATGTCTCAACGTACAACAATAATTGTGGGAAATGGAATCTGGAAGTTGTACCAACCTTCAACTTCCTTGCCATCTGCAAACTATAGACTAACTTTCAACAGCTAAAGTAGAGTTAAAGAAGTGGATGTTTGAGCATTACAGACATCCCTCGTCAACCGTGGTTTCGCTAACCGTGGCTCTTGAGTATCCACCATTTATTTTTTGATACCGAGTCTTCTCAACCGCGGGTGTTTCCCTTGTCAACCGCGGTCTGCGAGTCAACCAACTCGACTATCCGCAATGTAAATTCAAGTATAGTTGGTGCCCAATATTTTATCATGCTTCGCCGAGTGCGGAATCAGAACTAATTTTACTCGGAATGCTTTTGCGGCCATTTTTAGCATTTGTCATCCAATCACAAAATCTATTGCAAGAAGGAAGTGAAGGAGAAAAAGTCTGCCGTAGCCGGAGATCAAACCCGGGTCTCCCAATTGCCGGTCGGTTGCTCTAACCACTGAGCTACCACGGCTACGGCAGACTTTTTCTCCTTCACTTCCATCTTGCAATTACCCTAAACATATGTATCATGTAAACTTCTTTCGCCTTATTCATAAAATCTATTACTTAACAATTTCTACCACAACTCAAAATAGGTTTGATAATCTGCACGTTTTCTTCTTTTGCAAGCTATTTCCATTCATTTCTCAAACAACGAAGGGTTAGATGTAAGAAGAGACTTCTTAGTCTCAATCTCGCCCTAATAAGGTCCTTTTATTATAATTATTATTATATTTGAGGAATATGAGAGAATACTTGAATCCTGAATCAACAAATACTGATATACCTATAAATTAACTAATTTAGAATTCCTAATTATAGTTCTGATTACAAAAATGTAAATAATCTGATGTGGCCAGCACATGGCTTTCTCCATGTATAAGATGTAAATATTTATATACGACAGTAATTTCGAACTCTATATTCCATCTAAACTTGGAAGAGGAGTGTTTAATTTAATCATATTATCTTTTACGTCACAAACACTATAAATAATGTTTTTCGGGGCATATTCGATGAAAAACAATGAAATTGCCTTTCGCCCCAGCTCCCAGAGCGCCCACAACGTACATAATCAGCAACTTCCGGTTTATCAGTATTTCACAAATAACTCCTAAACAATCAGTGATACAAAAATATGTTTCATACAAAAGTTATAGTAAATTATATTTTCTAAAACTTTTATAAAAATCTGATGTGGCCAGCACATGACTTTCTCCATATATAAGATGTAAATACTTATCTACGACAATAATTTCGAACTCTAAACATTATAAATAATGTTGTTCGGGACATGCTGGATGAAAAACGATGAAACTGGCCTTTCGCCCATAGAGCCCAGAGCGCCCACAAAGTACATAATCAGCAACTTCCGGTTTATCAGTATTTCACAAATAACTCCTAAACAATCAGTGATACAAAAATATGTTTCATACAAAAGTTATAGTAAATTATATTTTCTAAAACTTTTATAAAAATCTGATGTGGCCAGCACATGACTTTCTCCATATATAAGATGTAAATACTTATCTACGACAATAATTTCGAACTCTAAACATTATAAATAATGTTGTTCGGGACATGCTGGATGAAAAACGATGAAACTGGCCTTTCGCCCATAGAGCCCAGAGCGCCCACAAAGTACATAATCAGCAACTTCCGGTTTATCAGTATTTCAGGAATAACTCCTAAACAATCAGTGATACAAAAATATGTTTCATACAAAAGTTATAGTAAATTATATTTTCTAAAACATTTATAAATAATAGTATATACCTAAATATCATATATATGGAGATATTTTGAAAACCGGAAATGAGCTTTGAAGAATGAAGCTCGACTTCCGGTCAGCCGATTTACTCCAAAAACTAATCAACTCTAACGAATGTAATAGAAGTACTACATATGAAATTTGGTGTTGATCCGCCAAATAGTATTCACGTTAGAGTGCCCACAAAGTACATAATCATCAACTTCCGGTTTATCAGTATTTCACGAATAACTCCTAAACAATCAGTGATACAAAAATATGTTAAATACAAAAGTTATAGTAAATAACATTATCTAAACCTTTTATAAGGTATACAATATACCTATATATCATATTTAAGGAGATATTTTGAAAACCGGAAATGACCTTTGATGAATGAAGCTCGACTTTCACTTGATCGATTTACTCCAAAAACTAATCAACTCTGACAGCACACACCACAGTACTATACATGAATTTTGGTATTGATACGACTAATAGTTTTCATGTTAGAGCGCCCACTATCACACATACACACACACACAGACATCATTCCGAAAATGGTCAAAACGTGTTCTAGGGACCCCAAAACATGTATTTCCGTTGAAATCTCGAAGTCGATTTTTCATGAAAACAATACTTTCTCTATACTCTGTATATGGAGAAAGTAAAAATAAGTACAAATCGCTTGTGAGGTATATAATATTACTGAAATTTTTCTATGGAGGGAAGTGCTCTGAATAAAGTATCAGTTACTATCTTTGAAACCTTGGAATATTCCTTATCTGGTACTAATGGTAGGTAGAGCTGATTTTTTCTGTCCGCAGGTCTTTTGCATCCACAGGTGAAAATAATGATACATTTATTGTCCAAAGACATGAAATACATCTATGGGATTCGTCAAGATAAGATAAAAAGAGTACAGAATTAAGAAGTGTCTTAATCATCAAACATGTATCAATACTAATACACAATAAACAAGTAATAATAAACAATATCAATAAAAAACATTGACAAAAAATCTTAGGATTGTAAATCGAAGTCTTAGGATTTCTGATTTGATATTCTTTGCCGTGGTAGGTAATGCATTGAAAAATGTAATGCCACAGAGGCCCAGGGGAAAAGGTACAGTAAAACCTGTCTAAGGTGGACTATCAGGGGACCACTCTCTATTTCCGGCTTATGCAGGGTTTCCTTCTTAGACAGGTTAATGCAATATTCACGGACATATACGCAGAATACTTATTACACAATAAATTCTCAGTAGAATGAGGTAATTTGTGTAGGCCTCAGGGGAAGGAAAGGTAACAAAAACGGCATTTAATGCTTAAGCGAAAAATAATGTGTGGGAAGAAGAATTTTATGTAATTAAATTATTTTCCTTTATAAATCCAGAGCCTGTGAAATAGATTTGAGGCTTTAAAAGTAAAATAATTCTCTTTTCGATTCTGTGATACAATCATTATCAATACAAAACACAACTAAAGGTTATTTAAAGAAATTGTCCAATTTTAATTGCTTTGTTTTTTCGGAGATTAATGACCTCTATTAGAGATTATTAACCTCCTGTGCCAATTCTCCACATTAACTTTATCTACGTCATCTGCTTCCCCACTGGAGATATTATATGTAATGCAGTGTCTTTTCCTAAAACTTTGCAACCAGCCATTTGATGCAGAAAAGTTATCAAGCTTAAGTATTCCTGCAGTCTCCTTGGCTTTTTCTTGAAGAATTGGGCCAGAAATGGGGAAGTTCTTTGCTCTGGCTGCAGAAAACTACTCAAACACAGTGCGATTTAATTCGCTGTTTTTTGTATCTCTTTCTTTCATCCTGGTTCAATCATTTTTGACACTTAATAAATATTTCTCCATAATTTTGTCCTTTTGCTTCATGTTGTTGTAAATTTGTGTCTTCCCACATTTTTAATGAGACGTCACTTCCTTAATAGTCTTTTTTTCCTCACTGACGCTAATCTTTTCCTTGAGATTAAAATTACTCAGTTTTTTATCCATGATCTGTGAAAACAAAGAATATTTTTCAATTAAAGGATATGGAAAAGTGCACATAATTTCTTAGTCTTCGATTTTGCTTCAGTGAGACAATGAATGAACGCAACCCAGGGGGCAAGCCTTCCCTTCACTCCCCTATTGCTCCGACGGATTAGCCCTAGTTCCACGAATTCTACGTCTCCATTTTCCATAGCTTGCGGGAAACCCAGTGATAGCCCAGATCACAATCAGTTCGTCTGTTGAGGGCACTTGCCACTCACACTGAGCAAATATGGATGGTCCGCCTGATCTAGCGATGAAATGTGTTCAAACTTAACAATTAAAGCATTCTGAACACGATGGAAGTGGTCTTAGCGGCCATAGTATCAGCGGTTGGCTTCTACGGCGAGGCAAAGGTCACAATGTTAACTCTATGGCGAAGGGGGAGACAGGCAAAGGGGGGTGCGCGCGTAATGTTAATGGGAGAATGGCTAATGTTAATGGGAGAATGGATTTTTCCAAATAAAGAATGCAAAACAAAAGTAGTTAAGTTTAAATCAGTTTATTTAGATAAAAATCAAGATCGTTAACGCATTACATCATTAGAAAAATGAACGAAAGGCCATAATTTGTTAACAAACTTGTCGCAAGGATGGTGAAAAGCAGTTTTATGCAAAATAGCTTGTTCAAAGCACAGATAATCTTTGCACCATGAACAGCGAATAACAGCCGGCTCACTGCAGTCACCATCTGTCTCATCAGAATAGCTGCATTCAGAAAGTACAACGTTAAGGAAGCAAAAATCATGAGGACTTATGAAATCAGCAACGTCGCAGTTAAAGCCAGCTTTTTTCCAACAATACATGGCCATGTCTTTGAACCGCGGTGATCGTAAGATGAAGAAGATGAAATACTGCAGCCGTAGCACGTTATTGCGTGTTTGCAGAGAGAACTTGATCTCATCGTTGATTCGAACTTCATCAGACATTTTCTTTCTTTCTTTCCAATAGTAAAACAGTAATTGATCGCACGGTTGAATTTCTTGCGTTGTATGAGCAGGAATGCATTCGAAATCGATGACAGCTTCTTCATTTATTACTTCTTCATCGCTAGATCAGGCGGACCATCCATATTCGCTCAGTGTCAGTATTACTTTCGCTAATTAATTTTTAGAACTATGGCCCTCCTGAAAAGAATATTATTTCAAACAAAGCATCAAACAAAGTTTCCGCCTCTCACAGTTTTTACTGTATTTACATTTTGATGAGGGGTATGCAGATCATCGACTCAGTGAGTGAAGTGGTTGTGATAATCTATATTTTTTTCAAAAAGGGAGGTGTTTTGCCTTGGATACAGTAATGTTTAACAACAACAATAGTGTTTTAACCCTCAAGTACTGGCATCGAATCAACCCATGTGAATTTTAAAATCCTTATCTTTTTGTTAGTGCTTTTTTACTTCTTCTTTCTCATAGCAGCTGAGTTTCAGAATGTTCTGAACCAGTCATGCATTTTTGCCAAATCAGAAGTTTAATTATTTAAACAAATTTTCCTTAGCGGTAGTGCCAAGTAGACGAAAGACCTTTAGGTAAAATATTGCATTTTTAACCTTGTTTCCGCCTTAATTTTCAGAAATATTATATAAATTTCATATAATTAATAATTATCATTAGTATATTAAATGTTATTTTTAAACAGTTTTCTTTTTATACGCAATACTCCAAATTCATCAGCCATATGCTCGGCGTCAGGGATATCGAATTTTTACAGAATATTAAAATTATTTGAAAATATTTATTTGATTTTATTTTAATAACCAGGTTAACCATTAATATGACATCATCACTAATGAATTAAACATTTATTCACTACATTTTGAGACAATTTAACCCTATTGGAGGATGTCAGGTTGATTCCACTCAATGCGAGTACTAACTTGACAATTTGGGATGCGAGTACTCGATGGTTAACGATGGTTAGAATTCCTAATTATATGAATAGTGGTCTACCGTGGGCTCTATATGGGGCATTACACAATGTCCTATCTTTTTTTTGTTATAAAAATGTTATTGATTAGGGTTGAGAACAAAAGACTATTACATATGCAGAATGAGAATAGAAGTGGGCATAGTACACCTTTTTTAAAACTTCAATGCTTACGGAATATTTAAGTACAGCTAACACGAGTTAAGTTTTTGGCTAAGGTAATCAGTATGAGCTGACAACTTCAGGTGAGGATATACACCTAAAAACTTGATTGGATTGGTAGTTAGGACAAGGTCACCATTAAGGGTTAAACCACTTAATTTTCTTTAATAATAGGGGTTACGTAATCCCTCTAGAAGAAATTTTGATAGCTAAAGGACATACTTCATATTTTTGAAAGGTTTATGCCATTTATTTATTGCACTTGGGATATGCGATCAGCAACCCAATAACAGATTCAATGTTTAATTTATATCATAAAAGCCAAATACAGAGTTAAATATTAGAATGACCAAAATCATAATTACACAAATACCCTGAAACCAAACTTTTTAATGGACTTTCTCCATGTATAAGATGTAAATATTTATCTAAGACTGTATTTTCGAACTCTATATTCAATATAAATTTGAAAGATAAGTGATTAATTTGTATCATATTATCTTTTATGCCACAAAGATTATAAAGGATGTTTTTCGGTACAAATTCAATGAAAAATGATGAAATTGGCCTTTCGCCCATAGAGCACAGAGTGCCCACAAAGTACATAATCAGCAACTTCTGGTTTATCAGTATCTCATGAATTACTCCTAAACAATCAGTTATACTAAAATATGTTTCATACAAAAGTTATAGTAAATTACATTTTCTAAAACTTTTACAAGTAATTGTATATTCCTTTATATCAGATTAATGGAGATATTTTGCAAAAAACAGAAACGAGCTTCGAAAAGTAAACCTCAACTTTCGGTTAAACTTACTCCAAAACCTAATCAACTCTAACGACACCAACCAAAGTACTACGTATGAAATTTGTTGTTGATATAACCAATAGTTTTCATCTTAGAGCGCCCACAAAGTACATATTCAGCTACTTCCGGTTTATCAGTATTTCACGAATAACTCCTAAACAATCAGTGATACTAAAATATGTTTAATACAAAAGTTATAGTAAATTACATTTTCTAAAACTTTTATACATAATAGAATATACCTAAATATCGTATTTATATAGATAGTTTGCAAAAATGGAAATTTGCTTCGAAGAATAAAGCTCGACTTCCGGTTAACCGATTTACTCCAAAAACTAATCAACTCTAACGACACCAACCAAAGTGCTATGAATGAAGTTTGGTATTGATACAGCTAATATTTTATACGTAAGAGTGCCCACAAGCACAGACATCATTCCAAAAATGGTCAAAACGTGTTCTAGGGACCCCAAAACATGTATTTCCATTGGAATCTCGAAGTCCTTTTTTTTCATGAAAACAATACTTTCTCTATACTATGTATTCAGAGAAAGTAAAAATATCACAAAATATAAAATATATCTATGGGTTTGCATCGGAATTCCCATTTGGTGTAAGGCTGCAGTAGGGGTTATCGAAGGGAATAAATGGTTTTCGATAAAGGGGTGACGTCACTCCAACGCATCAATTGAAGAAGATTAATGCATTGTGAGTAAATCTTCGTGTGTTATTTAACAGGAATGCGTGCCATCAAAACATTTTTGGTAAATGCCTTCGTTGTTTTACCGGTAGCATGAAATTTGATAGGCCTTCTTTGAACCCATCTAACATCTCAATTGCTACATTTTCATTTGTTGCCTCGTTCCAAAGAGTATGGCGTTTCTTCTTCCTCTTAGCAATTGTTTCTTCTCAACAGAGCACGTGGCTCCGTAGCAACAGTTAATTAATACTTGAACATTTGCTTGGGATCTTGCAGAGTTAAATTTATGTGACTTCCCACTATAGACGACTACAATGATAATGGAATAAGAGGTTAATGGTAGTTAAGTGAGGTTTTTTAAAGGTCCACCCCTAGGCGCCGTTTTTGCAGCTTTATCACAGTTTTTTTCCCACGACTCGAGCTCGGAGCTGATAAGGGACCTCGACTTATCATCAGGTATCAGCCTTTATCAATTGAGAGGTAAAGAAAGGCATGCAGTACGATTTGAAAAGTTATAAACAATTGCAATATACAACAATTTGATATATCCGTCGTATCCTTTGTCTTAAGACAAGTATATGCGTCTTATGATCTACGTTCTACGATGAAAATTAAGGTTTGTTATGTTTTCTATAGAAATTACCCGGTGAGTTATGGCAACGCTGCATTGCCAGGAGGGTTGGGTTGGGTTGGGTTGGGATGGGTTGGGCTGGGTTGGTATGTAAAATGGATATGAATATCTTCCGCATTCAAATACATGAAATCCTCGCCTCTGGATCTCCTGGCAATGCAGCACCAAGTAATTTCTATAGAAAACATAAAAACCTTGATTTTCATCGTAGAGCGTAGATCAAAAGACGCATGTACTTGTCTTAAGACGAGGGACACGCCGAAGATATCAAATTGTTGTATATTGCAATTTTTTATAACTTTTCAAATCGTACTTCACGCCTTTATTTACCTCTCAATTGATAAAGGCTGATATCTGCTGATAAGTCGAGGTCCCTTATCAGCTCCGAGCTCGAGTCGTGGGAAAAAAACTGTGATAAAGCTGCAAAAACGGCGCCTAGGGGTGGACCTTTAAAAAACCTCACTTAACTACCATAAACCGAATAAGAAATTAGTAAAGCACTTTGTAATTTCCACAATATTATTTATTTAAAAAACGACCGGTTTTGGCTAACGCCATCATCAGGTGAGAGTACAGAAAATCACACACATGTATATATCAAAGCAGTTTTGAGGGGAGAGTAAGGAGAGGGGAAGGGTTGTGGAAGATGTACTCATTGGTGAGATTGTGTGATTGGTTATTTCTATTATTTCCAAAGCGTCCAGCTTCTTTCCTTTGGGATGACGATGTACGAGTTTTGCGGAAAAGAAACTATTGTGGCCGCTTTCCAGGAGGTGGGCAGCGAAGAGTTTGGATTTTGGAGACGGTAAGGTGCTCTTGCTCCCTTATCTTCATGGGACGACCAGTCTGGCCGCGGTAAATCGCCGGACAATCATCGCACCTCAATTCGTACACCCCTGACTGAGAAGAGGGGTCCCTTTTGTCCTTAGTTTGCGATAAGGAGTGCCTTAAACTTGAAGGATTGTAAAACCCTGCTTTAAATTTCTTGGGAAGAAGGTTGGCTAATTTGTATAATATATATTTCCTAGAAATGGGAGTTCAACCCATTTCGGTTTGAGGTCATCAGATACGGAAAGGGAAGATGGAGGACGTAGCAATTTTCTTAGTTTTCTTTTTCAATAACTTCTCCACAAATTCACAGGAGTAGCCATTGTTCTGGGCTATAGTTTTTATGGTATTCAACTCTTTTGTAAAGGCTTGGGGTGAGAGAGGGACATTTGGTGGATTAAAGCATGGAAAGATGTGTGTTTGTGGGAATGGTGATGAAAAGAATACGAAGGGATCACATGGTCAGTGTAGGTGCACTTCCTAAAGATTTCCAACGAAGCTTTGCCATTGTTAAGGCGGATAGAAAGATCTAAGAAATTTAGGACACCATCAGTTTCCAATTCATGCGTGAACTGAATCCTCGGGTTTAGAGAGTTTAGTAGGTTTACAAAAGAAGGAATTTGGCGGACAGTTCCATCCCAAACACAAAAGATATCATACACGTAGCGCTTCCAGAAAACTATGTTTCTCACTAACCTATTCCCTGATGAAAACAGTTGTTCTTCTAAATGGTCCATGAATATCTCCGCCAGGATGGGCGAAAGTGGCGATCCTATGGCTAATCCTTCCTTTTGCTCAAAGAACCGATTATTAAATTGGAAATAGTTCTGGGATACACACAAATTGACTAAACTCATGAGTTCCTCCAACGTCTCATCAGTAGCCCCACTTCGTCTGACCATGGAGTTGAGTCATTTTAGAGTTTCACACACCGGGATGGAGTGGAATAAGTTAGAGACATCAAAAGAGACTAAAACAGCACCTTTCGGAAAATGGAGAGAAGATATATCCTTCGAGAAATCAATAGAACTTACTATACCATATTTTGGTTTAAATTTTGTCACACTGCGGATCACTATATTCAGTTTTTCTGCAAGTCTATGTGTAGGAGCCGATATTGTGGAAACCACTGGACGGATAGGTATAAGATCCTTATGAAGCTTAGGAAGACCATACAATCAGGGAGGTTGTGGATTCATTGATATAAGAAAGAATTTTTCTCGAGGGCTAAACACAGATTTCGCTTTACTTAAAGTATCTTTTAAAGATTTCTGATAGTTACGGGTTGGGTCTTTCGACAATTCCAAAACATTGTTAGCATTTATAAATTCTAAGCACTTTGAAATATACACATCTCTATCCAAAACAACCGTACATTTACCTTTATCTGCTTTAATTACTAACAGATTGTTAACTTTCAAAAAATGTTACACTGAGGGAATTTTGAAATGATCAAATGGGGTCTCGTACGATGAGTACCACTTAAAAATGGCATTAGAAAATACACTTTTGGTAATATTACTTTCATTTTTAAGGGCCACTTCACAGTCAGCTGCTAAATTTTTAATAGCATTAAGATTCACCTTTTTTTTAAATAAATAATATTGTGGAAATTGCGAAGTGCTTTAATAATTTCTTATTATGGCTTTCCATGAAGTCCGGCCTAATTCCATAGAATTTATTGATAATGGAATATTTTGGGGTTGTATACGTGTTGGATTAATTTTGGGATATATATTTGATGATATAGTGGTGGTCATTTGTTAAATTATTTTGGGTTATTCTCTCTAGCATTGTTTCGAAAACTCTTATTAAGGTAAGTAGTACGCGGCATTGGACTCAGTGGAAGGTCTCCAGAATGGAAAACGTTCCATAAATCACTGAACTAACTAACATAAATTTCCAATGATGTATAGGAATCACTGTGTCATAGGCTTTCTATTATTTTTCTGTAAATAAAATTTAAATATCAAAATATAATCAAGTCATGAATTCATAAGTGTAATGATTCATTGAAAAATCATCATTCCCCTCTGTCCATAGCCTTAGTCGCTCTATGATTCTTTATTTTCACCTCATCCACCATCTTTATTCTTCCTCTCTTATTCCTTCCACTGAGCCTTCTAATGCCTCTTGCAGTACGCTATTTCCTCTAAATACTTGTCATAACCAGTTAGCTTTTCTTTATCCTATTTCCTTCATCATCCTTCTTTCACTTTATTTAAAAATAGCTGGCTTGCCCAATGAATCTCAATGGGGAAATTAAAATTGATAATTGCCAGTGCAACAACTTTGAGAAGCTCCCCTATGTACATGGGTGGTCTGAAAAGTTTCCGACATTTCTCGACATGTTTTCTGAAAATTTTCTGAAGAAGTCTGAAAAATCTGGGGTCGGAAGCTTTTCAGAGCACCCTCGGACATACATTTCCTGAAAAAAAATCGAAGTTCCCAGAAATAGTCTCAGGAAATGAGGAAACGGTCAAATATTGTTGAAACATACATAAATCCAAAAGTATTAAATTTTAAAGACTGGCGTGGACTGCATTTCATCTTGGGGAGGCTGAAATGTGAAGTTAGGTTATACAATATACAAACATAAAGGATAGAGTGGTATAAAAAATCTATTGACCAAACATTAAGTTTTAGACAGTTTTGCAATTTTCCTTTTCGATTCACTTTCTTTAAATTTATAAACTTTGCATGCTGTCTAATCCTCATAGTTACATTATATTTTATTATATATGCTATGATTTCACTTCCGTGCATGGGAAATTTATCCCTTCATCACCTTCAAGTAACTCTGTAATTATGCACTCAAGCACAACATTTGTCTCACAGTGCTTTGCAAATTGTTCCTCCTCTTTGAGGATGAAAGTATGAAGGTTTACATTATGATGAACCAAACCCCCAATACTTTTCATATTTGTTAACTTTGCTACTGGATGGCAAGAGAATGCCCCCGGATGAATTAATGCTGCCTGGCAAACAGCACACTTGCTGTGTTTCTTTATTTGGTGCAATACAACGATGACAGGGAATTTTAAGATTAAGGATACCTTAAGGATATCTTAAAATATATCAAAAGTCTTCAAGCGCAGTAATGACAGTGAAGAATTCCAACTCACACAACGTGGTCACACTTTCCAACTTACATCAACGTTACCGTAGTAAGGGGTGACTTCGGCCATGCGTGCACTGCTCCGCAAATTGTAAATTTGTAGTACAATAAATTATGTAGTACTAAAATTTCACGAAGTAGCTATTTTTTCTTGCCCTTTAGAATATAGATTGCCTTGACATATCGTCAACATTGACAGTAAAATTGTCATTGGAAACTAAATTGAAAATCGTGCATTCTCGAGACAAGTCTACGAAACCTCAGTCTGTTAACTTCTCTCAGTAACACTCAGCAAGATGGGAAACATTTGAAGACAATTGGAGTGAAAAGAAATTAAATTAGTGTTAGCTGTTAAATTTTTTATGAGTATTCGTGATATCCAAATTTTAGTACAAACGTATTTGAACAGTAAAAAGTAAATGTTCAGTGCTTTGACAAAAATTCCAGAAATTGTTTGGGTTCCGAGATTCACTAGTAGAAACAAAACACTGACTCTAAGGCTTGAAAAAGAATTTAAAAGGATTCGAGTGACAGTGAGTAGAAGTTTTCTACAACAATTTTTAATTCTTTTTGTTTTTGGAGGAAAAAAATTAAAAAATGTAAAAATATTATTTTTCTTTTCAAAATTTATAAATAAAGTGGAAAAACGTTATAATGAGTCAATAACTTCTTATCTCAGTACCTATTAAACAAAGATTAAATATAATAATAATTTAAATGCATGGAAGAAAGGAGTGAATTAATTGGGGAAAAAAGTTCAAGGGAAGGGATAAGAGAGAATTGAAAAGTGTTGGGATAGAAAATTGATCTTTGAGAAAGTCGGAAACAAGGTACGTGAAGGAAGTTAGAGTTGCGGGAAGGAACGCAAAGGGAGAAGCAAGGGAAGATGTCAGTAGATATGAAATGGCCGTTGAAGAAATGTTAATTTCCATAACCTTAGAAAAAGCCAGTAAATGGCATCTTATAATGGGGGATATAACACATTTATGAATTTATTTACTGTATATATCGGCATATAAGTCGACCTTTGAAGCGTAAAAAATTCTCAAAAAGAAGGGACTTATATGCCAAACATAAAATTTAACCCTTTACCACTGAGTGGTAAAAAAGTGAAACTGCCTGCTTAACGCTTGTTGTACACAAACTCACCACAATTATTTCTTACTGAAACTAATTTTGGCAAGTCTAATTAACTTAGATATCATATTTTTATTTTACAAAAATTTTAAACATATTTCCATGTTTTTTTTTAGGAATGAAGATCAATAAGCGCATCATGGTTTGTGTTTGTTTATATGATCGTTATGATTCCACTTAGTGCAGTGTCATGATTTGATATTACCATGCTATATTAGCATTATTTCTAAAATAAATTTTTAATACCATTGCGTTTGTTTCGTATGGCAATTTTATTTTTAAAGCGTGAGTGATACCAACAAAAGAAACTTGTGTGATAGTAAAGCAGAGAGAGAAGTTGACATGGCAGCTAAAAGAAACAATTCTAGCATCTTAATGTTATGCGGTAAATATTCCTTAAGCTATCGCATATATTTATGAATACCATAGTTTTTCATGTCATAACATGGGAAATTTTTGGGTCAACTTGTACGCTGAACATATACGATATTTATTAAAATTTACTGTCAGACAAACCCATGACAATTAATAATGCACACATAATGAGAGTTGAATGAAAGGAATTCACAATCAAATTGTAGGGATATCAATTCTTTTGATTATTTAATCAATACATGGGCAGACACCCTTTTACAAGGAATATGATACATTACATGTTTACATTTTGTAGAATAAAATACATAATAGTTGTTTGTCATATGATAATTACATTACATTGTAGTATACATATTAAAAAAAGGATAAATATAAAATAAATACAAGTTACTGATAAGGGATCTGCTGAAACATATCTTTATTACTATTAGCTAAGTATGGTAAATGGGATTATGAAACGTACTAAGTCATAGCATGTGGTATATCAAAGAGTTTTGGATAACACTGATTGAATTATGGAAAGAAATCAAACTGAACAACTAATCAGATTCGATTGTGTAATCAATTAACTTTTTGAGGAATTTAAGACAAACAAACTGTCTCCTTCTGTCTGGTAACTTCTTTTGCAATTTCTCAAGCTTATTCGTGTATACCTCTTGATAAGGAAACCAGACATTTATGCAGTACTCCAATATGAAAAAAACCAAAGTTTTATATAAGATAGCAATGATTTTTGGGTTGGTGATATCTCTAGATACTCTACTTTTATAAACAATAAGTTGGGATGCTTTATTACAAATATTGTCAACATGAACACAGAAGGTAAGATGTCATAGTAGTACCTAAATATTTTACAATAGGAAAGCCTTTGAAGGGGCTTGTTATTAATTTTATAAGAAAAAAAATATTGGTTTGGCACTCTTATAATATTAAACTTTAATTGTCTCATTAACCTTACATGATAAAGTATAAGACATTGTGAAAAGATCATAAACATAAGAATCAATCATAAGTATCGCAATAAATAATAATAATAATAATCGCAATATCGCAATATTTTGTATAGGAGCAATACACAAAATCACATTACGAAATGACAATTATAAAAATCATCAAGAGAATAAAAAGCATTACAAGTGAAGAAATCATGCAGAACAATATACAAAATACAATATAAAAAATACAAGATGTATTTATTTCTTACACAATGTCGAGGAACATTAATATTATTTAATGAGAGCATTTCGGGTGAGTCAATATAGTTGTTTTATGTAGAAAAATAATTCCAAAGTTTCTTCTCCTAGTTTCTAAAGTTTTCAAACTTAATAATATAATAAATAATAATAATATAAGCTTAATTCAGCCCAATTCATTTAAATACATTCAAATTTATTAATAAATTTAAAATAAAAATTAAATACATTAAATATATGGTAACCATTCAAGTAAAACTATTGTTTTTTAATAATTTTTTAAAAACTTATTTAATATTTTTTTATATGAATAATTTTCTTGCTATTCCTTTTTTATTTAGATGGCTTATAAAAAGCTTTACATTGAAGCTGTTAATAACATCATTAGATATCTAAATGTATTTATGAAAATGTGATGTTTTTATAAACTACATAAACAAGAGCATAAACAAAATTAAACTGCTGAAAATAGAAGTTAGCAGCTTCATTTTGATCTACATACTCTTTTAGCGGGAAATAACCTTTCAATACTATTATTAACAGTGTTATGCCTCTATTTGGCTTCAACTAATTTAATAAGGATGATTTAAATCAAGGTGATCAGGTCGAAACTGATTTTAGGACTGACTGACTGACTGACTTACTGACTTTAGGATATAAAGCATTGTTAGTAAAATATTTACTAAAAGATATTATAATAAGTATGTGACATAAAAACTATTTAACATAAAAAACAGTACAAAAAACATCTGATAAATGAAAGATAATTACAGGAACTATCATTGTCGCTTATATTGTCTACAAGACATTTTTTTAGATTTTGAAAAATCACTAGATTAGGGAACCTCTGTCTTGTGTAGAAGAGAGTTGTACGACATTATTCCTCAAAAAAATAAGGAGATTAGTGTATTTGGAGAAGAAATGAATGTGGAAATCGCTTCATCCTCCAGTATTATGTCTGTGTACATCGCACTGTTTATCTCTAAGAATTTTTGTAAACATTCAGGCATCAGACCCATTTTTATTTCATGCACAAAATTCAATATTTGATATTTTAGAGCTTGATCCACATTTAACCAACCTAATCTTTGGAGCATTGTATCCATATTAGTATAACTATCACATTTTAATATTAAAGACGTAATGAGATGGAATACGAAATTGTATTTTAGACAAGAAAACAACTAACACCCCCTCGACTTGTTTTGTGTAGTAAGAGTAGGTATGAGATTATGCACCTATTTTGTGGGGTGGACAAGTTTAGATAAGAAAGGGAATATGAAATTTCATTCACTACAATACCTACTTTGTGGTTAACCCTTAAAGGACTAAGGGAGGGCTAAAAAATGTCCACCACTCTTCTTTTTCAATATTTTAAGAACTTAATCGTGTAATACAGTCTTATAACTTGATTACATTGTCAAATATCTCTATTATATATAGATGCTTCTCCGGATTCATTCATGTATCTAACTATATATATGGATAGATAGGATACTAATTCACAGGCTAAACCACAGGCATCATTGACTAGAAATTTTTACCACGGATTGGCCATAACGTGTAACTGCCAGAAAAATTGCGATTTTGATCCTCAATGTCATGGGTTCGATTCCAGAGGGCCCCAAAATCCTGATTTTTCCATTTAAATGCGTTGCTTTGATTTTCCTTAATTAAAAAAAATACTTTTCGGATAGGTTGAGATTCTAAACTCATGGAGCCGATATATATGGTAAGGATCTATCGATATCATTAATCACTTTTACATAAAATATCCTGGGTTCGATGCTAGGACGATGCAAAAATCTGCCCTTTAAAATACATTGGGTTAGTTTTTCATTTTTTTTGTATGCACTTATTGAAATGATAGGAAGTTCTTGCTTAGATAGAGGATGTATATTAAGACTCAGTTTAAGAAAAAAAATATATAAGACCATGCTGTTTCTGGGTTCAATGCCAGACCACATTAAAATTTCTCACATAAGGAATATAAGGAAAAGTAGGACATTGTTTTAGGCAGTTTCACACAATATTTCTGCTTGAATTTTTATATACAGTTAGAGATGGTGATCTTCTGTTGTGCTGCATTGTAAGTATTACCAGGAAGACCCTGGTTCGATGCTGGGTGGAGAAATTGCAGCTAATTTTAAGAATATTTCCAATACTTTTTCTACTTTTGAGGATCCTCTCGATATAATGTCGACTTTACATTTGTGTTATCAACATGCTTGTAGAATGCAAGCCACATTTTACTCAAAGGTTTTTAAAGAGAACTATAAGTTGATGCATTTTGTACATTTTTTAAGCAGTGTGAAGAGAGCAGAAATAGGCGCAAAATGACCCTTCCTTGGTCTCCCTGCAACATTTTTTTGAACCAAATGGAATCTTACATTTTGTCAAATAATTTTTAATTAATTTGAATAATTTAATTTATTTTTTTATAATTATACCTTTTTGTTGATTTATAAGCATAACTAACGGTGATTACAAACTTATTTCCTGGATTTAAGCTTTAAAGCCATTGAGAAGAAGCTCAGTTGAATTTTCATGATTCCTTCAGAGTCTTTACTTCGAAGACAGACAGTTGACACTTTGCTTGTGTATGTATATTTATGTTATGCTAATTAAATTGTATGGATCCATACTAAATTCAATTTACTAATTAGTATACGTGCTTGATGCCAAACAATTTTGAGAAATGAAAATTTGTACCTACAAGGAGGACACACTAGGTTAATGGTTTAGTAACTAAAGGATTCTCACCAATCTTTCAGGGCACATTCTTTGTTTTAAAATAGTGGACACCTGTTTAGCTGTTTAACTCAATGGGCTTTTGTTTAAAAAAAAATAAGCAACAGAATATCGGAGTTAGGCAACCGCACCATACACATTGTGCCACCTAGTAGTTCAGAACTTAGAAAGAAACTGAAAAACATTCGGTAACTCAATAACTACTCTGAACAGCAACCAGCTCGGGATATCGGCATCGGGAAATCAATCAAAGAACACGTTTCAACAATAAATATAATAAGTAATAATATTAAAGTGTCAAAGAATATTATACAACAAAATATCACTTGAATTGAACTGCTAATTGACAATAAGTACAAAAAATCACCCAATACGAACGTCAATTCGGGAAAACTCCGAATTTACAAGACGTCGCAAAATTCTCTCTTCGAAAACAACCTTCGTCTCCAAGTGCTAACTCCACAATGTGCCGCTCTTTCGAACAGCTGAAAGTCTCTCCCGAAAACCTAGACTGACTTGCCCTTGAGTTCACGGTCACACAGTGCTGCGGAAGACAGACCTTGAGAGCTGGCTGGCACGCCTTTCACTGCCCGAGCGCGGAGTATGGTCTTTTGAACTTGAAACTGTTTGCAGAGATTTTGTATTCTTCCACCATTTGATATAAAAAGCGATCAAGAGTCGAAGGCGCCACCCAAGTCACCACAAGTCACGCCACTCGGGCCACTCCGGTCACCTCGGCACGAGATTATCGACAAAATTGCCACAACATATATTACTAAAAAGCTCGCATAACTCTCTTATGCAATTTCTCAAGCTTATTTGTGTATACCTCTTGATAAGGAAACCAGAAATATATGCAGTACTCCAATATAGAAGAACCAAAGTTTTATATAAGATAGCAATGATTTTTGGGTTGGTGATATCTCTATGGTAATACCTAAATAATTTACAATAGGAAAGTCTTTGAAGGGGCTTGTAATTAATTTTATAAGAAAAAGAATATTGCTTTGGCACTTTTATAATATTAACCTTTATTAGTCTCATTGACCTTACATGATAAAGTAAAACACATTGTAAAAAGATCATAAACATAAGAATCAATCATAAGTATTGCAATAAAGAATCATAGGAGCAATATACAAAATCAAATTATGAAATGACCATTATTAAATTCATCAAGAGAATACAAAGCATTACAAGATAGGAAATTGTAAAGATCGATACAATATACAAATTACAAGATTAAGTTTCCTTTATCAGAGTTAAGATGCATATTGTTCACTGCACGCCATGGAATTAAATTCTCAATTCCTTGTTGGTGCTAATCACAATCTTCTTTGGCTTCGAATGCAACATAAAATTTAAGGTCACCAGCAAATAATAACTTATGTAATTATATCCAAAGATAGAAGTAATAAGGCATAGACAAGTAATGATCTAATTGGTTTTTTAAGTATCTTAGACCACCCGAAAATAATTCTTTTTCTTCAGGAAGACTGCTCACTAACCTAAACATCCTAGTAAATGGACTATAATACAAATCATTTTATTTATCTTATATCGGAAAATCCCTTTACAGAAATGCATGTTTATAGTACAAGGTTAAGCATATGTTTTCATGAGTATTTAGATATAGCATCATAGCCTTATATTTATAACCAAGCTTACAAAAAGGAATTATTCTCACATTTCACGTATACTTAAAGCAATCAGAAACTGTAATTTACTGTGTGATAAAATTGATGTACATAATATTAGTCTTGAATCATTAAAAAGAATTATGCATTTCTTATGGGTAAGATTATTCCCTTGGTGATGACGGTGAATTAAAATTTAGTAATTATTATATTTTCTTATTATAATTCCCTAAATTTTTATTTCATTTACTTTATATATCTACATTCTATAAAATAATATTGTGTGCATCATATACTAAATTGCTTTGTAACAATTTTGTATTTGTCAATAGCTTTTCACAACTAATGTTACTTTTTTATACTTATCTTTATTTTGCTTTTTGTTTTCAATGTTTACATACCCATTTTATTGGAATTTTCTTTCATGTGTCAATTATATCTCATTTAATTGCATATGTGTATAATTAGTTGTAAAATTATGCCGCATTTAAGGTTATTTTAATTTTTATTTTTATACCATTTTTTATGATTCTTAATCTGTAAATGGGGTAGAACCCACAATAAGCATTATTATTATTATTATTATAGGTTTTTCTGCCTCCTGGCAGGTCCACTCATTGCTGACATTCTTCATCTTTCTTGGGCCATCCTCTTCACTTCACTGTAGTTACTCCCCACCATGTCCAGCATCATATTTTTTTCTACCACATCCTCTTTTCCCATTTCCTCTAATGCAGTCTTCAGCAAACACTCTTTCGTTAACCAATTGGGATCAGGGCCCTTGCCGACGGTACCCAGGAGAGGAGGACGCCAATGGGCGGTGGTTATTTTCTTTCCTCCTCTTCCGCAGACTTCTTTGAGAGAGCTAGAATTTTGCCTTTCTTCCCAATACAGTTTGTGCAGCTGAGGAGTGAAGCCATTTCTGTTTTTCTCACTTTTTTCTTGCTTTGCGTAGTAGTTGGAAGTGCGATTTTGAACTAAATGTGCTTTAGTATATCTAGGACCCGTTTTCCCCAAATCCTGCTTCTGATATACTGAGCTATTCTCATAATTCGAAGTAAAATTCGAAATTTTTTCGTTTTATGGAATACTGAATCCAAAATCTAAAGATAAAACGGTGTATTTTACAAAGGTAAGAACATTTCATGGGTATCATATCTAATTCAGATCACATTCACCCTTTTTTGAAAGAATCTTTGTAAAAATACCTAATAATATAAATGGATTCATTGTCGGTGCAGAAAATGCAGTGCAGGGTAGCCTACATTACACAACCTAAACTTTACTCGGGAGCGTAGGCCAATCGGCGGCCAAATTTCAAATCATTATCTATTTGTTCAAAATGTTTGTAATTTGTTTTCTTCATTGTTATTCACTATAAAGTTCCAATATCTTCCAGAAAACAGGAAAATTAGATTCTGTTTTTGACTACAATATTAAAATTGCTAGCCGATCTCAATGGGTTAAACAATTCATCTTTCTCCACCTAATTTTCTCTGCCAGTTGTTTCTCAATTCTTCGTAACTTCATTCTTCACTCTATCTTTCCAACTAATTCCCTCCATTCTCCTGCACATTTTAAAGGCATCTATCCTTTTTATTACACTTTTCCATAGGGTCTCTGCTCCATATAGCATTAAGCTCCAGACGTAACACTTTGCCAAAACAAGTTGTATTTCTGGATACTAAGGTTGTTCCCAGGTACAAAACACCTTTTCATTAAAGAAATCAACTCCAGTGTTATTCGATGAAACCTCATTTTAAACTTACAAAAGAAAAAACACACCCAGACTTGCACGAATTACACAAATTTTAATAAAGCTGTTAAAACTAGCTGTTAAAGTTAGCTGTTAAAGTTAGCTGTTAAATTTAGCTGTTAAAACTAGCTGTTAAAGTTAGCTGTTAAAGGTAGCTGTTAAAGTTAGCTGTTAAAACTAGCTGTTAAAGTTAGCTGTTAAATTTAGCTGTTAAAACAAGCTGTTAAAGTTAGCTGTTAAAACTAGCTGTTAAAGTTAGCTGTTAAAGGTAGCTGCTAAAATTAGTTGTTTAACAGCTTTATTACAATTTGCGAAAATTGTACTAGTGTGCATGTGTTTTTTACTTTTGTAACCTTTTTGTTAATTTTCATGTCTGTCTCTCTGTTACAGCATCACTCAAAAACTATCCAACTGATTTTGATGAAATTTAGGCATGATGGTCATTCGTCATCCGACTTGTGACACCTTTTATCCACCTAGCTGTCTCCAGTTTGACTCCAGACTAGGTCAAAACACTGTTTCACACCATAACTCTAAAGCCAAACATTTCCAAAATTTCAAAATTCGTACAGTATTAAAAGTCTCCCCTGCGCAGATAATTGGCTAATTTTGATTAACCTAACTGTACTTGGTTAATACTGTACTGTTATTAATAAAAATGCAAAAAGAGGAATAAAAAGGGTATAATTGGAGCCTTCATAGGCTAAAATTCATCCATAAACAGACAGGATTATTAAATAATATAAGATTATAAATAGTTGGGTTACTGAGAAATCAACTGAATTAAAAACATTGATACATACAGGAAATAAAGGAAAATACTAAAATATAGTTTAACATATTTTAAGCTAAAAGCTAATCAATAAAAAATGAAAAATCTTAATCAATTTTACCTTTCTCCGTGCGATAACATGAGATAAACACTGAGCAATGTGTATTAGTATTCTATAATAATGAATAAATGGCATAACTGGGGAGAGAAAAACCTATATGAACTAAAACGGTTATCTCACAGATGTTGCACTTTGAAATGCTAACATATTTTCAGCCAACTGTTACAGGATTATTAAATAATATAAGATTATAGTAATATTATCAATATTCTTTCTCCTTGCTTTGATTTCTTCGGTACAGTACAAGTTTTCAGTTATGATACTTCCCAGATATCTAAAGACTATAGTATACAAAGTATAAAGACATAAAGCATAATTTAGAGAAAGGAAAATGTCATATCTAAAATAAAAATATAAAAATCAAATAATATAAATCATATATGAAAGGACTAATGTAGAAAATTTCAATTTAAGAGAAAAACAAAGATAATTACAAAATCAGGATTGAATTTTTAAGGCTTTGGTTTGTTTGACAGAAGTATTAAATATAACAATAGACTTTTTGGCAAAACTGAGTTGGCAGAACGTTGAAGACTCGATAATGGAGGATTAAACATGTAGTTGGTGGAGTGAAGAATCAATGGAGGAAAAGTGACCAGATTTTGACTTATAATAATATTCATTTATTATGGGTTAGGAGACCAAATTACAAGTATCAAAAAGAAAGTACATATGAAAACAATTGTGTTTACAAAGTAAATGGCAGGACGTAAAATCAGTATAGAATAGCATAATGCTTTAGAATACAATATGAAATATAACAATTCAATAAGACAGTTATACATGTAAATAGATTCATAAAAATTAAATCTAACAAAGGGTGGATAATTCAAGTTTAACGTTTTTATTAATAAAAGTACCTATCTTCTTTTTGATAAGCTTACAATACCAAATTTAATGTTACATCTTCAATGGAAACTGATTTATATTCATAACCTAATTCAATACTTAGTTATAATCCAAGAAATTTATTTTGAACCTTTTCTATCGTACAGATGTGAATGGAATATTGGGGAGAACAACTTAAGAAGCAATATTCTAAAACAGGGTAAATAAGAACTTTAAAATATTTAGACAATAGTTTTGTATATAGTTCTTTTCATTTTTTTTGAGATTTTGTCACTCCACAGAGTTGGGTTTAGAAGACGAATTGCCCATTTTCCTTGCCCTATTTTATTGGCTATGTCGTGAGTACTTTTGCCTTTTGCAGTTAAGGTAACCCCTAAGTATTTAAAGAGGTGCGTGTTCTGTATTTTGTAGTCTCCAACATCCAAGTCATCCTGTTCATCATCACCCACTATAATATATTCTGTTTTATCTTTGTTTATTGTTAGTCCCCACTTTAAATACTCTTCTTCTAATTTCCGGAACATATAACTCGCATCGTCTCTATCTCTTGCCACAATGACCTGATCATCTGCAAACAATAAGGTATATATGGTATCTTTTCCAATGGGGATACCCATATTTCCAAATTTATTTTTTCAGTTCCACTTTTTCGGTTACACTTCCTCCAAATAAATTTTAAATAATACTGGTGCTATAGTACAGCCCTGTCTCAAGCCCTTGCTAAACTATAACTAAAAACTTAGTAGTTTAGGATATCAGGTAGTTTTAGGTTATAAAGGTTTTATGACTTAACACTGACATAGGAATATAAAGGATAATCATATTAAATTTTTTACAGTCAATATGAAATGTAGGCTGTGGATGCTTATTAAAGATTCTAGAACACAAATTATCAAACTGTAAAAAGGTATTACTAAGTCTATAAGAAATTGTATATCTAATTTATCACTGGATCTTGGATTAAAACTATGGAATACTGGAATAATAAACTTAACTATTTCTGGGTTTTAGAGGTATTCATTAAAAAATCGTTTGCTTTAAACCAGGTGTTTGTTTCTGCCAGAGAGAGCCAAGTTTCTACTAGATGAAGCGATGGCAAAATAAAACCCAACTCATTATGACTAAATGACAACCATCTTACCAAAATGATTTGTGAAACAATGTTATGTAAGTTAACGTATTAAGTTTCCAGACGTTAATACTATTTTTATTTTATTTATGAACGTTAGAACTTGATAAGACATTGCTTCACACTTAACAAACCTCGTTTATGAATCATTGTATCAATTTTAGTATATCTATCACATTAACCATATGAGCCGGCGTATAAGCCTTCCTTTGATATTTTCGTATTCCATCTCATTACGTCTTTAATATTAAAATGTGATAGTTATACTAAAATGGATACAATGCTCCAAAGATTAGGTTGGTTAAATGTGGAACAAGCTCTAAAATATCAAGTATTGAATTTTGTGCATGAAATAAAAGTGGGTCTGGTGCCTGAATGTTTACAAAAATTCTTAGAGATAAACAGTGCGATGTACACAGACATAATACTAGAGGATGAAGCGATTTCCACATTCATTTCTTCTCCAAATACACTAATCTCCTTATTTTTTTGAGGAATAATGTCGTACAACTCACTTCTACACAAGACAGAGGTTCCCTAATCTAGTGATTTTTCAAAGAAATCTAAAAAAATGTCTCGTTGACAATATGAGTGACAATGATAGTTCCTGTAATTATCTTTCATTTATCAGATGTTTTTTGTACTGTTTTTTATGTTAAATAGTTTTTAAGTCACATACTTATTATAATATCTTTTAGTAAATATTTTACTAACAATGCTTTATATTCTAAAGTCGTATAAAATATGGTATTAAATAAGAAGCGAAAAATTGCAATCAGTTTCGACCGGATCACCTTGATTTAAATCATACTTAATAAATTAGTTGAAGCCAAATAGAGGCATAACACTGTTAATAATAGTATTGAAAGGTTATTTCCAGCTAAAAGAGTATGTAGATCAAAATGAAGCTGCTAACTTCTATTTTCAGCAGTTTAATTCTGTTTATGCCCTTGTTTATGTAGTTTATAAAAACATTACATTTTCATAAATACATTTAGAGATCTAACGATCTTCTTAACAGCTTCAATGCCAAGCTTTTTATAAGCTATCTAAATGAAAAAGTATTAACAAGAAAATTACTCAAATAAAAAAAATATTAAATAAGTTTTAAAAAAATTATTAAAAAATTATAGTTTTTCTTGAATGGTTACCATATATTTAATGTATTTATTTTATTTTAAATATATTAATGAATTTGAATGTATTTAAATGAATTGGGCTAAATATAGCTTATATTATTAAGTTTGAAAACTTTAGAAACTAGGAGAAGAAACTTTGGAATTATTTTTCTACATATAACAACTACAGTAGAACCTCAATTTTACGAAGTTGAAGGGACCCAAAAATTTGCGCTTTGTAAAATTCGGGCTTTGTAAATTTGAGGTTTTCTTTTATGCAATCGAAATCTCTACAATACCAATCCAGTTTCAGTAACACAGTGCATAAAGTTATAGGGGATTGAAAGGAAGGAAATATTTCAATAAAATGCATTACACATCCAGTTTAATGTTTAATACAACAGAAAAAATTCTAAACTTTTTTCTTTTTAAAATAATCGTCAATTTTTTTTTTTTGTTTTTTGGAAGTTTCAATGAAATATGAGGTTATTTTCTCTATACTTGTAAGGTAATTATTAAATGAATCAGGTACACCATCAGTAAACATCTGAAAATTATGAAGCAATTTTATAGAGTGTCTTAATTCATCCCTTGTAGGGGGTGGAAGGTGCTTCTGGGTCATCTTCATAGCTTGTAGAAGAGCTATCTAAATTCACTTCATCCTCATCTTCTTCGTCTTCACTTAAATCACTGCAGTTATGCGTTATAACATGAGAGTCACACTTGACATATGACTCGGCATGAAAGGATGCATCTGGGATGTTTTGATTTAGTTGTGCCATTTCTTTACTAAGGAGGTCCTGTAGAGTGGGAACCTCCACTAACTCCTCTGTCTCTATAATTGACGTGTAACCAAAACCAGCTGATCTCCAGCAGTTGGAAATAGTCTTTGCAGTGACACTGTCCCATGCTCTGGCAATTCCTCGCACAGCATGGAGCAATGTCCATGGAGGCACATCTTGCACATCAGAGGCTTGATCTGCAACAAATGTATGCGTACTAAAGCTCTGCTTACAGAAAGCTAAACTATGCAGGTATAAACTTGTCAAATAATTATAAGGATGAAATCAAACTAATTTCTATTACAAATAAAAGTCACAAGCTCATTCAGGAAGAAAACAATAGATATCACATGCAATTCTCTGAGTGCACTATAGTAGTAGTAGTTCGTTAAAAGCGCTTAGGTCATTTTGCCCATGTCCTTCCACCAGGATTTGAAATCAGAACTGATTCCTTATGAGTCACGAGCGTTACTCACATGGCTCTCCAGGAGCCAATGCGCAGTAGGTATATTTGCATCAAAAGGAAAAGATTTAAAAATTAGACTACGATTATACTGAATCCCTTTATAGCATAGAACTTATTTCAAGGCCTAGGAGACTCACTGAAGTCACAGTGAATGAAACTCACAGCCATGAATTCCAAGAAACTAGCTCGTAAATATTTTAAGTCATTTCAGAACTTTACTTAGGTAAAATTAAGTAAGCTCCCTCTTTTTATATGCGTTCTACTACGCTGACGTTTAACGGTGATTTTCGAGAACTACTTACTCGCGGGTACTTTAAACGATCTTGTCGCGTCCCAAATTCTTACCTAACGACAAAAACGCTTTCAATTAATAAATTACGTACTGAAAATGGATCAAAATTTAATTAATAGTGACGTATTACTACAAATTTAGTATTCTATATACATATATATACGAGTAAAATGTAGCTTGCATACTGCAAGCAGATCGGCAACACTAATTTTATATCGACATCATATCGCGACGGTCCTCAAAAGAAAAAAAAAAAGAATTGAAAATATTCTTAAAATTCGCTGCAATTTCATCGTCTGGCATCGAACCCGGTTCTTTACTGTGAACATACTATGCAACACAATAGAAGATCACCATCTCTAACTATGTGTGAAAATTCAACCAAAAATATTGGCTACAACTGCCTCAAACTACGTTCTACTTTTCAATAATGTAAATGGCTCTCTGGATTTGAACCAAGGATGATCTAGGAAATCTAAAACATGTTTTTGAAATCTATCTATGTTCTCTATCTATATACCTAATTTCATGTTTTAACATTATTGGGAAGAGGTTTAAATTAATTCTTAAAAATCGGCTAATTTACTGATTGTAGAGACGCCTGGTGTCGAACGCAGGAAATATTGGTAGCTGTGATTGCACAGTATGACTTATTAGGACTTAATCATGTTTCAAACAAAGTTTGAAGTCTATATCATGCCGGGAAGTACCCAAAACCAAGGACCATCAGCGAATATGTAAAATTTGATTACGAAATATATTTATAATCTCCAACTCCATGCCGAATTTCAAGTTTGCATGCCAGCGGGAAAGGGTCGAAAAAAATCTTAAAAATCGCCTCAATGCATTTTAAACGGCCGATTTTTGCCTTGACCTAGCATCGAACCCAGGTTATTTTCACTCCAGCTCCAGCTTACTTCGACCTCTCCCTCCCCACCCTCTTCCTCCCAACCCTATCCCTTCCCACCCAATCCCTCCCTACCCTGTCCCTTCCCACCCTCTCCCTCCCCACCCTCTCCCTCCCCACCCTATCCTTTCACATCTTCTCCCTCCCTACCCTGTCCCTTCCCACCCTGTCCCTTCCCACCCTCTCCCTCCCCACCCTCTCCCTCCCCACCCTCTCCCTACCCACCCACTCCCTCCCCACCCACTCCCTCCCCACCCTCTCCCTCCCCACCCTCTCCCTCCCCACCCTCTCCCTCCCCACCCACTCCCTCCCCACCCTCTCCCTCCCTACCCTCTCCCTTCCCACCCTCTCCTTCCCTACCCTCTCCCTCCCCACCCTCTCCCTCCCCACCCTCTCCCTCCCCACCCACTCCCTCCCCACCCACTCCCTCCCCACCCTCTCCCTCCCCACCCACTCCCTCCCCACCCTCTCCCTCCCCACCCTCTCCCTCCCCACCCTCTCCCTCCCCACCCACTCCCTCCCCACCCACTCCCTACCCAACCTCTCCCTTCCCACCCTCTCCCTCCCCACCCTCTCCCTCCCCACCCACTCCCTACCCAACCTCTCCCTTCCCACCCTCTCCCTCCCCACCCTCTCCCTCCCAAACCTCTCCCTTCCCACCCTGTCCCTTCCCACCCTCTCCCTCCCTACCCTCTCCCTCCCCACCCTCTCCCTCTCCACCCCTTCCAACCCTCTCCCTTGCCACCCTCTCCCTCCCAAACCTCTACCTTCCCACCCTGTCCCTTCCCACCCTCTCCCTCCCTAACCCTCTCCCTCCCCACCCTCTCCCTTCCCACCCTCTCCCTCCCTACCCTCTCCCTCCACAACCTCTCCCTTCCCACCCTCTCCCTTCCCACCCTCTCCCTCCCCACCCTCTCCCTTCCCACCCTCTCCCTTCCCACCCTCTCCCTCCCAAACCTCTCCCTTCCCACCCTGTCCTTTCCCACCCTCTCCCTTCCCACCCTCTCCCTCCCAAACCTCTCCCTTCCCACCCTGTCCCTTCCCACCCTCTCCCTCCCTAACCCTCTCCCTTCCCACCCTCTCCCTCCCTAACCCTCTCCCTTCCCACTCTCTCCCTCCCCACCCTCTCCCTTCCCACCCTCTCCCTCCCCACCCTCTCCCTCCCCACCCTCTCCCTTCCCACCCTCTCCCTCCCAAACCTCTCCCTTCCCACCCTGTCCTTTCCCACCCTCTCCCTCCCAAACCTCTCCCTTCCCACCCTGTCCCTTCCCACCCTCTCCCTCCCTACCCTCTCCCTCCCCACCCTCTCCCTTCCCACGCATCTCCCATGCCACCCTTTCCCTCCCACCCTCTGCTTCCCTAACCTATCCCTTCCCACCCTCTCACTCCCTACCCTCTACCTTCCCCCCTCTCACTTAACAACCCAAGTTTTTCATACCATCCTTCCCCTCACGTACCCCTCACTCCTTTCCATCTCTCTCATTATCAACCTCCTCCCTCCTCTACCTTCTCTCCCACTTCCCCATGAGATTTATTCAGAGGTTTAGTATCAGTAATACAATTAAAAGGTACAGAATATATAAAATATACATCATCCTTCCTTACACTTCCTTAGAAATCTATACATTCTTCAATAGTTAATTATTTTCAGGGTGCAACGTCATTAATACATTCGTTTTATATACATTTCAAGTAATGGAAAACTATACATGTTCTGGTATTACAATGCTTTAACTATACATGATTGAAAATATATTTTATTTTTGAAGATTGAAAAAACACTATATAGATGCACAAAAGATTAACTATCTAAAATATTGTTAAACTTCAATCACCAGTAGTAACACGAAGATAAAAAGTCGAGAAAGCTTCAAAAAGTATACAAATATAAAAGGTTCATTGAATTGTTCAATCGATTGTTCATTAAATAGTTTGGAATATAATCATATCAATGAAATCTGCACTGCACGGGAAACTTAGGTTCACTTCAAAAGTCACGGATAGGATTTCACAAGGTAGTTTTTATTTAATTCTTTGAAGGCCCTGAGATTTGTTCCGATGCCATCCAACGACAGAAGCAACCAAACTCCATCAGCGTCAATTCAATTTATGTTCTCATCGTATTCTGTATAACTTCCATGGACCGAGTATCTCTCCGCAGCATCTCTGCAATGCTAATCTCGCCCTTCCATTATGTAGGAAAGCTCCAAGCGTATTTCTGAAGGATAATTTAAAAGTATTAATAAAACATAATCTGAACAACCGAAACACTATGTTAATTAAAAGAACGCGCTATCTACCATACTTGTATAAGAATAGTCTTAATATTAAATTGAAATTATACTCATTGTATTTTGAATTCCATTGCTGGACCGAATATCATTCCCCAGTGATTCTAAAGAAAAAAATAAGGAAAAAGATACTTAAATTAGTAATTCGAAAACAAAAAAAAACTGTGTTAATCCAAAAATACTATTTTAATAGCAATAATAACGATCATAATGACGTAGGAAACTTTACTCAAACATTTATTTGAGGATAATGACTATTTGAGCGTATACTTTACTTAGTAAGTCATTACTTTAGTAGTATATTAGTATATACCTTATTGTACATTTTATTCAAATTATACTCGAATTTTTTTTATTTTCCAATAGCTTTCCTTTTCGCTTTTCTACGATAGAGTAAATGATTTTTTAACGTCTCAGACCGGAGAGGAATATCGTAGAATATAATATAACTTAATACGCGAGTAATTTTACCACTCCTTGACGTTGTAGTTCTTGTCATATTGTTGAAAGTGCTTTGACAGCTTAGGTTATTTCGCGCATTGCCTCCAACTGGGAATCGAACCAGGGACCGCTTTCACCAAAGGAAAACGCGCTGTCCACATGACTATCTGGGAGCCTCGCCCCCCTCCATTGAAGGACCAGGTCCCTTAGAAGTCTGTTGAATCTCAATAATCCCGCTTTTTCATTCAACATCCTGAAAATATCATAAAAGTATCTAAACTATTTAGGGCAGTCGCAAGATGTCGCTTGATAATTCTTGGTTGAACGCCCTGTGGAAATCACTCCACACAAACCGAAATAAATCATCCAAAACTGAGGGAATTCACTTCCTCGGAACTTGCGAAAAAAAGAAGCCCAATTTAATTAAGTAGTAACAGAGAATATTGTTCAAAGAGAAATATATAACCTGATAAATATCTAGCAAAAACACAACAGCCTGCTCATTTATTGCTAATTTGAAATCTCTATTTGAATCCAATGAAAATTTTAAAGCGAAATGGAAAATTATTAGTAAATGAATTAGCAAGACGCTTAAAATTACAACTATTCATCAATTTAAATTCTAACATTTTTCAGGATTTCGTTATAAGAAGAGTAGAAAGTATTTACTGAAGTCGTGAGAACATATTATTAATGGTCATATCCGAAACTCAACTCCAGTAGTTCAGTTAAAGACAAAACGCTGTGATAGCAAACATTTTAAGCTAAAGTTGATTTAAATATTAAGAATTCGTAATTGATAGAAACTTCTAGATTCTAGAGTGATGATAAAAATCTACCTTTTTAGAGAGAATCAGCATGTAACTATTATTTAAGAATAATACGCAAGCTAAATTTGAATCTAATAATGAAAGAAAGGTTTACAGAAAGATATCATTTCAAAGATAACTAATTGACAATAAAAAAAACAAGTTAAGATTCAAATATAAACCCAATGGATATGACATCAGCTACTGATTTCCGTTGCTAATCCTGAATTAATTTCATAAAACATTACGTAACGATTTCTATTCGTGTGTTTTTATTATAAATAAATTATTGTGAGGAATCTAATTCGATTTATAGTGAGAAACACTTCGACTCCCAAGTCAGGAAATTCATGAAAACTAAGGACAAATGGAATCTGAATCATAGAAGTTTGTTTAACTGTAATTCAAGGTTAAAGAAAGAGAAAGATAACATCGACGCGAGAAATAGCTGACTTAACTGTCAATGTCACAGCTTATACACCTTAAGTGGTAACTCGTACAATTTGTTTGTCATAAGAATCGAAGTAATATTATTTTTCCTCAAATGCAAAAATAAACCGTTAGAACTTAATCTAGAGTAATTCATGATGATGAGCTAACTTACCAAATGAATGAAAGTCCCGACGAAGTCCACGAGACTCTTGACGTCAGGAAATATCCAATAATTTAATGAATATACACTTCTGTAATAAAATTAATCAAACATTAACTCAGCTAAACTTCGAAATTTGATCGAATACACTATGTTTCGAACCAATTATCCTTCTACAATTAAATGTATAACGGTTTTCTCAACAATGAGACCGGCAGCAACTTCTCACCCTGTGACGTCCCCCAAGTAACGGAAATGTAAACCTTCAGAATGTCCGTTGAACCAAATACTGTGCTGTGATTGTTCATTCATTTAACTATCATTTACTCCCATTAACCCACCAGCGCTCATAGCTTTCATTAAATATAATCACCGAAATTAGATTTAATCAAGTGAAAGACAATTCAATTTAGATTAAATAGATACTGGAAAATTTATATTAATTTTTAACTCCTTGATAATATTCCGCGTAGATTTCTCGTCTCCCCCGGGATACGTTATGACTCATAGTTGAATAACGTTCGCCAAATGTATCTCATTCTGCTAATGTTTTTCGTGAAAAGACACGAATAAAATAAATTAAATATTATATGCAAATATTGTTTTATATCATGTGAAAGTCTGGCGATAATGAAATGGGACAAAGTGAATTTCTATATCCGAGTTTGAATCGGAACATAATTTTATAAGGATAACTAAAGCAATGACGTAATGATAATAAAAACGTAAATAATCATCGAATTTGCGGAAAGTACTTATTGTATACAAACAGTAACTCTTATAAAATTTATTTTTTTATTGTTTAATATCTCTCAAAGGAAATGAGATGACACTAATGTTATAATGGGAAGCTAGCAATAATATTTACAAGAGAAAATCATGCAAAAGTATAATACTTCTTATCCTCCTTTGGATAACTACACAATAGAATCCCTGAATGTAATCGATGCTTCCTTCGATGGAACATCTTGGGACGAAACATAATCAAAAACAACTGAGTCCTCGCATCGAAGAACTGCTCAATCAGCACGATTATGATCTGGATGACGTCCTCATTCAAGTTAATTACTCTTAAATGTATTTGAGATTCATTCTTTCCGCGAACAATACGTGACAATAACCGAATAAGGAAGTAGTATAGATTAAACTGATGTTTACACCCCCTGCCACACGCCGAAAGGCGGCTTGCAGGGTATTAATGTAGATTTAGACGTAAATTTAGATGTTCCGCTGGTCCGAATTTGATTGGGTTATGATGAAACTTATTAAACATTTCCCTCAACCAAAATCGGAATGATAAGGAGAGGCTGGAGTTATTAATTTTCCTACTTTTACGGTGTTCATCCGAGTGATATTGAGTTAACTTGAACAACATATGAACTCAGTACAAGAGAATGATATTTCTTAACGTAGGCTTATGCTTGTTTATGCTTTAGTCTATGTGATACTATGTAATGTACTTAAAATTCCTTGGTTCATCAGAGGTAGGTAAAAGATCGCCTTGAACAAAGAAATCCAAAGCGAAAGAAACCAAGGTCGATGGAGCAAAACACCGAGATAAACGAAACCCTTCACAAAATATTGTTCGCTAATTTTGTAAAGAATTTTACCGAAAAATGAACGGAAAGGGAAAGCTAAAACATCCTTGTGTACGTTTGCAAGTAACTCTCACTTCTCTTTACAGAGATTTAGAACGAGGCGGGAAAGCGAAAGTTCATGCTAATGACTAACGAAGCAAAGCAACAATCCAAATCGATAACTATCATGGCTCCCGAAATGAAGTGCTCAACTATGACTAGTTAAGTGATAGCGCAATATCAACGACTGCCGATGAAAATTAATCGTATAATGTTATCTAAACTTCGAGTTAATAGCTTACATCGACATTCCTCATAGAAGAATGCTTTGGCTGTTGCTTGTTAAACCTGTTACCTTTACCTTCTATAGATATTAAGAGTAAACGCGAAAAGGTATGCGTTTATTAGTGACTTATGGAGAAATGCACCACAGCTAAATCTAGAATGTAGGAAAGGAAAAGAATTGAAAGAGATGCCAAGAATTGTGAAGTTCTGTAGCTCAGGTTCATAATATTCAAGAAAGATATCCTATGAAAGAATTTAAGAAAATAGTTTAAGATATAGTTTTAATACAAAATTACACTCTAATAGATACGAATCCCAAATAAAATCCTTACGCTTAACAGAGCGCAATATATTTTTATCTTATGTCAGCAGTCACCTTCATTACAGCTCCTTGTCCGCAAAATACGAAAGAGCGAATAAAGGGGAACGGCGAGGTCAGGATACTGGATTAATGTTTGAAACGCCTAAGCCAAAGCTTAATAAACGATTGATATGAAGAGAATTGCCTCAACGACCAAAAAAAGCTCTGAAAAGGTGAAGAAATTGCCTAGGCACTTCCATTATTCTATTACATTCCAATCGTTGCTCCGACAGCGAATATATATTAATACCGAAGAGCATGCTTTACCATATGCACTTGAGTTGCGAAGAGTTATGTGGAACGACAGCGTCGTCCACTGAATGATATGATAAAGCTTGCGATCGCTAAATAAAGGTTTGAGATTCCATTTTAACATAAATTTTTGCTGTAAAGGTACAAAAAACGAATAATTAGAATAATTCGTAGCTATAACGAGGTGTTTCAGTTTTGGAAAGAGCGGCTTGAGGATTGAAGCCCACCTCACCCCATGATAATCACTTTCAAGCACAAAATCAATTGACATCTGTTTCACTACGGCTAAAGTTCCTTTCTCAAACGTCGGCTATTCTTCAACAAACATGTCGAAGTTAGGAAAAAATTTGCAAATATCAACAAATTCTATTGCTCGCGAACACCTTTAATTGATCGTATCACATGGTCTAGTTCTATCTTGAAAGGCTTAAATGGAGTCTGAATAATATTCTTTAAAACTGTTTTAAGTTCACAGAAAACCTGCGATAGACTAATTATCTACAGAAAGAGATATAATATCTATGCTTATGTAAAAACAGCCTAATTTTACAAGGGTGGGGTAAAGGCCAGCAGCAAATTTTAACAGGGCTATTGATAACTGATAAGAAAGTCTATTTATAGTTTTATCTGATTAAATTATAACGAAGACGAGTTACACATACACTGTTAGTAAGTGTCAGCTGATGGCCGGTCGAGATAAAGGGAACCAAATTGCTACAAGGCATAATTGTACTTCAAAACGTATTTCGATACTTAAATATCTAATACTGCACCTTTCAGCAATGAAGAACCATCCGAATTATGGTAAAGAATTAATAAATATGGAATTATGGAAACCATCCGAGTTATGCCCAGCTCTCGTTTGAAATATTACAATCAGCATCAATGAATAACTACGTTTTTACTTAAGTTTAATAAATGGAAGGCACCAGATAAATTATAGTTTTCGTAATTCAATTAACTCGCGATGCAATAAACCACTCCTTTATTCTGATGCTAAAGAACGGATATAGAAATGAAAAATTTGCTGAATAAGTTGACGTATAATCTCGCTGTAAATACGCGGAATGTTTTCCTCGAGTTTTTTCCTATTTTATAAACTAGAATAACTAAAGCCATATGTACATTAGAAAGTTAGAGATAATTGCTTATCCTAATCTTGAATAACTCGAGCTCTACACTTAAATTACACATTTTTTGCAGAGCGGCAGAGCATTCGAGAAAGAACTCCCTCATCATTTTTCTTTGAACTGGAATGCCTCTTAGCATAGTCTTACTTAAACAAGCAGAGTTGCTTGATTAAAACCCGTCCCTTTAATTTCACATCCATCCTAACAGTAACATCGGAATTTAATGCACTCTCAAAGCTACAACTACTACCGATTATCTTGCAAAACACATTAAATGCAATAAATTACACACAGTGCTTTTCAAAGGATCCAAAATATTTCAAGCATGCATTCTTTCACTTGAACGGCGAATTAAATAATATATACAACCGCCATTACATTATGCAAAACTCTCAATATAATATAATTAAAGGTTAGAGTATTAAATGCGTTTACCAAAATGATCAAATTTCGTTCCTCACGTATCTTCCGCGAAGGTCATTCCGAGGACATTCCCTTTCGAAACGAAGTACAGCAGATGTCCATCGATGAGAGGATTGAAAGTTCAGCTTTTAAAACCTGTAAAAATAGAAATACGAAATCAGGAAAACATCAATTAATTTCATCCAGACAAGTACTGTACTCAGCGCCCATGAATAGGTATATTATATAACAGAAAAGTTTAAAATTAAATTGTCCGTTACATGAAATCACTATTTCAGAGCCATCTATGGTGTTAGATACAAAACATAGGACAGGTGGAATGCTAACAATCGGATAATTAAAGTTACAAATTTCAGGGACAGCAATGAAAATCGAAAAAAATCATAATTTCTATTTCCTCTAATGAGATAGGGGCGATCCATTTTCGGAATGAAACTCGAAACGTAATTATCAATACAATTTCAAAGAAGCATAATTTTTAATCGGAGGCTCAAGAATTAGAAAAAGCTTTATTTAACAGAAAACTAAACCAAATATAGATCGCTTGGAGATAAGAACACCGTTTAATCCCAACGATGGCATTGCAAGAATTGAAATATAAGAAATCAAAATTATGAGCAAGAATATACGTAGTTTGAATCTGCATGGAGCGCTAAATGCAATTTTCAAATACTGATTTCCGATGATTTTGCCGGACGGATATTGCATGCGAGTGTGAAGGAGATTCCCGTTTTCGAGTCCCACATTCGTCAGACCTATCTTCTAGAGCTATTTGTCTTAAATTAAGCACTCAGGTCGGGTAATACTATTGATCATTTAAGTTTCTACTGAATTTTCGTTGATTCGCTTAAGTCAGCCACTCAAGGACTTTAGACAGAACGTAGTCATCAAATCAAATCCAAATATGATTACTAAATCGAGTTTTAATCGGAAAATACGTGGAGACTAAATTTTATGCGAGTGCATTATGTATGTTAGACAGGATTTAAGCGTATCCCGAACTTAATATATTATACAAATACGAAAACTACACACGAAATTCCGCGACTAAAACTTCTAAAATAACGAAACTTTTAGCTCAATAAAGTATTTATTTCTTTAAAGCAAGATCGCAATCAAGATTCAAATGAGGTTTGTTCGATCAACTTACAATTAAATGGAAATCTTCGGTGACGACCACGAACATCTTCAGGTCTTCAAACGTCGTTCTTTCTTTTTTTAAAGGAAAATTCGTTTAAATGATATTAGTTATTGCAAAAAGAAATCGAAATACTTTGAAATATCACTTACTTTTACCAGTTTCCAAATCCAACGGAGGTCACAAAATTTAAATTTTAACGGAAATTTTAAAACAATTGACATAACTTCCGCACCAGACGAAGTCTAAACAGCAACTGAGGAAATTTCCATCATGACAACGGTTGAACAAGAGAGCTGAAATCTGATTGGTCGAATTAGGATAATCCGTCACTGCCTCCCCCCCACAACTCAAATAAAACATTTTCATTAATAATAATTACAATTGAATTGACATTCAATTTTATGAAGTACCTTCTTTATTTAAATTTAAAATTGTTTAGAATATTAGTTTTCGTTAATAAAAGTACTTATTTATATTTCGAGTTAATTCTGTCGTTTCCTCCAATGGGAATGCTCGTAACATCGTAGTTTTTTACTGTCTAATTTTAAGTTTAGAAATTTTAATATTTCTATTTGTTTACCATGACCACTAAAAATCGTTTAATATTTTTAAAAATATCAATATTATTATTTAGTCTATGACGGCCATACCTTAAGAATATATTAAGCGCATCAATTCACTTCGTGGATTCATATCAGAACGTATTTTTAAGATTTCTTCTAAAAGACATTTAAATTGATCGAAATAAAGTATTTATTCATAAATAGCTACTCATGAAGAAAAAACGAGTGCAAAACATGATTCTGGAGAATTAAAATCGCATCGGTTTTAGAAAATCTACATCACCTCCTAAAATAAAAAGGAGACGGACTGCTAAGGAACGCAATCGAGAGTAGTATGTTAGAGAAATTTGGAAAGACAACAGAATGTTAGAAGAACACAGATTTATATCCTTTAATTACACGTTTTATATAGCACCTCGAGTCCTACGTAGACCTTGTATCCGTCTTGGAAGAAGAGCAGAATTTTCAAAGCATTTCTACCACATTCCTTTCCGACCACAAGGTCGAAGGTCTCAATTCTTTAAGAACCTCTCTGTTTGATGCCATAAATATGCTTCGTAAATCCACAAGTATACGTAGCAATCACTTCATGTTTATACACTTTTCACACGAATTAAGGGAAACCATGTTAAGAACTCAAATGCTCGGAGCAGAAACACATTCAAATCTCACAGTTTTTTCAAATTCTAAAATATATTCTTTAAAGGCAAAAAACTCACATCTGATATGGAGTACTCAAGTGATTTGTTTTTTTCATGAACGAGAGAAGAGAGGTAGGACAGAATTGAAAATAAGGATGATGCTGTCATTATATTCCATGACATATCATCACGCCGTTGGCGATTCTTCACTGAATTCAATAGTGGATAATACAACTGAGAGAAAAGTACTCGTTTATCTCTCTTCTATCGTTGGTAACAGTAATTTTTCACTCGAATATTCCATGAGTTAACTCCCACTGTAAACGGGTTGCACACGAACTGCTAGCATTAATCCAAAGGGTAACACCGTCTTGATCAGTTTGCACTAATTAATTTCACGTCGACTATTATTAAAACTTAAAACTAAATCACAGAAGAACGCCATTCCAGTCACGAAATCCATATTAGCACGAGGTTATTACGTGGCCTGTAACCGCGCTTTTACGCTTTCCCGATCGTCAGAAAAAACTGAAGTACGCAATTTGCGTGCGAGGAGCTATGAGCAATGTGAGGTAACTGGCCTTGTTCTTTGTGTTTCTCACAATGGAAGTCTTTCAGCCCTTCTAAATTCATCTGGATTATATTCTTGAACCATTCCAAATTCAAGTGCATACCGAAGGTATGGAATACTTACTTTTTTTCACACCATTATTATATACACTTCGAACATTCACAGGAAAGCCTATTCGTGTAATACCTTAAGATACATAGTATATCCACAGGAATATATTCCAGATAAATTTAGTAGGGCAAATACCACCAATGTGAAGAAATAATGAACATGGCCAGTAACCTCACATTTCTCATAGTTCTTCGCACGCAAATTGCGTACTTCAGTGTTTTCTGACGATCGGAAAAGCGTAAAAGCGCGGGTTAAAGGCCACGTGAAAACCTCGTGATAATATGGAGTTCGTGACTGGAATGCCGATCTTCTGTGAGTTAGTTTTAAGTTTTAATAACAGTCAACGTGAAATGAATTAGTGCAAACTGATCAAGATGGTGTTACCCTTTGGATTATTGTTAATAGTTCGTGTGCAACCCGTTTATAGTTGGAGTTAAATCATGGAATATTCGAGTGAAAAGTAAGTGTTACCAACGACAGAAGAGAGACAAACTAGTACTTTGTTCTCAGTTTTATTATCCACTACTAAATTCAGTGAAGAATGGCGAACGGCGTGATGATATGTTATTGGAAATAATGACAGCATCATCATTATTTTCCATTCTGTCCATCTGCATCTCTTCTCTCGTTGTTGAAAATAACTTATTACTTGAGTACTCCATATCAGATGTGAGTTTTTAGCATTAAAAGAATATATTTCAGAATTTGAAAAAACTGTGAGAGTTTGATGTGTTTCTGCGCCGAAAATTTGTGTTTTTAACATGGTTTCCTTTAGTTTGTGTGAAAAGTGTATAAACATGAAGTGATTGCTACGTATACTTGTGGATTTACGAAGCATATTTAAAGCATCAAACAGAGAGGTTCTTAAAGAATTGAGACCTTCGACCTTGAGGTCGAAAAGGAATGTGGTAGAAATGCTTTGAAAGTTCTGCTCTTCTTCTAAGACGGATACAAGGTCTACGTAGGACTCGAGGTGCTATATAAAACGTGTAAGTAAAGGATATAAATCTGTGTTCTTCTTGCATTCTGTTGTCTTTCCAAATTTCTCTAACATACTACTCTCGATTGCATTCCTTAGCAGTCCGTCTCCTTTTTATTTTAGGAAGAGGTGATGTAGATTTTCGAAAACCGAATCGATTTTAATTCTCCAGAATCATTTAATGCATTCGTTCTTTCTCGATGTGTAGATCTGTCATGAATAAATACACTTTTTTCGATCAATTTAAATGTCTTCGAGAAGATATCTTTAAAATGCTTTCTTATACTAATCAACGAAGTGAATTAACGCGCTAAATATATTCTTTCGGTATTGCCGACGAGGAGTATTTAATTATATTGATATTTATTTAAAATATTCAACGATTTTTAGCAATCATGGTAAACAAATAGAAATATTACAATTTCTAAACTTATAATTAAACAGTAAAAAACTACGATGTTACGAGCATTCCCATTGGAGGAAACGACAAAATTAACTCGAAATATAAATAAGTACTTTTATTAACGAAAACTGATATTATATACAATTTTAAATATAAATAAAGAAGGTACTTCATAAAATAGAATGTCAATTTAATTATAATTATTATTAATGAAAATGTTTTATTTGATTTGTGGGGGGGAGGCAGTGACGGATTATCCTATTTCGACCAATCAGATTTCAGCTCTCTTGTTCAACCGTTGTCATGATGGAAATTTCCTCAGTTACTGTTTAGACCTCGTCTGGTGCGGAAGTTATGTCAATTGTTTTAAAATTTCCGTTAAAATTTAAATTTTGTGACCTCCGTTGGATTTGGAAACTGGTAAACGTAAGTGACATTTCAAAGCATTTCGATTTCTTTTTGCAATAACTAATATCATTTAAACGAATTTTCCTTTAAAAAAAGAAAGAACGACGTTTGAAGACCTGAAGATGTTCGTGGTCGTCACCGAAGATTTCCTTTAATTGTAAGTTGATCGAACAAACCTTATTTGAATCTTGATTGCGATCTTGCTTTAAAGAAATAAATACTTTATTGAGCTAAAAGTTTCGTTATTTTAGAAGTTTTAGTCGCGGAATTTCGTGTGTAGTTTGCGTATTTGTTGGATATATTAAGTTCGGGCATCGCTTAAATCCTGTCTAACATACATAATCCACTCGCATTAAATTTAGTCTCCACGTATTTTCCGATTAAAACTCGATTTAGTAATCATATTTGAATTTGATTTGATGACTACGTTCCGGCTAAAGTCCTTGAGTGGCTGACTTAAGCGAATCAAAGAAAATTCAGTTGAAACTTAAATGATCAATAGTATTACCCGACCTGAATGCTTAATGTAAGACAAATATCTCTAGAAGACGCATGTGGGACTCGAAAACGGGAATCTCCTTCACACTCGCTGTTTGCAATATCCGTCCGGCAAAATTATCGGAAATCAGTGTTTGCAAATTGCATTTAGCGCTCCATGCTGATTCAAAATACACATCTTCATGCCCAAATTTTTGATTTCTTATATTTCAATTCTTGCAATGCCATCGTTGGGATTAAACGGTGTTCTTATCTGCATGCGATCTATATTTGGTTTAGTTTTCTGTTAAATAAAGCTTTTCAATAATTCTTGAGCCTCTGATCAAAATTTATGCTTTTTTGAAATTGTATTGATAAATACGTTTCGAGTTTCATTCCCAAAATGGATCGCCGCTATCTCATTAGAGGAAATCCAATTTATGATTTTTTTCGATTTTCATTGCTGTCCCTGAAATTTGTAACTTTAATTATCCGATTGTTAGCATTCCACCTGTCCTATGTTTTATATCTAACACCATAGATGGCTCTGAAATAGTGTTTTCATTTAATGGACATTCTAATTTCATACTTATCAGTTATAAAATATTCCTATTCATGCGCGTTGAGTGCAGTACTTGTGTCGATGAAATTAATTGATGTTTTCCTGATTTGGTATTTCTATTTTTACAGGTTTTAAAAGATGAACTTTCAATCCTCTCATCAATGGGCCTCTGCTGTACTTCGTTTCGAAAGGGAATGACCTTCGCGGAAGAAACGGGAGGAACGAAATTTGATAAATTTGGTAAACGCATTAAATACTCTAACCTCTTATTTCATTTTATTCAGAATTTTGCATAATGTAATGGCGGTTGTATATATTATTAAATTCGCCGTTCAAGTGAAAGAATGCTTGCTTGAAATATTTTGGATCCTTTGAAAAGCACTGTGTGTAATTTATTGAATTTAATGTGTTTTGCAAGATAATCGGTAGTAGTTGAAGCATAGAGAGTGCATTAAATTCCGATGCTACTGTTAGGATGGATGTGAAATTAAAGGGACGGGTTTTAATCAAGCCACTCTGCTTTTTTAAGTAAGACTATGCTAAGAGGCATTCCAATACAAAGTGAAATGGGAGTTCTTTCTCGAATGCTCTGCCGCTCTGCAAAAAATGTGTAATTTAAGTGTAGAGCTCGAGTTATTCAAGATTAGGATAAGCAATTATCTCTAACTTCCTAATGTACATATAGTGATAGTTATTCTATTATATCAAATAGGAAATAATACGAGGAAAATATTCCGCCTATTTATAGCGAGATTATAACTCAACTGCTTAAGCAAATTTTTCATTTCTATGTCCGTTCTTTACCTTCAGAATAAAGGAGTAGTTAATTGCATCGCGAGTTAATTGTATTACGAAAACTATAATTTATCTGGTGCCTTCCATTTACTAAACTTAAGTAGAAACGTAGTTATTCATTGATGCTGATTGTAATTTTTCAAACGAGAGCTGAACATAACTCACATGGTTTCCATTATTCCATATTTATTAATTCTTTACCATAATTCGGATGGTTTTTCATTGCTGATAGGTGCAGTATTAGATATTTAAGTATCGAAATACGTTTTGAAGTACAATTATGCCTTGTATTAATATGGTTCCATTCATCTCAACCGGCCATAAGCTGACACTTACTAACAGTGTATGTGTAACTCGTCTTTGTTATAATTTAATCAGATAGAACTATAAATAGACTTTCTTATCAATTATCACTAGCCCTTTCAAAATTTGTTGCTGGCCTTTACCCCACCCTTGTAAAATTAGGCTGTTTTTACATAAGACTAGATATTATATCACTTTCTGTAGATGCATTGTCTAAGGCAGGTTTTCTGTGGACTTAAACCCATTTTAAAGAATATTATTCAGACTCTATTTAAGCCTTTCAAGATAGAACTAGACCATGTGATACGATCAATTAAAGGTGTTCGCGAGTCATATAATTTGTTGATATTTGCAAATATCGTTCCTAAACTCAAATCCGCTTTCACATGTTTGTTGAAGAATAGCCGACGTTTGAGAAATAAACAACTACAGTAAAACCTCGATAACACGTACTCTTTTAACACGAACCTCTCGATAACGCTAACAGTATCACGGTCCCGGCAGGGATGTATTGTGTCTTACGGGGTTTTGTTCGTTTAACACGAATTTCGGTTATGACGAATTTCGAACAGTTTCCTCCATCCCTTGAATCATACAGTTTGCTTAAGGCGAACTGCCTGGCAGATATAGAACCATGGCTGGGAGGAAAATACATTGCCTAGGTCGCTCGTTTTGAAACGATAACCCAAGAAAATGTAAGGCATCCAATACAATGTAAGACACTCAAGAAAATGCAATGGACCCAATGAGATAGTAAGACTGGTAGGCAAGGAGTGACTCAGGGAGATAAGTTTGGATGAATTTTCTTAGCCTTCTTGTGTCGACGACTGTGAGTGAGTCTTTACTGAACAACTGTAGCTACAGGAACAAAATGTCCTTTTGCTATGAGCAAATGAAAGCAAATGAGTATTGATCTTTAAACGAAGCTTCAAATATTAAGTGAGGTGGAACTCGGAGCACGAATGAAAACTCAGATTGCCTACGATTTTGGTATACCAAAATCTGCATTGTCAACGATAATCAAAACTCGCGAAGAAATTAACGAAGCGGCTGCATCAGGAGGTGTTGAGCTGAAAGGAAAGTGCATGCGTGGATCACATTTTAAGGACCTCGAAGAGGAATTAATGGAATGGTTTAATCACGTCCGAGCAGCAGACGTGCCTATAAGTGGACCCGTTATACAGCAAAAGGCATTGTAAATTGCATCTAGCTTGGGAATGAATGACTTTAAGTGGTCCAGTGGCTGGCTGTGGCGATTCCAAAAACGCCATGGAATCTCTTCACAAGTGATATGTGGGGAAGCAAATAAAGTGAACGAAGGAAGTGTCAATGAGTGGCTGGCTGATTTTAAACTTATTCGAGAAAAGTACTCTCCTCGAGACGTTTTTTAACATGGACGAAACTGGTGGATTTTATAACCTCTTGCCAAGCAGCACTCTGGTCATCAAGGAAAAGAAATGCCATGGAGGCAGGTTGGTTGATTGGAAAATCAAAGAGCCCCTGATGCTTCAACCACATCGATCTTTCAAAGCTGCCCTTCGATTACACCCACCACAAGAAGGCATGGATTGACGGCACTGCATTTCGTGAATGACTCGTGCGATTTAATAGAGTATGGCTGCTCAGAATCGTCATGTATTACTCACGATGGACAACTGCGCTGCCCACAACCTAGGAAAAATGGAGTTGACTAACGTCAAGGTTTGGTTTTTTCCGCCAAACTTAACCACTCGTTTGCAGCCAGATCCAGATCAGGGAATCACTGCTCTATTGAGGAGATATTATCGGACTTATCTGGTACGAGCAGCGATCCTCGCAGCGGAAGGAAGTGGTAAATTAAGTTGGACTGTTTTGGATGCTGTAAGAGCGATTGGAGCAGTTTGGGAATCTGTTTCTGCAAAGCATATAAAAAGTTGCTTTGATAAGACTTGCACCCATCGTGATATCGATTCTGCTGTTGGACAAGGAGCGGCTACTGGAAAGGACACACCTGAGGAATGGGAGCTTTCGCAAACACTTTCGTCGACAAAGGTAAGTATCGTGAGAAATCTCCGCAGTTAGAGCGTTGATTGTATCGTCTTTAAAACAGTTTTAAATTGAGTTTTTGCTTAAAATTTCCAGTTTGAGTTAACGTTTGAAGAATATTTGGAGTTTGACAATGATCTGGCCGTATGTTCCTTTCCTGACGAGGAAGTAAATGCGAATAGCGAAGAATCATCCTCGGATGAAAGTGAGGAGGAGTTAGGCTCCCGGATAGTCATGTGGACAGCGTGTTTGCCTTCGGTGAATGCAGTCCCGGGTTCGATTCCCGGTGGGAGCCAATGTGTGAAATGACCTAAGCTGTCGAAGCACTTTTAGCAATGCTACTACTACTACTAGGAGTCGCTTGAGCCCGTGGAGAAGTCACAACGGCTCTAAATACGCTCCAACGATATGCAGCAATGGCAAATGTTTCCAGGACCTTTTCTGATACCTTGAATCGGATTAGACTTGACTGCATGAACCATTTGCGCCATACTCTTCGGCAAAAGAATTTACATGATTTCTTTAAACCTAATAAAAGTTAAAATTTTGACTTTGAAGACTGATTATTTTTTATTTACGTAATGACTGTGATGTAAAATAATTTTTTTTACTAATTTATTGTAAATTTATCGCAAAAATTAAACGACGGAATGTATTTACCTGCCAATTGGTAAAGAAAGACTTAATAAAGATTTTGTGATCGTTACTTATACGTCAACATCATAATAAACGTCAGTATATCAGCAAGTATATTCGCACTTTATTGCCGCGATACGGTTAACACGAATTTTTTCTTAACACGAACACTTTGCCCGGTCCCTTGAGATTCGTGTTAGCGAGGGTTTACTGTAAACCTAACCCTTAAACATTTACTTTGCGATTGCATGCTTTATCATATCATTCAGTGGACGACGCTGTCGTTCCACATAACTCTTCGCAACTCAAGTGCATATGGTAAAGCATGCTCTTCGGTATTAATATATATTCGCTGTCGAAGCAAAGATTGGAATGTAATAGAATAATGGAAGAGCATATGGTATTTCTTCACTTTTTCAGAGCTTTTTTTGGTCGTTGAGGCAATTCTCTGCATATCAATCGTTTATTAAGCTTTGGCTTACGCGTTTCAAAGATTAATCCAGTATCCTGACCTCGCCGTTCCCCTTTATTCGCTCTTTCGTATTTTGCGGACAAGGAGCTGTAATGAAGGTGACTGCTGACATAAGATAAAAATATATTGCGCTCTGTTAAGCGTAAGGATATAAAAAGCCCTTCACATAGAGAAAGATAGATTGATATAGATTTTCATTGGGGATTCGTATCTATTAGAGTGTAATTTCATATTAAAACTATATCTTAAACTATATTCTTAAATTCTTTCATAGGATATCGTGCTTGAATATTATGAACCTGAGCTACAGAACTTCACAATTCTTTGCATCTCTTTCAATTCTTTTCCTTTCCTACCTACTAGAATTAAATAAGGTGCATTTCTCCATAAGTCACTAATAAACGCATACCTTTTCGCGTTTACTTTTAATATCTATAGAAGCTAAAGGTAACAGGTTTACCAAGCAACAGCCAGAGCATTTTTCTATGTGGAATATCGATGTAAGTTATAAACCCGAAGTTTAGATAACATTCTACGATTAATTTTCATCGGCAGACGTTGATATTGCGCTATCACTGAACTAGTCATTGTTGAGCGCTTCATTTCGGGAGCCATGATAGTTATCGAATTGGCTTGTTGCTTTGCTTCGTGAGTCATTAGCATGACCTTTCGCTTTCCCGCCTCGTTCTTAATCTCTTTAAAGAGAAGTGAGAGTTACTTGCAAACGTACACAAGGATGATTTAGCTTTCCCTTTCCGTTCATTTTTCGGTAAAATTCTTTACAAAATTAGCGAATAATATTTTGTGAAGAGTTTCGTTTATCTCGATGTTCCAATGACCTTGGATTCTTTCGCTTTCGATTTCTTTGTTGAAGGCGATCTATTACCTACCTCTGACGAACCAAGGAATTTTAAGTACATTACATAGTATTACGTAGACTAAAGCATAAACAAGCATAAGCCTATAAACGTTAAGAAATATCATTCTCTTGTACTGAGTTCATATGTTGTTCAAGTTAACTCAATATCACTCGGATGAACACCGTAAAAGTAGGAAAATTAATAACTCCAGCCTCTCCTTATCATTCCGATTTAAGTTGAGGGAAATGTTTAATAAGTTTCATCATAACCCAATCCAAATTCGGACCAGCGGAACATCTAAATTTACGTCTAAATCTACATTAATACCCTGCAAGCCGCCTTTCGGCGTGTGGCAGGGGGTGTAAACATCGGTTGAAACTATACTATTTCCTTATTCGGTTATTGTCACGTATTGTTCGCGGAAAGAATGAATCTCAAATACCTTTAAGAGTAATTAACTTGAATGAGGACGTCATCCAGATCATAATCGTGCTGATTGAGCAGTTCTTCGATGCGAGGACTCAGTTGTTTTTGATTATGTTTCGTCCCAAGATGTTCCATCGAAGGAAGCATCGATTACATTCAGGGATTCTATTGTGTAGTTATCCAAAGGAGGATAAGAAGTATTATACTTTTGCATGATTTTCTCTTGTAAATATTATTGCTAGCTTCCTATCATAACATTAGTGTCATCTCATTTCCTTTGAGAGATATTAAACACTAAAAAAGTAAATGTTATAAGAGTTACTGTTTGTATACAATAAGTACTTTCCGCAAATTCGATGATTATTTACGTTTTTATTATCATTACATCATTGCTTTAGTTATCCTTATAAAATTATGTTCGGATTTAAACTCGCAGATAGAAATTCACTTTGTCCCATTTCATTATTGCCAGACTTTTACATGATATAAAACAATATTTGTGTATAATATTTAATTTATTTTTATTCGTGTCTTTTCACGAAAAACATTAGTAGAATGAGATACATTTGGCGAACGTTATTCAACTATGAGTCATAACGTATCCCGGGGGAGACGAGAAATCTACGCGGAATATTATCAAGGAGTTAAAAATTAATATAAATTTTCCAGTATCTATTTAATCTAAATTGAATTGTCTTTCACTTGATTAAATCTAATTTCGGTGATTATATTTAATGAAAGCTATGAGCGCTGGTGGGTAATGGGAGTAAATGATAGTTAAATGAATGAACAATCACAGCACAGTATTTGGTTCAACGGACATTCTGAAGGTTTACATTTCCGTTACTTGGGGGAGGTCACAGGGTGAGAAGTTGCTGCCGGTCTCATTGTTGAGAAAACCGTTATACATTTAATTGTAGAAGGATAATTGGTTCGAAACATAGTGTATTCGATCATATTTCGAAGTTTAGCTGAGTTAATGTTTGATTAATTTTATTACAGAAGTGTATATTCATTAAATTATTGGATATTTCCTGACGTCAAGAGTTTCGTGGACTTCGTCTGAGCTCTCATTCATTTGGTAAGTTAGTTCATCATCATGAATTACTCTAGATTAAGTTCTAACGGTTTATTTTTGCATTTGAGGAAAAATAATATTACTTCGATTATTATGACAAACAAATTGTACGAGTTAGCACTTAAGGTGTATAAGCTGTGACATTGACAGTTTAGTCAGCTATTTCTCGCGTCGATGTTATCTTTCTCTTTCGTTAACCTTGAATTACAGTTAAACGAATTTCTATGATTCAGATTCCATTTGTCCTTAGTTTTCATGAATCCATTCTCCTGACCTTGGAGTGGAAGTTTTTCTCAACAGAAATCGAATTAGATTTCTCACAATAATTTATTAATAATAAAAACACACGAATAGAAATCGTTACGTAATGTTTTATGAAATTAATTCAGGATTAGCAACGGAAATCAATAGCTGATTTCATATCAATGAGGTTTATATTTGAATCTTAACTTGTTTTTTTTTAATTTTCAATTAGTTATCTTTGAAATGACTTCTTTCTTTATACCTTTCTATAAATATTAGATTCAAATTTAGCTTGCGTATTATTCTTAAATAATAGTTACATACTGATTCTCTCTAAAATGGTACATTTTTATCTTCACTCTAGAATCCTAAATTTCTATCAATTACGAATTCTTAATATTTAAATCAACTTTAGCTTAAGATGTTTGCTATCACAGCGTTTTGTCTTCAACTGAACTACTGGAGTTGACTTTCGGATATGACCATTCATAGTATGTTCTTACGACTTCAGTAAATACTTTCTACTCTTCTTATAACGGAATCCTGAAAAATGTTAGAATTGATGAATAGTTGTAATTTTAAGCGTCTTGCTTATTCATTTACTAATAATTTTCCATTTCGCTTTAAAATTTTCATTGGATTCAAATAGAGATTTCAAATTAGCAATGAATGAGCAGGCTGTTGTGTTTTTGCTAGATATTTATCAGGTTATATGTCTCTCTTTGAACAATATTCTCTGTTACTACTTAATTAAATTTGGCATCTTTCTTTCTCAAGTTCCGAGGAAGTGAATTCCCTCACTTTTGGATGATTTATTTCGGTTTGTGTGGAGTGATTTCCACAGGGCGTTCAACCAAGAATTATCAAGCGACATCTTGCGACTGCCCCAAATAGTTCAATTATTTTTATGATATTTTCAGGATGTTGAATGAAAAAGCGGGATTATTGAGATTCAACAGACTTCTAAGGGACCTGGTCCTTCAATGGAGGGGGGCGAGGCTCCCAGATAGTCATGTGGACAGCGCGTTTTCCTTTGGTGAAAGCGGTCCCAGGTTCGATTCCCAGTTGGAGGCAATGCACTTTCAACAATATTACAAGTACTACAACGATAAGGAGTGGTAAAATTACTCGCGTGTTAAGTTATATTATATTCTCCGGTATTCCTCATCGGTCTGAGACGTTAAGAAATCATTTACTCTATCGTAGGAAAGCGAAAAGGAAAGCGATTGGAAAATAAAAAAAATCAAGTATAATTTGAATAAAATGTACAATAAGGTATATACTAATATACTACTAAAGTATTGACTTACTAAGTAAAGTATACGCTCAAATAGTCATTATCCTCAAATAAATGTTTGAGTAAAGTTTCCTACGTCATTATGATCGTTATTATTACTGTTAGAATAGTATTTTTGGATTAACACAGTTTTTTTTTGTTTTCGAATTACTATTTAATTATCTGTTTCCTTATTTTTTTCTTTAGAATCACTGGGGAATGATATTCGTTCCAGGGATGGAATTCAAAATACAATGAGTATAATTTCAATCTAATATTAAGACTACTCTTATACAAGTATGGTAGAAATAGCGTTCCTTTAATTAAGATAATTTTTCGGTTCTTCAGATAATGTTTTAATCTTTATTTTTATAATTATTCTTCATAAATCCGCTCGGAACTGTTCTCAAACATGGAATTGCGAATGAGTAAAATTTCAATCTAATATTAAGACTACTCTTAGGACAAGTATGGTAGATAGCGCGTTCTTTTAATTAACATAGTGTTTCGGTTGTTCAGATTATGTTTTATTAATTATTTTCAAATTATCCTTCAGAAATACGCTTGGAGCTTTTCTACATCATGGAAGGGCGAGATTAGCATTGCAGAGATGCTGCGGAGAGATGCTCGGTCCATGGAAGTTATACAGAATACGATTGGAACAAATTGAATTGACGGAGATGGAGTTTTGTTGCTTCTGTCGTTGGATGGCATCTGGACAAATCTCAGGGCCTTGAAAGAATTAAATAAAAACTACTTTGTGAAATCCTATCCGTGACTTTTGAAGCGAACCTACGTTTCCCGTGCAGTGCAGATTTCAATCATATAAATTCATTCTAAACTATTTAATGAACAATCAATTGAACAATTTAATGAACCTTTTATCTTTGTATACTTTTTGACGCTTTCTCAACTTTTTATCTTCATGTTACTACTGGTGATTGAAGTTTAACAATATTTTAGATAGTTAATCTTTTGTGTATCTATACTGTGTTTTTTCAATCTACAAATATAAAATATATTTTCAATCATGTATAGTTAAAGCATTGTAAGTCCAGAACTTGTATAGTTTTCCATTACTTGAAATGTATATAAAACGAATGTATTAATGACGTTGCACCCTGAAAATAATTAACTATTGAAGAATGTATAGATTTCTAAGGAAGTGTAAGGAAGGATGACGTATATTTTATATATTCTGTACCTTTTAATGGTATTGCTGATACTTAACCTCTGAATAAATCTCATGGGGAAGTGGGAGAGAAGGTAGAGCAGGGAGGAGGTTGATTAAGAGAGAGATGGAAAGGAGTGAAGGATACGTGAGGGGAAGGATGGTATGAAAAAATGGGTTGGGAAGTAAGAGGTGGGGAGGAAGAGGGTGGTAAAGGATAAGGGTGGGAAGGGAGAGGGTGGGAAGGAGGAGGGTGGGGAGGGAGTGGCTGGTAAGGGATAGGATATGGAGGTAGAGGGCAGAAAGGGTTTGAGTAGGGAGGGAGAGGGTGGGGAGGGGGAGGGTGGGGAGGGGGAGGGTGGGGTGGGAAGGGAGAGGGTAGGGTGGGATAGGGTGGGAAGGGATAGGGTGGGGAGGGAGAGGTTGGGGAGGGAGAGGGTGGGAAGGGAGAGGGTGGGGAGGGAGAGGTTGGGAAGGGAGAGGGTGGGAAGCGAGAGGGTGGGAAGGGAGAGGGTGGGAAGGGAGAGGGTGGGAAGGGAGAGGGTGGGGAGGGAGAGGGTGGGAAGGGAGAGGGTGGAAAGGGAGAGCGTGGGGAGGGAGAGGGTGGGGAGGGAGAGGGCTGGAAGGGAGAGGGTGGGAAGGGAGAGGGTGGGAAGGGAGAGGGTGGGGAGGGAGAGGGTGGGAAGGGAGAGCGTGGGGAGGGAGAGGGTGGGAAGGGAGAGGGTGGGGAGGGAGAGGGTGGGAAGGGAGAGGGTGGGGAGGGAGAGGGTGGGGAGGGAGAGGGCGGGAAGGGAGAGGGTGGGAAGGGAGAGGGTGGGAAGGGAGAGGGTGGGGAGGGAGAGGGTGGGAAGGGAGAGGGTGGGAAGGGAGAGGGTGGGAAGGGAGAGGGTGGGAAGGGAGAGGGTGGGAAGGGAGAGCGTGGGAAGGGAGAGGGTGGGAAGGGAGAGGGTGGGAAGGGAGAGGGTGGGAAGGGAGAGGGTGGGAAGGGAGAGGGTGGGGAGGGAGAGGGTGGGAAGGGAGAGGGTGGGAAGGGAGAGCGTGGGGAGGGAGAGGGTGGGGAGGGAGAGGGCGGGAAGGGAGAGGGTGGGAAGGGAGAGGGTGGGAAGGGAGAGGGTGGGGAGGGAGAGGGTGGGGAGGGAGAGGGTGGGGAGGGAGTGGGTGGTAAGGGAGAGGGTGGGAAGGGATAGGGTGGGGAGGGAGAGGGTGGGGAGGGAGTGGGTGGGAAGGAAGAGGGTGGGGAGGGAGAGGGTGGGGAGGGAGAGGGTGGGGAGGGAGAGGGTGGGAAGGGAGAGGGTGGGAAGGGAGAGGGTTGGAAAGGAAAGGGTTGGAAGGGTGATGGTGGGGAGGGAGAGGGTGGGAAGGGATAGGGTGGGAAGGGAGAGGGTTGGTAGGTAGAGGTTTGGAGGGAGAGGGTGGGAAGGGAGGGTGTTTTCCACGAAGTTAGCTTCGGACCCAGTATATTTTTGGAAGACATTTTTGCAGTATACAATAAAGAATCACATCTACTAACGAAATATTGATTTCCAATTTTCTATCTTTAAGGAAACTATCTCAAAAGTTTCTAAAACTCCCATGAATATTCTGTTATTTGGAAAACCGGGATTTTGGGATCTGTGATAGATCCAATCTAGGAAGCATCCATGTCCCCTTTTTCCTCGTAAATTGGAAAAAAACGCTGGGACGATGACACTTTTGGTTTAGGATCGGAGATGGTATCCTGTGTAGTTATGAATATATCGGTATATGTATCCGTATATGTATATATTTGCAGTCAAACCGTCAAATACCTGAGCTTACTATCCCTGTTTACAATCCAGTCTCTTTCACACGAATCACATGGTAAAAAATTACGTAAGACGTTAACCGCTTATAAGGACGGATTTCTCGCAAATACACCGCATTTGGGAGAAATCTCCGGATGCACCGCATCCCGCTAAGCCCATCTTCCATCGCACTTGATAGAATATTGTTTAATTTATCTATATCGCCATCCATCGCACTCCTCTCGGGCCTCTTACCAATATTAATAAAATACGTGTTCTATTATAATTATTTTTCCTGTTCTATGCTACTTCTCTTTGCTCTTGTTTGCGGTTACTATTTTTGCGAGAAGAAAATGAAAATGTGGAAAAAAGCAATTTTCATCTCACTCTTGAAGTTCTGTGAGATATTCTCCATCATTCTCGTCTCAAGGCAGAGCAGTTGCTTCGCGGGGTTTTCCTGTCTTCCCAATCCCTTGTTTTTAATAAATAGAATAAACTGGAGTGGCACTGCATTGTGTTATTTTGTGTGCTATTGTGCATACTCTTGGATAAATTTTTCTTCGTGACGGCCTCTCACGGGAGTTGCGATAGTACTGCAGCTAAGACATTCGCTCCTGTTCCCTAATTTCCTATCAAATAAAAATGTTTTCATTGTAGGGTGAAAAGGCCAGATTAAAGTAACAAAAGAAATAATTTGCTCAAAGAGAAGACCAATGTTAATAATATGACAATAAGACAACCACTAATCTGCGAAAAATAAAGCAAAATAAAGAATGACTCTTTTCGGTTTGAGGTTTACAGTAATCATTTAACCATCTTAGCCAATTAAACCTCTCCCTTTCATTTTCCAGCGTTGAAAGATTAAGATTGTCATGTCATTGCGTCTCCTGAAAAACATCTGAAGCGACAATGGTCTGCATTGCCTCCAATTGCATTGCCATGCCTGAGTGGTATATGACGCAAATTTACGTATAATGGACAATAGAGGCCTTTATCAAGAATCCATTTCACAGGAGAGAGAAATGAGGGGAAAGATTGAAGAAAATTATATTAACGTAAAGTGACGGTGAGACTGGATGCTTTGTAGCGAATGATGTAGAGTCATTAAATAAGTGAGGCCAAGGTGTGTTCACTCGCTTGCTTTTTTAATTATCTTAAAGAGAATGATAGAGAAGAATAAAAAGGAAAGAAGAGGGACAAACTGATACAGTGTGTTAAGCTTGTAGGTGGTTTTCTTCTGTATTTCTGAAGCGTAAAAATGGTTATTGGATAACATTAATTGAATTGAATATAATTGCCCAAATTGAATTGAATACAAACAAAGGCAAAACCAATATGAAGAAAATAGAAGGATAAAAAAATTTGATGTGGCCAACACATGACTTTTTCCGTATTTATTGAAAACCGAAGCCTATGCCGGTAATATATAAATAACTCCAAAACAATGAGTGGTACAGGCAAATGTTTCAAACAAAAGTTGTAGTAAAGTACATTATCTAAAACTTTTGTGTGTAATTGTATATACCTACGCGTAAAATGTAGCCTGCGTACTGCAAGCAGATCGACAACACTAATTTAATATCGGAATTATATCGGGACGGTCCTCAAAAGAAATATTAAAGGATTGAAAATATTCTTAAATTTGCTGCAATTTAATCGTCTGGCATCGAACCCGGTCTTCCTAGTGAACTCACTATGCAGTACAACAAAAGATCACCATCTATAACTGTGTGTGAAAATTCAGTCAGAAATATTGGCTCCAACGGCCTCAAACGACGTCCTACTTATCCCTTTTATTCCTTATGAGATAAATTTTAAGGTGCCCCGGCATCGAACCTAGGAGTAATACAGTCTTACCTGAATTGTTTTCTTAAAGGAATTCTTATCATACATCTTCCAGCCAAGCAAGAACTCCCTATCATTTCGATAAGTGCGTCAAAATAATAATGAATAATTACCTCCATGTATTTTTAAACGGCAAATTTTTACATCGTCCTAGCATCGAACCCAGGATATTTTCTGTAAAACTCATTTATGTTTTTCGATAGATCCTGACCATATATATAGGCACCTTGAGTTTTGATTCTCTACCTATCCGGTAAGTATTTTTTATAAATTCCCGGAAATCAAAGCAATGCATTTAATCGAGAAAAATCGGGACTTTGGGGCCCTCTGGAATCGAACCGATGACACTGTGGTTCAAAGTCGCAATTTTTCTGGTGGTTACACGTTATGACCAACACGTGATAAAATTTCAAGTCAATGACGCTTGTGGTTTAGCCTGTGAGTTTGTATCCTCTCTCTCTCTATATATATATATATATATATATATATATATATATATATATATATATATATATATATATATATATATATATGGTACGTTTAGAATGTTGCTTGCATTCTGCAAGCATTTTGATAACACAAATTTCAAGTCGACATCATATCGGGAAGGCCGTCAAAAGAAAAAAAAATGCATTGAAAATATTCTGATTATTCGCTGCAATTTAATCGTCCGGCATCGAACCCTGGTCTTCCTGGTGATACTTACTATGCAGAACAATATAAGATCACCATCTCTAACTATCTGTGAAAATTCAAGCAGAAATATTATCTGCAACTGCCTCAAACGACGTCCTACTTTTCCCTTATATTTCTTATGAGAGAAATGTTTATGTGCTCTGGCATCGAACCCAGGAATAGTTCGGTCTTCTGGAGAACTGTTTTCTTAAACCAGTTTTAATCATACATCTTCCAGCCAAGCACGAACTCCCTATCATTTCGATAAGTGCATCAAAAAAATAATGAAATACTAACCCTATGTATTTTAAACGGGAGACATATTTACCGCCCTGCATCGAACCTGGGTCTTTCTGGTAAAACTTCCTATGCAACATAATAGAAGATATTAATCTTTAACTATGTGCGAAAATTCAAGCAGATATATTGGCTGCAACTGCCTCAATCGAAGTATTACTTTTCCCTTATATTCCTTATGAGAGAATGTAAATGTGCTCTGGCATCGAACCCAGGAATAGTACGGTCGTATGAAAATTTTTTTCTCGAACCAATTCTTACCTTACACTTTCCGGCTAAGCACAAACTTCCTATTATTTCGAGAAGTGCATCAAAAAAAAATAATGAAAAACAGCTCCCATGTATTTTAAAGGGCAGATCTTTGCATCGTCCTAGCATCGAACCCAGGATATTTTTGGTAAAGGTCATTGATGTTTTCGAAAGTCCAAGACCATAAGTATAGGTACCTTGAGTTTTATTTCTCTAACTATCCGGAAAGTATTTTTTTTAAATTCCCGAAAATCACGGCAATGCATTTAAACGGGAAAAATCGGGACTTTGGAGCCCTCTGGAATCGAACCTATGACACTGAGGATCAAAGTCACTTTTTTCCTGGGGGTTTCACGTTATGGCCAATACGTCATAAAAATTTCAAGGCAATGACCCTTGTAGTTTAGCCTGTGAATTTGTATCCTATCTATATAGCTATATAGCTATATAGCTATATGGCTATATGGCTATATATATGAATGAATCCGGAGAAGCATCTATATATAATAGATATATATATATATATACGAGTAAAATGTTGCTTGCATACTGCAAGCAGATCGGCATACTAATTTCAAATCGGCATCATTTTGGGACGGTCCTCAAAAGAAAAATAACGGATTGAAAATATTCTTAAATTCGCTGCAATTTTAGCGTCTGGCATCGAACCCGCGTCTTCCTGGTGAACTTACTAAGTGGCAAAAAATAAGATCACTATCTCTAACTATGTGTGAAAATTCAAGCAGAAATATTGGCTACATTTGCCTGAAACGACGTTCTGCTTTTCACGAATGTAAGTGGCTTTCTGGATTCGAACCAAGGACGATCGTGGAAATCTAGAACATGTTCCTGAAATGTATCTATGATTTCTATCTGTATGCCGAATTTCAACCTTCTATATTATAGGGAAATGGTTTAAAAAAATTCTTAAAAATCGGATCGTTTACTGTTTGTAGAGACGCCTGGTGTCGAACCCAGGACACATTGGTAGCTGTGAATGCTCATTTTGATTTATAATGACTTGATCATATATTATGCAAAGTTTCAGGAAGATATAATATCGGGAAGCACCTAAAATGTGTTTCCGTTATCTCCATAAGAAATACATTGAGGAATGTAAATGGCCCTCTGGGATCGAACCAAGGACCATCAGCAAATTTTGAAAATATACTTTTCAAATCTATATATATAAAGCAGAAATTCTGTGGGTTTGTGTGTTTGTGGGTTTGTGTGTTTGTGGGTTTGTGTGTTTGTGGGTTTGTTTGTTTGTCTTGGATTGGAGTCCGCACCGTTTGCCCGATTTGTCTCAAACTTTGCATGCGTGTCCTCTGACATCAGGAAGGAAGTACTGTCGCATTTTTATTCAAGAATTTTGCTGGATTCGAACCAGGATCGCTCAGATAGATTTTCATAAGGAATACACGTAAGCTTCACTTTTATCGGTTGCAGACTTTATTTCTTTTGAAGAATTAAATTAGAAGGGATAGTCGTACAGAGTAGAGACAAACACCAAAAGAAAGAAAATTGAATAAAAATTCTTATTTTAGTCGTGGAATCTTACTTTCGATTAGAATTTGCGAGAATATTGGTAAAATATACTAAACTTTCGTGAAAATTCGAGGTTATAAACAACTCATCCCCCTGACGACCGATCCCATTGTTGAATCCGAGCTCATGTTTTATCCCGTAAAAACACTCGTGGACTTTAGGCCCATAAAGCTGATGATTGAAGAGAACGATATATTACATGGATAACGAGAAATTTTCTGTAAGGAGGTAACCAGCAATTACAGGTACGTAATTACAGTCAGGAGATTGTGTGTCTTCGATTTTAGTACAAACCGTTTGCCAGATTCGCGTCAAACTTTGCGTACGTGTTTTCTGGGACCAGGAAGGACGTACTTTCTCAATTTTATTCGATAATTTTGCTGGGTTTGAACCAAGATCGCTCAGATGTGTTTCCATAAAGAATAAATCTAATCTTCACTTTTATCGGTAGCAGGCTATATTTCTTTTGAAGAATTAAAATAGAAAAATAGTCGTGCGGAGTCGAAACAAGAAGCAAAAGAACGGAAATTAAATGAATATTCTAAGTTTGATCGTGGAATATTGTTTCCGAACCGAAATTTCGAGAATTTTGATCAAATACGCGTGAATTTTCCAAAATTTTTGAGGTTGTAAACAGCCAATCCTCCTCAGGATCAATGCGTTTGTTGAGCCGAGCTCATGAATTTTCCTGTACAGTAAGAATAGCTTGGGATTTTAGACTGTATTCTAAAGGGAATTTACGCATTGCACGACCGGCAACTTGAATTTAATCTACTTCTATATTCCCCGTTGAGAATCAACGGGCGCTTCAGCTAGTATACTTATAATATATAACCCCATGCAGAATTTCAAGTTTCTATGCCGTCGGGAAAGGGTAAAAAAAAATCTTAAAAATCGCCACAATGCATTTTAAACGGCCGATTTTTGCCCCGACCTAGAATCGAACAATGGACAATATTCGAAGATGTCTTTCTGATTTTTCTTAGATATTCACGGCTTCTAGCGATACCTCGAATTTCAACTCTCTACTTCTGCGGGAAGTGCTCCAAAAAATTTTCGAAAATCCTCACCATGTATCCTTATGGAGAAAATCGGGACTTTGGGGCCTTCTGGAATCGAACCCATGACACCGAGGTTCAAAGTTGGATTTATTCTGGAGGTTACTCGTTACGGCCAATACGTCGTAAAAATTTCAAGTCAGTGGCCCTTGTGGAACATGGTTAGAATTTTGTTCCCTAATGAATGAATGAATGAGTGTATATATATCTAGGTATATCCGGAGAAGCGTCTATATATAATAAGATACTAGTAAATGAGTGCTTGCAAACTGCAAGCAATGCAAATCATTAAGGGATACTACCCTGAGTTATCGGTCTATATGTTATATTTACGTTTCTTTTTATTTATACCACTGTCTATCGTATACATAATTTTGAAATGTGAAATCGAGATTCATCAAATAATATAATTATAGAATAATTACTTCGAAGGCCTTTCATGTTCATTTGATGCGGGAGTTTTGGAGTTGAGTTCTTAATGAATACACATTCGTAAAGTTAAATTAAAGGAATAAGCTAAAGTAAAGTTAGAATAAAAATCTGCATAAATAAAAATTCGAGAAATCGATAGCCGATTGGTTACCTGTGGTATGTACTCGGTTTAGTGCAAGACATACTCCAATTGAATCCTATGGCCGCGGCGCCTGCTTCCGGGCAGATCACCATATGATGATGAGGACCATATTGACGGCGTGTGTAATATTATCAAATATCCTTTCCGGTGACACTAACAACCTGATATTTTCTGAGGAACGTACTCTTCCTAGCGCGACATACAGCTGGCAATGTGAAAACACGTCGCTGCTCAAATCAATTCCTACCTTACTTAGTTTTGGATTTCAGTCCTCAATGAATACATAAGGTCGAAGGTTTCCGCGGCGAACGGCTGATTCCGTGGTATTTCTTTCGGGATCCCACCGCGATGAACGTAGCAGCGGCGACGACGGTTTAATATTCATTCGTAAAAGTAAATTAAAGAAATAAGCATAAGAATGTTAAGTTAGAATGAATATCTGCATAAAATAAAAAGGCGAGAATTCAATAGACGATTCGTTACCTGAAATACTCGGTTCAGTGTTAGACATACTGCAATTGAATCCTATGTTCATTAAAGTGCGCCTACCACGACAATGAGCTCCGTTTCTAATTAAATAAACAAATAGACAATAGGCAACGTAATTGTGTAAATAGTTTCAAAGAACGTAGAGAAAGAACTTTATTCTAAAGCTCGTTTGGAGAAGATGGGAAAATAATATTCATACAATGATACATGCAAAGATTGTTTTTACTTACCAAGAATTATCCAGCGTAGAACAACGTAATCAGAAGGTCGTTCAAGGAAATCAGTTATTTTATGTGTAGATTTTTTTTTCGATGAAAGTTGAAATACGTAATATACTACGTATTAATTAAAGAAACGTAGAAAAATAACTTATTATTTCTATAATTTCTACAGATTGCCGTTAAACTATTAATTTGCATTAATATTCTGATAGTAATATTTTAGGATTATGTAAATTTCAGTTGTGCTTACTTTTACTCAGGCATAGGTAGACTTGATCCGGTATAATACGTCCTTCATCAGTAATTAATGAGTATTTTTCATCCTAATTGCATTCCTATTCCTCTTATATAGATTCAGTCTAGACTTTTCAATTAATTCCTCGAATAATATCACTACTTACATGACTTTTCCGATTATCTTCGTTGAAAATAGTCTCGTATTCTCTACATAAACTTATGTTATCACAGTATGTATTCCCGAATGATTTATTGACCGAGCAGATATTCGCTGTCTATTTTGATGAAATTTACAATTTTCAGCATTTAGTATTAACATACATCGAATGAAACATTTAAAATTATTAAAAAATGCATCAAACCTTCATCATGGCGTATAAAATTAGTATTGTAAACAAACTTGTTTTCGATTCAAACAATGGTTGTTGCCATAGATTTAATTTTCGAAATGAGGAGAAAAAAAACGTAATAAATTTACGTTCAAACTAAAATTTTGTAAATTTCGTGCAGGAATTTAAAAATCGGTCGCAAGAAAAGAAAACTTTAATCTTTTAGACGTAATACAGACCAATTCTCACTGCTGTACGTCTACATTTACACATTTTAATTAACGAAAGAAATTTTCTCTGCATGGCCATTTTTCGTTTTCCCCGTTTAAATACATTGAAAAATATAATCGTCTCTGGACTCAATCCTAGGTCAAAATCTGAGAATTTTCGATTTTTTCCCAACTGGACTATTAATTTATATATCTCTCCTGAAAATTTCAGCCTTCTAGCTCGATTAAAAATGCCCAGGAATTTGTGTCAATGAGTCGGATTTGCAGCTTTATATATAGTAATATATATATATATATATATACATATATACGAGTAAAATGTAGCTTGCATACTGCAAGCAGATCGGCAATACTAATTTCATATCGGCATAATATCGGGACGGTCCTCAAAATCAAAAAAAAAGGATTGAAATTTTTCTTAAAATTCGCTGACAATTCATCGTCTGGCATCGAACCCGGGTCTTTACTGTGAGCTTCTCTGCAGAAAAAAAGGAGATCACCATCGCTAGCTATGTGTGAAAATTCAAGCAGAAATATTGGCTACAACTGCCTCAAAAGACGTTCTAATTTTCACGAATGTAAAGTGCTCTCTGGATTCGAACCAAGGACGATCTTGGAAATCTAAAACATGTTTCTGAAAGTTTTTTATGATCTCTATCTATTTGCCGAATTTCAAGTTTCTATATTATTGGGAAAGGTTTCAAAATAATTCCTAAAAAATCGGATCAACTTCTGATTGCAGAGACACCTGGTGTCGAACCCAGGACACATTGATAGCCGTGAATGCCCAGTTTGATTTCTAAGGACTTGCTTTACTAACATGCAAAGTTTGAAGTCGATAGCATGCCGGGAAGTGCCTAAATTTTGTTGTAAGTTATGTTATGTTGTAAAAATTTCAAGTCAGTGGCACTTGTGGAACATGCTTAGACTTTTGATGCCCTATGAATAAATGAATGAGTGTGTATATAGGTATATCCGGAGAAGCGTCTATATATAATAGATATATATATATATATATATATATATATATATATATATATATATATATATATATTATATATATATATATATATCCCCTCCTCATCACCGCCACAGTTCATTGCCTCATCGGGGCGGAGGGGTGTTAACGGAGGTTGGAGGCGATGCATAGCCCAGGTTCAACCATGCTAAGAAGGCTTCAACAATATCTCCGGCCAAATAATGAAAGTGGCATTCACCAACCGGCAGTAGGACAGCCTGGTGAATTATTGTCCTAACCCCCCCAAATACAAGTACAATTTTCATGATGAGCTTCTTTAATGGAAATATATCCGGACGTAAAAGCACCACCCATTCGGATGTCCGGGAGGTGGTGGCATTGAAGAGGTCCATCATGAAGAAAAGAATTACTACCCTGCAATTCACAACCTACAACTGCCGCAGCTTGAAGAGTGAAGAACGACTGCTGGAACTACTCAATGAAGCAGAGAAGATAAAATGGGATATCATCGGTCTCAGCGAAGTCAGAAGAAAATCAGAGGAGCTACTTACACTGAAGGAAGGACACTTATTCTTTTACAGGGGCACCAAGGATGGAAGAAATAGAGGCGTTGGATTTTTGATCAACAAGAGATGGAAGGATAATGTGGTGAAAATCGAAGGTGTATCAGATAGAATTTGTAAACTCATACTGAAGATCAATGAGCGTTACTCAGTACAGGTCATCCAAGTCTACGCACCAACAGCGGCAAGCAGCGAAGAGGAAATTGAAAACTTCTACCAAACTCTCGGCACTGAACATGACAAGGAGGCCCACTACTATAAAGTCATTATCGGAGATTTTAATGCTCGTGTAGGGCAGCGGGAAACTGATGACACTGTCGCAGGACAATATGGACTGGGCCAGAGAAATGAGCGAGGTCACCGCTTAGTAGAGTTTGCAGAATGCACCAATATGTATATAACAAATACATACTTTAAGAAAAATCCTACAAGGAAATGGACGTGGAGAGGTCCCAATGGAACAAAAAATGAAATAGACTACATATTGGTAAACAGACTCTACACTGTAACTAACTGTGAAGTTTTGAATAATTTCAACACTGGAAGTGACCACAGAATTGTTAGATGCAGAATCAATATTAACCCCCGGATGGAACGAGAGAAGTTGGTTTCTTGCAAGAAGGAGGAGATAAATATTGATAAACTATCAAATAACGAGAAAAAGTTTCAGCTGAAACTTAGAAATAGATTCTCAGCACTTCAGGAGGAAGAACTCGAAACCAAAGTTATGGAAATTGTAAAGAAAGCGGCAGAGGAAGTAGCAAGCATGCCAAGAAAACCTAAGGATAAGAAATTTAGTGATAGAACCCGGAAAATGATGAAACGACGGAAGGAACTGAAGAATTTAAACACTCCAAGAGATAATATCGAATATGCCGAGCTTTGCAAAGCCATCAGATTAGCAATCAAGGAAGACGTGAGGAATTTTAATGAAAAGATTGTGCAAGAGGCCATAGAAAATAACAAAAGCATAAAGAAGGCTAGAAGACGCCTAGCAATTGGTAAGAAACAGATTTTAGCCTTACAGAAAGGAGATGGCACCACAACATATAACAGACCAGCAATATTGAGGATTGTAGCAGAATACTTTGGCAACCTATACAAGAAGATAGGAAACGCCGAAGAGGAGAACCAAGATGAAAGCCAAAGCTCACAAAATCTCATCTCAATCCTCCCAGAAGAAGTAATGGCGGCGATTAAGCAGATGAAGAATGGGAAAGCAGGAGTAGCAGATGGGGTGTTGGCGGAATATCTGAAAGCTGGTGGAACAGAAATTGCTAATGTTTTAGCACAATTATTCAGTAATTGTCTAAAACAAGGAATGATTCCCAAGGAATGGAACCACGCAAGGATTGCCCTTCTGCACAAGAAAGGAAGCAAAGAAGATTTGAAGAACTATCGCCCCATTAGCCTCCTTCCAGTTGTCTACAAAACATTCATGAGGATAATAGCGGAACGTCTTAAGATGACCCTGTCTTCAGCCCAGCCTAGAGAACAAGCGGGATTCCGGAAAGGCTTCAGCACTATGGACCACATCCACACACTACAGGAAATTATAAACAGAACGAATGAATACGAGATGCCACTCGTCCTTTGCTTTGTAGATTATGAACAGGCCTTCGACTCGGTAAGTACCTCCTCCACTCTGAAAGCTCTGAAGAATCAAGGGATAGATTCTGAGTACATCCGCCTCTTGCGCAGTGTCTACGAGAATGCCACAGCTTCTGTAATGCTTCATGAAGAGACCGATGAATTCAAGATTGAGAAGGGAGTTCGACAAGGTGACGGTCTATCTCCCATCTTGTTCACAGCCATTTTAGAAGAAGTTTTTAAAACCCTTGATTGGGAAGAGAAGGGGTTAAGAGTAAATGGGAAGTACATCAGTCACCTCCGTTTTGCAGATGATATAGTTCTCTTTGCAGCTAACGCAGAAGATCTAACTTCAAGACTTGAAGAGCTAAACAAAGCAGGACAGAAGATAGGACTCAGGATAAACCTAACAAAAACAAAGGTAATGTATAATTCTTTTACAGTGCAAGAGCCAGTCAAACTTCAAGGAAAACCTCTGGATGTTTGCTTGGAATACACATACCTGGGACAACTTGTAACAACAGGAGAGAAAAACAGGATTAATGAAGTAAACAGAAGAATGAAACTTGGCTGGAGCGCATTTGGAAGGAACTCACACATTCTGAAGTCAAGAATGCCAATGGTTTTGAAGAGGAAGGTCTTCAACCAATGCATTTTACCTGTCTTGACCTATGGAAGTGAAACTTGGGTGTTAAATGCTGCAATAACCCAGAGACTTCAGACAACGCAAAGGAGCATGGAGCGCTGCATGCTGGGAATCACAAGAAGAGACAGGAAACGAAACACTTGGGTGAGAATGATGACTGGAGTTACAGACATAATAGATAAGGTAAGATCACTGAAATGGAGGTGGGCCGGCCATATTGCAAGAAGAAACGACAACCGTTGGACATCTGCAGTTCTCAACTGGATACCAAGAGATGTGAAGAGACCAAGAAGACGACCTATGGACAGGTGGAACAGAGACATCATCAAGTACTTAGGTGTAACGTGGCAACGAGAAGCTCAGGACAGAGAAAATTGGAAAGTACTTGGGGAGGCCTACATCCGACGTCGGATTGAAAATGGCTGATGATGATGATGATGATGATATATATATATATATATATATATATATATATATATATATATATATATATATATATATATATATTATATATAGATGCTTCTCCGGATTCATTCATATATCATATCTATTATATATAGATGCTTCTCCGGATCCATTCATATATATAGATAGGTATATAGATAGGTATATAGATAGGTATATAGATAGATAGGATACAAATTCACAGCCAAAACCACAAATGTGATTGAGTTCAAATTTTTACTGCGTATTGGCCATAAAAATTAACCGCCAGAAAAATTGTGATTTCGATCCTCAGTGTCATGGGTTCGATTCCAGAGGGCCCCAAAGTCCCGATTTTTTCCGTTTAAATGCATTGCTTAAATTTTCGGGAATTTTCAAAAAATACTTTCCGGATAGGTAGAGAATCGAAACTCTAGGCGCCTTTATATATGGTCATGATCTATCGAAAACATAAATGAGTTTTACGAAAAATAACCTGGGTTCGATGCTAGGTCAAGGCAAAAATCGGCCGTTTAAAATGCATTGTGACGATTTTTATGATTTTTTTTCGACCCTTTGCCGATGGCATGGAAACTTGAAATTCGGCATGGAGTTGGAGATCATAAATATATTTCGTAATCAAATTTTACATATTCGCTGATGGTCCTTGGTTCGATCCCAGAGAGCCATTTACATTCCTCAATGCATTTCTTATGGAGATAACAGAATTAGGTTTTAGGCACTTCCCGGCATGATATCGCCTTTCAACTTTATATATAACAAGATGAAGTCGTAATAAATCATACTGTGCATTCACAGCTACACATATTTCCTGGGTTAGACACCAGGCGTCTCTACAATCAGTAAAATATCCGATATTTAAGAATTAATTTAAACCCCTTCCCAATAATATTAAAACATGAAATTAGGCATATAGATAGAGAGCATTGATCCATTTGAAAAACATGTTTTAGATTTCCTAGATCGTCCTTGGTTCGAATCCAGATAGCCATTTACATTATTGAAAAGTAGAACGTCGTTTGAGGCGGTTGGAGCCAATATTTCTGCTTGAATTTTCACACATAGTAAGAGATGTTATTTTTCTGTTGTGCTGCATAGTAGGTTTACCAAGAAGGCGTAGGTTCGATGCCAGACGATTAAATTGCAGCAAATTTTAAGAATATTTTCAATCCCGCTTTTATCTTTTGAGGGCCGTTCCGATATGATGCCGACATGAAATTAGTGTTGTCGATCTGCTTGCAGTATGCAAGCTACATTTTACTCGTATTCATATATATATATATATATATATATATAGAGAGGATACAAAGTCACAGGCTAAACCACTTGCGTCAATGGTTTGAAATTTTTACGACATATTGGCCATAACGTATAACCTCCAGAAAAATTGCGATTTTGAACCTCGATGTCTTGGGTTCGATTCCAGAGGGCCTCAAAGTCCCGATTTTTCCCGTTTAAATGCATTGCTTTTATTTTCGGGAATTAAAAAAAATACTTTCCGGGCAGGTAGAGAATCAAAACTCAAGGAGCCTATATATATGGTCATGTTCTATCGAAAACATAAAAGAGTTTTACTAATAATATCCTGGGTTCGATGCTAGATCGGGGCAAAAATCGGCCGTTTAAATTGCATTGTGGCGATTTTTAAGATTTTTTTTGGACCCTTTGCCGATGGCATGGAAACTTGAAATTCGGCATGGAGTTAGAGATCAAATATAAATTTCAGGATCAAATTTTACATATTCGCTGATGGTCCTTGGTTCGATCCCAGAGAGCCATTTAAATTCCTCAATGCATTTCTTACGGAGATAACGGAAACAAATTATAGGTACTTCCCGGCACGATAAAGACTTCAAACTTTGCACTAAGAAAGATTAAGTGTATACATATCAAACTGTGCATTCCCAGCTGTCAATGTGTCCTGGGTTCGTTACCAGGCGTCTCTAATATCAGTAACTGATCCGATTTTCAATAATTATTTTGAACACTTTCCCAACAATATAGAAACTTGAAATTCGGCATGTAGATACACATCATAAATAACTTTCGGGAACATTTTTTAGATTTCCAAGATCATACTTGGTTCGAATCCAGAGAGCCATTTAAATTCGTGAAAATTAGAACGTCTTTTGAGGCAGTTGTAGCCCATATTTCTGCTTGAATTTTCACACATAGTTAGAGATGGCGATGTTCTATTGTGCTGCATAGTAAGTTCAACAGTAAAGACCCGGGTTCGATGCCAGACGATGGAATTTCAGTGAATTTTAAGAAAAATTTCAATCCATTTTTTTCTTTTGATGGCCGTCCCGATATGATGCCGACATGAAAATAGTGTTGTCGATCTGCTTGCAGTATGCAAGCAACATTTTACTCGTATTATATATAGACGCTTCTCCGGATATACTTATATATATATACGAGTAAAATGTTGCTTGCATACTGCAAGCACATCGATAACAAAAGTTTTTTGTCGGCATCACATAGAGTGAGTCCTCAAAAGAAAAAAAAATGGACGGAAAATATTCTTAATCGAACCCAGGTCTTCCCGGTCAAACTTACTATGCAGAACCATAGAAGATAACCATCTCTAACTATGTGTGAAAATTCGAGCAGAAATATTGGCTGCAACTGCCTCAAACGACGTCCTACTTTTCCCTTATATTCCTTATGAGAGAAATGTTAATGTGCTCTGGCATCGAACCCAGGAATAGTACGGGCTTAAGAAATTATTTTCTTAAACCAATTCTTAATATATATCTTGTAGCTGAGCGAAAAGTTCCTTACATTCCGGTAAGTGCATCAAAAAAATTAATGAAAAACTATCCCCATGCATTTTAAATGCGGGATTTTTGCATCGTCCTAGCGTCGAACCCAGGACGTTCTCATTAGTAATCATTAATGTTTATAATAGTTCTTGACCATATCTCTAAGCTCCTTGACTTTCGATTCTCTACCTGTCCGGGAAGTATTATTAAAAAAATTTTGAAAATCGCCACCATGTATCCTTATGGAGAAAATCGGGACTTTGGGGCCTTCTGGAATCGAACCCATGACACCGAGGTTCAATGTCGGCTTTTTCCTGGAGGTTACACGTTATGGCCAATACGTCGTAAAAATTTCAAGTCTATGGCACTTGTGGAACATGGTAAAACTTTTGATCCCCTATATATATATATATATATATATCTATTATATATAGATGCTTCTCCGGATTCATTCATATATCATACGAGTAAAATGTTGCTTGCATACTGCAAGCACATCGATAACAAAAGTTTTTTGTCGGCATCACATAGAGTGAGTCCTCAAAAGAAAAAAAAATGGTTAGAAAATATTCTTAATTTCCGCTGCTATTTATTCGTCTGGCATCGAACCCAGGTCTTCCCGGTCATACTTACTATGCAGAACCATAGAAGATCACCATCTGTAACTATGTGTGAAAATTCAAGTAGAAATATTAACTGCAACTGCCTCAAACAACGTCCTACGTTTCCCTTATATTCCTTATGATAGAAATGCTAATGTGCTCTGGCATCGAACCCAGGAATGGTACGGTGTTATCTGATTTTTTTTCTAAAACCAATTCTTATCATACATCTTCCAGCCGAGTACGAACTTCCTATCATTTCGATAAGTGCATCAAAAAAATAATGAAATACTAAACCAATGTATTTTAAACGGGAGACATATTTGCCGCCCGGCGTCGAAACCGGATCTTTCTGGTAATTCTTCCTATGCAACGTAATAGAAGATCACTATCTCTAACCATGTGTGAAAATTCGAGCAGAAATATTGGCTGCAACTGCCTCAAACGACGTCCTACTTTTCCCTTATATTCCTTATGAGAGAAATGTTAATGTGCTCTGGCATCGAACCCAGGAATAGTACGGGCTTAAGAAATTTTTTTCTGAATCCAATTCTTAATATATATCTTCTAGCTGAGCGAAAAGTTCCTTACATTCCGGTAAGTGCATCAAAAAAATTAATGAAAAACTATCCCCATGCATTTTAAAAGCGGGATTTTTGCATCGTCCTAGCGTCGAACCCAGGACGTTCTCATTAGTAGTCATTAATGTTTATAATAGTTATTGAACATATCTCTAAGCTCCTTGAATTTCGATTCTCTACCTGTCCGGGAAATATTATTAAAAAAATTTTGAAAATCGCCACCATGTATCCTTATGGAGAAAATCGGGACTTTGGGGCCTTCTGGAATCGAACCCATGACACCGAGGTTCAATGTCGTCTTTTTCCTGGAGGTTACACGTTATGGCCAATACGTCGTAAAAATTTCAAGTCTTTGGCACTTGTGGAACATGGTAAAACTTTTGATCCCCTATATATATATATCTATTATATATAGATGCTTCTCCGGATTCATTCATATATCATATATTCATATATATATACGAGTAAAATGTAGCTTGCATACTGCAAGCAGATCGATAACACTATTTTCATGTCGGCATCATATCGGGACGGCCATCAAAAGAAAAAAATGGATTGAAATTTTTCTTAAAAATTCGCTGAAATTCCATCGTGTGGCATCGAACTCGGGTCTTTACTGTGAACTTACTATGAGCACAATAGAACATCATCATCTCTAACTATGTGTGAAAATTCAAGCAGAAATATGGGCTACAACTGCCTCAAAAGACGTTCAAATTTTCATGAATTTAAATGGCTCTCTTGATTCGAACCAAGGACGATCTTGGAAATCAAAAAAATGTTTCTGAAAGTTATTTATGATCTCTATCTATATGCCGAATTTGAAGTTTCTATATTATTGGCAAAGGTTTCAAAATAATTCCTAAAATCGGATCAACTCCTGATTGCAGAGACACCTGGTGTCGAACACAGGACACGTAGATAGCTGTGAATGCACAGTTTGATTTGTATGGACTTGATCTTTTTATTTGCAAAGTTTGAACTCGATATCTTGCCGGGAAGTACCTAAAATTTATTTCCGTTATCTCCGTAAGAAATTGAGGAATTTAAATGTCCCTCTGGGATCGAACCAAGGACCATCAGCGAATATGTAAAATTTGATTATGAAATAGAATTATGATCTTCAACTCTATGCCGAATTTCATGTTTCTATGACATCGGGAAGGGGTCCAAAAAAAATCTTAAAAATCGCCACAATGCATTTTAAACGGCCGATTTTTGCCTCGACCTAGCATAGAACCCAGGATATTTTCAGTAAAACTCATTTATGTTTTCGATAGATCTTGACCATATATATCGGCTCCTTGAGTTTTAAGACCCTACCTATCCGGCAAGTATTTTTTAAAAATTCCCGAAAATCAAAGCAATGCATTTAAACGGGAAAAATCGGGACTTTGGGCCCCTCTGGAATCGAACCCATGACACTGAGGTTCAAAATCGCAATTTTTCTGGTGGCTACACGTTATGGCCAATATGTCGTAAAAATTTCAAGTCAATGACGCTTGTGGTTTGGCCTGTGAGTTTGTATCCTCTCTATATATATATATATCTATTATATATAGATGCTTCTCCGGATTCATTCATATATATAGATAGGTATATAGATAGGTATATAGATAGGTATATAGATAGATAGGATACAAATTCACAGCCTAAACCACAAGCGTGATTGAGTTCAAATTTTTACTGCGTATTGGCCATAACAATTAACCGCCAGAAAAATTGTGATTTCGATCCTCAGTGTCATGGGTTCGATTCCAGAGGGCCCCAAAGTCCCGATTTTTCCCGTTTAAATGCATTGCTTAGATTTTCGGGAATTTTTAAAAAATACTTCCCGGATAGGTAGAGAATCGAAACTCTAGGAGCCTTTATATATGGTCATGATCTATCGAAAACATAAATGATTTTTACGGAAAATATCCTGGGTTCGATGCTAGGTCGAAGCAAAAATCCGCCGTTTAAAACGCATTGTGGCGATTTTTAAGATTTTTTTTGGACCTTTTCCCGATGGCATGGAAACTTGAAATTCAGCATGTAGTTAGAAGTCATGAACATAATTTATAATATAATTTTTCATATTCGCTGATGGTCATTGGTTCGATCCCAGAGGGTAATTTACATTCCTCAATGCATTTCTTACGGAGATAACGGAAACAAACTTTAGGTACTTCCCGGTATGATATCGACTTTAAACTTTGCATAAAATAAGATTAAGTTCTTACAAATCAAACTGTGCATTTACAGCTACCAATGTTTCCTGGGTTCGACACCAGGCGTCTCTTCTATCAGTAACTGATCCGATTTTTAATAATTATTTTGAACCATTTCCCTTTAAAATTAAAACTTGAAATTCCGTACATGGATAGAAATAATAGTTAAATTTTGAATACATGTTTTAGATTTCCTAGATCGTCCTTGGTTCGAATCCAGAGAGCCATTTACATTCATAAAAAGTAGAACGTCTCTTGAGGATTTGTAGCCAATATTTCTACTTGAATTTTCACACACAGTTAGAGGAGGTGATCCTCTATTGTGCTGCATATTAAGTTCACAGGAAGACCCGGATTCGATGCCAGAAGATGAAATTGCAGCGAATTTTAAGAATATTTTCAATCCACTATTTTTCTTTGAGGACCGTCCCGATATGATGCCAGTATGAAATTAGTATTGCCGATCTGCTTGCAGTATGCAAGCTACATTTTACTCGTATATATATATGGATACATGAATGAATCCGGAGAAGCAATTATATACAATAGATAGATATATATATAGAGAGGATACAAAGTCACAGGCTAAACCACTAGCGTCAATGGCTTGAAATTTTACGACATATTGGCCATAACGTATAACGTCCAGAAAAATTGCGATTTTGAACCTCAGTGTCATGGGTTCGATTCCAGAGGGCCCCAAAGTCCCGATTTTTCCCGTTTAAATGCATTGCTTTGATTTTCGGGAATTAAAAAAAAATACTTTCCGGATAAGTAGCGAATCAAAACTCATGGAGCCTATATATATGGTCATGATCTATCGAAAACATAAATGTGTTTTACGGAAAATATCCTGGGTTCGATGCTAGGTCGGGGCAAAAATCGGCCGTTTAAATTGCATTATGGCGATTTTTAAGATTTTTTTTGGTCCCTTTCCCGATGGAATGGAAACTTGAAATTTGGCATGAAGTTGGATATCAATAATTAATTTCAGGATCAAATTTTACATATTCGCTGATGGTCCTTGGTTCGATCCCAGAGGGCCATTTAAATTCCTCAATGCATTTCTTACGGAGATAACGGAAACAAATTTTAGGTACTTCCCGGCATGCTATCAACTTCAAACTTTGCATGATAGAAGAACAAACTTTAACAAATCAAAATATATTCATTCAAAGCTATCAAAGTGTCCTGGGTTCGACACCAGGTGTCTCTGCAATCAGAAGTTGATCCGATTTTCAGGAATTATTTTGAAACCTTTCCCAATAATATAGAAACTTGAAATTAGGCATATAGATTGAGATGATTAAGAACTTTCTGAAACGTTTTTTAAATTTCCAAAATCGTCCATGGTTCGAATCCCGAGAGCCATTTACATTCGTGAAAATTAGAGCGTCCATTGAGGCAGTTGTAGCCATTATTTCTGCTTGAATTTTCACACATAGTTAGAGATGGTGATATTCTATTGTGCTGCAAAGTAAGTTCACAGTAAAGACCCGGCTTCGATGCTTTTCTTACGGAGATAACGGAAACAAATTATAGGTACTTCCCGGCACGATAAAGATTTCAAACTTTGCACTAAGAAAGATTAAGTGTATTCAAATCAAACTGTGCATTCCCAGCTGTCAATGTGTCCTGGGTTCGACACCAGGCGTCTCTAATATCAGTAACTGATCCGATTTTCAATAATTATTTTGAACCCTTTCCCAACAATATAGAAACTTGAAATTCGGCATGTAGATAGAGATCATAAATAACTTTCAGAAACATTTTTTAGATTTCCAAGATCGTCCTTGGTTCGAATCCAGAGAGCCTTTTAAATTCGTGAAAATGAGAACGTCTTTTGAGGCAGTTGTAGCCCATATTTCTGCTAGAATTTTCACACATAGTTAGAAATGGCGATGTTCTATTGTGCTGCATAGTAAGTTCAACAGTAAAGACCCGGGTTCGATGCCAGACGATGGAATTTCAGTGAATTTTAAGAAAAATTTCAATCCATTTTTTCTTTCGATGGCTGTCCCGATATGATGCCGACATGAAAATAGTGTTGTCGATCTGCTTGCAGTATGCAAGCAACATTTTACTCGTATATATATATATATATAACTTATATATAGGTATATCCGGAGAAGCGTCTATATCTATTATATATAGACGCTTCTCCGGATATACTTATATATATATATATACACTGGGGATCAAAAGTCTAACCATGTTCCACAAGTGCCACCGACGTGAAATTTTTACGACATATTGGCCATAACGTGTAACCTCCAGGAAAAAGCCGATATTCAACCTCGGTGTCGTGGGTTCGATTCCAGAAGGCCCCAAAGTCCCGATTTTCTCCATAAGGATACATGGCGGGGATTTTCGAAAATTTTTTTGCTGCACTTCCCGGAAAAGTAGAGAGTTGAAATTCGAGGGATCGCTAGATGCCGTGCATATCTAAAGGAAACCATACAGACATCTACGAATATTATCCTTGGTTCGATGCTAGGTCGGGGCAAAAATCGGCCGTTTAAAATGCATTGCGGCGATTTTTAAGATTTTTTTTGGACCCTTTTCCGATGGCATAGAAACTTGAAATTTGGTATGAGGTTAGATACTATAAAAATATATCATAATCGAATTTTACATATTCGCTGATGGTCCTTGGTTCGATCCCAGAGGGACATTTAATTTCCTCAATGCATTTCTTACGGAGATAACGGAAACAAATTTTAGGTACTTCCCGACACGATATCGACTTCAAAGTTAGCGTATAGAAAGATCAAGTCCATACAAATCAAACTATGCATTCACAGCTATCAATGTGTCCTGGGTTCTACACCAGGTGTCTTCGCAATCAAAAGTTGATCCAATTTTTAGGAATTATTTTGAAACCTTTGCCAATAATATAGAAACTTCAAATTCGGCGTATAGATAGAGATCAAAAATAACTTTCAGAATCATTTTTAAGAATTCCAAGATCGTCCTTGGTTCGAATCCAGAGAGCCATTTAAATTCGTGAAAATTAGAACGTCTTTTGAGGCAGTTGTAGCCCATATTTCTGCTTGAATTTTCAAACATAGTTAGAGATGGTGATGTTCTATTGTGCTGCATAGTAAGTTCACAGTAAAGACCCGGGTTCGATGCCAGACGATAGAATTTCACCGAATTTTTACAAAAATTTCAATCCATTTTTTCTTTTGATGGCCGTCCCGATATGATGCCGACATGAAAATAGTGTTGTCGATCTGCTTGCAGTATGCAAGCAACATTTTACTCGTATAATAGATAGATATATAATATATATATATACACTGGGGATCAAAAGTATAAGCATGTTCCACAAGTGCCACCGACTTGAAATTTTTACGACATATTGGCCATAACGTGTAACCTCCAGGAAAAAGCCGACTTTGAACCTCAGTGTCATGGGTTCGATTCCAGAAGGCCCCAAATTCACGATTTTGTCCATAAGAATACATGGCGGGGATTTTCGAAAATTTTTTTGAGGCACTTCCCGGAAAAGGAGAGAGTTGAAATTCTAGAGATCGCTAGATGCCGTGTATATCTAAAGTAAACCACAAAGACATCTACAAATATTATCCTTGGTTCGATGCTAGGCCAGGACAAATATTCTCCCGTTTAATTTACATAGCGATTTTTAAGATATTTTTAAATTACTTACAGATGACTTGGAAACTTGAAACTCGGCATGTAGATATATATCATAAATATATTTCATAATAAAATTTTACAGCTCGCTGATGGTCCTTGGTTCGATCCCAGAGGGCAATTTACATCCTACAATGCATTTCTTATGGAGATTACGGAAGCAAATTTTAGGTACTTCCTGGCAAGTTGTTGACTTCAAACTTTGCATTTAATAAGATGAGGTCAAACCAAGTCATAATGTGTTTTCACAGCTGCCAGTAGGTCCTGGGTTCGACACCAGGCGTCTCTACAATCAGTAATTGATTCAATTTTTAGGAACTATTTTGAACCCCTTCCCAATAATATAGAAACTTGAAATTCGGCATATAGATAGAGATCATAAATAACTTTCAGAAACATGTTTTAGATTTCCAAGATCGTCCTTGGTTCGAATCCAGAGAGCCATTTAAATTCGTGAAAATAAGAACGTCTTATGAGGCAGTTATAGCCCATATTTCTGCTTGAATTTTCACACATAGTTAGAGATAGTGATGTTCTATTGTGTTTCATAGTAGGTTCACCAGTAATACCCGGGTTTGATGCCAGACGATGGAATTTCAGCGAATTTTAAGAAAAATTTCAATCCACTTTTTTCTTTTGATGGCCGTCCCGATATGATGCCGACGTGAAAATAGTGTTATCGATCTGCTTGCAGTATGCAAGCAACATTTTACTCGTATGATATATGAATGAATCCGGAGAAGCATCTATATATCTATTATATATAGATGCTTCTCCGGATTCATTCATGTATCTATTATATATAGATGCTTCTCCGGATTCATTCATATATATAGCTATATAGATAGGATACAAATTCACAGGCTAAACCACAAGCGTCATTGACTTGAAATTTTTATGACATATTGGCCATAGCGTGAAACCCCCAGGAAAAAAGCGACTTTGATCCTCAGTGTCATAGGTTCGATTCCAGGGGGCCCCAAAGTCCCGATTTTTCCCGTTTAAATGCATTGCCGTGATTTTCGGGAATTAAAAAAAAATACTTTCCGGATAGGTAGAGAAATAAAACTCAAGGTGCCTATATTTATGGTCTTGGACTTTCGAAAACATTAACGACCTTCACAAAAAATATCCTGAGTTCGATGCTAGGGCGATGCAAAGATCTGCCCTTTAAAATACATGGGAGCCGTTTTTCATTATTTTTTTTGATGCACTTCTCGAAATAATAGGAAGTTCGTGCTTAGACGGAAAGTGTGAGGTAACAATTGGTTTAAGAAAAAAATTTTCATAAGACCGTACTATTCCTGGGTTCGATGCCAGAGCACATTTACATTTCTCTTATAAGGAATATAAGGGAAAAGTAAGACTTCGATTGAGGCAGTTGCAGCCAATATTTCTGCTTGAATTTTCGCAAATAGTTAAAGATTAATATCTTCTATTATGTTGCATAAGAAATTTCACCAGAAAGACCCGGGTTCGATGCCGGGTGGTAAATATTTCTCCCGTTTAAAATACATAGGGTTAGTATTTCATTATTTTTTTGATGCACTTAACGAAATGATACGAAGTTCGTGCTTGGCTGGAAGATGTATGGTTATAACTGGTTTAAGAAAGCAGTTTTCAGAAGACCGTACTATTCCTGGATTCGATGCCAGAGCACATTAACTTTTCTCTCATAAGAAATATAAGGGAAAAGTAGGACGTCGTTTGATGCAGTTGCAGATAATATTTCTGCTTGAATTTTCACAAATATTTAGATATGGTGATCTTCTATTGTGCTGCATATTAAGTATCACCAGGAAGAACCGGGTTCGATGTCGGACGAATAAATTGCAGCGAATAATCAGAATATTTTCAATCCATTTTTTTTGAACGGCATTCCCGATATGATGCCGACATGAAATTAGTGTTGTCGATCTGCTTGCAGTATGCAAGCAACATTTTACTCGTAGCTATATAGCTATATAGCTATATAGATAGGATACTAATTCACAGGCTAAACTAAAAGTGTCATTGCCTTGAAATTTTTATGACGTATTGGCCATAACGTGAAACCCCCAGGAAAAAAACGACTTTGATCCTCAGTGTCATAGGTTCGATTCCAGAGGGCCCCAAAGTCCCGATTTTTCCCGTTTAAATGCATTGCCGTGATTTTCCGGAATTTTTAAATAATACTTCCCGGATAGGTAGAGAATCAAAACTCAAGGCGCCTTTATATATGGTCATGATCTATCGAAAATATAAATGAGTTTTACGGAAAATAACCTGGGTTCGATGCTAGGTCGATACAAAAATCTGCCGTTTAAAATGCATTGTGGCGATTTTTAAGATTTTTTTTGGACCCCTTTCCAATGGCATGGAAACTTGAAATTCGGTATGAGGTTAGATACCATAAAATTATATCATAATCCAATTTAACATATTCGCTGATGGTCCTTGGTTCGATCGCAAAGGGACATTTATATTCCTCAATGCAATTCTTACGGAGATAACGGAAACAAATTTTAGGTACTTCCCGGCATGCTATCGACTTAAAACTTTGCATAGAGAAAGATCAAGTCCATACATATCAAACAGTGCATTCACAGCTATCAACGTGTCCTGGGTTCGACACCAGGTGTCTCTGCAATCAGAAGTTGATCCGATTATTAGGAATTATTTTGAAACCTTTCCCAATAATATAGAAACTTGAAATTTAACATATAGATTGAGATCAATAATAACTTTCAGAAACATTTTTTAAATTTCCAAGATCGTCCTGTGTTCGAGTCCCGAGAGCCATTTACATTCGTGAACATTAGTGCGTCTTTTGAGGCAGTTGTAGCCAATATTTCTGCTTGAATTTTCACACATAGTGGGAGATGGTGATCTTCTATTGTGTTACATAGTAAGGTCACAAGTAAGATCCGGGTTCGATGCCTGACGATGAAATTTCAGCGAATTTTAAGAAAAATTTCAATCCTTTTTTTTTCTTTTGAGGACATTCCCGATATGATGCCGATATGAAATTAGTATTGCCGATCTGCTTGCAGTATGCAAGCTACATTTTACTCGTATCTATTATATATAGATGCTTCTCCGGATTCATTCATATATCATATATATATATATAGAGAGAGGATACAAATTCACAGCCTAAACCACAAGCGTCATTAACTTGAAAATTTTACCACATATTGGCCATAACGTGTAACCGCCAGAAAAATTGCGATTTTGAACTTCAGTGTCATGGGTTCGATTCCAGAGGGTCCCAAAGTCCCGATTTTTCCCGTTTAAATGCATTGCTTTGATTTTCGAGAATTTTTAAAAAATACTTGCCGGATAGGTAGGGACTTAAAACTCAAGGAGCCGATATATATGGTCATGATCTATCGAAAACATAAATGAGTTTTACTGAAAATATCCTGGGTTCGATGCTAAGTCGAGGCAAAAATCGTCCGTTTAAAATGCATTGTGGCGATTTTTAAGATTTTCTTTGGACCCTTTTCCGATGGCATAGAAACTTGAAATTCGGTTTGAGGTAAGATACCATAAAAATATATCATAATCGAATTTTTTATATTCGCTGATGGTCCTTGGTTCGATCCCAGAGGGCCATTTGTACTCCACAATGCATTTCTTACGGAGATAACGGAAACAGATTTTAGGTACTTCTCGGCATGATATTGACTTCAAACTTTGCATAAAATGTGATCAAGTTCATAAAAATCTAACAGTGCAGTCACAGCTACCAGTGTGTCCTGGGTTCGAAACCAGGCGTCTCTACAATCAGTAACTGATCCGATTTTCAATAATAATTTTGAACCCTTTCCCAACAATATAGAAACTTGAAATTCGGCATGTAGTTAGATATCATAGATAAATTTCAAAATCATGTTTTAGATTTCCAGGATCGTCCTTGGTTCGAATCCAGAGAGGCATTTACATTCGTGAAAATAAGAACGTCTTTTGAGGCAGTTGTAACAAATATTTCTGCTTGAATTTTCACACATAGTTAGAGATGTTGATCTTCTATTCTGCTGCATAGTAAGTTTACCAGTAAGACCCGGGTTCGATGCCAGACGATAAAATAACAGCGAATTTTAAGAATATTTTGAATATTTTTTTTTGTTCAATTGAGAACCGTCCCGATATGATGCCGATATGAAATTAGTATTGCCGATCTGCTTGCAGTATGCAAGCTACATTTTACTCGTATATATATACGAGTAAAATGTAGCTTGCATACTGCAAGCAGATCGACAACACTAATTTCATCTCGGCATCATATCGGGACGGTCCTCAAAAGAAAAAAAAGGGGATTGAAAATATTCTTTAAATTCGCTACAAGTTATTCGTCCGGCATCGAACCCGGGTCTTTTTGGTGATACACACTATGCAGCACAATAGAATTTCTCCATCTCTAATTATGTGTGAAAATTAAAGCAAAAATATTGGGCGCAGCTGCCTCAAAAGACGCTCTAATGTTCACGAATGTAAATGGCTCTCGGGACTCGAACCAAGGACGATCGTGGAAATTTAAAAAATGTTTCTGAAATTTATTAATGATTTCAATCCATATGCCAAATTTCAAGTTTCTATATTATTGGGAAAGGTTTCAAAATAATTCCTAAAAATCGGATCAACTTCTGATTGCAGAGACACCTGGTGTCGAACCCAGGACACATTGATAGCTATGAATGCATAGTTTGATTTGTTAAGACTGGTTCTTCTATCACGCTAAGTTTTAAGTCGATAGCATGCCGGGAAGAACCTAAAATTTGTTTCCGTTATCTCCATAAGAAATGCATTGAGAAATATAAATGGCGCCCTGGGATCGAACCAAGGACCATCAGCGAATATGTAAAATTTGATTATGAAATATATTTATAATCTTCAACTCCATGCCGAATTTCAAGTTTCCATGACATCGGGAAGGGGTCCAAAAAAAATCTTAAAAATCGCCACAATACATTTTAAACGGCCGATTTTTGCCTCGACCTAGCATCGAACCCAGGATATTTTCCGTAAAGCTCATTTATGTTTTCGATAGATCATAACCGTATATAAAGGCTCCTAGAGTTTCGATTCTCTACCTATCCGGGAAGTATATTTTAAAAATTCCCGAAAATCTAAGCAATGCATTTAAACGGGAAAAATCGGGACTTTGGGGCCCTCTGGAATCGAACTCATGACACTGAGGTTCAAAATCGCAATTTTTCTGGAGGTAATACGTTATGGCCAATATGTCGTAAAAATTTCAAGCCATTGACGCTAGTGGTTTGGCCTGTGACTTTGTATCCTCTCTATATCTATTATATTTAGATGCTTCTCCGGATTCATTCATATATACGAGTAAAATGTTGCTTGCATACTGCAAGCAGATTGACAACACAAATTTCATATCGGCATCATCTCGGGACGGTCCTCAAAAGAAAAAAAAAGGATTGAAAATAACCATAAAATTCACTGCAATTGAATTTATCGGGCATCGAACCCGGCTCTTACTGGTGAAACTCACTACGCAGCACAACAGAAGATCACCATCTGTAACTCTGTGTGAAAATTCAAGCAGAAATATTGGCTACAACTGCCTCAAAAGACGTTCTACTTTTCACGAATGTAAATGGCTCTCGGGACTATAACCAAGGACGATCTTGGAAATTTAAAAATAGTTTCTGAAATTTATTAATGATCTTAATCTATATGCAAAATTTCAAGTTTCTATATTATTGAGAAAGGTTTCAAAATAATTCCTAAAAATCGGATCAACTTCTGATTGCAGAGACACCTGGTGTCGAACCCAGGACACATTGATAGCTATGAATGCATAGTTTGATTTGGTAAGACTGGTTCTTCTATCACGCTAAGTTTTAAGTCGATAGCATGCCGGGAAGTACCTAAAATTTGTCTCCGTTATCTCCATAAGAAATGCATTGAGGAATTTAATTGGCCCTCTGGGATCGAACCAAGGACCATCAGCGAATACAAAAAATTTGATTATGAAATAAATTTATGATCTCCAACCTCATGCCGAAATTCAAGTATCCATGCCATCGGGAAAGGGTCCAAAAAAATCTTAAAAATCGCCACAATGCATTTTAAACGGCCGATTTTTGCCCCAACCTAGCATCGAACCCAGGATATTTTCCGTAAAACTCATTTATGTTTTCGATAGATGATGACCATATATATAGGCTCCTTGAGTTTCGATTCTCTACCTATCCGGAAAGTATTTTTTTTTTAATTCCCGAAAATCAAAGCAATGCATTTAAACGGGAAAAATCGGGACTTTGGGGCCCTCTGGAATCGAACCCATGACACTGAGGTTCAAAATCGCAATTTTTCTGGAGGTTATACATTATGCCAATATGTCGTAAAAATTTCAAGCCATTGACGCTAGTGGTTTAGCCTGTGACTTTGTATCCTATCTATATACCTATCTATCTATCTATTATATATAGATGCTTCTCCGGATTCATTCATATATATACCTATATAGATAGATAGGATACAAATTCACAGCCTAAACTACAAGCGTCATTGATCTGAAATTTTTATGACATATTGGCCATAACGTGAAACCCCCAGGAAAAAAGAGACTTTGATCCTCAGTGTCATAGGTTCGATTCCAGAGGGCCCCAAAGTCCCGATTTTTCCCGTTTGAATGCATTGCCGTGATTTTCGGGAATTAAAAAAAAATACTTTCCGGATAGGTAGAGAAGTAAAACTCAAGGTGCCTATATTTATGGTCTTGGACTTTCGAAAACATCAACGACTTTTACAAAAGTTATCCTGGGTTCGATGCTAGGACGATGCAAAGATCTGCCCTTTAAAATACATGGGAGCCGTTTTTCATTATTTTTTTAGATGCACTTATCGAAATGATAGGATGTTCGTGCTTGGCTGGAAGATGTATGGTACGAATAAGTTTTAGAAAAAAATTTTCATAAGACCGTACTGTTCCTGGGTTCGAAGCCAGAGCACAATAACGTTTCTCTCATAAGGAATATAAAGGAAAAGTAGGACGTCATTTGAGGCAGTTGTAACCAATATTTCTGCTTGAATTTGCATACGCGGTTAGAGATGGTGTTTTTCTTTTGTGCTGCATAGAAAGTATTGCCTGAAAGACCCGGGTTCGATGCCGGGCGGTAAAAATATCACCCATATATAATACTATGGGGTATCTTTTCATAATTTTTTTATGCATTTATCGATATGTAAGGGAGCTCTTGCTTAGATGGAAGATGTATATTAACACTTTGTTTAAGAAAAAAAATAGATAAGACCATGCTGTTCCTGGGTTCGATGCCAGAGCACATTATAATTTCTCAAATAAGGAGTGTATGTGAATAGTAGGACGTCGTTTGAGGTAGTTGCACCTAATAGTTTTGCTTGAATTTTCACACATAGTTTGATATGGTAATTTTCTATTTTGCTGCATAGTAAGTACACCAGGAAGACCGGGGTTCGCTGCCAGGTGATTAAATTGCAGCGAATTCTACGAATATTTTGAATTTTTTTTTTCTTTTGATGTACGTCCCGATATGATGCCCATATGAAATTAGTGTTGTCGATCTGCTTGCAGTATGCAAGCTACATTTTACTCGTATATATATATGAATGAATCCGGAGAAGCATCTATATATATCTATTATATATAGGGGATCAAAAGTCTAACCATGTTCTACAAGTGACAACGACTTGAAATTTTTACGACGTATTGGCCATAACGTGTAACCTCCAGAAAAAATCCGATATTGAACCTCGGTGTCATGGGTTCGATTCCAGAAGGTCCCAAAGTCGCGATTTTCTCCATAAGGATACATGGCAGGGATTTTCGAAAATTATTTTGGTGCACTTCCCGGATAAGTAGAGGGTTGAAATTCAAGGGATCGCTAGAAGCCGTGCAACTCCAACGTTAATCAGAAAGACATAGCCAAATATGGTCCACGGTTCGATGCTAGGTCGGGGCAAAAATCGGCCGTTTAAAATGCATTGCGGCGATTTTGAAGATTTTTTTTGGATCCTTTCCCGATAACATGGATACTTGAAACTCGGCTCTTGGATAGATATCATGAATATATATTTCATAATCAAATTTTACATGTAAGCTGATGGTCCTTGGTTCGATCCCAGGGGGCCATTTGCACTTCTCAATGCATTTCTTACGGAGATAACGGAAACAAAATTAAGGTACTTCCCGGCATGCTATCGACTCCAAACTTTGCAAGATACAAGAACAAGTCTTTACAAATCAAACTGTGCATTCACAGCTAACAATGTGTCCTGGGTTCGACACCAGGTGTCTCTGCAATCTGAAGTTAATCCGATTTTTAGGAATTATTTTGAAACCTTTTCCAATAATATAGAAAATTTAAATTCGGCATATAGATAGAAATCATAAATACCTTTCAGAAACATTTTTTAGATTTCTAAAATCGTCCATGGTTCGAATCCAGAGAGCCATTTTAATTCGTTAAAATTAGAACGTCTTTTGAGGCAGTTGTAGCCCATATTTCTGCTTGAATTTTCACACATAGTTAGAGATGGTGATCTTCTATTGTGTTACATAGTAAGGTCACAAGTAAGATCCGGGTTCGATGCCTGACGATGAAATTTCAGCGAATTTTAAGAAAAATTTCAATCCTTTTTTTTTTTCTTTTGAGGACATTCCCGATATGATGCCGATATGAAATTAGTATTGCCGATCTGCTTGCAGTATGCAAGCTACATTTTACTCGTATACCTATATAGATAGATAGATAGATAGGATACTAATTCACAGCCTAAACCACAAGCGTGATTGACTTGAAATTTTTACGGCGAATTGGCCATAACGTACAACCACCAGAAAAAATGCGATTTTGAACCTCAGTGTCATGGGTTCGATTCCAGAAGGCCTCAAAGTCGCGATTTTCTCCATAAGGATACATGGCGGGGATTTTCGAAAATTTTTTTGGTGCACTTCCCGGAAACGTAGAGAATTGAAATTCAAGGGATCGCTAGAAGCCGTGCAACTCCAACGTAAATCAGAAAGACATCGACGAATATGGTCCATGGTTCGATCCTAGGTCGGGGCAAATATCGGCCGTTTAAAATGCATTGCGGCGATTTTGAAGATTTTTTTTGGATCCTTTCCCGATAACATGGATACTTGAAACTCAGCACGTGGATAGATATAATGAATATATTTCATAATAAAATTTTACATGTTCGCTGATGGTTCTTGGTTCGATCCCAGAGGGCCATTTGCACTTCTCAATGCATTTCTTACGGAGATGACGGAAACAAAATTTAGGTCTTTCCCGGCATGCTATCGACTTCACACTTTCCATGATACAAGAGCAAATTCTTACAAATCAAACTGTTCATTCACAGTTTACAATATGTCCTGGGTTCGACACCAGGTGTCTCTGCAATCAGAAGTTGATCCGATTTTTAGGAATTATTTTGAAACCTTTCCCAATAATATAGAAACTTGAAATTCAGCATATACTTAGATATCATAAATAGGTTTCTGAAACATATTTTAGATTTCCAAGATCGTCCTTGGTTCGAATCCAGAGAGCCATTTAAATTCGTGAAAAGTAGAACGTCTTTTGAGGCAGTTGTAGCCAACATTTCTTCTTGAATTTTCACACACAGTCAGAATTGGTGATCTTCTATAGTGCTGCATAGTAATTTTACCAGTATGACCCGGGTTTGTTACCAGACGATGAAATTGCAGCGAATTTTAAGAATATTTACAATCCTTTTATTTTCTTTTGAGGACCCTCCCAAAATGATGCCGATATGAAATTAATATGCCGATCTGCTTGCAGTATGCAAGCTACATTTTACTCGTATATATATATATATATATAGGTATATAGGTATATCCGGAGAAGCGTCTATATATAATAGATATCCGGAGAAGCGTCCATATATATATTCATATATATACACATTCATAGGGGATCAAAATTAGCTCAAAAAATCCCCGCCATGTATCCTTATGGAGAAAATCGCCAATTTGGGGCCTTCTGGAATCGAACCCATGACACTGAGGTTCAAAATTACAATTTTTCTGGCGGTTACACGTTATGGCCAATACGTCGTAAAAATTTCAAGTCAATGCCGCTTATGGTTTAGGCTGTGAATTAGTATCCTATCTATCTATCTTTATAGGTATATCCATGAATGAATCCGGAGTAGCATCTATATCTATTATATATAGATGCTTCTCCGGATTCATTCATATATCATATATTCATATATATATACGAGTAAAATGTAGCTTGCATACTGCAAGCAGATCAAGACACTTATTTCATGTCGGCATCATATCGGGAAGGCTGTCAAAAGAGAAAAAAAAGGATTGAAAATATTCTTAAAATTCACTGCAATTTAATCGTCTGGCATCGAACCTGGGTCTTAATGGTGAACTTACTATGCAGCACAACAGAAAATCAACATCTCTTACTATGTCTGAAAATTCAAGCAGAAATATTGGCTCCAACTGCCTCAAACGACGTCCTACTTTTCAATAATATAAAAGGCTCTCTGGATTCGAACCAAGGACGATCTAGGAAATTTAAAACATGTTTTTGAAATGTATCTATGTTCTCTATCTATATGCCTAATTTCATGTTTTATTATTATTGTGAAGGGGTTTAAATTAATTCTTAAAAATCGGATAATTTACTGATTGTAGAGACGCCTGGTGTCGAACCCAGGAAATATTGGTAGCTGTGAATGCACAGTATGACTTATTAGGACTTCATCTTATTTCATACAAATTTTGAAGTCGATAGCATGCCGGGAAGTACCTAAACTTTGTTTCCGTTATCTCCATAAAAAATGCATGGAGGAATGTAAATGGCCCTCTGAGATCGAACCAAGGACCATCAGCGAATATGTAAAATTTGATTATGAAATATATGTATGATCTCCAACCTCATGCCGAATTTCAATTTTCCCTCCCTGCGGGAAAGGGTCCAAAAAAAATCTTAAAAATCGCCACAATGCATTTTAAACGGCCGATTTTTGCCTCGACCTAGCATCGAACTCAGGATATTTTCCGTGAAACTCATTTATGTTTTCGATAGATCATGACCATATATATAGGCTCCAGGAGTTTTGATTCTCTACCTATCCGGGAAGTATTTTTTAAAAAATTCCCGAAAATCACGGCAATGTATTTAAACGGGAAAAATCGGGACTTTGGGGCCCTCTGGAATCGAACGCATGACACTGAGGTTCAAAATTGCAATTTTTCTGGAGGTTACACGTTATGGCCAATATGTCGTAAAAATTTCAGGTCAATGACGATTGTGGTTTAGCCTGTGAATTTGTATCCTCGCTATCTATTATATATAGATGCTTCTCCGGATTCATTCATGTATCCATATATATATACGAGTAAAATGTTGCTTGCATACTGCAAGCAGATCGACAACAATAATTTTATGTCGGCATCATATCGGGACGACCATCAAAAGAAACAAATGGAATGAAATTTTTCTTAAAATTCGCTGAAATTCCATCGTCTGGCATCGAACCCGGGTCTTTACTGTGAACTTACTATGCAGCACCATAGAAAATCACCATATCTATCTATGTGTGAAAATTCAAGCAGAAATATGGGCTACAACTGCCTCAAAAGACGTTCTAATTTTCACGAATTTAAATGGCTCTCTGGATTCGAACCAAGGACGATCTTGGAAATCTAAAAAATGTTTCTGGTTATTATTTAAGATCTCCATCTATATGCCAAATTTGAAGTTTCTATATTATTGGCAAAGGTTTCAAAATAATTCCTAAAAATTTGATCAACTTCTGATTGCAGAGACACCTGGTGTCGAACCCAGGACACATTGGTAGCTGTGAATGCACTGTTTGATTTTTATGGACTTGTTCTTTCTATATGCAAGGTTTGAAGTCGATATCGTGCTGGGAAGTACCTAAAATTTGTTTCCGTTATCTCCGTAAGAAACGCATTGAGGAATGTAAATGTCCCTCTGGGATCGAACCAAGGACCATCAGCGAATATGTAAAATTGGATTATGATATATTTTTATGGTATCTAACCTCATACCGAATTTCAAGTTTCTATGCCATCGGAAAAGGGTCCAAAAAAAATCTTAAAAATCGCCACAATGCATTTTAAACGGCCGATTTTTGCCCCGACCTAGCATCGAACCAAGGATAATATTCGTAGATGTCTTTATGGTTTCCTTTAGATATGCACGGCATCTAGCGGTCCCTTGAATTTCAAATCTCTCCTTTTCCGGGAAGTGCCTCAAAAAAATTTTCGAAAATCCCCGCCATGTATCCTTATGGAGAAAATCGGGACTTTGGGGCCTTCTGGAATCGAACCCATGACACCGAGGTTCAATGTCGGCTTTTTCCTGGAGGTTACACGTCATGGCCATAACGTCGTAAAAATTTCAAGTCGTTGGCACTTGTGGAACATGGTTAGAATTTAGATCCCCTATATATCTATTATATATAGACGCTTCTCCGGATATACTTATATATATACGAGTAAAATGTAGCTTGCATACTGCAAGCAGATCGGTATTACTAATTTCCTTTTGGCATCATATCGGGACGGTCCTCAATAGAAAAAAAAAAGGATTGAAAATTTTCTTAAAATTCGCTTCAATTTAAGTGTCTGGCATCGAACCCGGGTCTTTACTGTGAACATACTATGCAACACAATAGAAGATCACCATCTCTAACTATGTGTGAAAATTCAAGCAGAAATATTGGCTACAACTGCCTCAAAAGACGTTCTAATTATCACGAATGTAAATGGCTCTCTGGATTCGAACCAAGGACGATCTTGGAAATCTAAGAAATGTTTCTGAAAGTTATTTATGATTTCTATTTATTTGCCGAATTTCAAGTTTCTATATTATTGGGAAAGGTTTCAAAATAATTCCTAAAAATCGGATCAACTTCTGATTGCAGAGACACCTGGTGTCGAACTCAGGAAATATTGTATGCTGTGAATGCAAAGTTTGATTTGTAAAGACTCGTTCTTGTATCTTGCAAAGTTTGAAGTCGATAGCATGCCGGTAAGTACCTTAGTTTTGTTTCCGTTATCTCCGTAAGAAATGCATTGAGAAGTGAAAATGGCCCTCTGGGATCCAACCAAGGACCATCAGCGAACATCTAAAATTTGATTATGAAATATATCTGTGATATCTATCCACGTGCCGAATTTCAAGTATCCATGTTATCGGGAAAGGTTCCAAAAAAATTCTTCAAAATTGCCGCAATGCATTTTAAACGGCCGATTTTTGCCCCGACCTAGCATCGAACCAAGGATAATATTCGTAGATGTCTTTATGGTTTTATTTAGATATCTTTGGCATCTAGCGAGATCTCGAATTTCATTTCTCTACTTTCCCGGGAAGTGCACCAAAAAAATTTTCGAAAATCCCCGCCATGTATCCTTACGGAGAAAATCGCGACTTTGGGGCCCTCTGGAATCGAACCTATGACACTGAAGTTCAAAATCGCAATTTTTCTTGAGGTTACACGTTATGGCCAATATGCCGTAAAAATTTCAACTCAATCACTCTTGTGGTTTAGGCTGTGAGTTTGTATCCTCTCTATATATATATATATATCTATTATATATAGATGCTTCTCCGGATTCATTCATGTATCTATTATATACGAGTAAAATGTAGCTTGCATACTGCAAGCAGATCGGCATATTAATTTCATATCGGCATCATTTTGGGAGGGTCCTCAAAAGAAAATAAAAGGATTGTAAATATTCTTAAAATTCGCTGCAATTTCATCGTCTGGTAACAAACCCGGGTCATACTGGTAAAATTACTATGCAGCACTATAGAAGATCACCAATTCTGACTGTGTGTGAAAATTCAAGCAGAAATGTTGGCTACAACTGCCTCAAAAGACGTTCTACTTTTCACGAATTTAAATGGCTCTCTGGATTCGAACCAAGGACGATCTTGGAAATCTAAAATATGTTTCAGAAACCTATTTATGATATCTAAGTATATGCTGAATTTCAAGTTTCTATATTATTGGGAAAGGTTTCAAAATAATTCCTAAAAATCGGATCAACTTCTGATTGCAGAGACACCTGGTGTCGAACCCAGGACATATTGTAAACTGTGAATGAACAGTTTGATTTGTAAGAACTTGCTCTTGTATCATGGAAAGTTTGAAGTCGATAGCATGCCGGGAAAGACCTAAATTTTGTTTCCGTCATCTCCGTAAGAAATGCATTGAGAAGTGCAAATGGCCCTCTGGGATCGAACCAAGAACCATCAGCGAACATGTAAAATTTTATTATGAAATATATTCATTATATCTATCCACGTGCTGAGTTTCAAGTATCCATGTTATCGGGAAAGGATCCAAAAAAAATCTTCAAAATCGCCGCAATGCATTTTAAACGGCCGATATTTGCCCCGACCTAGGATCGAACCATGGACCATATTCGTCGATGTCTTTCTGATTTACGTTGGAGTTGCACGGCTTCTAGCGATCCCTTGAATTTCAATTCTCTACGTTTCCGGGAAGTGCACCAAAAAAATTTTCGAAAATCCCCGCCATGTATCCTTATGGAGAAAATCGCGACTTTGAGGCCTTCTGGAATCGAACCCATGACACTGAGGTTCAAAATCGCATTTTTTCTGGTGGTTGTACGTTATGGCCAATTCGCCGTAAAAATTTCAAGTCAATCACGCTTGTGGTTTAGGCTGTGAATTAGTATCCTATCTATCTATCTATCTATATAGGTATATACATGAATGAATCCGGAGAAGCATCTATATATATATCTATTATATATAGATGCTTCTCCGGATTCACTCATGATATACCCAGATACCCAGATACCCAGATACCCAGATAGGATACTAATTCACAGGCTAAACTACTGGCGTCATTGACTCGAAATTTTTACCACGTATTGGCCATAACGTGAAACCCCCAGGAAAAAAGCGACTTTGATCCTCGGTATCATGGGTTCGATTCCAGAAGGCCCCAAAGTCGCGATTTTCCCCATAAGATTACATGGCGGGGATTTTCGAAAATTTATTTGAGGCACTTCCCGGAAAAGGAGAGAGTTGAAACTCGAGGGATCGCTAGATGCCCCCCATATCAAAAGAAAACCATAAAGATATCTACGAATATTATCCTAGGTTCGATGCTAGGGCGGGGCAAAAGTCGGCCGTTTAAAATGCATTGCGGCGATTTTTAAGTTTTTTTTTGAACCCTTTTCCGATGGCATAGAAACTTGAAAATCGGCATGGCGTTAGATATCATAATTATATTTCATAACCAAATTTTACATATTCCTTTATGGTCCTTGGTTCGATCCCAGATGGCCATTTACATTCCTCAATGCATTTCTTATGGAGATTACGGAAACACATTTTAGGTGCTTCCCGATATTATATCTACTTGAAACTTTGCATAAGATAAGATCAAGTCATTACTAATCAAACTGTGAATTCACAGCTACCAATGTTTCCTGGTTTTACCACCAGGCGTCTCTACAATCAGTAAATGATCCGATTTTTAAGAATTTTTTGGAACCATTTCCCAATTATATAGAAACTTGAAATTCGGCATATGGATAGAGATCATAAATAACTTTCAGAAACATTTTTTAGATTTCCAAGATCGTCCTTGGTTCGAATCCAGAGAGCCATTTAAATTCGTGAAAATTAGAACGTCTTTTGAGGCAGTTGTAGCCCATATTTCTGCTTGAATTTTCACACATCGTTAGAGATGGTGATGTTCTATTGTGCTGCATAGTAAGTTCACAGTAAAGACCCGGGTTCGATGCCAGACGATGGAATTTAGGCAAATTTTAAGAAAAATTTCAATCTTTTTTTTTCTTTTGATGGCCGTCCCGATATGATGCCGATATGAAATTAGTGTTGTCGATCTGCTTGCAGTATGCAAGCTACATTTTACTCGTATACCTATATAGATAGATAGATAGATAGGATACTAATTCACAGCCTAAACCACCAGCGTGATTGACTTGAAATTTTTACGACGCATTGGCCATAACGTGTAACCGCCAGAAAAATTGCGATTTTGATCCTCAGGGTCATGGGTTCGATTCCAGAGGGCCCCAAAGTCGCGATTTTCTCCATAAGAATACATGTCGGGGATTTTCGAAAATTTTTTTGAGGTACTTCCCGGGGAGAGAAAGAGTTGAAACTCGAGGGATCGTTAGATGCCGTGCGTATCCAACGAAAATCAGAAAAACATCTTAGAATATAGTCCATGGTTCGATGCTTGGTCGGGGCAAAAATCGGCCGTTTAAAATGCATTACGGCGATTTTGAAGATTTTTTTTGGATCCTTTCCCGATAACATGGATATTCGAAACTCGGCACGTGGATAGATATCATGAATATACTTCATAATCAAATTTTACATGTTCGCTGATGGTCCTTGGTTCGATCCCAGAGGGCCATTTGCACTTCTCAATGCATTTCTTACGGAGACTACGGAATCAAAATTTAGGTACTTTCCGACATGCTATCAACTTCAAACTTTGCTTGATACAAGAGTAAATCTTTACAAATCAAACTCTGCATTCACAGCTTGCAATACGTCCTGGGTTCGACACCAGGTGTCTCTGAAATCAGAATTTGATCCGATTTTTAGGAATTATTTTGAAACCTTTCCCACTAAAATAGAAACTTGAAATTCGGCATATATATAGAGATCATAAATTTCTATCAGAAACATATTTTAGAATTCCACGATCGTCCTTGGTTCGAGTCCAGAGAGCCATTTAAATTCGTGAAAATTAGAACGTCTTTGGAGGCAGTTCTTTTAAGGACCGTCCCGATATGATGCCGATATGAAATTAGTATTGCCGATCTGCTTGCAGTATGCAAGCTACATTTTACTCGTATATATATATATATGGATACATGAATGAATCCGGAGAAGCATCTATATATAATAGATATATAGAGAGGATACAAACTCACAGCCTTAACCACAAGAGTGATTGAGCTGAAATTTTTACGACACATTGGCCATAACGTATAACCTCTAGAAAAATTGCGATTTTGATCCTCAGTGTCATGGGTTCGATTCCAGGGGGCTCCAAAGTCCCGATTTTTCCCGTTTAAATGCATTGCTTTGATTTTCGGGAATTAAAAAAAAATACTTCCCGGATAGGTAGAGAATCAAAACTCAGGGAGCCTTTATATATGGTCATGATCTATCGAAAACATAAATGAGTTTTACGGAAAATAACCTGGGTTCGATGCTAGGTCGATGCAAAAATCTGCCGTTTAAAATGTATTGTGGCGATTTTTAAGATTTTTTTTGGACCCTTTCCCGATAGCATGGAAACTTGAAATTCGGTATGGGGTTAGATATCATAAATATATTTCATAATCGATTTTTATGTTTCCCCTGATGTTCCTTGGTTCGATCCCAGAGGGCCATTTACATTCCTCAATGCATTTCTTATGGAGATAACGGAAACAAGTTTTAGGTACTTCCCTGCATGCTATCGACTTAAAACTTAGCATGATGGAAAAACCAGTCTAAACAAATCAAACTATGCATTCATAGTTATTAATGTGTCCTGGGTTCGACACCAGGTGTCTCTGCAATCAGAAGTTGATCCGAATTTTAGGAATTATTTTGAAACCTTTCCCAATAATATAGAAACTTGAAATTTGGCATATAGATTGAGATCAATAATAACTTTCAGAAACATTTTTTAAATTTCCAAGATCGTCCTTGGTTCGAGTCCCGAGAGCCATTTACAATCGTGAACATTTGAGCGTCTTTTGAGGCAGTTGTAGCCAATATTTCTGCTTGAATTTTCACACATAGTTAGAGATGGTGATCTTCTATTGTTTTTCATAGTAGGTTTTCAGTAAGACCCGGGTTCGATGCCAGACGATGACATTTCAGCGAATTTTAAGAAAAAATTAAATCCTTTTTTTTTCTTTTGAGGACCGTCCCGATATAATGCCGATATGAAATTAGTGTTGTCGATCTGCTTGCAGTATGCAAGCTACATTTTACTCGTATATATATATGGATACATGAATGAATCCGGAGAAGCATCTATATATAATAGATATAGAGAGAGGATACAAAGTCACAGGCTAAACCACTAGCGCCAATGGCTTGAAATTTTTACGACATATTGGCCATAATGTATTACCTCCAGAAAAATTGCGATTTTGATCCTCAGTGTCATGGGTTCGATTCCAGAGGGCCCCAAATTCGCGATTTTTCCCGTTTAAAAGCATTGCTTTGATTTTCGGGAATTAAAAAAAAAAACTTTCCGGGTAGGTAGAAAATCAAAACTCAAGGAGCCTATGTATATGAACATGATCTCTCGAAAACATAAATGAGTTTTTCGGAAAATATCCTGGGTTCGATGCTAGGTCGGGGCAAAAATCGGCCGTTTAAAATGCATTGTGGCGATTTTTAAGATTTTTTTTGGACCTTTTTCCGAATGCATAGAAACTTGAAATTCGGCATGGGGTTAGAAATCATAAAAATATTTCATAATCAATTTTTTTATATTCGCTTATGGTCCTTGGTTCGATCCCAGAGGGCCATTTGCACTCCACAATGCATTTCTTATGGGGATAACGGAAACACATTTTATGTACTTCCTGGCATGATATCGACTTCAAACTTTGCATGATAATAGAACAAGTCTTTAAAAATCAAACTGTGCACTCACCGCTACCAATGAGTCCTGGGTTTGACACCAGGTGTCTCTGCAATCAGAAGTTGATCCGATTTTTAGGAATTATTTTGAAACCTTTGCCAAAAATATAGAAACTTGAAATTCGGCATATAGATAGAGATCATAAATAACTTTCAGAAACATATTTTAGATTTCCAAGATCGTCCTTGGTTCGAATCCAGAGAGCCATTTAAATTCGTGAAAATTAGAACGTCTTTTGAGGCAGTTGCAGCCAATATTTCTGCTTGAATTTTCACGCATAGTTAGAGATGGTGATCTTCTATTGTGTTTCATAGTAGGTTTACCAGTAATACCCGGGTTCGATGCCAGACGATGAAATTTCAGCGAATTTTAAAAAATTTTTTCAATACTTTTTTTTTTCTTTTGAGGACCGTCCCGTAATGATGCCGATATGAAATTAGTGTAGTCGATCTGCTTGCAGTATGCAAGCTACATTTTACTCGTATTCATATATTCATACGAGTAAAATGTTGCTTGCATACTGCAAGCAGATTGACAACACTATTTTCATGTCGGCATCATATCAGGACGGCCATCAAAAGAAAAAATGGATTGAAACTTTTCTTAAAATTCACTGAAATTCAATCGTCTGGTATCGAACCCGGGTCTTTACTGTTGAGCTTACTATGCAGCACAATAGAACATAGCCATCTCTAACTATGTGTGAAAATTCAAGCAGAAATATTGGCTAAAACTGCCTCAAAAGACGTTCTCATTTTCACGAATTTAAATGGCTCTCTGGATTCGAACCAAGGGCGATCTTTGAAATCTAAAAAATGTTTCTGAAAGTTATTTTTGATCTCTATCTACATGCTGAATTTCAAGTATCTTTATTGTTGGGAAAGGGTTCAAAATATTTATTGAAAATCGGATCAGTTACTGACATTAGAGACGCCTGGTGTCGAACCCAGGACACATTGACAGCTGGGATGCACAGTTTGATTTGTATACACTTGATTTTTCCTAGTGGAAAGTTTGAAGTCTTTATCGTGCCGGGAAGAACCTATAATTTGTTTCCGTTATCTCCGTAAGAAATGCATTGAGGAATTTTAATTACCCTCTGGGATCGAACCAAGGACAATCAGCGAATATGTAAAATTTGATCCTGAAATTTATTATTGATCTCCAACTCCATGCCGAATTTCAAGTTTCCATGCCATCGGGAAAGGGTCCAAAAAAAATCTTAAAAATCGCCACAATGCAATTTAAACGGCCGATTTTCGCCCCGACCTAGCATCGAACCCAGGATGTTTTCCGTAAAACTCATTTATGTTTTCGATAGACCATGTTCATATTTATAGGATCCTTGAGTTTTGATTCGCTACCTATCCGGGAAGTATTTTTTTTTAATTCCCGAAAATCAAAGCAATGCATTTAAACGGGAAAAATTGGGACTTTGAGGCCCTCTGGAATCGAACCCATGACATCGAGGTTCAAAATCGCAATTTTTCTGGAGGTTATACGTTATGGCCAATATGTCGTAAAAATTTCAAGCCATTGACGCTAGTGGTTTAGCCTGTGACTTTGTATCCTCTCTATATATATATATATATATCTATTATATATAGATGCTTCTCCGGATTCATTCATATATCATATATATATATATATATATAGAGAGGATACAAAGTCACAGCCTAAACCACAAGAGTGATTGAGCTGAAATTTTTACGACATATTGGCCATAACGTATAACCTCCAGAAAAATTGCGATTTTGAACCTCGATGTCATGGGTTCGATTCCAGAGGGCCTCAAAGTCCCGATTTTTCCCGTTTAAATGCATTGCTTTGATTTTCGGGAAATAAAAAAAAATACTTTCCGGATAGGTAGAGAATCGAAACTCACGGAGCCTATATATATGGTCATGATCTATCGAAAACATAAATGAGGTTTACGGAAAATATCCTTGGTTCGATTCTAGGTCGGGGCAAAAATCGGCCGTTTAAAATGCATTGTGGCGATTTTTAATATTTTTTTTAGACCCTTTCCCGATGGCATGGAAACTTGAAATTCGGCATGGAGTTGGAGATCAATAATTAATTTCAGGATCAAATTTTACATATTCGCTGATGGTCCTTGGTTCGATCCCAGAGGACCATTTAAATTCCTCAATACATTTCTTACGGAGATAACGGAAACAAATTATAGGTACTTCCCGCCACGATAAAGACTTCAAACTTTGTATTAAGAAAGATTAAGTGTATACAAATCAAACTGTTCATTCCCAGCTGTCAATGTGTCCTGGGTTCGACACCAGGCGTCTCTACAATCAGTAACTGATCCGATTTTCAATAATTATTTTGAACCCTTTTCCAACAATATAGATACTTGAAATTCGGCAGGTAGATAGAGATCATAAATAACTTTCAGAAACATGTTTTAGATTTCCAAGATCGTCCTTGGTTCGAATCCAGAGAGCCATTTGAATTCGTGAAAATTAGAACGTCTTTTGAGGCAGTTGTAGCCCATATTTCTTCTTGAATTTTCAATCATAGTTAGATATGGCGATGTTCTATTGTGCTGCATAGTAAGTTCAACGGTAAAGACCCTGGTTCGATGCCAGACGATGGAATTTCAGCAAATTTTAAGAAAAATTTCAATCCATTTTTTTCTTTTGATGGCCGTCCCGATATGATGCCGACATGAAAATAGTGTTGTCGATCTGCTTGCAGTATGCAAGCAACATTTTACTCGTATATATATATATATATATATATACGAGTAAAATGTAGCTTGCATACTGCAAGCAGATCGACAACACTAATTTCATGTCGGCATCATATCGGGAAGGCCGTCAAAAGAAAAATAAATGGATTGAAAATATTCTGATTATTCGCTGCAATTTATTCGTCCGGCATCGAACCCGGGTCTTCCTGGTGATACATACTATGCAGCACAATATAAGTTCACCATCTCTGACTATCTGAGAAAATTCATACAGAAATATTATCTGCAACTGCCTCAAACGACGTCCTACTTTTCCCTTATATTTCTTATGAGAGAAATATTAATGTGCTCTGGCATCGAACCAAGGAATAGTTCGGTCTTCTGAAAACTGTTTTCTTAAACCAGTTTTAACCATACATCTTCTAGCCAAGCACGAACTTCCTATCATTTCGATGAGTGCATCAAAAAAATAATGAAATACTAACCCAATGTATTTTAAAAGGGAGACATATTTACCGCCCGGCATCGAACCCGGGTCTTTCTGGTAAAACTTCCTATGCAACATAATAGAAAATAATAATCTTTAACTATGTGCGAAAACTCAAGCAGAAATATTGGCTGCAACTGCCTCAATCGAAGTCTTACTTTTCCCTTGTATTCCATATGAGAGAAATGTTAATGTGCTCTGGCATCGAACCCAGGAATAGTACGGTCTTATGAAATTTTTTTTCTTTAACCGATTCTTACCTTACACTTTCCGGCTAAGCACGAACTTCCTATCATTTCGAGAAGAGCATTAAAAAAATAATAAAAAACAGCTCCCATGTATTTTAAAGGGCAGATATTTGCATCGTCCTAGCATCGAACCCAGGATATTTTTTGTGAAAGTCATTGATGTTTTCGAAAGTCCAAGACCATAAGTATAGGCCCCTTGAGTTTTATTTCTCTACCTAACCGGAGAGTATTTTTTAAAAATTCCCGAAAATCACGGCAATGCATTTAAACGGGAAAAATCGGGATTTTGGGGCCCTCTGGAATCGAACCTATGACACTGAGGATCAAGGTCGCTTTTTTCCAGGGGGTTTCACGTATTGGCCAATACGTCATTAAAATTTCAAGGCAATGACGCTTGTGGTTTAGCCTGTGAATTTGTATCCTATCTATATACCTATATAGCTATATATATGAATGAATCCGGAGAAGCATCTATATATAATAGATATATGATATATGAATGAATCCGGAGAAGCATCTATCTATTATATATAGATGCTTCTCCGGATTCATTCATGTATCCATATATATATATATATATATATATATATAGAGAGGATACAAACTCACAGCCTAAACCACAAGAGTGATTGAGCTGAAATTTTTACGGAGTATTGGCCATAACGTGTAACCACCAGAAAAATTGCGATTAGGATCCTCAGTGTCATGGGTTCGATGCCAGGGGGCTCCAAAGTCCCGATTTTTCCCGTTTAAATGCATTGCTTTGATTTTCGGGAATTTAAAAAAAATACTTCCCGGATAGGTAGAGAATCAAAACTCAAGGAGCCTTTATATATGGTCATGATCTATCGAAAACATAAATGAGTTTTACGGAAAATAACCTGGGTTCGATGCTAGGTCGATGAAAATATCTGCCGTTTAAAAAGCATTGTGGCGATTTTTAAGATTTATTTGGACCCTTTCCCGTTGGCATGGAAACTTGAAATTCGGTATGAGGTTAGATATCATAAATATATTTCATAATCGATTTTTATGCTTTCCCTGATGTTCCTTGGTTCGATCCCAGAGGGCCATTTACATTCCTCAATGCATTTCTTATGGAGATAACGGAAACAAGTTTATTGTACTTCCCGGCATGCTATCGACTTAAAACTTTGCATGATAGAAGATCCAGTCTTAACAAATCTAACTATGCATTCATAGCTATCAATATGTCCTGGGTTCGACACCAGGTGTCTCTGCAATCAGAAGTTGATCCGATTTTTAGGAATTATTTTGAAACCTTTCCCAATAATGTAGAAACTTGAAATTTGCCATATAGATTGAGATCAATAATAACTTTCAGAAAAATTTTTTAACTTTCCAAGATCGTCCTTGGTTCGAGTCCCGAGAGCCATTTACATTCGTGAACATTAGAGCGTCTTTTGAGGCAGTTTTAGCCAATATTTCTGCTTGAATTTTCACACATAGTTAGAGATGGTGATCTTCTATTGTGTTTCATAGTAGGTTTTCAGTAAGACCCGGGTTCGATTCCAGACGATGAAATTTCAGCGAATTTTAAGAAAAAATTAAATCCTTTTTTTTTTCTTAAGAGGACCATCCCGATATGATGCCGATATGAAATTAGAATTGCCGATCTGCTTGCAGTATGCAAGCAACATTTTACTCGTATATAATAGATATATATATATATAGAGAGGATACAAAGTCACAGGGTAAACCACTAGCGTCAATGGCTTGTATTTTTTACGACATATTGGCCATAACGTATAACCTCCAGAAAAATTGCGATTTTGAACCTCAGTGTCATGGGTTCGATTCTAGAGGGCCCCAAAGTCCCGATTTTTCCCGTTTAAATGCATTGCTTTGATTTTCGGGAATTAAAAAAAAATACTTTCCGGATAGGTAGAGAATCGAAACTCAAGGAGCCTATATATATGGTCATCATCTATCGAAAACATAAATGAGTTTTACGGAAAATATCCTGGGTTCTATGCTAGGTTGGGGCAAAAATCGGCCGTTTAAAATGCATTGTGGCGATTTTAAAGATTTTTTTGGACCCCTTCTCGATGGCATGGAAACTTGAAATTTGGCATGGGGTTAGAAATCATAAATATATTTCATAATAAAATTTTTTTTATTCGCTTATGGTCCTTGGTTCGTTCCCAGAGGGCCATTTGCACTCCACAATGCATTTCTTATGGGGATAACGGAAACTAATTTTAGGTACTTCCCGGCATGCTATCGACTTAAAACTTAGCATGATAGAAGAACCAGTCTTAACAAATCAAACTATGCATTCATTGGTATCAATGTGTCCTGGGTTCGACACCAGGTGTCTCTGCAATCAGAAGTTGATCCGATTTTTAGGAATTATTTTGAAACCTTTCCTAATAATATAGAAACTTGAAATTTGGCATATAGATTGAGATCAATAATAACTTTCAGAAACATTTTTTAAATTTCCAAGATCGTCCTTGGTTCGAGTCCCGAGAGCCATTTACATTCGTGAACATTAGAGCGTCTTTTGAGGCAGCTGTAGCCAAAATTTCTGCTTGAATTTTCACACATAGTTAGAGATGGTATCCTTCTATTGTGTTTCATTGTAGGTTTTCCAGTTAGACGCGGGTTCGATTCCAGACGATGAAATTTCAGCGAATTTTAAGAAAAATATCAATCCATTTTTTTCTTATGAGGACCGTCCCGATGTGATGCCGATATGAAATTAGTATTGCCGATCTGCTTGCAGTATGCAAGCTACATTTTACTCGTATATACATATATATAGAGAGGATACAAAGTCACAGGCTAAACCACTAGCGTCAATGGCTTGAAATTTTTACGACATATTGGCCATAACGTATAACCTCCAGAAAAATTGCGATTTTGAACCTCGATGTCATGGGTTCGATTCCAGAGGGCCTCAAAGTCCCGATTTTTCCCGTTTAATTGCATTGCTTTGATTTTCGGGAATTAAAAAAAAAATACTTTCCGGATAGGTATCGAATCAAAACTCACGGAGCCTATATATATGGTCATGATCTATCGAAAACATAAATGAGTTTTACGGAAATTATCCTGGGTTCGATGCTAGGTCGGGGCAAAAATCGGCCGTTTAAATTGCATTGTGGCGATTTTTAAGATTTTTTTGTACCCTTTCCCGATAGCATGGAAACTTGAAAATCGGCATGGAGTTGGAGATCAATAATAAATTTCAGGATCGAATTTTACATATTCGCTGATGGTCCTTGGTTCGATCCCAGAGGGCCATTTAAATTCCTCAATGCATTTCTTACGGAGATAACGGAAACAAATTATAGGAACTTCCCGGCACGATAAAGACTTCAAACTTTCCACTAGGAAAAATCAAGTGTATACAAATCAAACTGTGCATTCCCAGCTGTCAATGTGTCCTGGGTTCGACACCAGGCGTCTCTAATATCAGTAACTGATCCGATTTTCAATAATTATTTTGAACCCTTTCCCAACAATATAGAAACTTGAAATTCGGCATGTAGATAGAGATCATAAATAACTATCAGAAACATTTTTTAGATTTCCAAGATCGTCCTTAGTTCGAATCAAGAGAGCAATTTAAATTCGTGAAAATGAGAACGTCTTTTGAGGCAGTTGTAGCCCATATTTCTGCTTGAATTTTCACACATAGTTAGAGATGGCGATGTTCTATTGTGCTGCATAGTAAGTTCAACAGTAAAGACCCGGCTTCGATGCCAGACGATGGAATTTCAGTGAATTTTAAGAAAAATTTCAATCCTTAATTTTTTTCTTATGAGGACCGTCCCGATATGATGCCGACATGAAAATAGTGTTGTCGATCTGCTTGCAGTATGCAAGCAACATTTTACTCGTATAATAGATATATATATAGGGGATCAAAAGTGTAACCATGTTCCACATGTGCCAATGACTTGAAATTTTTACGACGTATTGGCCATGACGTGTAATCTCCAGGAAAAATCCGACATTGAACCTCGGTGTCATGGGTTCGATTCCAGAAGGCCCCAAAGTCCCGATTTTCTCCATAAGGATACATAGTGGCGATTTTCAAAATTTTTAAAATAATACTTCCCGGACAGGTAGTGAAACGAAATTCAAGGAGCTTACAGATATGGTCAAGAATTATTAAAAACATTAATGACTGCTAATGAGAACGTCCTGGGTTTGATGCTAGGACGATGCAAAAATCCCGCATATAAAATGCATGGGGATAGTTCTTCATTAATTTTTGATGCACTTACCGGAATGTAAGGAACTTTTCGCTCAGCTAGAAGATATATATTAAGAATTGATTTAAGAAAAAAAATTTCATAAGCCCCTACTATTCCTGGGTTCGATGCCAAAGCACATTAACATTTCTCTCATAAGAAATATAAGGGAAAAGTAGAACGTCGTTTGAGGCAGTTGCAGCCAATATTTCTGCTTGAATTTTCACACATAGTTAGAGATGGTGATCTTCTATTGTGCTGCGTAGTAAGTTCACCAGGAAGACCCGGGTTCGATGCCGGACGAATAAATTGAAGCGAATTCTAAGAATATTTTCAATTCTTTTTTTTTTCTTTTGAGGACCTTCCCGATATGATGCCAATATGAAATTAGTGTTGTCGATCTGCTTGCAGTATGCAAGCAACATTTTATTCGTATATATATATACGAGTAAAATGTAGCTTGCATACTGCAAACAGATCGGCAATACTAATTTCATATCGGCATCATATTGGGACGGTCCTCATAAGAAAAGAAAAAGGATTGAAATTTTTCTTAAAATTCTCAGACATTTCACCGTCTGGCATCAAACCCGGGTCTTTACTGTGAACCTACAATGCAGCACAATTGAAGATCACCATATCCAACTATGTGAGAAAATTCAAGCAGAAATATTGGTTAAAACTGCCTCAAAAACCGTTCTAATTTTCACGAAAGTAAATTGCTCTCTGATTTCGAACCAAGAACAATCTTGGAAATCTAAAACATGTTTCTGAAAGTTATTAATGATCTCTATCTATATGCCGAATTTCAAGTTTCTATATTATTGGGAAAGATTTCAGAATATTTCCTAAAAATCGGATCAATTTCTGATTGCAGAGACACCTGGTGTCAAACCCAGGACACATTGATAAATGTGAATGCACAGTTAGATTTGTAAAGACTTGCTCTTCTATCATGGAAAGTTTGAAGTCGATAACATGCCGGGAAGTACCTAAATTTTGTTTCCGTTATCTCCGAAAGAAATGCATTGGGAAGTGCAAATGGCCCTCTGGGATCGAACCAAGGACCATCAGCGAACATGTAAAATTTAATTATGAAATATATCAACATATATATCCACGTGCCGAGTTTCAAGTATCCATGTTATCGGGAAAGGATCCAAAAAAAATCTTCAAATTCGCCACAAGCATTTTAAACGGCCGATTTTTGCCCCGACCTAGCATCGAACCATGGGCCATATTCGGCAATGTCTTTTTGATTTTCGTTGGATATGCACGGCTTCTAGCGATCCCTCGAATTTCAACTCTCTCCATTTCCGGAAAGTGCCTCAAAATAATTTTCGAAAATCTCCGCCATGTATTCTTATGGGGAAAATCGCGAATTTGGGGCCCTCTGGAATCGAACCCATGACACTGAGATTCAAAATCGCAATTTTTCTGGTGGTTATACGTTATGGCCAATACGACGTAAAAATTTCAAGTCGATGACGCTTCTAGTTTAGGCTGTGAATTAGTATCCTATCTATCTATTTATCTATCTATATCCTTGAATGAATCCGGAGAAGCATCTATATTTAATAGATAAGTATATCCGGAGAAGCGTCTATATATAATAGATACGAGTAAAATGTTGCTTGCATACTGCAAGCAGATCGACAACACTATTTTCATGTCGGCATCATATCGGGACGGCCATCAAAAGAAAAAAATGGATAGAAATTGAACTCCTCTGCATTCCTAAAACAAGAATCCTACATCTTTATCTTCTGCTATGATATTGAGTGCCTGTAAGATAACATTTTAACATATTAATAACTAATCTTATGTTTTAGTCCTTTAATATGACAGCTGGGATCGATATATCATCATTATCTTTGAGATTAACACTACGTAAAGACAAACTTAACGTCAAAAATATGCATTTTTACCTTTTTAATGGAAATATTCTATACAATTCCGGAAGTTTAGAGCTCCTCTGCATTTATAACACAAGAAGCCTACATCTTTATCTTCTGCTTTGATACTGAGTGCCTGTAAGATAACATTTTAACAAATAAATAAAACTAGCAGGAATCTAACTTCAGATAGGTTATTCAAAATTCACTTTAACGGCATTATTTCATTCACTAGTATTCATTCGCACATATTCATAACGATAAAACAGCGCATATATCATTATTATGGCGTATTTAACGTCAATTTTCGTTTAGCAATAATAGCGTAACTTTAAGATGACAAAGTTTATTACAATTTCACTATCTCATCAACTGGATAGAACAATGTTAGCAAAAGGTCATACACTTACCAATGTTACCTCATTAATTTCCTTACTTTTGCATTCCGCTAGGAAATTAGAAATATTTAATCTCAAGCTCATCGAAGAATAATCTTCATCTCCTTGAAATTCAAATTCTTCGCAAATATATTTCATTTTGCGATTAACGATTGCAAATCACATTTAAGATTAAGACGCTTAAGGTAAATTCGCTTGCTTCCTTCGAATGTTTGGACCGTTTAAACCATTCTGGCTCCTCATTCGTGGATTTGTAGAGAGAAAGTTTTTGTAAATCATGTAAATATTACCATATAATAATAATCATATAAGGTCAAGGTGACCTCTGTCATCATATTGTAGTTATAAAGGTTTTATTAATAAAGAATTATTTAATATTAACTTCATATTTACTCTCCCCTTAACGCAATGTAGTACAAGTAGTGACACCGACACGCAATCTCCAAGAAACTCCCTGAGAGAACAAATAAACGAGAGTCGCCCCCCTGAAAGCCACTAAGACGAGTCGTTCCGAATGGAGAAAGGGATAACATCCAAAGGCAACCTGATAGCAGCGCCACCTATCCATAGTTTCTGGAACTAATTCTAAAGTCTAGTGCCTTGTCTTAGCTTTGGTCTTCTGTGCTAATTCGGAAAGACGGATAACACCGGGAAGCAATCTCTGCTCACATTGAACAATATATTCGTTTATGCTCAATAAAGTGTATATTTGTGTTCCCCGACATAATAACATAGCTATTTATATTAAAATAGTTCTCGTGTGCTATAAATATGTCATTTTCACAAGGATTTCTTTATATATCCATTATTTCCGAACACGGAGGAAGGGCAAACATTCTAGGGCAACCTCTGATCACATTGAATAATATGTCGTTTATGCTCGATAAAGTGTATATTTATATTACCCGACATAATAACATAGCTTTTTATATTTAAATAGTTCTCGTTTGCTTTAAATATATGTCATTTTAATTCGGAATTATGTATAAATCTATTATTTCAAAACTCGGAGCAAGGGCAAACATTTTAGGGCAACCAATTTTTCTGGAGGTTATACGTTATGGCCAATATGTGGTAAAAATTTCAAGCCATTGACGCTAGTGGTTTAGCCTGTGACTTTGTATCCTCTCTATATATATATATCTATTATATATAGATGCTTCTCCGGATTCATTCATATATCATACGAGTAAAATGTAGCTTGCATACTGCAAGCATATCGGCAATACTAATTTCATATCGGCATCATATCGGGACGGTCCTCAAAAGAAAAAAAAAGGAATCAAATTTTTCTTAAAATTCGCTGAAATTTCATCGTCTGGCATCGAACCCGGGTCTTCCTGGTGAAATTACTATGCAGCGCAACAAAAGATAACCATCTCTAACTATGTGTGAAAATTCAAGCAGAAATATTGGCTACAACTGCCTCAAAAGACGTTCTAATTTCCACGAATGTAAATGGCTCTCTTGATTCGAACCAAGGACGATCTTGGAAATCTAAAATTTGTTTCTGAAACCTATATATGAAATCTATATATATACCGAATTTCAAGTTTCTATATTATTGGGAAAGGTTTCAAAATAATTCCTAAATATCGGATCAATTTCTGATTGCAGAGACACCTGGTGTCGAACCCAGGAAATATTGTAATCTGAGAATGCAAAGTTTGATTTGTAAGGGCTGGCTTTTTTATCATGCAAAGTTTGAAGTCGATAGCATGCCGGGAAGTACCTTAATTTTGTTACCGTTATCTCCGTAAGAAATGCATTGAGAAGTGCAAATGGCCCTCTGGGATCGAACCAAGGACCATCAGCGAACATCTAAAATTTGATTATGAAATATATTCATTTTATGTATTTACGTGCCGAGTTTCAAGTTTCCATGCCATCGGAAAAGGGTCCAAAAAAAATCTTAAAAATTGCCACAATGCATTTTAAACGGCCGATTTTTGCCTCGACCTAGCATCGAACCCAGTATATTTTTAGTAAAACTCATTTATGTTTTCGATAGATCATGACCATATATATCGGCTCCTTGAGTTTTGAGTCCCTACCTATCCGGCAAGTATTTTTTAAAAATTCCCGAAAATCAAAGCAATGCATTTAAACGGGAAAAATCGGGACTTTGGGGCCCTCTGGAATCGAACCCATGACACTGAGGTTCAAAATCGCAATTTTTCTGGCGGTTACACGTTATGGCCAATATGTCGTAAAAATTTCAATTCAATGACGCTTGTGGTTTAGGCTGTGAATTTGTATCCTCTCTATATATATTCTATTATATATAGATATGATATATGAATGAATCCGGAGAAGCATCTATATATACGAGTAAAATGTAGCTTGCATACTGCAAGCAGATCGACAACAATAATTTAAAATCGGCATTATATCGGAACGGTCTTCAAACGAAAAAAAAGGATTGAAAATACTCTTAAAATTCGCTTCAATGTAATCGTCTGGCATCGAACCTGGGTCTTTCTGGTGAACTTACTATGCACCACAATAGAAGATCACCATCTCTGACTATGTGTGAAAATTCAAGCAGAAATATTTGCTGCAACTACCTCAAAAGACGTGCTACTTTTCACGAATGAAAATGGCTCTCTGGATTCGAACCAAGGACGATCATAGAAATCTAAAACATGTTTTTGAAAGTTATTTATGATCTCTATCTATATGCTGAATTTCAAGTTTCTATATTATTGGGAAAGGTTTCAAAATTATTCCTAAAAATCGTATCAACTTCTGATTGCAGAGACGCCTGGTGTCGAACCTAGGAAATATTGGTAGCTGTGAATGCACAGTATGACTTATTAGGACTTTATCTTATTTCATACAAAGTTTGAAGTCGATATGATGCCGGGAAGTACCTAAAACTTCTTTCTTTCATCTCCATAAGAAATGCATTGAGGAATGTAAATGGCTCTCTGGGATCGAACCAAGGACCATCAGCGAAAATGTAAAATTTGAATATTAAATATATTTATAAAATCTAAACCCATGCCTAATTTCAAGTTTCCATTCCATCGGGAAAGGGTCCAAAAAAAATCATAAAAATCGCCACAATGCATTTTAAACGGCCGATTTTTGCCTCGACCTAGCATCGAACCCAGGATATTTTCAGTAAAACTCATTTATTATTTCAATAGATCATGACCATATATATCAGCTCCTTGAGTTTAAAGTCCCTACCTATCCGGCAAGTATTTTTTAAAAATTCCCGAAAATCAAAGCAATGCATTTAAACGGGAAAAATTGGGACTTTTGGGCCCTCTAGAATCGAACCCATGACACTGAGGTACAAAATCGCAATTTTTCTGGTGGTTACACGTTATGGCCAATCTGTCGTAAAAATTTCAAGTCAATGACGCTTGTGGTTTGGCCTGTGAGTTTGTATCCTCTCTCTATATATATATATATATATATATGATATATGAATGAATCCGGAGAAGCATCTATATATAATAGATAACGAGTAAAATGTAGCTTGCATACTGCAAGCAGATCGACAACACTAATTTCATCTCGGCATCATATCGGGACGGTCCTCAAAAGAAAAAAAAGGGGATTGAAAATATTCTTTAAATTCGCTGCAAGTTATTCGTCCGGCATCGAACCCGGGTCTTTTTGGAGATACACACTATGCAGCACAATAGAATTTCTCCATCTCTAATTATGTGTGAAAATTAAAGCAAAAATATTGGGCGCAGCTGCCTCAAAAGACGCTCTAATGTTCACGAATGTAAATGGCTCTCGGGACTCAAACCAAGGACGATCGTGGAAATTTAAAAAATGTTTCTGAAAGTTATTAATGATCTCAATCCATATGCCAAATTTCAAGTTTCTATATTATTGGGAAAGGTTTCAAAATAATTCCTAAAAATCGGATCAACTTCTGATTGCAGAGACACCTGGTGTCGAACCCAGGACACATTGATAGCTATGAATGCATAGTTTGATTTGTTAAGACTGGTTCTTCTATCACGCTAAGTTTAAAGTCGATAGCATGCCGGGAAGAACCTAAAATTTGTTTCCGTTATCTCCATAAGAAATGCATTGAGAAATGTAAATGGCGCCCTGGGATCGAACCAAGGACCATCAGCGAATATGTAAAATTTGATTATGAAATATATTTATAATCTCCAACTCCATGCCGAATTTCAAGTTTCCATGCCATCGGGAAGGGGTCCAAAAAAAATCTTAAAAATCGCCACAATACATTTTAAACGGCCGATTTTTGCCTCGACCTAGCATCGAACCCAGGATATTTTCCGTAAAACTCATTTATGTTTTCGATAGATCATGACCATATATAAATGCTCCTAGAGTTTCGATTCTCTACCTATCCGGGAAGTATTTTTTAAAAATTCCCGAAAATCTAAGCAATGCATTTAAACGGGAAAAATCGGGACTTTGGGGCCCTCTGGAATCGAACCCATGACACTGAGGTTCAAAATCGCAATTTTTCTGGAGGTTATACGTTATGGCCAATATGTCGTAAAAATTTCAAGCCATTGACGCTAGTGGTTTGGCCTGTGACTTTGTATCCTCTCTATATATCTATTATATATAGACGCTTCTCCGGATATACTTATATATAAGTTATACGAGTAAAATGTAGCTTGCATACTGCAAGCAGATCGACAACACTAATTTCATAACGGCATTATATCGGGACGGTCCCGGAAAGGAAAAAAAGGATTCAAAATATACTTAAAATTCGCTTCAATTTAATCGTCTGGCATCGAACCCGTGTCTTTTTGGTGAAATTACTATGCAGCACATTAGAAGATCATCTTCTCTAAATACGTGTGAAAATTCAAGCAGAAATATTGCCTGCAACTGCCTCAAAAGACGCTCTAATGTTCACGAATGTAAATGGCTCTCGGGACTCGAACCAAGGACGATCCTGGTAATTTAAAAAATGTTCCTGAAATTTATTAATGATCTCAATCCATATGCCAAATTTCAAGTTTCTATATTATTGGGAAAGGTTTCAAAATAATTCCTAAAAATCGGATCAACTTCTGATTGCAGAGACACCTGGTGTCAAACCCAGGACATATTGATAGCTATGAATGCATAGTTTGATTTGCTAAGACTGGTTCTTCTATCACGCTAAGTTTTAAGTCGATAGCATGCCGGGAAGTACCTAAAATTTGTTTCCGTTATCTCCATAAGAAATGCATTGAGAAATGTAAATGGCGCCCTGGGATCAAACCAAGGACCATCAGCGAATATGTTAAATTTGATTATGAAATATATTTATAATCTCCAACTCCCTTCCGAATTTCAAGTTTCCATGCCATCGGGAAGGGGTCCAAAAAAAATCTTAAAAATCGCCACAATACATTTTAAACGGCCGATTTTTGCCTCGACCTAGCATCGAACCCAGGATATTTTCCGTAAAACTCATTTCTTCTTTCGATAGATCATGACAATATATAAAGGCTCCTTGAGTTTCGAGTCTCTACCTATACGGGAAGTATTTTTTAAAAATTCCGGAAAATCAAAGCAATGCATTTAAACGGGAAAAATCGGGACTTTGGGGCCCTCTGGAATCGAACCCATGACACTGAGGATCAAAGTCGCTTTTTGCTGGGAGTTTCACGTTATGGCCAATATGTCATAAAAATTTCAGATCAATGACGCTTGTAGTTTAGGCTGTGAATTAGTATCCTATCTATCTATCTATCTATATAGGTATACGAGTAAAATGTAGCTTGCATACTGCAAGCAGATCGATAACACTAATTTCATATCGGCATCATATCGGGACGGACATCAAAAGAAAAAAAAATTCAAAATATTCGTAGAATTCGCTGCAATTTAATCGCCTGGCAGCGGACCCCGGTCTTCCTGGTGTACTTACTATGCAGCAAAATAGAAGATTACCATATCAAACTGTGTGTGAAAATTCAAGCAAAACTATTTGGTGCAACTACCTCAAACGACGTCCTACTATTCACATACACTCCTTATTTGAGAAATTATAATGTGCTCTGGCATCGAACCCAGGAACAGCATGGTCTTATCTATTTTTTTTCTTAAACAAAGTGTTAATATACATCTTCCATCTAAGCAAGAGCTCCCTTACATATCAATAAATGCATAAAAAAATTATGAAAACATACCCCATAGTATTATATATGGGGGATATTTTTACCGCCCGGCATCGAACCCGGGTCTTTCAGGCAATACTTTCTATGCAGCACAACAGAAAAACACCATCTCTAACCGCGTATGCAAATTCAAGCAGAAATATTGGTTACAACTGCCTCAAATGACGTCCTACTTTTCCTTTATATTCCTTATGAGAGAAACGTTATTGTGCTCTGGCTTCGAACTCAGGAACAGCACGGTCTTATGAAAATTTTTTTCTAAAACTTATTCGTACCATACATCTTCCAGCCAAGTACGAACATCCTATCATTTCGATAAGTGCATCTAAAAAAATAATGAAAAACGGCTCCCCTGTATTTTAAAGGGCAGATCTTTGCATCGTCGTAGCATCGAACCCAGGATAACTTTTGTAAAAGTCATTGATGTTTTCGAAAGTCCAAGACCATAAATATAGGCACCTTGAGTTTTACTTCTCTACCTATCCGGAAAGTATTTTTTTTTAATTCCCGAAAATCACGGCAATGCATTCAAACGGGAAAAATCGGGACTTTGGGGCCCTCTGGAATCGAACCTATGACACTGAGGATCAAATTCTCTTTTTTCCTGGGGGTTTCACGTTATGGCCAATATGTCATAAAAATTTCAGATCAATGATGCTTGTAGTTTAGGCTGTGAATTTGTATCCTATCTATCTATATAGGTATATATATGAATGAATTCATTTTCATATGAATGAAGCAACATTTTACTCGTATATATATACGAGTAAAATGTAGCTTGCATACTGCAAGCAAATCGACAACACTAATTTCATAACGGCATTACATCGGGACGGTCCCGGAATGGAAAAAAAGGATTTAAAATATTCTTAAAATTCGCTTCAATTTAATCGTCTGGCATCGAACCCGGGTCTTTGAGGTGAAATTTCCATGCAGCACATCAGAAGATCATCTTCTCTAAATAGGTGTGAAAATTCAAGCAGAAATATCGGCTGCAACTGCCTCAAACGAAGACCTACTTTTTACGAATGTTAATAGCTCTCTGGATTCGAACCAAGGACGTTCTAGGAAATATAAAATATGTTTTCGAAATGTATTTTTTATGTTCTATATATAAGCCGAATTTCAGGTTTTAATATTATTGGGAAGAGGTTCAAAATAATTCTTAAAAATTGGATCAGTGACTGATTGTAGAGACGCCTGGTGTCGAACCCTGGACGTATTAGAAGCTGTAAATGCACAAAATGATCTAGGACTTGATCTAATTTCATACAAGTTTGAAGTCGATATCATACCGGGAAGTACCTAAAATGTGTTTCCGTTATCCCCATAAGAAATGCATTGTGGAGTGCAAATGGCCCTCTGGCATCGAACCAAGGACCATCAGCGAATATGTAAAATTTGATTACGAAATATATTTATGATTTCTAACCCCATGCCAAATTTCAAGTTTCCATGCATTCGGAAAGGGGTCCAAAAAAAATCTTAAAAATCGCCACAATGCATTTTAAACGGACGATTTTTGCCCCGACCTAGCATCGAACCCAGGATATTTTTCGTAAAACTCTTTTATGTTATCGATAGATCATGACCATATATATCTGCTCCTTGAGTTTTAAGTCCCTACCTATCCGGCAAGTATTTTTTAAAAATTCCCGAAAATCAAAGCAATGCATTTTAACGGGAAAAATCGGGACTTTAGGGCCCTCTGGAATCGAACCCATGACACTGAGGTTCAAAATCGCAATTTTTCTGGCGGTAACACGTTATGGCCAATATGTCATAAAAATTTCAAGTCAATTTATTCTATTTCTAGATTCTAGAGGGCCCCAAAGTCCCAATTTTTCCCGTTTAAATGCATTGCTTAGATTTTCGGGAATTTTTAAAAAATACTTGCCAGATAGGTAGGGACTTTAAACTCAAGGAGCTGATATATATGGTCATGATCTATTGAAATAATAAATGAGTTTTACTGAAAATATCCTGGGTTCGATGCTAGGTCGAGGCAAAAATCGGCCGTTTAAAATGCATTGTGGCGATTTTTATGATTTTTTTTGGACCCTTTCCCGATGGAATGGAAACTTGAAATTCGGCATGGGTTTAGATATTATAAATATATTTAATAATCAAATTTTACATTTTCGCTGATGGTCCTTGGTTCGATCCCAGAGAGCCATTTACATTCCTTTATGCATTTCTTATGGAGATGAAAGAAAGAATTTTTAGGTACTTCCCGGCATCATATCGACTTCAAACTTTGTATGAAATAAGATAAAGTCCTAATAAGTCATACTGTGCATTTACAGCTACCAATATTTCCTAGGTTCGACACCAGGCGTCTGGTGTCGAACCTAGGAAAGGATTTTATTCCACCAAAAATTTTTATGAACAGATAGATTGCTTTATTCAACAAACAAGCTTTTTTATGGCAACAACTTAATTATTATTAACCCTTGAAGTGAGGTCGTTCACCTCATTTCAAAGTCTTGTTATAGTCCACAGCCTAAAAAAACATTTGTATAAAACGTATATCTTGCTGATATACTTTCATTGCTTTAGGACAAACTTTTCTTTTAATTTTAAATATATTTTGTTCAAACATTTTGCCTAGCAACAGTTTTAGGGGGGGAAATGCAATAGTCTTATTATGGTGATATAAGTAAAATGAAGGTCCAATTAAGATATATATTTTGATAAGAATTGAGATGTTATCACAATTTGACCCAAATAACAGAATTTAGAAAAATAAAACGGTATTTCAATTGCAGTTTTCTTACAGTCCTCAAAGGGTTACGGGGCCATAGTAAATGATAAGTAATGTTAATGTCTTGCCAGTGAATAAGAGGAAGTTGAATTTTTTCTCTTAGAACAGGTTTCATTCCTTGTTATAAGGATACTTTCCTTGCAAAAAGCTATTTTATGATACAAATTATATACCGTATAGAATTTCAGGAAATCCCTTGGAACTCGTGATGCATCATAAATACCTAGGAATTACAATCAGTAGTACTTTTTCCTTCAAAGAGCATATTCTAAGTGTAATTGGAAAGGCGAATGGGATGCAAAGGTTAGCCAGTACAATTCTGAGGGTATATTCATCTTAAGTAAAAGAAATTGCATATCTTTCCTTTATTTGACCTCTACTTTAGTATTGCTGTGCGATTTGGGATCCTCACGAAGTAGGATTAATTTCCAATCTTGATAGTTACTTATTAACATTTAATTATTTTAGTAAAATTCCTCTCAACCAACCCTTCACTAAAATCACAGAAATATCTTCCCCTTCCCTACACCAAAATTTCAAGAATGCAAATGTCTGGTTTTTGGTTTGCTTTAACTAACCAGATGATGATGATGATCAATGCCTCTTTCTTTGAAACAGGTTATTTGTTTATAAAAATTAGGATAATGTGGACACTTATAAGAAACTACTCTATATAACTCCTCTCTCATGAAATGTTTTAATTTTCTGTTAATTGCATTTCTATGTGAGATCTAGTAGATCAATGAGTGTGCTTTTCATTAACCCTCATATGGATTTACAAATTTAGTTACGTCGTTGGATTTTTGGCGCCGTAGAGGCGCTGCAGTATTCTTTGTCATTATCTTCCAAATTTGGCTCTTCTTAGCAAGTTTTTTTATTGATAATGCTACTAACTTCTATATTCTTTATTTTTAACTGTGTTTTGTTCGATTGAACCCATTATTACAGAAGTTATAAATAAAAACCTTTAACACTGCATTCTTTTCCATTATCCATCCTGTCAAATAATGATAGAGGCCATAGAAATAGCACCCTTAGGCTAGCCACAAATTTCTAAAATCTATTATTGTATTTAGATGAAGTTTTGTAAAAGAACATTGTAAAAAAGAAAAATTTATGATCTTGGATAATAGATGAAAGAAATTTGGCATAGCAAACTTGGCCCTATGTTAAACAATTTTAAATGATTTAGAAAGCTTCATCGTTTAAATATTATGATTATAAATATAGTATACCATATCATGCATAAAATAAGAACTATTAAATAAGTATTGACAGACCAACTTAGCGACGAGAAAACTCGCGTAGCCGCAGCGGCGCCGAAAATCCAACGACGTAACTTTTCCCATTAGTGGCCTATAAAATGAAAGCTATACGCACTAGGCCCGCAAAATTAATCTTATAGACTAAGAATGCAGCAAAAATAGACTACTGAAAGTTACAGCAAGATCCATGGGATTGGGCAATATTTAAAGCATTTTAGAAACCACGAGCGCCGCAAAGGCGCAGAGAATCCATATGAGGGTTAAATGTGCCATCGTTTTCTTACTTATGAAATATACTTTCATATATTTAAGTGCTTTTTGTAGTGCAATGCATCTTGTATTGAAAAAGACTTGTGATGGATTTTCATTTTAATTATTCATTGTAAGAAAAACTAGTGCTTGCTGACTGTGATTTTTAATATAATTAACAGTGGTGAGCTTAGGATTGTTTCGGTTTTTAAAAGAATTTACTTGTTTGTACCTATTCCATCAAATATCTATTCAAAAATAGGTTTCTTTACCCTATGAATGCTTTTTAACCACATTTGTAGTAAAGCTGGTATCTAAAGGGAGGAACTATCTGTATTTATGTTCACCAAAGTGAATTCTAAGATACCCATGCTTTTTTAAGTCTTCTAGTTTTGTACTTGTATAATTGTGAAAATGATACTCGAATTTCATCACGATATGCATTTTCTCTTTTAAATTTATTGTACAACATTTACGTTGAAACGCGTGAATGTTTATAAATTGTACGTTCGATAATTATAGGCAGAGTACAGTTAGATAAATGTTTACGGCCATCACAATATTTCCTGTGATTACCGATTATCTAGCAAAATTCATTATGTTGAAAAATGTATTTCTTCTTGTATAATGAAATGTTTTAATAAATTTTCCTATAAGAACATATTTTACTTGTAATTATTCATGTTCTCTACAGCGGAATATACCTCTGCAAACCTAAAATAAATATAAAAATTTCGAAAGTACGGGATAATTACAAAAGCGTAGCAGCCGTATTGCTAGCAGACGACTAACAGCGCCACTGGCGGTAGTCTCCGAAGAAGTGCCTTACCTCCCCTTCTTATGGAGAGTCGCCCCCATGGTGGCTTTGGTCTTCTGTGCTAATTCGGAAAGACGAATAACACCGGGAAGCAACCTCTGCTCACATTGAACAATATATTCGTTTATGCTCAATAAAGTGTATATTTGTGTTCCCCGACATAATAACATAGCTATTTATATTAAAATAGTTCTCGTGTGCTATAAATATGTCATTTTCACAAGGATTTCTTTATATATCCATTATTTCCGAACTTGGAGGAAGGGCAAACATTCTAGGGCAACCTCTTGCTCACATTGAATAATATGTCATTTATTCTCAATAAAGTGTTTATTTGTAATACCCGACAATATAACATAGCTATTTATATTTAAGTAGTTCTCTTGTGCTTTAAATATATGTCATTTTAATTCGGGATTTTGTATAAATCTATTATTTCAAAACTCGGAGCAAGGGCAAACATTTTAGGGCAACCTCTGCTCACATTGAATAATATGTCATTTATGCTCAATAAAGTGTATATTTGTGTTCCCCGACATAATAACATAGCTGTTTATATTTAAATAGTTCTCGTGTGCTATAAATATGTCATTTTAATTCGGAATTATGTATAAATCTATTATTTCAAAACTCGGAGCAAGGGCAAACATTTTAGGGCAACCTCTGCTCACATTGAATACTATGTCATTTATGCTCAATAAAGTGTATATTTGTATTACCCGACATAATAACATAGCTGTTTATATTATAATAGTTCTCGTGTGCTTTAAATATATGTCATTTTAATTCGGAATGATGTATAAATCTATTATTTCAAAACTCGGAGCAAAGGCAAACATTCTAGGGCAACCTCTGCTCACATTGAATAATATGTCGTTTAAGCTCAATAAAGTTTATATTTGTGTTACCTGGTCAATTCTTCCCCTTCCTCATCAATCAAGTCCTCCAATTAATCTTTTCCAGCAATAATTAAAGCTCATCACCTAAACTTATTCAAGTATTCTTTAAATACTCCATCCAATCCTGCCATTCAGTATCTGAGGTGTGTAGGCAACCTGCAGTTTTCCCCAGCGTATCTCCCACTTCTGTTATCCTTGACATGAATGAGATACATGTTAGTCTTAATATGCAAGCTAAAGCTTGTTAAAAGGGAAGTAATAATTTTTTGCATGCATAATTTTGTCACCATGTCAACTTGCATTAAAACAGAAAATATAACACTGATTACTTATCCAAGAATATGCTCAAAATGCCAAGTATCTTATTTAAACAGAAGCACCAATAGCCATCATAAGAAAAACTGTGGTGAAGGATACAAGTTTATTAAACGTCTACATCATGACTGCAATGTTAAATTTCAAAATCAATTTGTCATGACTTGTCATTTGCAGAGCACAGAAATATCATCACAAAGATGATATTTCAGTGGAGGAATATGAATTCAAAGATATGCATGATTTTAATGCTTGGAAGGATAATCATTGTCATCTCAATAACATATTTTTAGTAAAGCGCAATAGGGAACATGTGATTCATGATTGTAAACTTACGTACTTTATCTGAAAGTTTAATAATCACCATAAAATGATGTAGTACTGTAAGTGTGTGATAAAACAAATAGGTTTTCAGATATATTCCCTTCTGGAGCAAAATGTTAAATTAATAACAAAATAGCACGTAAATTCAAGAATATTTTCAACCTGTAGATCCTAGTTTAGATAGTGTATTACCCCTTATGGAACATTTCATTACTTCCACCCCTATTTTAGTTAATAAACCCCTTGGCTCAGGTACTGTAATAGGAGATGAAGATCTAGACAATTTACAGCATGCTTCTGAACTTTTTGTTTTCAGTATTCAGCAGAAACTTCAATGCACTGAGATGTTGGCGGACTGTGGTAGAATATTGTGCATAGACTCAACTCACGGTACTAACCAGTACAAGTTTCATTTGTTAAATTTAATTGTGCCTGATGAGTATGGTGTCGGCTACCCTATAGCTCATTTCATCACCGGTCATCTAGATGAAGAGACTTTGAGTAACTAATGGGGAGTAATTAGTAGACTTACTGATTGCGAATTACTTGCGAGTTCAATCCATCTCTGATTTAGGGGTTATTTTTGATGTAAAATTAGGATTTCAATTACATATACAGACTATTGCCACTAAGGCATTCAATATGCTTGGATTCATTGCTCGAGTGACCTAAGACTTCTATGATATCAATTGTCTTAAGTTATTTTATATATCACTTGTTAGATCTATTTTTTAGTATGGCTCAGTATTTTGGAATCCATATTACACAAAGTATGAGTTAAAGCTTGAAAAGATTCAAAGAAAATTTCTTACGATTGTTGCACATAAATTTAATCTTTATAGAGAAAGTGGTGAATATGAGGGACTAATGTGTCAACTACATATACCACTTCTCTCTTCTAGGAGGAAGCAGCTCGGTCTATTATTTTTACATAATATTTTAAATAGCTCTATTAAATGTTCTGAACTACTCTCTCTTATTAATTTTATTGTGTCCTTTAGTCATTATCAGAAACCCTGCTCTTTTTAACGTTCCATACTTACTTAGAAATTACATGTTTTATTTGCCATTCTATCGCATCTTGAGGGTGGCCAATAAATACTGAAATAGAATTGACTTTTTTAATATCTAAAACTGAATGTTCAGGAGTTTTTTTAATGTCTAATGCAGTTTAGAGTCTGTAATAATTTTAACTTTGTTGTATTTGTGATTTGCTTTATCCTTTTAATTGGGTATACAAATGTTTATACCTTTATTTTTTAAGTATTTATTTTTTTTTAATATATCTTGTATTGTTTAATATTCAAAGATCATCAAGTTTAGTTGTAACCATGATGTGTAATAGGGCTCTGCCCATATATAAATAAATAATAATAATAATTGAAAAGTATTAGGAGAAGGTCCCCAGACTTATATGTATGTACATGATGGATGGGGATGAAGTCCTAAGTAATGCAGTGCGAAGAGTTTTTGGTGAGGAAACTAAACATTTACTCTGCATGTGAAAGGAATTGGCAGAAATAATGATTACCTTGCACAGGAAATTAATGACACCTTGGAAACTTTGGTTGTGGAAAACAATGATACCTGATTCAATGCTATGTTAAACTCATTTCTGGAAAAATATAAGGATTCTGCAGGTACTTGTGAAAAATTTTTCATAGTTTATTATTGTTATAAGAAAAAGAAGTGGGCAATGTGCTATAAGAACTTTCTTCATGCTTCAAATGACACGAACAAGTTTGTTGAGACATTCCATAACAAATTGAAGAGCCATTACCCCAACAGGAAAGTTAATCAGCGCCTTGATGACTTAATTCAAGTTCTTATTACAATTCAAAAGACTGACTGACTGACATTTTGGACCGAGTTACAAAAGAATGACCAAGATCCCACCATTAGGGTTCCAAGGTCTTCATATTAATGATCATATCGAAGGAATTCAAATTTTAGATCAAAATGTTATGCCAACATCTGCTGAAAAGGTTTGGCATGTCAAATCTCAAACTGACTCATCTATACTTTACAATGTGACTATTGTATCTAAGAAATGACTCTTTCCTCATTTGTGTTTTATAAGGTGTGATGAGATTTCTTGCCTTGAGAGCTTTTCTGCTCATTCCGTAATAATTATGCCCTTTGTAAACATGTCCATAAGGTTCATTCATTTTTATTACAGAATAGACCTACTCCTTTTGATTGCATGTGAATCAAACCTGAGCTCTCCACCTACGAAACTAATTAGGAATGCAACCAAATCCAAAGATGATGAACCAGGGCCATCTCAAAAACAAATCATAAACTGTAAAGGCTCCAAAGAGTATTAAAGCCGAAGGTATCCCCCCCATTGCTAAGCTCAGTACTCACCTGAAGCTATACAAAACCATTAGAAACAGGCGGTCCTCAGTTCATTGCTTTAAAAAGCCAGACTCTATCAGAAAAAGTGACATAAAGAAAGCACTTCTACGGGAAGAGACTTGTTTCACTGAGCCACTTACTATTACTATGGATCCGTTATTGAAAATTTGCCGGTTCAGTCATTTATCCCTTAAGATATATTGAATTGAAGTCCTTAGACATTAGAACATCCCACGAGGTCTAGAATTATGATTGTTGTTCATGATTTTCAGAGAGAGAGATTCAATGTGAGCAGAGGTTGCCTTTCGATGTTTGCCCTTTCTCAGAGTTTTTAAATAATGGATATATACATCATTCCGAATGAAAATTACATATACTTATAGCACGCGCGAACTATTTTAATATATATTGCTATGTAATTATGTCGGATAACACAAATAAACAATTTATTGAGCAAAAACGAAGATATTATTCAAAGAGAGCAGAGGTTACGATGTTTACCCTCTCTCGAAGTTCTGAAATAATAATAGTTTATTTCACAGGCCGAGAGCCCTTTTTTAAAATACTACATATACAATACATATATGAATACAAAAGGTTATAAGTAACAAAGAAATTAGTATTAAACAACTTGGTACAAAAGAAATATGAATAATGGTATATGCATCATTCCTTATGAAAATGACACATATTTATAGCACACGAGAACTATTTTAATATATATTGCTATGTTATTGTGTCGGGTAACACAAATTAAAACTTAATTAAGCATAAACAAACATATTATTCTATGTGAGCAGAGGTTGCTTTCCGATGTTATCTGTATCTCCAAGTTAACACAGAACACCTATGTCAAGACTGGACTATACGATTTTAGCATTAGTTCCAGAAACTATGGATAGGTGGCGCTGCTATCAGGTTACCTTTGGATATTATCCCTTTCTCCCTTCTCTAAAACTCCAGGAATGGCCTCCGTAGAGCGTGTTTTACGTGTTAGTTAAGTGGTTTGGCCGCCAGATGTCGTGCTCTGTACCAAGTTTCAAGTTTCAGAAAAACCCAGAAATTGCGATATTGCGGCGTTCAAACGTTAGGTGACATAGAGCAATTACCGTATTTGACGGCATATAAGACGCATCTTTTTTCCTAAATTATGTCTCGAAAAATTTCCCTGCGTCTTATGTGTGAAGGTTCAACCTCCACAGGTTGACTTTCAATACTGAATGCTATTTTTAGCCCAGATGGTCTATACTACCTATTTCGGCTCCATTATATCAGTTATATTCTGATTATCACTTTGGTATTACTTATTATGAACTTCCAACATGTAGTTTGAAACTTGAAAGAATTTCGGGAATTTTTAAAAATTACTTCCCAGAAAGGTAGAGAATCAAAATTAAAGGAGCCAACATATAAGGTCCAAATTTATCGAAAACATATATTACTTTCATGGAAAGTATCCTGGGTTTGATGCTAGGACGATGCAAATATATGCCCTTTAAAATAAATGGGAGTAGTTTTTCATTTTTTTTTTATGCACTTATCAAAATGATAGGAAGTTCGTGCTTGGCTGCAAGATGTAAGGTAAGAATTAAAAAAAAAAAAAATTCATAAGACCGTACTATTCCTTGGTTCGATGCCAGAGCACAATAACTATTCTCTCGTAAGGAATATAAGGGAAAAGTAAGAAGTCTTTTGAGGCAGTTGCAACCAATATTTCTGCCTTTAATTTGCATATGTAGTTAGAGACGGTGATTTTCTGTTGTGTTGCATAGAAAGTATCTCTAGAAAGACCCGGGTTCGATGCCGGGTGGTAAATATATCCCCCATATATAATACATTGGGGTAGTTTTTATTCTTACTTTCATGCACTTATCGAAACAATAGGGAGTTCTTGCTTTGGCAAAAGATGTATATTAAGACTCGGTTTAAGAAAAAAAATAGATAAGACCATGCTGTTCCTGGGTTCAATGCCAGAGTACATTACAATTTCCCGCATAAGTAATATATTTGGAAAGTAGGACTTCGTTTGAGGCAGTTTCAGCCAATATTTCTGCTTGAATTTTCACAAAAAGTTACAGATAGAGCTTCTGCTGTGCTGCCAGAAAGTCCCGGGTTCGATACTGGGTGGTAAATATATCTCCCATATAAAACACATTGGGGTAGTTTTTCATTATTTTTTTGATGCACTTTTCAAAATGATAGGAAGTTCTTGCTCAGCTGGGAGATGTACCTTATGTTATAATTACTCACATAAGGAATATATGGGAAAAGTAGAACGTCGTTTGAGGCAGTTGCAGCAAATATTTCTGCTTGAATTTTCACACGTAGTTAGAGATTGTGATCTTCTGTTGTGCTGCACGGTAAGTATGACCAGGAAGACCTGGGTTTGATGCCGGACAAATAAATTGCAGCGAATTTTAAGAATATTTTCAATCCTTTTTTACTTTCTCCATATACGAAGTATAGAGAAAGTAATGTTTTCATGAAAAAATTCGACTTCGAGATTTCAACGGAAATACACGTTTTGGGGTCCCTAGAACACGTTTTGACCATTTTCTGAATGATGTCTGTGTGTGTGTGTGTGTGTGTGTGTGTGTGTGTGTGTGTGTGTGTGTGTGTGTGTGTGTGAGTGTGTGTGTGTGTATGTGTGTGTGTGATAATGGGCGTTCTAACTCGAAAACTAAAAGTCGTATCAATACCAAACTTCATATATAGTACTGTTGTGTGTGCTGTCAGAGTTGATTAGTTTTTAGAGTAAATCGGTTGACCGGAAGTCGAGCTTTATTCATTAAAGCTTATTTCCGGTTTTCAAAATATCTCCATAAATATGATATATACGTCTATTGTATTACTTATAAAAGTTTTAGATAGTATAATTTACTATAACTTTTGTATTTAACATATTTTTGTATCACCGGTTCATTAGGAGTTATTCGTGAAATACTGATAAACCGGAAGAAGATGATTATGTACTTTGTGGGCGCTCTAACATGAAAACTATTTGTCGGATCAACACCAAATTTCATACATAGATCTTTTATTACATTCGTTAGAGTTGATTAGTTTTTGGAGTAAATCGGCTGACCGGAAGTCGAGCTTCATTCTTCAAAGCTCATTTCCGGTTTTCAAAATATCTCCATTAATATGATATTTAGGTATATATTATTATTTATAAATGTTGTAGAAAATTTAATTTACTATAACTTTTGTATGAAACATATTTTTGCATCACTGATTGTTTAGGAGTTATCCATGAAATACTAATAAACCGGAAGTTGCTGATTATGTACGTTGTGTAAAGCTCATTTCTGGTTTTCAAAATATATCCATAAATATGATATATTGGTATATTGTATTCCTTATAAAAGTTTTAGATAATATAATTTACTATAACTTTTGTATTTAATATATTTTTGTATCACCGGTTGATTAAGAGTTATTCGTGCAATACCGATAACCCGGGAAGTAGCTGTTATGTCTTTTGTGGGCGCTCTAACATGAAAACCATTGGTTGTATCAACTTTAAATTCCACATATAGTGTTTTTGTTGGTGTCGTTAGAGTTGTTTAGTTTTTGGAGTAAATCGGTTGACCGGAAGTCGAGCTTCATTCTACAAAGCTCATTTCCGGTTTTCAAAATATCTCCATAAATATGATATTTAGGTATATACTATTAATTATAAATGTTTTAGAAAATTTATCTTACTATAACTTTTGTATGAAACATACTTTTATATCACCGATTGTTTAGGAGTTATTCATGAAATACTGATAAACCGGAATTTGCTTAGTATGTACTTTGTGGGCGCTCTCACATGAAAACTGTTTGTCGTTTCAACACCAAATTTCATGTATATTACTTTGGTTGTTGTGATTAGAGTTTATTATTTTTTAGAGTATATCATTGAACCGGAAGTTGAGCTTTACTCTTCGAAGCTTATTTCCGATTTTGCAAAATACCTCTATAAATATGATATTTAGGTATATACTATTATTTTTAAAAGTTTTAGAAAAATAACTCTACTACACCTTTTGTATTAAACATATTTTTGTATCACTGATTGTTTAGGAGTTATTCGTGAAATACCGATAAACCGGAAGTTGCTGATTATTTACTTTGTGGGCGCTCTTACCTGAAAACTATTTGTCGTATCAACACCAAATTTCGTACATTTTATTTTGGTTGGTGTCATCAGAGTTGATTAGGTTTTGGAGGATATCGGTTTACCAGAAGTCGATCTTTATTTTTGGAAGCTCATTTCCGTTTCTGAAACATTTCACCATTAAACCTTAAGTAGTCTCGTGGGGTCTATGTGACATCAGGCGCTATATTACCGTCGGGATCACAGAAACTAATGAAGATATTTCAACCAAATTTTCTTTTGTAAAAATGTTGTCCATGTTATGATTATCTGAGGATTTTCTTAATGTCAAGTTATAAGAAGTATGCAATTTTAGCAGTGCTACCAAATTTACTGACATAAATTTTAATAATTATCTAAACAATATTTCAACAATTTTTAAGCACCTATACATAAAATAATTCATAGGTAAGTATCAAAAAAATAATGAACACCATATCATGCATATAAACTGACGAAAATTAATATCCAAAACATAAGTTTTCGGGATATTTTAAAGATTTACTGAATATTTTAGGAATGAATCTATAATGTGTGTGTGTGTGTGTGTGTGTGTGTGTGTGTGTGTGTGTTGTGTGTGTGTGTGTGTGACAGTGGGCGCTCTAACGTGTAAACTATTAGTCGTATCAATACCAAAATTCATATATAGTACTGTGGTGTGTGCTGTCAGAGTTGATCAGCTTTTCAAGTAAATCGGTAAACCGGAAGTTGAGTATCAGTCTTCAATGCTCATTTCCGGTATTCAAAATATCTACATAAACATCATATTTAGGTATATACTATTATTTATAAAAGTTTTAGAAAACGTAATTTACTATAACTCTTGTATGAAACATATTTTTGTATCACTGATTGTGTAGGAGTTATTCATGAAATACTGATAGACCGGAAGTTGCTGATTATGTACTTTGTGGGCGCTCTGGGCGCTGGGGCAAAAGGCCAATTTCATCGTTTTTCCTCGAACATGTCCCGAAAAACATTACTTATAATGTTTGTGACGTCAAAGATAATATGAAAGAAATTAACACTTATCTTCCAAGTTTAGATTGAATATTGAGTTTGAAAATACTGTCGTAGATAAATATTTACATCTTATATATATGGAGAAAGTTATGTGCTGGCCACATCAGATTTTTTACTTTCTCCATATACGAAGTATAGAGAAAGTATTGTTTTCATGACAAAAATCGACTTCGAGATTTCAACGGAAATACATGTTTTGGGGTCCCTAGAACACGTTTTGACCATTTTCGGAATGATGTCTGTGTGTATGTGTGTGTGTGTGTGTGTGTGTGTGTGTGTGTGTGTGTGTGTGTGATAGTGGGCGCTCTAACGTGAAAACTATTAGTCGTATCAATACCAAACTTCATATATAGTACTGTGGTGTGTGCTGTCAGAGTTGATTAGTTTTTGGAGTAAATCGGTAAACCGGAAGTCAAGCTTTATTCATTAAAGCTCATTTCCGGTTTTCAAAATATCTCCATAAATATGATATATTGGTATATTGTATTCCTTATAAAAGTTTTAGATAATATAATTTACTATAACTTTTGTATTTAATATATTTTTATATTACCGGTTGATTAGGAGTTATTCGTGAAATACTGATAAACCGGAAGAAGATGATTATGTACTTTGTGGGCGCTCTAACATGAAAACTATTTGTCGGATCAACACCAAATTTCATATATAGTACTTTTATTACAGTCGTTAGAGTTGATTAGTTTTTGGAGTGAATCGGTTAACCGGAAGTTGAGCTTCATTCTTCAAAGCTCATTTCCGGTTTTCAAAATATCTCCTTAAATATGATATTTAGGTATATACTATTATGTATAAATGTTTTAGAAAATGTAATTCACTATAACTTTTGTATGAAACATATTTTTGTATCATTGATTTTTTAGGAGTTATTCATGAAATACTGATAAACTGGAAGTTGCTGATTATGTACTTTGCGGGCGCTCTTGGCTCTATGGGCGAAAGGCCAAATTCATCGTTTTTTCATCGAGCAAGTCCCGAAAAACATTATTTATAATGTTTGTGACGTAAAAGATAATAATATATAAATTAATTACTCATCTTCCAAGTTTAGATGGAATATAGAGTTCGAAATTACTGTCGTAGATAAATATTTACATCTTATTTATGGAGAAAGTCATGTGCTGGCCACATCAGATTTTTTCTTATGAGGACCGTCTCGATATGATGCTGACTTGAAATTAGTGTTTTCAATATGCTTGCAGAATGCAAGCAACATTTTACTCGTAATAATAATATATAACAAATACTTTGTCAAACTTTTGGTAAGTTTAACTGTATTAAACTTCTCTTGTGATGAGGAAAATAACTACTGTATATGCCGACGTATAAGTAGACCTGGCGTATGAGTCGACCCCTAAAATTTTGAGATGAATTTCAGGTTTTAGCCTATGTTCAAGATATAAGTCGACCCAAAAATGAGGAAACACCACTTCCCCAGCTTTATTTTATGGAAAGAAAAACTACGGTATCCATTAATATATGATAGCTTAAGTAATATTTATCACATAAGATTAAGATGCTAGAATTGTTTCTTTCAGATGCCATTTCAACTTCTCGCCTCTACTTAACAATGACACAAGTTTCTTTTATTTGTATCACTCTGGCTACACAAATAAAAATGCGTTATGAAACAGAAACACAATAGTATTAAAATTTATTATAGAAATAACGGTAATATAGTGAGGTAATAACAAATCACGACACTGCTAAAACAACTTCCATTAACTCTTAACGCTAAGTCAAATCATACCCACGTAGGACACTGCCTTCAAGAGGCATGCAAAAGGCGCCTATAAGGCACCTTGATCTTCTAGCTTAAATGCTTCTTTTAGGCATCTTAAAAAGGCAACTTAGAGGCACATGTAGAAGAGTCCTACTTTTACAGTACCCTAGGAGGTTGTACAATGGAATTGCATTTCTCAACCCATTTCCAGTACATACCGGAGATTGGGTTCCGTAGAAATACAAATGTTACACAATAAGAAAATTAAGAATCCAGGAAAATTATTTTTGTACTAATTTAATTAAAAATGAAAAAGAACGAACAACACAAACAAACATAAGGAAATTGAAAAGAAAATCATGAAAAATAAATAAACGACCACAACAAAAAATTAAGTTCAAGAAAATTAAACAAGTTGTCAAAAATTAAAACACTAGGATTCATCACATATTTTTGGTGAATATAAATGAGAAATAGCGTTTAAAAAAAAGGTTCAGGAGGTGTCCCTCTGCTTCTCTTCCTCCTCCACATATACTCGAACAAATATGCCTGCAAATCGTCAGATTTACTGCACAGCAATCGTCTTTTGATCGCACTCCATGTGCCCTCAATACCTTTGGTATGTGCACCTGTTTCTGAGTTTTTTAAATGGTGTGATTCTCTGTTAAATGCTGAAATCCTTCTTCTCCTAAAGATGAGTACGCCCTCCAACAGTCGCTGAAGATAGTTGTCCCCGGTTTGATGTATTGCTGTATAATAGCCAACAACACCTCCTTACTTCGGTCTTTCACTTCGCCCATAAAACATTTCTGGCGGCCGCTCTCAATCCCGCCGAAAACCCACTTCCCTTCACCCTCTTTCCCCTGTTAAATTTTCTCCTTCCAAATATACTTGCATCTATTTCCACAATTTTCCTTCTCCACCTATCATTTTATTTATATGAAATTCAAATGAGTAAATTTGCTCTCTCTCTCTTCTCTTATAACTTACATCACATAAGAAAAACTCTGCTAAATTATCAATAATAACATTACTGGTTGATAAATCAGTTTTTCAATATTAAGCTTGCTTAATTTAAGCCAATATTAATTGTTATCCTACAATTTCTGTAGATTTATCATTTTTGGTTTCTGATTTATAGGTATGATATTAATTTTTCCCAATTTACCTTCAGCTATTCCTGATGAAGATACTGAACACAAGCAGATTGGGTCATTTGATGCGTTCTTTAATGTCATCTTTGTCATGTGCGTATGGCAAAGGAAGGAGTCACCAAAGGGGAAACCTCAAATAGCTATAGTGTACAAGACTTCAGTGGGTTTAAGATTCTATATTGAAGCTATCATGAAGTTGTGAATCAATAGTGAACGGTATTTCTTCAAGGAGAGAAGAATGCTGGACCACTTCATAACTGAATTGGGGTAGGACATATCACAACATCGTTACTCTTTAGCACTAATGACTGTCTTGGATTTAAATATTTTACTAGGAGATGGCCAAACTTTCCTAGTTTACATTATGTTAATTATTTGTATGCTTGCAAGTTGGCATGTAAACTATTTTAATGAAAGCATTTTTATAAGTCATGTATCTTATTTCCATCAGAGTGACAGGAATTTTTGTAAACATTTTAAATGATAAGCATACCTGAATAAAAGCTATGTTCTTTCAGCGTACATCTCCATGTGCTATCCGTATTTGAAATAACCTAGAGTGGGTTGCAGATGAATAATTTGATCTAATCTGTCCAGTCTTAATTAGGACTTAATCATCTGATATTTTCTACTCCCTTTGTCTGCTCGGGTATTTGCAATAATGTTTCTATATATCTCAATAACTTCATTTTATATCCTGTTTTTCATTTGCTATTTAGTACATGATTGTATGAAACATATGCAAGTCTTATTGCAAGGCATTGTTTGGACTGCTATTAGTAAAAGATAGCCATTCACATATGTTACCCTATGTGTACCTTTTATTGTACTGCTAGTTTTGTTGGCATTATATCATCCTGTCTTTGATCTCAGACATTATCCTAATTTGAAGATATCTTTTGCTTCATAACAAAATGTTCATCTATAAACTGTCTTGATCCAATTTTCCATCTATTAATTTCAAATTCTTTTAAAAATTCGGTTTTCCCTTTAATGAAAAAGTTAGAAAAGTGAGGAAGAAATATAATACATGTAATGTGCATTAGATATGCATGGTAATATAATTTTTCAGGAGGAGTGAAATGGTTGAAATAGCTTATCAGAATATGCCTCATTATCCCCATTCAGCTTCCTAACCTCTGCTGTATAGACTTTGCATCTATAGAAAGTTAACAATGTCTATGAACATATTTTTTGATTCCTACGTAAGAATCACCTAAAACTTATTCATGATAATGTTTGGTTTAGAGAACACTTGTGCAGTTAGCCTAAGTTTTTGGTGTTACCTTGCCAACTACAATCTGATAAGTAGATTTAATGATTCTATATCATATTAGATCAAATTGGTGTTGCTACTAGTGGATATTTTAAATCTTAAAAGTTCAAGCTAGACTTAGTGGAATTTAAGTGGAACTTATGAAATTATAGAACTTAGTAGTTTTCACAGAAATATATTTAGCATGACTATAGTCATGCTAAATATGTAAGTATCAAGTATCAAATATGTAAATATCAAGCATGTAGATGAAACTATAGTTTCATCTACATGCTTGATGATGTCTACATGTAGGTGGAAGTATTAGTGCCAAATATATATTGCTGTGATACTTACTAAGTCTTAAGTTTATTACTTAAGTGTAGATTTTTATCATTTGATGTACGTTAATGATTCACTTGATATGTTATTTAATTGTATGTATATTGTACACATGTTTCTGATTTATACTAATAAAAGGAATTTATTTTTAATATTTGTTATTATTTGTAAAATTTGCATACACATCATGTATCCCCAGGATATAGGCAATGTGCAATGCAGGAGGGGGAGGGTTAGAGGAGGGAAGTCTGAGGAGTGGGGGAAGGGTTGAGGATGGAAGGGGGAGGAGGAAGAGGGGTGGTTACCCCCTACCCGAAAATTGTAGAAAATAAGGAATTGCTACTGATAGGTTGAGTCGTCCGCAAAATGGCATTTTAGTGGCGCTGATGTCGCTGACAGTTCACGTCTCAAAGCTAGTCTCTCTTTTCCCTAACACGTGTTCTCCGTGCTCTGTTGTTAATTCGTCAGTCATCTCTCCGAAAGAAACTGGATGAGCAAATGTTTGATTACTGTTTTTATAATAAATATAATTAGAGTAATTGACTTTTCTATTCGTCCGTATTGATTAATTATGACTAAGGAAACGAAATCTCTGTCGGAAAAAATAAGTGAACTTATTGATCCAAATCCAGTGTGGAAAGACCCAGAACACGATTATTCGGGTAATTATGAAATTAATGAAGTATATTATTAAGCATTTGTCGGAAACGATTTATCGCTCGTCTACTTACTTTGAAATGTAACAGTTGATGTTTTTCTTTTAAGTCCATGTTTTATTCCGTAATACATCAAAAATCATGCTTATTTTTAATTATATTTTAGACACGATTGCGAAGTTAAACAAAAATGACGATTTCTTAGAGGATGCGATTATATCCCAAAGGTCATCTCTGTCTAAAACTGTGTTATTAGATGAGGAAGATGTAAAATACGTGGGGAAAAAGGTTTCCCGAAGAAGTTACGAAAAAGGATCACTAAATCCATCTACATTAACCACTAATGTAGACTCATGTTCCGGAGATGAAAGCTCAGTTTCAGAATCATCAAGGTGTATAGAGAAGTGTAATTAAATAAACTGGCATGTAAACATTGAAAGGAACGAATTTTCTGATGATTTATTCTATTTCATGTGCCCTTATGAATGCTCAGAAAACAAACTGTATACTAATTTGCCATATCTATTGTTTGTTAGTTTTGAATTTTTGTTCCTGAAATAATTTATTTAAATCTTACATTGCTTTTTCTGTGATAAATTATAATTATTCAGAATAAAATATTTAAAACATTTTCTAATGTTAAATGCATTCGTACACACGTTAAAAGTCATATAATTTAAGCTCAAGAATTTCGCCTTATTTTTGTATACTTAAATGAGTATCTTGAAATGGAACGATTACATTACTCTTTTTAGTGCGGCCTCGGAAGAATGTGAGAGTGAGGAATTAGATGCTGGATCCTGCGATGAGTCGGAAAACGGCCCTTTCAAAAGACTTGGCAACTTCTCTACTGAAATGGAGAAAGCAAATGCTGTAAGGAGTCAAATAAGTAAGTATTAATGAATAACAGTCAGAGTAATCGGATTATTCTCAAGGATATAATATTGCTCTAACAAAATTATGGGATAGGGATGTAATTAAATCTAGTATTAACAATTGCATACATAGGAGATTCAGACGTTTTATTGGATATCATCGATAAGGTAATAGTAGTTTATTTTTGTTGGTGAAAATGTTGATTTAATTTGTGGGTTGACTTGTTGAGAGTTGAATGATTGAGGGGCAATAATTATTAAACTCGCTAGATATTAAACTTCAATGAAGCACTCTCACCTTCAACTAGTGCCATAAAGATGAACAAAGAAAAAACTCAAAGTTACAAAGTATGGTGGCATAAACAAAATAAATTTACGAGTAAAATGTAGCTTGCATACTGCAAGCAGATTGGCAACAATAATTTAAAATCGGCATTATATCGGGACTGTCCTCAAAGGAAAAAAAAATTGTAAATACTGTTAAAATTCGCTTCAAATTAATCGTCTGGCATCGAACCTGGGTCTTCCTGGTGAACTTACTATGCACCACAATGGAAGATCACCATCTCTAACTATGTGTGAAAATTTAAGCAGAAATATTGGCTGCAACTGCCTCAAACGACGTTCTACTTTTCACGAATATAAATGGCTCTCTGGATTCGAACCAAGGACAATTTTGGAAATCTAAAACATGTTTTTGAAATAAATCTATAATGTCTATCTATATGCCAAATTTCAAGTTTCTATATTATTGGGAAAGGGTTCAAAATAATTCTTAAAAATCGGATCAGTTACTGATTGTAGAGACGCATGGTGTCGAACCCAGGACATATTGGCAGCTGTGAATGCACATAATGATTTGTTAGAACTTCATCTTATTTTATGCAAAGTTTCAAGTAGGTATCATGCCGGGAAATACCTAAAATTTGTTACCGTTATCTCCGTAAGAAATGCATTGAGAAGTGCAAATGGCCTTCTGGGATCGAACCAAGGACAGTCAGCGAATATGTAAAATTTGATTATGAAATGTAGTTATGATATCCAACTTCATGCCGAATTTCAAGTTCCCATGCCATCGGGAATGGGTCAAAAAAAATCTTAAAAATTGCCACAATGCACTTTAAACGGTCGATTTATGCCTCGACCTAGCATCGAACTGAGGATATTTTTCGTTAAAGTCATTTATGTTTTCGATAGATCATGACCATATATATAGGCTCCTAAAGTTTAGATTCTCTTCCTATCCGGGAAGTATTTTTTGAAAATTTCCAAAAATCAAAGCAATGCATTTAAATGGGAAAAATCGGGACTTTGGGGCCCTCTGGAATCGAGCCCATGACACCGAGGTTCAAAATCGCTTTTTTCCTGCGGGTTTCACGTGATGGCCAATACGTGGTAAAAATTTCGAGTCAATCACGCTTGTGGTTTAGGCTTTGAATTTGTATCCTATCTATATACCTATATAGCTATATATATGAATGAATCCGGAGAAGCATCTATATATAATAGATATCCGGAGAAGCGTCTAAATATAATAGATACTCTAACACCTCTCCTTGTCGGGTACCAAAAAAAAAGTTGCAACACCTTATGAAAATGAAAAAATTATTACCTCATGTTACAACTCTTGATTTCCACAAAATATTTATCTCGGCCCTAATTCCATCACAATACTCATAGTTTTGATTCCATTTAAAGTTTTGTAAAAACCTTTAAATTTGAGTAAAAAAAATTACCTTCTTACTTTTCGACTCAATCCCTTACAAAATTGTGTTTGACCTCCAACGCTTCTGAGAAAATACTGTTCTTGCTGACAAAAATGGTTCCCTAGTTTTCATTATATGTTTTGAAGGTTTATCAGCAAGTCTGATCAGTCCTAACTCATCAAAGATTGATATAAACAAAGTGTTGCTACAAAACAGGCGTACTCAACCTTTTTTGGTTCCCATTTCATAAAGCAAAGCGGGCACCATTTCAGTCCATGGCCTTGGCAATCACCTTAGTAGTCATCATCAACTGGTATCTTCTCTTATCAGGAGGTTAACTCACACGGATCTCCACTCTTCTACTCTCTTTCCTTTTCATCTCCTCATACATCTTAGTTTTGGTCCATTTCCTTAAAATATCCAACCATTCCATCCTTGGTCTCCCCTCTTTTTTCCGTCCATCCTTCACTCTCCTGAGCACATCTCCACTTTTCACCTCATTCAATAGGCTGCTTCCTATTCTTCTCCATACTTCTTAATTTGTTATTTTGTCTGACCACTTAATTTTCAGCATTCTTCTGGCAATCCATATGCCCAATGCGTTTATTCTCTTTTCCATGCTTTTTAAGATTGTCCACATCTCGCACCCATACAGGAAAACTAGCTTTTATTTTGTGTTTATCTCTCCTTTCATCAATTCCTCATGTTTCCAAAAACCTTCCTTTGCCATTGCAATTCTTGTTTTTAATTCATTACTATAGTCATCTGATATCAAACTTCCTAGATGTCTAAACTGTTGGTTTTATTGGTTATATTTTTATCTTTTTATTAGCTACAACCATTATTTTTGTTTTATTCGTACTAATTTTCAATCCAAATTTTGTTCTCACTTCATAAACTCTTTGCATCCCTAGCTGTAATTCCTCTTTTGAAGATGTCGTGATTACTCTATCATCTGCGTATCTACTATTCTTGAAATTCCTTCCTCTTATACCCTTAATCCCTCCGATTGCTTCCCCTACACAACTTCTTCGTTGTATAGATTAAATTGCAGTGGTTGACATCATACACTCCTGTCTTACTCCACATTTAACTTCAAACCATTCTGTCAGTTCTAAATTTATTCTGAAAATAGTTTTCTGGTTTTCTGTATAATATTTGAATTATTTCAGGCAGTCATTATCTATTCCAATCTTATGTAAAATTTATAATAAAGCTTTCTGGTTAACTTTGTCCGAGGTCTTTTTTAAATCAATAAAACCTAAACAGGTTTTATTATCTCTTAGATTCTTATCCAAAATTACCCTTAATTCTGCTATAACAGCCTGTGTTCCTTTCTTTTCTCTAAAACCATACTTATCATCTGATATTTTATCTTTGATTTTCTTCGTAGTTCTCTTTAGAATTACCATTAATAGTAGTATCACATGCATGTGAAACCTAACTCATTGTTCTATATTTTGCACACACTATTGCATTTGCTTCTTTTGGAATTGGAATTATTCTTCTGAAGTCATCTGGTAAAATTTACCTGTGCAGAATATATGATTTAAAAGTGTTGTTCTGTTTCTTATTACTTCTTCGTCCCTATATTTAAAATTTCAATAGGAATGTTATCAATTCCTGCTGCTTTGCCTATTATGTCTTCCTTGTATTTCCTCCCCTTTCGTTAATGATTTCCCTTATTTGTCTTTTATTCCCTTTGGTATGATTTTTCTTGTCCTACTAATTTCTTTAATCGATTGATGTAATTTATAAATTTCATGTTTCTAATATAGCTCATCAATTACTTTACGTTTTTCAGTGTGCAATTTTTCTTTGTTTTCTCTACACTTATTTCTTATTATTCTCTTTAAGTTTGTATTTTCCTCTGTATTTTTTACCTTTGAAATTCTCTTTTTGTCCATCAATTGTAGTTTGGATTGTGTAATCTATGGTTTCTTTCCCTCATTCTTGAGTTTTTCTAGTTTTTTATCCATTGTCTTTGTGATAGCCTCTTTTGTTTTGTTCCATTTAATATTTGGATCTCTCACTTTTCTTTCATTGATATATAACATCTTAACCATATGTTGTTTGAAAATATGCTCCTTGGTAAATAAGATCAAAAAAATTACAATGTACATAATTTCCTCTTAATGTGGGAAACTCTTTATTTCCAAAGAAGATTTGATTACAGGGAATAAATCTGGTGTGAAGGTTTTCTCAGCATGTGCGCTGCTGCATTCTGAAAAACAGCATGTAGTCATTAATTACATGAAATTTGATACCCTGATAAGCTGAGCCAAGCTGAATCTTTGCATTTTGATCAAAATATGAAATAGATGTCTTGTTAATCTGGACAGAGGTGATAAGAGGAATGAAGTTTAGACTTAATGTCGTGGTGACACAACAACGTTTCCCAAAAAATCAATTTATTTTCAGGTTGGCAGTACACTAAAGTTGAAAGTCCCTAGTTGGCACAAACCACGATATGGGAATAGCTCAGGCTGTAAGTCTGCAGGCTGACCGCGCAGTACAGTAGTTGAGCGAATAGACCACGCACTATGGTAGTCAAGCGGGCTGACACCACCAGTAAGTGGGAAGTTGTGCTGGCCGACCATGCTGTAGAGGTAGTCTTACAGGCTGACCATGCTATACGGTAGTCAAGCGATGAGACAGAATACCTAGTACCAGGAAGTCTTGCTAGCCGACCACGCAGCAAGGGTAGCTGTACATCTACATCTACATTAATACCCTTCAAGCCGCCTTTCGGCATGTGGCAGGGGGTGTAAACACCAGTTGAACCTGTACTACTTCCTTATTCGGTTATTGTCACGTATTGTTCGCGGAAAGAATGAATCTCTAAAACGATTCGTCCTAGAATCTATTTCTCTTAACTTACGCTCATTATCGGATCGACCGAGGTAACAGGGGGTTGCATGATACCGATTGTATCTTCTGCAGATGTAGTTTCCCTGAATTTATTAAGCAATCACAGCTTCCAATCTCCTTTCTTTCAAGGATTCTTAACCTACATCTGAGAGCATTTTTGTAACGCTTGCTTTTTTATCGTAGCATTTCTTAACAAAACGAACCGCTTTACGCTGCACTTTCTCGAGTTCGCGAGTACACGTTTCATCCGCCGGATCCCATATACTTGCCGCATATTCCAGAAGGGGTCTGACCAAGGTAAAATAACATCGCTCTCTCACCTTTTCATCGCATTTACCGACAATACGCTTTACGAAGCCAAGCCTTTTACTTGCTTTGCCGCAGATTTTTCGAATATGCGTGCTCCAATTTAAGTTATTAGTAATGTTGATCCCGAGATATTCAACTGTATCTACTACTGTAGTACACAGTACAGTACACAGTACTGACACAGTTTCACAGGTTACTGACATTAACATTGTTCCCCCACGCTTAGGTTACATTGTATGAGGCGGGAGTACTGTCAACAATGATGTTAATTAAAAGTCCTCAGGTGGCATTCCCCCTTCCCCCACGCTCACATTGCAATTAAGCAATAGCCCCTTCCGTCACCCTCTATGTATACAAGACCAGGCCAACCAAGTTTCTCACCTCTTTTCCATCCACTCTTTTCCTGCTTGTGAATTCCAAGAAATACTGTTGTAGCAAATAAACAAAATCTTTTTACCAAAGCTTGGTGGGCAAGGTCACTTTGGGCACCGAGTATTATCCCAGATATAAACCATAATTTTGTTGCCTCGTAAATTGCAATTGCTTCCACTTTAGATAAAGCAACCACGCTTTGTTTGGATCATTGCATCTTGGACTAATTTTTCAAACAGCATAATTTAAATCAGGTATTGTAGATCCAGTCAAGTACAATAGATTACTCACAGTTTTACAATACAAATATTGGTGTCACTCCCATCCTGTGAAATGCCCTCTCCGTTAACTGTGAGTGGTGACATGCGACCCTTGGAATCTGACATACTCACACAGTATCTGTGATGATGTTGATCAATCTCGTGATTGGATTAAGATCCTATTTTGTTGCCCAGGGCAAGTTAATCGTATGGAAGGTAACAAAATAATTCCCTCTATTGGTTTCTGTGTTAATGGTTTTCAAAGAGAATGAAGAATTGACAAGAGTAAGAAAGTAATTATATTTTATTCAGGAATTTATTGGGACAAGGACAATGGATCTCACACCAGTCTTTGCACCCATGTTATTTACGTTCAATCTTACCACTTGTTTTGTGATTCTGATTAATCGTAGAGTAACGATATAGAGGGCTAACCTTATTGGAGTAAGTTTCCCAACTATTTTCTTTCACCGCCACAAGATGTCTTAGGTGGGGTTTTTCGTCCCAGGGATTGAGAAGGATACCATCTTGTCGCTTAAGCCCTGGTTTCCTGGGATAACTCGCATTCACGCTGGTTGCCTCCCCTCCGCTCGCTCCCATCTTTTGGAAGGGAAAGGGAAGTAAGTTTTTGCGGGAATAGATAAAAATTGATAGTTATTATACTGGTTTGCTGTAGTTATTTTATAGTAAGCATTCGAGATTTGGTTATCTTTGCGGAAACAACGGTACAACTCTGATTTCAATGATGTCGTTATCTGGGAAGTAAGCAAAAGTTTAAAAAATTCTGTATAACTATAGCAAATTTGTAAAATAAATTACTTTTGCTGAAATATACTGCCAATATTATTATCTTTTTTGCATCCAAAATTCAATATGTTATAACGAAAAATAACAGTGACATTCGGAGAAAGTTGAGCAACTGAAATTTATGCGCCAAAATTGAGTGCTTTTCTCAAACAAAGTGCAGTAAAATAACAGTAACAGCGATTAGAAATTTGAAATGACATCAATTTACGTAGAAATAAATATTCTATCAAATAAAAATCACATCGTGAAAATCTGTCAACTCTACTTGAAGTTATAGTGTCTCAAACTCAAGAGACTGGATATTTTTGCAGACTACATCTGGTTACATAGTGGGTATATAGGGGAAATATGGCCAGTTCTAGCGATGAAGAGCTCGTAATTCTTGGTAGTTCTATTAACAAGTGTTTTCTATTGAAAAAAATCTGATGTGTCCAGCACATGACTTTCTCCATATATATAAGATGTAAATGTTTATCTACGGCAGTAATTTCGAACTCTATATTCCATCTAAACTTGGAAGATGAGTAATTAATTTATATATTATTATCTTTTACGTCACAAACATTATAAATAATGTTTTTCGGGACACGATCGATGAAAAACGATGAAATTGGCCTTTCGCCCATAGAGCTCAGAGCGCCCACGAAGTACATAATCAGCAACTTCCGGTTTATCAGTATTTCATGAATAACTCCTACACAATCAGTGATACAAAAATATGTTTCATACAAAAGCTATAGTAAATTACATTTTCTAAAACTTTTTTAAACAATAATATAAACCTAAATACCATATTTATGGAGATATTTTGAAAACCAGAAATGAGCTTTGAAGAATGAAGCTCGACTTCCGTTTAACCGATTTACACCAAAAACTAATCAACTCTAAAGAAACCAACCAAAATACTATGTATGAAATTTGGTGTTGATACAATGAATGGTTTTTATGTTAGAGCGCACACAAAGTACATAACAGCTACTTCCGGTTTATCGGTATTTTACGAATAACTCCTAATCAACCGGTGATACAAAAATATGTTAAATACAAAAGTTATAGTAAATTTTATTATCTAAAACTTTTATAAGGTATATAATATACCTATATATCATATTTATGGAGATATTTTGAAAACCGGAAATGAGCTTAAATGAATGAAGCTTGACTTCCAGTCAACCGATTCACTCCAAAAACTAATCAACTCTGACAGCACACACCGCAGTACTATATATGAAGTTTGGTATCGATACGACCAATAGTTTTCACGTTAGAGCACCCACAAGCACAGACACACACACACATATACACACAGACATCATTCCGAAAATGGTCAAAACGTGTTCTAGGGACCCCAAAACGTGTATTTCCGTTGAAATCTAGAAGTCGAATTTTTTCATGACAACAATACTTACTTTATACTTCGTATATGGAGAAAGTAAAAATAAGTAAAAGTGAGTGTCTTGGACATCCTGTCTTAAAATTGAAGTAAAGTTTTTGCGTTTTGAGAGATTTTCTGGTAACTTTTTTCTTGATGACATCAATTCTGGAAAAAGATTAACGAATCAATTGTTCATAACAAATATGAATTGTTTACTGAAGTCCTTAAGTAATTGCAAAAAATTCCTTTCCACGAATGTTAATTTTATAAAGATAGCAGTTAGAGGAATGATTACGATTTTAACTAGTTATATATTATTTTTTACAATCAAGGTGAATGTCATAGAAGTTATCATTGGAGAAAACAAATCTTAAGATTATTTACAATACAAAACCATCTTTAAGACGGAAGTAAACTAGTTATCTTTAACTTCAGCCAAATGTTTGACAGTCGTAAGGGGAGGAGGGAGATGCGGACGCAGCACAGAACATAGTGGCTCTCAATTTTCTCCCCTCATCCCTGCAGTTGATGTTGTGCCGATATTTATGTGGAAGTTCGATCTTTCTCCAAGATCCATTAACAGACATTATTTCTATTCATTTTAACTTATATTAACCGATTCCTCATGAATTTGAGGAATCTGTTGCTTTGATGATGATAATGATGGATGTTCAATGTCATTCCTTTCAGTAACAACTCAATTTAAGTTTTATATCAATAGATAGAAATGTTACACTGGAGGATAGGATTTGGAATTTTTTTTGGAAATAAAAGAACAATATATTTTACAAGTTTTATTCGTTATCCGCAATACTCAATGAAAATCTTCAATCAAAGAAATCTAAACTATAATTTAACTTTGGCGACTATTTACAGTGCTTTCTTATTAAACTACTGAACAATAAATATAAAATAAAATGAATGTGGACTTCACATTCGTCAGGTATCCTGCCATAATACCAACTCTTTATTTTTGGTTTTGCTTTTTCTACCTTCCTCAACATATATTTCTTTTAATTTTTTAAATGAGAAATTTTAGTAAAGTAATTTTTATTTACATGGAGAGCCAATATAGAGATTCTTAATAGCTTATCTGACAGATACATTAGGCTGGTAGATATTCCTTTGGCATCAGGAAATGGTTTTTACAAAATCAACAGTTGACTCTTGTCTGGCAGCTCTCGATCATCGGTGTACTCCTCCTTGCATCTCGTCCAAGAAAATTTCCCAATAAGTCTTTTTAATAGATAGCCAGCGAAATAGACCTCCGAGCAATGCTGAATGGTAGTTCTTGCTTGGGCAGGAAGGTCGTAGGAATGTTCGTCAGAGGAATAAGAATCAGTATATTCTTTCTATCATCTCAAGTAATGAAGAGTCTACTGTACAGACTTTTAATTGTCCAGAATGCTTAATAAAGGAACCAGTACCTTTGGAATTGTTGTTAAACTCATCTTGAGATGTGCCCTCCGATAACAGCCCTAAAATAGGACAATCCTAATGTATGCATCTAATAATGGTCATTTCACAAAAAACAACATAGCCATTAACTTTATTTTTTTCCAATAGAGGCCTCAAGCTATTAGCAGACAGTGAAAATAATTTTTGGATGTCCATCTGTGCCTTATGGAATCCAAACTAAACTCTCCTTCGAACTGTTCCCTTAGAATTTCTCAAAAGCACTACTCACGAGCCAAGCTTTGCAATCACACCCTCAAAACAGTCACGTGCAGAAGATCTAACTGAATGTTCCCTTGTATTTTTGCAAGGAGTAAACAAATCAGCACTTTTGAATTTTTCTCATGGGAATCTAATCTTACGGTGTGAGCTTCTAAAGTGGGAACTAAAAGATAGGCTTAAGAAGTGCACATGTTGAACATTGTGTGCAAAACACTCGTATCATAGCATCCTATTTATCTATTAATCAAAGATTCACATACAGTTTTGCAACCATTTTACAGAGAATGCACTTAATAAACAAAGAATATAACAAACTTAGCGACAGCTATCCGGGAAGTATTGTATAAGAAATTCCCGAAAATCAAAGCAATACATTTAAATGAGAAAAATTAGGATTTTAGGGCTTTCTGGCATCGAACCCATGACACTGAGGATCAAAGTCGCATATTACCTGGGGGTTTCACATTAGGGCCTATTCGCTGAAAAAATATCTAAATCTATCTGGCTATCCTTGGTTCGACACTAGGTCACGGCAAATGTCTTCCCTTTAAACTGTATTGTGGCAATTTTTAAGATTTTTTTTGGATCCCTTGCAGATGACTTGTAAACTTGAAACTTGGCACGTGGATAGAGATTATTAATATATTTTATAATCGAATTTTAGCAATCCACTGTTGGCCCTTGGTTCGATCCCAGAGGACCATTTACTTCCCTCTATGCATTTCTTATGGAGATAACGGAAACACATTTTAGGTATTTCCCGGCATGATATCGACTTCTAACTTTGCTTTAAATAAAATAGAGTAAAAGGATCATTAAATAAGATCAAGTCAAAACAAGCCATAATGTGTATTCGCATCTGCCAGTAGGTCCTGGGTTCGACACTAGGCATCTCTAAAATTAGTAACTGTTACGATTTTAGCCCTTAACCAGTGACGTGCGGTCTGAGAGACCGCAGCGATTTTTTTATTGTGAATAAAAAAATTATTTGATTTTTAACAAATCTGTTATTTATGGTACCTTCTTAGATACCTTTACATTGTATATAGAATTCTTCGAATTTCATTTATCTTACTTGTATTTCTATTAAGTTGCGATTAAATTTCATGCGCGGTCTGAGATACCGCACGTCACTAATTCGGGAAAACTCAATTCGTAATATGGGTGAATATTATTACGGAGGCTTACAAAATTCAACTTTATTTATAACATTTGTTTATTATTTTCACATTTCTTTGTTATTACTATTTGAAAAGCATAAATTAGGCAAAATATATGGATTTTATGATAGTAGGCTAATGTTGAGGTCGTCCTAAAGAATACTGATTGTTTTGGTTATTTTATAATATCAACTCCAACAATAAAAATCTTTTTAGAAAAATATTAAATCATACTTGCATTAAAACACCTTATGTGTATGGAACCGAATTTTTCGTCTTTATATTTCGCTGTGATTCTGACCCTAGAATGTCACTTACTACGGATGCAACCGAAATGGCGGCAAACTCAGAATAACGAAATCCTGCGAGAATTTCTCTTTGTTGCCACTACTCATTCATGCTTGGGTTGAATGACCTTTAGAGAAGGATGTTGTCAGCGGAATATGGACCCCCAATGGAAAGGGTGGAGTGATCCTGGGGAAAACCCGAGGCGAATGTCCGAGCAGTACATGACCTGATGTGAAAGAAAACGTATTTCTCGGATTTTCCCCAAACTGCTTTCTTTAGTTTCGCTCTATTCGTTGCCAAGTAATCATCTTGCTACACGGATCGCATACACGGATCTTTTGAAAGACGAATCATGTGAGTTATATTTTTTCAGTAAGTTCGTTTCTTTCTAAAATATATCTTTGTTGTAAAATAATTTGCAAATATGGCAGCAGGAAAACCAATTGCCTGGGAAAATAAGAGCAGCTAACTTATTATCTGTTGGTGAGCGATCATCATATACGGAGCTAGTACGGTGGAAAATTTTCTACTGTTCTTGAATAACGTTGTCTTCCCGGTGCAATATTTACATAATTGCCATGTGATCATCATTGTCATTCGTCAGGTAAATTTCTTCCTGCGCTATTCCGTGGAATCAAAATATTTTCCTTTACAAGTAATCTACTAATATCTACTGATGATATTTTCTCAATTTTCACAGCGACATAAGTACTCGTCAAAGACTACAAACATGAATGATAAACCCGGTCCCTCTCGAATACTACGACAGGACGCTCCTGATTTTGAGGAGCAAGTTATGGAATACTTGAGGGAAGCTGAGAGTGAAGTGGAAAGTGAGATTGAGGAGGATAATATTATTGTTAGTGATCACAATACAGATTCCGACGAGAATGAAGAAGACGATGATGAGGAAGTAAGTGTTTCAGTGAATCCGATTTCTAAGAAAGTTGGATATTATTTTGGAAAAAATCTCTATAAAAGGAATTCTAAAGAGCCAAAGAGAGACGTTTGCACTCATCTGCATAAAATTGTCGCGGAAAAACCAGGTTTGAAGTAATCTGTTATACCTCTAGATAGGTAACTGCAACCTCTCCATTTTTGGTCGCTTATTTTTGACGACGATATAATAAATTTGATTTTGTGTTGGAAAAATGTCAAACTTCAGAAGTTATGAGAAAAGTATACCAGAGTAGGCCAGAAATCCAAGATTTAGATTATGTTGAATTAAGAGCTTTACTTGGGTTATTAATATATTCGGCAATATTTAAATCTAACGATGAAGATATTTGTAGTACTTTTGCTGCAGATGACATGGGAAAGGAAATTTTTCGTTTAGTAATGTATGGACAACGATTTGCTGTTCTCCTTTTATGTTTTCGGTTTGATAACCATGAATACCGAATCGTCCGGTACGAAAGTGACCCAGTTTCACCAATTTCTGATTTGTTAAATCATTTCGTAAAAAATTCTCATTGTTGCTATTCACTGGGCACAACAACTTGTATTGACGAAATGTTAATTGCCTTCAGGGGTCGGTGCCGATTTAAAATGTACATCCTGAGTAAGCCAGCTAAGTATGGCCTCAAAATGATGTGTTTGATGGATACATCGAATAGCTATTTGTATAATGCCTATTTGTACGCCGGAAAAAGTACCAACGGAAAAGGTCTGTCAGAGGAAGACGAAAAGACTTTGAAACCTACGCAATCAGTTCCACGTCTCACTGAGCCAATATTTCATTCCAATCGAAATATTACAGCTGATAATTGGTTCACTTCAATTGAACTGGTTTAGAAGCTGAGGGTGAAAGGACTGACCTATGTCGGGACGATAAGAAAAAAATAAAGGGAAATATCCAATGAGTTCGGGCCTTCAAAAGAAGGCACAAAAGGGTCCTCGTTGTATGGATGTACGGCAACATGACTCTAGTTCCTCATGTGCCAAAGAGAAACAGGACTCTTTGGTTGGTGTCGTCAATGCACCACAGAGAGCACTGATGACGTGACAATGAAACCTGAAATTATAGCTTTCTATAATTCAATCAAGGGTGGAGTAGATACACTACATAAAATGTGCAGCAGCTACTCATCTAGTCGAAGAACAAGGAGATGGCCAATGGCAGTGTTTCTTAGGATTTTAGACATTTCATTGGTGAATTCTTTTGTGTTCCAGCAGTCTCTAAAAGACAAGAAGTATCTGAATAGGTACGATTTTATTAAATGCATTGCAGCGGAGTTAGTAAGGCCACAATTAAAGAGGATAATGTCAAACAGCAAGATTCCCACACAAAAAGAGCCAATATAGGCCGAATTCTGAACCTAACAGTTGAAAAACCTCAAAATGTCAAAGATAAACTAGAGAAGCGGAAGACTTGCCGACTTTGACCTCCATGCAAAAAACGAAAAACCTCCTTTTGTTGGTCCAAATGTAGACAACCAGTTTTTTTATAATGCACAAAAAAATTTGCTAGAACTGTGCTTCTTTGGAGGGGTAGGACATATTTCACGAAAAATGTAATATTGAACGTTTGCAGAATCCATGAAAAACACAATAAATGAAATATTTTTCAAGAACGTTTTATCAATTATCATCCCTAAAATACATTAAAGGCTTTGCTACAAAAATAGGCACCTGATTTTTAATATGCGACATTATTTTGATAGGATATGTTTTTTTCATTCAAATTTTTGACTATCTTCGTAAAATGATTAATAATTGAAATTTTGTTCATATTAACATAAAATTAAATTTGAATTCAAATTATTGAATAACTGATTAGTTTATTAAGGCTTTTAAACTTTGTTAAATGTGTCATTTAGTAAGTTTAAAGATATTTAAAAAATTTTGGTCTACCAGACCGCACGTCACTGGTAGTGTGACAAAAATTTCACGTCACTGGCTAAGGGTTAAAGTATTTTTGAACCCATTCCGGATAATATAGAAACTTAAAACTTGGCATGTTAAAATGCGTGTTTTAGATTTCCTTGTTCATCCTTGGTTCGATCCCAGAGAGCCATTTACATTGCCATACGCATTTCAGATGGGGAAAATGGAGTCTTATTTCAGGACCTTCCCGGTATGATATGGACTTCAAACTTTGCATTAAATAAAATCAGGTCCTAACAAGTTATAATGTCTATTCGCATCTGCCAGTTGGTCCTGGGTTTGACACCAGGCATCTACAAATATTAGAAATTGCTTCTATGTTTAAGATTTTTTTTTTAACCCCTTTCTGATAACATTCAAACTTGAAACTTGGCATGTGAATAAAGATTATAAATACATATGCTTGCAGTATGCACGCAACCTTTACTCGTACCTAAATATGAATGATGATGAATAATAATGAATCCGGAGAAGCATCTTGCAAAGTATAAATAATATCTATTTATATATAAATATATATACACATATGAAGTTAAAAAAATATTCAAGATGTTTTTTTGCATTTTTTATCTTTAATATTAATTTGATCAAATGGAAAAATTATTGTTTAAATATAAATCTGGAATTGTAGTAAATGACTCCTTTTCGAAAGCGTATATTATTATTTTGTAGTTTTCTAATCTGTTGTTAATCTCTGTTTATTCTCAAGGATTGTGGGATTCTTTGCTCGAGATTCGTATCCAGTTGCAGAAGTGCCTCGTGGCATCCAATAAACTTCCTCCGCACAACGCCTTTGATTCTTTCAAGAGGTCAGCTGGGAGGGAGTTTGAGACTCATCTCACTTTGAGCCAGCAAGAAGGGCTGACGCTTCTCAGCAGGTTGATGGAACTTCAGGTACTCTTTTTTCTCTTATTAGGGAAACATTTGTGTCTAACTGGAGCCTTTGTACATGAGAAATTAGTAACTGAAAATTGGAGTTCAAGGAAAATTATGACAAAGGAAAATGAAAATAGGATTAGAGAATAACTCTCAAACAGCATTTCCTATAGATTTGTGATAGCGTGGGTGTGTGATGCAGGGTTGCATACTGTCCGGCTATAAAATTTCAATTAATTATTGCAACAAAACTAAGGCCCATTACACAAAAGCCATTATAATTTTTCATTGCTCCACTTTCTGCATCACCACAAATGTTTATCGTAATCCCAGGGTGAATCTCCCCTTGTAAGACCAACTGTTTTGGCAAAATTTGGTCAACTTTGACCTGTATAATGTAAACCCCAAAAATCGACGAAAATTACTCGTATGCAAAATTTATTCAGCAGAGTATAAAGTTTCAAAGTCTACACTCAAAAACCCACTTTTCCATTTTTGTCCAGCTTCTAGCCCACCGTGTGGTGCTATGTGTATTAGAATGGTACTAACCAAAAGGTTAGAAGTGCTTGGAAGGTGAATTGGAAAATTCCAAAAGGTAAGTTATCACTAAAAAAATGTAATAAATTCATTTCATAATTAGGAAATCTCGAAATCTATATGGTAATATAAGTGTGTGGCATGATTGCTTTACTCTGATATTTAATAGCTAATTTTTCATAAACAAAGGCCCATTGAGTTGAAAGGTCAGACACTATTTTTAGGCAGAAAATATTTCCTGAAAATTTCGTTCGAATTCGTTTTCCACAAACCGGTGTTCCCCTTGTTATCTTTCGGTTTTGTTTTGCTTGTCTTCAGTCAAAGTGTCATTTGATCCAAACTTCCTGTGGGATAGGAAGCGTAGCAAGGCACAATGCATTAGAAATTAAACTTTGCAAATTTGTTACAACCAAGTGAGTCGAAAGGCTACCATTATGGATGGAATTTATTCAAGAGAAAGCAAATGAGTTGTATGAATATCTTATAAATACACATTTTACTGAATTCTTTAGTATGTTATTATGTATTACTATGGAAGGGATAATGGGTGTACCTTCACTTCAGAATAAAACACTAATAACTTTCCTCGACCACTTAAATTCATTGCCCATTTTAGTGAACATTACTCGATTGTACGGAGCCCTCTTGTTGGTGGTGGCAAATTTAACCTATAATTACTCTCGTCCTAAAAGACCCCAAAGATTCAAATTCTTTAATTTCTTTTCAGAGAATGCTGTTTTGTGTTAATTCTGAAACAAGAAGTATTTCCTCTGGAGAATCCAAGTATGTATTATTTCATAGTGTCTGTGATATTTATGCATATGGAATTTAATGCCAAGATACTTTCTTTTCCTTAAATTTGTCACGTACTTATGGAATTTCATTTACAGTCAGTGGCTAAATTATGTTATGTTATAGAGGATCGTTGTCTATGAAGGCAACTAAAAATAGTCTCACCTGCATACAAGGTAATCCTGTGTCCATGCCCTCATTTCTGTGTCTCCATTGAGTCAGGTAATCTGAATATTACCCAGATATCAATTCAGATTTGCTCTCATTACAATTTAAAGACTTTATTATATAAAACCAAAGACTAAATAGGGAAATTTTATAAATCAGGGGTGCAGAGCCTTGGCTGGAATGATGGTGATTTATTATTTCCATTATGTATACTAAAAGGAACCTCCAAATTAGAGCAAAAGAACCTTGTTCTAAAAATCATTCATCTGCCTCCCATTTTGCGAGTCACCTCATCCTTGCCTCCTCAGATTTCATCTCAGAAATCCTATGTATTTTGAAAAAGGCTCTTTAGGAATACAAAATCATTAGTCACCGTTTCTCTCCAGTGTTATTTCTGCAACTTAGCTCATCACAGCTCTTAATCATTTCTTTAATTCCTGTTGACTTTTTTTCTTTATCTCCCTCAACTGGACTCTTCCTCGCTAAATACTTGTCCATACAAATTTCTCTTTCCTAGGACTTCCCTTTCATCATCTTTAACCCTCCAAGGATGAGATTTATTTCTTCTTCAAAATTACCTTAATTTTCGTATATAGGTAGTCAGATAACCTACATTAACAAGTGAAAATTGTTGGAAAAGTTCCCAATCATAGGTTCCTCGCAAATGCCTGTTCCCATATGGGCAAGTCAATCCTTTCCGCTATTACTATTTCGTATGCCATGATGAAAAAAAAAAGAGCATTTTATTGCAAAATATCTTTTGTATGTCTAAAAAATATTGTATGAAATGGTTTTTTCATGAAAGAAATAATTATTTATTTTATAATTATAAACATTTTACACAGAGCCCAACATCGCACTTATTACACATTGTTCTCCCACGACTCCCGCACTCTTCATAAGTGCAGCGTCTCCTCTTGTTTTGTGGTATTTCACAAATGATCCACTTGATCATACTCTTGCGTGGAGCCAGTTTTTGATGTGGAAGCCTTGCTTAGCCGTCCACCAGGTGATTTTAATTCCATCTTGAGTGCACCTGAGCAATCTTCATCTAAACTCTAATTTTTTCCTTGGCTTAGAGGATTTCCTTTTATTGTTATTATTTGATTGCCTGAGTTGTAAGTAATTTATTTAAATCATATCTTACCAATACGCAGTGAATTTACGTGTTCATCCATCTGGTCAGTTCCACCCATATGCTTATTATACCGGGGTTATGAAAGCTGAATAATTTTCTTTTTTTTCCCTTACAAAATCTTTTAGAATTCATCAATGGCCTAACTCGATACGCTGTTGAAGCTGCCACAATTACCGAATTGTCTAGCCACTTAGTGATTCCTGTTCTTTTGCCTTATGAAACAGCTGTGAATCTCTTTCTTCTCTCCTCTTTTTTTAAAATTCATGTTCTTATACTGTTTCACATACTACTTCAAATGAACATAGATAAAATAATTATTTATCTGTATAAAGATTATAAAAGAATATGCTGTACATTAATTCCTTTTTAGGAATTTCCTCCAGCATAGTGAGAACAGGAGCTTATGCTTTTCCAACCGAATTCTTCATGTTTTATATTTCTAAAGGGATTTTCGCTGGGTAGAAATCAAAATTTAATAAGTATCCCAAGTCAGAGTTCAGGCACCAATCCTTAACCAAATCTTATCGGTTTACCACTAATAAATTGTTTGCAGCTGTGTCTTCCGTAGTATCTCATCATCTATCCTTCACAATCTAAGAACTGGGAAGGCACCAAATGCTGCAAACATTTCTGGGTAATCCTTCTCATCATAGGCCGGACTTTGTGGAACCTATCGCTTCTGTCTTACTTAGTATTATCCGCTAAGTGTAAAAACTTCATTATTTGGATGAATCAGTCCCTCCTCATCGCTCCACTAGCTAATTCAATATGTACGAGGGTCGTCCAGAAAGTAAAGAACGTTTGCGTATCACGCTCGGCGCTGCTTATCTTAGACCAAAATTGCATGCCCATCAGTTAGCTCTATCTTCCTCCTCACAGTCAGATGAGCTTCCTTATCTGTTTTGAGACGCGTCTTCGTTCAGTGATCTTTTGAAAATGAAGTGTATATAGAAAATCCCGCCAGATGTGAAGTGCGTAGTGTCATTCGTTTTCTGAACTCACAAAATGTTCGGCTCATCGAAATTTATAGGCAAATAAAGCATGTTTATGGAAACAATGCAATGAATGAATCTTCAGTGAGGAAATGGTGCATTATGTTTAATCAAGGAAGAACCAGTGTGCACGACGAAGAACGGAGTGGGAGGCCATCACTCATCACGGAGGATTTGCAGGCAAAAATTGAAGAAAGAATTCAGGAAGACCGGCGTTTCACTTTTTTCACCATTCATGAACATTTCCCTCAAATTTCAAGATCTCTCCTACGTGAAATATTGACAACACCTAGGCTGTAAAAAAATGTGCGCTCGATGGGTACCTAAGGTGTTGACTGAAGTTCACATGATGAAACGGATGGGAGCAGCCCTTGAGTTTCTGATCCAATACAACAATGACGGTGACAGATTTCTTGGTCGCATTGTAACTGGAGATGAAACTTGGGTTTCTTAGAAAACAGTGAAAACCAAGCGCCAGAGTATGGAGTGGCATCACATAAACTCACCCTCAAAACACATGAAAGAAAAACCAAATTTGCACACGAGAAAAGTCATGGCCACGGTTTTTTGGGAGGGTTTAATCCCTGTGGGGTTTATGCCGAGAGGAGCAACAATCAACTCAGCATCATATTGTGAAACCCTTCAGCGATTAAACGTTCCAATCAAAACAAAAGACGCGGCATGTTGTTGGCGAAAGTGTTTTTGATTCACGATAACGCTCGGCCTCATGCATCAGCACAAACACAGAGAGAGCTTCAACATCTTAAGTGGGAAATTTTTGGACATCCTCCCTACAGCCCTGACCTGGCATCCAGCGATATTCATCTCTTCCCCAAACTAAAGGAGTTTCTTGGAGGAAAACATTTTGGAAACAATGAAGAGCTCAAAGAAGCAGTGACATCCTGTCTAAGAACTTTGGCGGTAGAAGAGTATAACATCGGCATCGAAAAACTGGTTGCACGTTACAATAAGTGCCTTGATAACCCTAGCAACTATATTGAAAAGTGAATTAAGGTTCTCTGATTTCAAGAATAAAATTTTATGTTGATATCTTTCGTTTTTATTTAGTTATGCAAAAACGTTCTTTACTTTCTGGACGACCCTCGTACATCGTTTTTCACGTCCCAGTAATATTTTTTTTCCCAGGAGAACGTTCTTCCCAGAGAAAATCAAAATGCCTATGAAGGCTCGCATCTCCTCTGCTGTAATTTGTGAACTAGGGCAATGTAAACACTAGGCGTAATTCTGTCTTTGTTCCACTGTGTTCCAAGCTTGTCGTTGATGAAGAACTTTAGCAATTCTATGCAGCTAAGGTTAGAGTAGGAAGAGTATCAGAAAAACTTCCTGTACACTCAATGCTGCCCTTAATACATTTTCTTCACAGTGATTTTTTTGCCCCATCGTCTTCTGACTGATTCTTTCATTGGTTGCCAACCAAATTTTGGCTTGTACCCTCAGTAGCCTGCCCGTGAAATTGACAACCAATCCTCCCTCATCTGCATCAACGGAGTCAGTTTGCTCATTTCCTTCCAGGAAAGATATAAAGACCTGGGTAACATCTATCTCACTCTCTTCATCCTCAGCAAGGATTCGGAGAGCCTCCTCGAGTTGAATCGAGTCATGAAAACTAACTTTTTTCCTGAACAGAAAATATAATGCCAATAATGATATCATTTTTTAAGTGAAGTTAATCAAATTTGAAATGATCTAAATATCTAGCTCAAGATCATTTGCTATTTTCTGTATTTGCCGCTATTACTATATAATTTTAGGTTTTCCAAGATATCATTAATAAAAATACGTAATAATTGCTGTATTCCTCTTGTTACAACTCAAAACCAAAAATAATTCTAAACGTAATTCTACCAAAATTTACATATTGTCGCAAAATATTCTCAAACTACAAAATTCAACTTTTAATGGAAAGGACTGATGTGCCCATACGGGAATGCAGCAATAAACAATGTAATAACGACAACAAATAACCTCAAATTCTGCTCTATTTCATTTCTTTGGATGATCAGAACATCATGTTATATAAGCAAAAGACTAATTTAAATTTTAAAAAGTAAAACTTATAAAAATTAGGAACCAGAAGGATCCATCTCAAAAACTCCCTGTCTTTCAAAATCACAAGGAATATTTCGCTGGACTTAACTGCACCAAAACTCAAGCAAAACTAAGCTTTAGTCTGGAAATAACGTTCACTGACCATTTTATGACATTCAAGATACCCTAGAGAGAGCAGCTATAGTCCGTTGGGAAGGGTTAAATATGCTTGCTCTGAAGATCAATGGCTGAAATTGGTCATCAGTGGCCACATCTTGCTTATTTTGGCTTGCATTGATTCGGAGACTTGAATGAATGTGAGCCTCCAAATCCGTTTATAAATTCACCATGGAAGTTGGGGAACAGGAGCTGAATTTATTTTTCACCAAAATGGAACATTCTGAAGTTAGGTTTCCAAATTCCTGGTTAATCCTCTGGGAATTGAGGATGGTTGAGAACTCGGGTTAATTCCTCAAAATAACTTTTTTAATCCATTTTCAGTAATATGCTGTAATTGATGCTGCCTGCTAATGTTGATATTAAATAAGGAAAAAGCCTCAAGTTGAGAAATGGATAGAAGTGGTTTCTTTCCAATATTAAAAATATGTATGTAAAACTTAAGCAAATTTATTGATGATTATTATTGGTTTGTATTTTTTATTTCTAAAAGTAAAGAAACGGCATTAACTGTCTCATAAATCGATCAAATACAGTAAAGTCCGTTATAAGGAGAGCTGAATAAATTGGAAAATACTTCTTCTAAAGGGTACTCGTTATCTGCCTTCTTGAATCCAAGGGCTGTAAGTGTGGCTGAATGGAACTATATGGTTTTCAATTATTACCCAAATGCTTCAGAATGGGTAAATTGGTACGTTTGGGTCAAAAATATTATTTCATTAACTCATAAATGGTAACCAAAGTGCATCCTCTAATATAAAATATGGAAGATTGTTGCTCAGTAATCGTTGAAAAGTAATTGTATGTTATTAGATTATCCTAATTCATATCAAATTGCTTTCTCAAAATATTTTTCATTAACCAGCTTCATAATCAATGACTGTGTATCGAGTGTGGGGATCTGAATTACTACTGCTTTCATCTCCTATATTACCCCCCATCAGATGATTTGGTGCCAAGTTTGTCTGAAAGCAAATCCCATGGGTGGATGCCAATATGTTCAGAATATGAGATGTTTCCAAAATTGTAGAATAACAATGGCAATACACACAAACTCATGCTAGCCGAATGGAATTTATTTGCTAAGAGTGTCTCAACTTGGAAGCTTCCTATTGGTATTTACGACATTACCACAAAGATAAAGGAGTAAGAGATGGAAGGAACAGAGAAGGCAGGGGCATAGGATTATCTTCAGGATTGCCTTGTTGGAGTGGTTGTATTAGGATAGAATCTTGAAGGGTGTGCAACCAAACGTGATCATTCGTTTGCAACCAACTGCACATTTTGTTCATAGCTGTATTATATATCTTTTATATTATGCTGTTTGATCATTTAGGAAATTCATGCTGTTAAATCAGACTAATGTTATGAAATATTTCTCCTTAGGAAAGAAGATGGTGTTGAAACTGGGAATGAAATATGTAATTTTATGCAAGATATGAATGAAAATCATAACAAAAAGAAAAGAAAATTGAGCGATATTTCCAAAGAAATCGATGATCGGGATATTAATTTCAAAAGATTTCGCAATGATACTCTTCAAAAGTGGTATCTGCGCTCAAAAGCTGTAACTGTTAAAAGTAGTAATTTCAGTGCTTTTGACTTGTCTATTCTGAAGCAGATCGAACATGTTCTAAGAGACAAGGAAAGTTTGATCAAGAGGACTCAGAAGAGAAGGTCATCCTACCACATATTTGGAGTGTCTCCATTGATGGAAGCAAAAGAGGTCTGTGTGAGTTTTTACCCCGACTGATATCCTCTTTGCATCCTCAACTAATGCAAATCTATAATCAGCATCATATACATGCAGTTTCTTACCGCATTAAAAATTATAATCTTGTAATTTTCAGCAACAGTAGATCCCTAATTTCTACTGATATGACTTTTGAAATGAGCACAAATTTATAAGTTGTATTGACACTAAGGTGACTGAATTCTGTTTAACTCTTAACCACACAGAGGTGAAAATCTAGTAGTGGGTGGTAAGTTTCCGTGAAATATCACATAATTTTCTATGTTTCTTATTGCAATGCCTTATTCTTCCAATCATTCTTGTTCTTTTTCTCCCTAGAAAATTCATTCTTTATTCTCTCCTTTAATCCACATGTTGACGAAGAGGATCGTCTCTCTTGGGCCAAGTGTCCCTTGTAAAGAGTGCGACTGATTAGTGAAAGGCGTAACCTTTGTCGGGTTCTGTGGAAAAACACATGAAGCAAATGCATTTTGCAGTTCATACAAACATCATTCATAATAGAATCTTTCACTCCCTTCCCCTTGCGGAAACTAAACTGGTCATTCTTTAAGTTTTATGCTATTTTCGCTTTCATTCTTTCTCACTTGGCTTAGACCATAGCTTTGCTCACATGTGGCTTTTAATTCTGAAGTCTTTGCAGTCCTGGGCATTACCTATTTTCGGAATCATCCAAAGGTGTGAATCACTGTTGACAAGGACAGTTGAAGTTAAACCTACCTATGTGTAAGATTAAATTAATTATGGATGTTATAACTCCACTAAAACTTCTGCAGAAGGCTTTATGGAATTTTAAGGTGTAATGATTGTATAAAGGAATCTAACAGCCAATTCTCAAATAACTCTTTACTACCTAATATTGCTCTAGACCAGTGATTCCCAATATTTTCAGATGCCCCCTGATTCCCATATCACCACCCACAACCAGCATCTGTAAAATGCATTTTTGATAAGAACAAATCAAAATAATAAATAAGAAGCAAAATCGAAGCTACAATGTTTAAAATGTACACCAAATCATTATATCTGATTTTTTATTATTATATTATCATAACTTCCAAGTAATGTTGTGAGAAAATGGAAGTATGATCAAATGGGAATAAACGCTCTCTTGGGTCCCCTATTTGGGTGCTATTACCCATTAGGAAATTACTGCCCTAGGCCTACTGATTCACTTCACTCATAAGTGTCTTCCTCATATTTCAATTGCTGTCAGTCCACAAGTGCCACTAGTGGTTACTAGCAGCAAATTACGCCATCCGTGTATTCCTCTGAGTGACGTAATGAATGACAATTTTCTTCTTGCAGCATCCTGATTTCAGTAGGTGCAGGAAATTACGTTGGGTATAAAAATCAAAAACTGAATCTACTCGAGATGTCATTCCAAAACAAATGAAAATCACAAAATTTGTCCCAATGTCCTCGTGACAAGTCTCTTGATAAATAAAAAAGTTACAGGTGACGCATAAAGTTGGTTACGCAACTGAATTTTTCTGAGGTTATGTTCCACCTAAATAATTTTTCTCTTTTTGTCAACTTGAAAAACACTCTATGTTGTTTATATGTGTGCTAATGATACAAAAAGGAAAAAATTAGAATTTCATATTGGATTGGTAGAGGGTAATGGCCCATTACGAAAAGTTTGGAAGGTCAAAAATGCAATCTTTCATTCGAATTTGACTCTGCTCATAGTTGTCATTGCTATTAAAGCATAAAATCTTCACTTTGGTTTTGGTAATGTCTTCTATTCATATATCATCAGAAATGAAGTTGAAATTGACTTATGTCGACAGCGTCAAATCTCTTGGTTTTATCCGAGGAAAGCTTTTCTAGGGTGTCCTCCAACTAGAGATGAGCACCATCTTGATTTTGGTCAGCAGCGTAGAAAATGAAGCCTATGGCGTGGATGTTTAATCGGTAGCACGGCGTAACCGGCATTTAAAATTTAGTTTGTATACGGCAGAAACAAGACAAATAACTCTAATATCTCAGAGTATTTTATTATAATGTTACCTTAATTGCGAAGACAATGGCCATTTTGAATACTGCACCACACAGAATGGTAAAATCGAAATGAGGGTAGACTTTAAAATTTTGCTTGGCCATTCTTGAATACATTCTGCGTATTACCACCAAATTATTAATGCTGATATTTACATATTAAAATTTTACATGGGGTCAAAATTGACCAAAAATCACGAAAAATGTGTTTTATATTTTTTGCAAAATTCTTTAGCTTCAAGCCAATATTGAACCCAAATGAGTACAGTCATCAGGTAAAATCAACGCTGTGTTGAAAAAAACATTCTTTTTAAGCTTCATAATAGTTTATTCAAGTGATCACAGTTTAATATTTGAATTATTTATTCAACACAATGGTTATTCTTTGTTTTATAGCCAATTTTCACATGAAGAGAGGAAAATAGCAGTGATGTAGCAAGATGTACACGGTTTAACTTATGACACTATATTCATCAAAGCTCTATGAAGAGTAATTGAAAGAAAATCTTGTGGCAATTTGCATAACAAATTTGATAAATAAACCAAATTTTTATAGAGCCTTATCCTGACAGTGGAAAACCACCTTACATGACGATCTTATTTTTGAAAGGATTTACGGGCAAACGTGCTCCTAAATGATTATGTTTTGTGTATTGATAGCTTAAATGAAATATTTTAGTAACTTAAAACAAAGAGATGATAAGTTGAATAAAACGTTACTACACTTTATCCATTATACAAAAGTAAATTTTGCAGTAATGCATTACTTCCATCATATCTTTGAATTCAGCTACTGTTGGTGAACTGTTCACTTCATGCAACAAGTCTTTTATGCTGTATTTCTGTCTCTTGTCCTCTCTCGGATCCTCAGTTGCAAGGAAAACCAGCTCACATAAGTCGCTGTCTGGGAATGTTATATGCAGAATTTATTGAAGTATGACATGTGAAGTTTCAAAGTCTGGATTCTAAAAACTATTTTCTTATTTTTGGCTAACATTTTTCGATTCTAACTCCCTGTACGCCATAAAGGGGTTAATTTGGCAAATAAAAATTTGACAAATCGTTATTTTTACGAAAGCATGCTAATTTAAATTACACTACATTACTTTAAGAATGTTTAAAGAGTTGTATCACAAATTGGGCACATACAGCTAGTAGAATTTCGGTCAGTGGAAGAACTATTATTGCGAATTAGTTTTAACATCATGTTTGCAACACATTTTTCAAGTATGGAATCCAGCTAAAGACGTTCAATCGAAATTTTCAGGATAAGAAAAAATGTATTCATTTACTGCAAGCATATGTTTAAAGTACTATACTTAGCAATGGCTTAGTAAAATCTTAAAAGAATTACCATGTATTAATTCTGTTCACATGCCTGGCTGTAGAATTTCCACCTTCTTGGTTAATGAATCATATATAATTCAAAATTACCGCCATAGGTTTCAAATAGTATAGACTCATGGTGTCTAGCCCTTTTGCAAAGTGTGATCACCCTGGTAGAAATAAAACTTATTTAATTCAAATTTTAAAGTTGATATCATGCCAGGAAGTTCCTAAAATAAGACTACATTATCCGCATATAATTGCATAGAGTAGGCTCCCGGATAGTCATGTGGACAGTGCGTTTGCCTTTGGTGAAAGCGGTCCCGGGTTCGAATCCCGGTGGGAGCCAATGTGCGAAATGACCTAAGCTGTCGAAGCACTTTTAGCAATACTACTACTACTACAATTGCATAGAGTAATTTAAGTGCCTCTCTGGGATCGAATCAAGGGCAGTCTGGGAAACAATAAACAGCATACATGAAATTTATTTATGGTATCAATTCATTTGCCGGGTTTCAAGTTTCCATGTTATAGGGAAAGATTTAAAAAATACATCTTAAAAATCGTGGAAATTTCTAAATTTAAAGACTCCTAGAGTCGAACCAAGAACTTAATGGTGGATGTGAAAACACATTATAACTTGGTAGTTATTGAACTTATTTAATGCAAAGTTTGATGTCGATATCTTTCCAGGAAGGAACTAAAATAGGATTCCTTTATCCCCAGTAGAAATGCGTTGAGGAATGTAAATGACTCTCTGGAATCTAACCAAGGCCTATATATGAAACGTAAAAGAGCGTATATAAAAAATATTCATAATCTCTATTCATTTGCCGAGTTAAAATTTTGTATTTTATCTGGAAGGAAATTGTAAAAATGGTACTAATGCTTATTAAATGGGAGAATATTTACCCTGACCTAGTGTCGAACCAAGGATAATCTATGAAACACGATATAATATTTCTGTTTAGGGTGATATTCTGGCCATCCCTTGGCAATATTATCACTTTGCTGATTAACCGTAAGTCATATGAAATAAACGCTCCTTGGTAAATAAAATCGAAAAAAAAAACGTTTATAATTATATTACAACCTCATAACGTGGGAAAGTCTCCGAAGAAGATTTGATTACAGGGATTAATTCTGGTATAAAAGTTTTCCCTGCATGTGCACCACTGTATTCCGAAAAGCAGCATTTACTTTTTGATTTCAGGGAATTTGATACCCTGATAAGATGATTTGAATCTTCACATTCACATTATGAACAAAATATGACATAGGTCTTGTTAATCTGCACAAGGGCGATGAGAGGGATAAAGTTTAGACATCACCCTCGATGTTTACTAAACCCAAGACCATGCCATTCAAGTTTCCTGACCCCCACCCCTTCCTGCCGGGCCTCCACTCTATTCCGCTACCGCAATCCTAAGAAATACTGTTGTAGCAAATATAAAAAAACTGAAACTTGGTGGGCAATGTGCAAGGTCGCTTTGTGCACCAGGTTGAGTTTCCCGGCTCTGGGGGATACAAACATGGTCCACAAGTATCATTGACTTGAAATTTTTACAACCTAATGCCCATAGTGACTAACCATAAGGAAAAATCAGACTTTGACCTTCACTATCATGGGATTGATGCCAGAAGGCCCCTAAATCCTGATTTTTTCCAAAAAATGCCTTTTGGGGATTTTCAGAAAATTTTAAAGGCAACTCCTGCAACGTATTGAGATGTCAACATGCGCAAATTTCCTAAAAGATTTGTAAGGCACTTTCCATTAGGATAGAATTCAAAATCACGGAGGTCCCACAAGACACGATCTTCTATGCATTAATAATCGTAGAAGTTTCACCAAGTCCAAAATTCTCCTATCCTGCAGCGATATTTAAGTTTTTTTTTATACCTTTCCCGATAATATGGAAACGTAAAGCAAGTGAACAGAAGCCATAACTAAATTTCATATATGCAGTTTTCCTAATGATCCTTGGTTCAATTTCAGAGTCCCATTTACATTCCTCTATGCATTGCAAATGGGATTACGGAATCTTATTTTAGGACCTTTCCAGTATGATGTCGATTTCAAATTTTGGATTAAGTAGGTGTTATTCCTACTAACAATGAGTCGTTATATGTATTCACATTTTCTAAAGGTTCTGTTTTCGACACCAGGCCACTTGGATACAGAATCGATTTTTACATAGAAATTTGGGTTCCTGTATCCTAAATTTTCAAACCTAATAAAACTTTGCAAAGTATAGTACTTCAAACATACTATGCTAGCAGAGAGCAAAAAACTTTTACTCGTTTTAATGTAGACAGCAATAGGTTACGTTCTGTGAACAAAATCTTTGCACAAAGCATAGTTTTCGTGGATGAACACCATTTTAAGTAAACGCTAATCTGATTTTCTTAGCATTGAGAGTGAGCTTCATTTTGTAGTTTTAATGAGCACAAATTGCAAACAAGCGAGCTGGCAGTGAGGTGTGGTTGTGGAAATTAATCGTAACACGTATCGATTTCACTCAGTGCCCTAGTGGAAAGACCTATCTATCAGTTCAAAGGGTATCTCTTCAAACTCTTAGTCAGCACATTTTCGGCTGTAGGACTTAGTTTTTAAATCCACGCCATCGCCGATAAAATTTGTGACAGTATGCTGTAGATTTTTCTTCAGTGGCAGCCTTGCGTAGCAGGTGCCCACCTCCAACATGTAAACCTGGAAAACTCAGGGAATTCAATTCTTCTGAAATGAAAGATGACTTATGTTTTTGCTCTTGTGTTAGTTCAGTATAAATTCCCTGAGAGGGATATGGGGTTTCATTCTGTAAACATGTCATTTCATATAAAAAATTTCTCTAGCTATGGATTTAAAAAATATTTTTCAACTCACTTTGTTCAGGAGGAATTTCGTTTAGAAACTGCATGATTTATATTTATTTTCTTTTTAAACGGTTTATTATTTTTATTTTCCTCTACATCTCTGTTAAATTTACTAAAAACAAAATCAGAATTAGTCTAAATAAGCAAAATTTACTGCATTCAGCTCGTTAGAAAAGCTAAACATCATTTCGAGAATGGATACATAATTTCAGGAAAGCCCATTTTTGTTGGTGAACGTTCTGGGAATTGCGATTTGATATACATTTTTGTTTATGCATCAAAAATGCTGTATTGGATACTGTCTTTTGAGGTTATTGAGTAGTGACATATTCGCCATAGCGTGTAACCGCCAGAGAAAATGAGATTTTGAACCTCACTATTATGGGTTTGATACCAGAAGGCCTCCTAAATTCCAAAACCTCCAGTTTAAATACAGTAGAACCTCAATTTTACAAAGTTGAAGGAACCCAAAAATTTGAGCTTTGTAAAATTTGGGTTTTGTTAATTTGAGGTTTTCTTTGAAGCAATCGAAATCTCTACAATACCAATCCAGGTTCAGTAGCACAGTGCATAAAGTTATATGGGATTGAAGGGAAGGTAATATTTCAATAAAATGAATTATACAACCAGTTTAATGTTTAATGCAACAGAAAGAAAATTTTAAACTTTTTAAATTTTAAAGTACAGGGTAGGATCAAAAGGTAGTAGGACTGAATAAATGTAAATTTTTTATTGAAATATTCGGTACAAATCTTTAGTAGTCCTGGAAGTAGCACCCTTGTGCTCTGGCATATCGTGTATAATGCGATTCCCACTGCGCATACGCCTTCTGGAACTCGCTCTCTGGGATCCCCTTTAGAGATGCCGTCACGGCCACTTGGACGTCTTCTACGGAGCTGTATCGAGTTTTCTTGAGGTCCTGCTTGAGCTGAGGAAAGAGGAAGAAGTCCGGCAGTGCCAGATCTGGGCTGTAGGGGGTGGGGCAACGTTTAGAATTTCCTGGGGAATTTGCACACGATTCACTTTTTGTTCATCACTCAGGACTCTTAGCACAAACTTGACACACAACTTTCGCATGGCCAAACATTCAGTAATAAGATTTTGGACGCTACCGTACGAAATCCCTAACCAGTACCATACCCAGGTGGTCTGACTGCCCTCCACTGCTCTGTTCACGCTACAGAAATTCAGTCCTTCTACTTTTTGATCCTACCCTGTAATCATCAATTATTTTTTTTTAAAGTTGCTATGAAGGATGAAACTTCAGCACAACTACTTTATGAAACTTAAGTATAGCCAGAAAACAACTGACTCTGCAAGAATATTTCAAGCTGAAACTGATAGAATTACAATATAATTTACCGGCTGTGGTGGCCGAGTGGTTAGCGTGCTTGCACGGTATGGCTCCAACCCCACAGTCCCGGGTTCGAATCCCAACTAGTCGGATTTTTCTGATTAGGGAATGGTCTCGTGTGATTGTTGTTGTTAATACCTACCACTGTAAAAGTCCAGAAAATGGATGGGTGTGGGGTATATGTTAAATAAATAAAAGAAATACAAAGGGTAACCGTTTTCCCAAAATGTAAGCAGCTGGATGTCATAAACTAAGCCCCTTCAAAAGGTTTTACTTAGGTTTTAGGGCACTCTCTGGCGTGCGCTCTCCCTCCCACGAGAAGGTTGTGCAGACGAGGTTAGATGTGAGTTTACTCATCTTGCTATTGAAGGTTGAAAGAGGAGAAAAGAGTGAGAATCTATAGCTTCAAGGATTTATTTAAAAAAATTGGACTTTCAGAATTATGACTCTTATCAAGAGATTTGAGGGAAAAAGTAACTCACTCCTAAATTCACTTTTTCTTTAAGGATTAAATGAGAATATTTAAAAAATCTTATTATTTCTTCATCTCAAGATAAAATGTAACCTTGCTTTAACATGATATTTCTGAAACACAACCATTTCATTCAGAAGCATTTTTCTCCGCATATCCTCTTAAATCGTCTCAGAAAATGGTGCTCCACTGCATGGCTTGCTCTTGCGTCGCCATCGACAAGTCGCTTTATTTGTCGACGTCGCATATTGTTTCAGGATTTTATTTCAGGTTCCTCTTAAGAAACCTTCAAAGAACATTGTAAGTTAGCCTGTGTAAATCATGGTACATCATTACTATTTTCCTCACTTAAGGTTAAAATTTGCCTTAAAATAAGGTTTTGCCATTATGTTGTATAAATATTGCAAATATTGAACTGTGATCATTCAAACCCAGTATTATGAGGCATAAAGATTAGGTTTATAATACTGCATCGTTTTTTAACCTATGAGTTTGCTCATTTTGGTTCAGGATAGGCTTGAAGTTGAAGAATTCTGCAAAATATCAAAGACTGGCATTTTTCATGAAATTTGGTCACTTTTGATTCCCTGTGGAATTGCAGTGTGCGGGAACCAACAATAATGATTTCGCAGTTATATGCAGAATATATTCAAGCATGACTATGCGAAGTTTCAAAGTCTGCACTCAAAAAAACCACTTTCTTATTTTTGACCAGCTTTTTTCGATTCCAGCCCACTGTGCGATGAGACGTACTTTGATTTTAACGATGCTGTCGCGTAGCTCAAAATTTTTTCACTAGAATTGATGGTAGTTGCTAATGTAGATAAAGAAATGCCATACTTCCGAGCAATTTCTCATTTTGTCTGCCCGTGATCACATACTTCCTTGATAATTGACCTTTTAGTGACCAAACTCAGGGACTTCCTCTTTTTCTTGGTCAGCGATTTTTTATCCATTATTTCACTGATAGGCACACGGGATATCACAACACAGGCCACCTCGTGCAGAGAGAGATTCTGACTGAATGCGCGCAACTTTTTCTCGCTTAGAGACATTTTTCAGGGTGTCCGTGCTCGTTAGGCGGAAAACATCGCTGGAGTTGATGCAAATATGTGCAGAGGTGGCGTGCATCAAATTTTAAAATGTTGTTTAGGTGTTTTGATACCTTTCGCAAAATTTGTTGACTTTTAAATACATTACATAATACCAAATGTTTACACATCGAATGAGGCATCAAAGACAAAACTCGGAAGTAAATATATATAGAATGACGATACCAGCGATAGCATTGCTATCCGTAAGAATGCATGGATGATCATCCAAAGGGATTTTACCACAGTGTAAGCATGTCAATAAGCACTTCACTCATATTCGATTTTTCCTCATTTTCTCATCTAAAATACATAGGCTGAGGGCCCTCCCAACATAGACGATCTGGATTCACCTGCTCTTCTTTACGGCTATCGTCATCCCATTGTATTGAGCTCAGTGCAACAAAACAATTTCAAATACTTCATTAAACCGGGGTTCATTCACTCCTAGGGACCGGCTTCTCACTTCGTAAAACATGAAATCAAGGTTTGACGTAAAACTGAGGTCATTTTACTTGTACAAAGATCAGGACCGACAGAATGGTTCGTAAAATTGTAGCATTTTGTACTATTGAGGTTCGTAAAAACGGGGTTCTACTGTATATTGACAATTCACAAAATTGTGACAATTTTATGAATTCTGACATATTTCCTTAGCATTGATGTACAGGTTTAAAATTCCTGTGCATTCAAATGATAAAATGGGTTCGAATCCCAGCCCCATCAGACCTCTTTTCAAGTCCATTTTTCTGTGGGAAATTATAAATAGTTGTAAAGATAGCTACCAAGAAAATGGATAAATAGAGATACATTTTATCGCAACACTTTAACCCCCAATAAATATCAAGTGAGCTTGGAAGTAGACAAGAGCCAAAATCCCAATTAAAGAAGATGAAGTTTCTCAAACAGCAATTATATGGAAGTAAGCAAAAAGTCCTTAAGATCTGCCAAATTACAACAAACAGATTACAAATTCCCAAGGGCATGAAGCTGGAAACTGGGACTGTTTCCAGAATAAAGGAGTTAATACAAACTTTTCCAGAATGCACATAAAAAAGGGTCTTTTAAAAGCTAAGTTGTTTACTAAAAATATGCCACACTACCGCAAACCCATAAAGTCATGTCAGCCACTTAGAATTACTTTGCAAAGTGTCTACCTTTCTAGTCTAGCGTCTTTCCGTTAGTATTTACAACATAACCTTATAAAATGAAGGGCTCCTCATTGGTAGTAGAAGGTAATAATGCACCACACAGGCATTTTCATTGCAGCTCACTTTAAAATTTACATGCGTATTTAAGAGCAAGATTTTATCTTCTTGATAAATGTCTTTGCTCATTATAGCTTTCTTTAGTTGATCTTCTATTCCATGTGTGAGATGTGATTTCTAGAGTTAAGATGTTTGGTTTTAAATCTGCTCCAGAGTCATCCCATATCTGAGCTCTGCCTAATAAGGTTTAATTTTTCACTCAGGTTGGGGCCGATGAGGAGTTTGACTGTGACATTTATGATGATGATGACTTTTATCATAAGTTACTGCGGGAGCTGATAGAGCGGAAAAGTGCAGATATGGCTGACCCAACTCAACTCGGGAGGTAAGATGACCCTCTCATTGTATTTGAATGAGGGAGGCTCCTCAGGTGATGCCTCATGAACACCATTGGGAGTGGTGGTGCAGCCAGGATTAGCCAATGGGGGGGGCTGCTGAGAAAAAATGCCTACCTTACAGTATTTTCATGCACGCTGCTTACTACAATATACGTCAATTCTTTCAAAAACTAAGTGCATTAAAAACTAGAGAAGTTAATGCTTATGTTGCTAAGTTATTAAACTTTCCAATATAGTAGTTTAGATTATTAGAATCTTTTCATTAGTGTTGTTTGGATACATCCAATATCTATTAATTCACATTCTGAAGCATTGGCACAAGGATTAAAAACCCTAGAGTTCCATTGTGCTGCGCTGCCCATTGATTCGAGAGGATGGACATTTAGTATTAGAAATCTGCTATAACGAGTGTGCGTTAAAACAAGTACTTTTCTGTTTTTGCCATCTCTCGTTATAACGGACTTCTACCATAGTTTTTTGAGGAATTCTTCTGTCCATAGTCCATGAAGTCTCTCTATTTTAATATTGGGTGTTAGCCATTTTGTATTAAATGAATTATTATGCATGGGAAGATAAATAAGATGGGAAAATACATTGTTCATCTTAATCTTATATATGTTAGCTAATGCAATTATTTTTAGAACAGCATTATAACTGTGTGCATATTTTACTTTTAGGCAATGGAGTGAACTGCAAAAATTGAGGAAGAAACTGAAGAAAAAAGTTGACACTAAAGCTTCAAAAGGAAGGAAATTAAGATATGTTGTGCATTCAAAGTTAGTTAACTTTATGGCACCAGTTCCATACAGTTGGAATGATACTGCAATGGATGATGTGTTTAGGTCTTTATTTGGAAAGGTGGAATGAAAATGTGATTTTTGATTAGTCTTTCATTCATATTTTGAGACAGATTGTAGCTGTCCGTTCAAGTTCTGTATATTGGTATTGATTCGTTTAATAATTAGAATTGTGTCTATCGTTCACTATTGAAAGTGAAAGCATAGTTGGTAAATCCATGAAAAACACATCATGGAAATAATTCTTTGAAACTAAAATACAAAAAGACAACTTATTTAATTGCTTCACTTTAAAGAGCATCAGAAGATATAAAATTGAAACTGATGGGATTCAGAGAATTGATAAAGCTGGGATGAGCTATTAGGCTATTTTCAATGTTGTTGTTTGAATGCTATTCTTAATTTTCTGGTATGTTTCATTTTAAACTTTCATTACTCTTTTGGCATAGAGACCTATTTAATTCTCTTGCTACTCCAAATAATATCAAATAAGGGGGCTGTACATTTATGTCTTTCTTCGTTGGCTTGGAAATCATTCTGCATACAAAGAAAGTTCTTTTAAAACAGTATTACATAAGGAGACATTTATTTCATAATCGATACAGTTCTAATTACATGTATGTACCTTCTGTATGTATTTAGTTTGCTCAGTAGATGTAAACTAGTAATTATCCCCCGTCTTATTACATTGGTTCCCATTACTCCTCCGTGGATCTATTTTTCACTTTCTCTGATTCTTTGTGTACTCATATACCTTCAAGTATGCAATTTCAATGAAATTTATTAATCACAATATAAGAGAAAGTTTGAAAATCTTCACCGTTACAATTTCTATACAGTATATTATGTGATTCAATGTATTTAAGACAAGTTGAAATATATAATTTTTCGAAGAATGAGGTATCAAATTTGATAAATTTTTCTCTATATGAAACATATAAACACTGAAAAAAATGTTTTAATGATATTGTGATGTACAGTCCCTTACAAAAAGAAGTTACCACTTACAGGGGCAACTCGTCCAACAGACACCACGTTTCGAGCGAGCGAGCCTACAGAAAAGAGAGAGAGAATATAACGATGGAGGAATTAGTATGCAGATCCACGTTGAGCGTTTGGAAGGATTTGTTTTCGCTAATGTTATTAACATCACTTACTCAAATCAACTTTGAGTGGCATTAACATGGAAGAGATATATTATAGCAAAATGGAGGTCGGAATGCATTGATTTATAAATGGTTTCTTTGATATAGTTTTACTATAGATTTTTTCCCTATGATATTGCAATTGTAGACAGATTCTAAGCTGACGTATTCAGAAAAGAGATATTCTGCGTTTGTGCTCACAAAACGCTGAAAGCTGATTTTAGAACATGTATTCTTCAACGATGTTCGAGTAAATTCCAAGATATTTTCTTAAATGCATCAGAAATATGGTCTTACTATTTCAAGTTAAATACAAACCAAACAGACGCATTCTGGGCACGTTGCATCTTAGTATCTAGTTCTTGCAATAAATCTTGGATTGAATTTACCAATAGCATTTTAATGGAATGCATTTGGAAATTTCCTAAGCATCTGAGGGAATGAATGGAAGAATAAACTATTTTTACAAAATTTTGCGATGTGCTTTGACCACGTAAGATCTTACGTGGATGGAGCATGTCGTGAAAATTTGTAAAAATAGTCCATTCTTTCATTTATTCCCTCAGATGTTTATGCAAACATCAATATTATTATCAGTGTTACAGAATGGTATTTCCGTATTGTTCAAGATGAGCTTTGCAGTAATATCTCCAATAATTTGTTTTAATAACTTGGGATACCCAATGGCAATAGCTTGTAATTATTTATTGGATTTATGATCAAAATAATTATCATTGACACATTTGTTGGTTCACATACTAAACACTTTCAGGTTAGCAGGCAAATGAAGTATCGAGATACATCTGCAAGTCATCAGCGTATAAATGATGCTAAAAGTATTTAATGTAATTTAATTTTTAATAGGTTTCCGCGTCAACAGAATCTAAAGCTTTACTTAAGTCCAGTGAGATGAAAAATGGTCAGTTACTATTACTATCCATCGATTTATGAATGTCATCATTAATTTAAACTAAGGCTGTAGCAGTGCTATGTGACTTCCTGAAACCTGATTGTTAGTAGTCAAGAATCAAATTTTGATGTGGATTTTCAGTTATTTGATGATGTGCAAGTTTTTTGCGGACTTTTAATGAAACCAGGAGGAAACTGACGGGTCAAAAATCATCAGAATTCTATTTAGAGTTTTTCAAAATTGATTTCACTAGCTCATTTCCATGGCTTAGGAAATTTTCCTTAAAAAATAAGATTTGCCATTTCCTCAATAAAGTAAGCAACCTTGATTTTTAAATGGAATAATATAAAGCTTGAATACATATAATATGGCATTATTTTTACTCCATAATTTTGTTCGTATGATTTTAGTACCTGCTTCATAATTAAGATTATCATGAAATATCGAAGATCTGCTTTTCTTGCAAATACAAATTTGTTCTTGAAGGTAAAGCAATTGGAGGACGCTTCATAACTTCTCGAAGAATTTGCAATGCATAGAATGGTATAAGTAAAGATCGTCGAAATGAAGCAGCTCACAAAATCTTCTTTTGTATAAGAAATTGTGGAACATATGGTACAAATATTATGATATGATTGGACCAGAATATGCACATCCACTATCATAAAACAAGTCCTTCCGCCCATTTCACACACGACGGTTTCCTCAGTGTGGGAAACCGCTGCAAATAACAGTGAACAAATAACTGCTCACTTCAAAGAGGACAAATACGCTTTTTACTAATTAACTCTAAATTACAACATCAGGATATATTATAATGCAAAAAAAATTAAGCTGTAAGGTGAGCTGCCGCAACGTAGTCACTATTTTGCTCGACTTTGAAGGGTTAATGTGTTTTTTTCATTATTACTTCATTTCTATTCCCATTATGTTGTCTCTAATTTCCCCACCTTTTGATCTAATTCATATCAGTGCATACTCCATTAATTATCATATACTTAACCTCTATCACTTATTATTGTTTACGGAAAAAATTTGTCCTGCAAGTATGTGGAGCATGAAACAAAATAGCCAAGTCCTTTCTAAACCTCCATTGATGGGAATTTTTACGTTAGGAAAAAATATGAGCAACCAAAGTGTTTCTTGTCAGATATTCTTGAAGAGTGAATTACGCTTGCGGTTTGAGCCAATTTAAGGCGAAATTTCTTCCATTATAATATTTTATTGCTTATATAGCTACCAAATCAATGAATTTTTACCAAAATTTAAAAAAACACCACAGAAGCCTCAAAGTATGCATAAGGAGGAAGAGGAATTGCTAAAAGCATAGATGCTCATAGACTCATCATGCCTTACGTCTGTTCAGAGGGTTGTGTCCATTCTGGTAACTTTTTTTGTAAGGGACCTTGACCTAGGAAAACGTATCATTGACTAATATGACTCAGAATTAGAGGATAAAAACATGGAGTTGTCTCTTTATCCTTATTGCTTGAGAATGTGGATTAAAAAAGAGAATGAAATTGTAATTTGCTTCAGTTACTCAATAATGTCATTGACGCGAGATCAGACTAAAGATAATTTTTCTTCAGAAATACAAACTTTGCTTCCCTTATTGCATCATGGCAAGATTTTGAACTTGCCTAAGTCAACGACACGCACCGTCATTTCTTTAACAGTGCAATGACTGTTAGCATGTCTGCTCTTTTTTACTATGTTTAACTCTTTGGGAAATGTAGAACTAGTAAGAAGAGGGTAAACAAATCTCTTTATATTGGACTTGAAAGCTGAGAGTTCAAGCTTAGTAGCCCTACCTCAATTTCTTACGATCAGTGTAATGTTTCTCATATGTACTTATAAGCCTAGTCTGGAGCACATTGCTGAAAAAGCCTCCCTCTGTTTATACCCCAACCTGCCTGAAGACCACTCAGCCTGAAAGTGAACTTCCATGGACCACCCATTATTATTTCAAAGGTTCAAAGAAGTATTTTTCAGAAGGAATTCATTCCAGAAAGAATGTTTTTCATAAAGAAAGAAAAATTCAAATTCTTCATTCAAATAAGTATTTTTCAGAAAAATATTATTATTTATTAATAAACTTATAATTAACTATACTACAAAAATATAAATTGTAATTTCCTGAACTTAGGCTAGTCCTTTCTTAGGAATTGGAGTGATATGCGCTCTTCTCCACGACATTTGTACAATGCCTTTGTCCAAGGTTTTCCTATAGAATACGAAAAGAAGGGGAGCAAGCTCATTCGCCAGTGTTTGAATGACGAACGATGGTATACCTTCTGGTCCTGGCGCTTTTTTCTTGTCTACTTGTCGCAGCAACTTTCCTATTCCATCCACCGATAACTCGATTGGTTCCATTTCTGAATCAACATGCACAGAAATAATCCCGGCTATCCAGATTTTTCTGGCAAGGGAATGGTCATATGTGTTCGTCTATTGTTACTGTAATTACCTCACTGATAATTGGTGTTTCGCTGTATGTGATGGATTGATAAAAAAAAAAAAAATAAATAATTGCTTCATAAACTTCACTTCACTTTAAACATTACGTCTTTCCACACTTACACCTCTATTCTACCTGCTTTACGGAAAGCAGTTCGTTCAAAGCACTCTATCAATTCCAGTTTATTTTTCAGCGTTAATACGTTGTGTGGCATTGCAGAAATCAATCAGCAGTTCCCCTAACGTACTCTGGTGTGGTTTGCATGTGAATGAATATTATAAATACATTTCATAAGCAACTTTTACTCGTACCTATATATATACACATTCAAAGGGGATCAAAATTCTAACCATGTTCCACAGGTGACACTGACTTGAAATTTTTACGACGTGGTGGTCATAACTTGTAACCTCCAGAAAATAGGCAACCTTGAACCTCCGTGTCATGGATTTGATTCCAGAAGGCCTCAAAGTCTCGAATTTCTCCATAAAGATACATTACAGGGATTATTAAAAAATATTTTAGGAACTTCCTGGCAAATAAGACAGTTGACATTCTAGAGATCGCTAGAATCTGTGATTATCCATCAAAATTCATAAATACATCTTTGAAGTTTATCCTTGGTTGGACTCTAGGTCAGGGCAAATATCTCCCATTGCATGAAGGCAATTTTTAAGATTTTTTTAAATCACTTCCCGAAAAGATGGAAACTTGATACTCTGCATTTACATAAACATCACAAAAATATTTTATGTACTATTTTTACTGTTACGCTGATGGTCCTTGGTTTGGTCCCAGTGTGTTATTTACATTCCTCAATGCATTTCTTATGGAGGTAACGGAAACCAATTTAAGGTACTTCGCAGCATGATATTGACTCCAAACTTTGTATTAAAAAAGATCAAGTCTTAAAAAGCCATAATGTGTAATCACAGCTGCCAATACCTCCTGGGTTCAACACCAGGCTCCGGAGACAGGAACCAAAATGTCGAGAGACATAGAAGTAGCGACTTGGCTGGTAACTCGAGAAGACTTCACCAGCAGTATTATAGTTGTTTCTCGGCCATGCAACAAATGCACCGCTTGGTGGTTGGCAGAGTTCCTCCTGACCAAATGATCAGAAATTCAAAAATCAAACAGTTTTAAAATGTATAAAATCATAGCTATCGTTGGTCGTAGCAGATTTTTGATATCATTTTTTTAAACAAAATGGTGGTCACATGAACTAGAAATGGAAATTTCTTGGTCAAAAATTTGGCTTTAGAAATATTTTTTTTAATTAACTATGTAAAATATCAAGAAACCTCTTCGACCAACGATAGACATTGTTATAAGAATTATGTAGGCCAAATTTCAACGTATTGTGACAAATATTTACTGAGATATCCTGCCAACCGTTTTGAAGAATGGCATTTTGAGATAAAGGAGATTCAAGTTTTAATATGGGATATTGTATTTATAAATAATTAAATAGCTTACTAACAAAAGTTCATTTGCAACAGGACCTTATAAATTTCCCTCTACAGCAGATGTTTGCTTGTCAGATGATGATCTCCTATTTTTTTGTAATCTTCCCTCAGCTTCCTGGCTTCTACGCTCACCCCCACTGATACGCCACTGGTCCTCTCTGCTGCAATATTCTGTTGCTCTATTCCCAACATTTACGCCTAATTCCTTCATAATTTTTAAGTAGCTTTTTGTCCCATCATTAAATGTGCATGTAGCAATATAAGCTGCAACTTGCACAATTGTTGCGCTACCAGAAATTATGTTTTGGGCAATTCTCCAAACGAGGGAGTTGAAACTCTCATTGTTGTTTTGTGTAAAACCACACAACATCAGTTAAGTAGCTCCTTCCTACTAAGACCTTCATAAATTGGCGTTATCACATCAATTACTATTTTTGGAAGAGCCTCTTATGTTTGTAATCGGCAAGTTCTCCATTAGCCTTTGCTTTTTGCCAAGAACACCAGGAGTCAGCACCTTCTGGACAAAGCTCGTGCTACGGAGTATCATCAGTTGTGCTCTTTTGATTCAGAGTCGCCCTAATCGCCTTATGCATATCACTAGAGGAATTGGTATCCCTCCTGTCCATAATAATTACATAATGAATCAATCATTTTAGTGGTAAGCTTACCTCTTCCCCCAATGCCTGGTTTGCCTTTCATGCATGCGCTAAGTCTTGCTCCCATCCCTTTCTGCACATGATTTATGCTTTTTTTTCCTTTATCTCAACATTTTCACCGTATGGGCTATTATAAACTACTCCTTTAAAAGTTTTGCTATCACCATCGCCAATATAATTGATGTATCTCACACTGAAGTCTTTCTGACCTCTGGAAGTTTCACGAATGCCATCAACTTCCATTTTTCCTGCACTTTCTTCGTGGTTTGCTAAGCATTCGGGAACATGTTTCCTCGACCTCTGGTAATATTCTTCAGTTCCTAGCTTGTTTTCCCAGTGGCTGCAAGATTAACTATAAGCTGATGTAGCAATCACGTCTGTCACCTTGTTGGTATAAAACCCAATGAGGGACGCTACACCAAATAAAGAACCTCTCTTCATCCACGTTCCGTCTCCAGAAACTGCAAGTCCTCCACAGCCTCTCGATTTTCTTGCCTTTGATTCTTCTTCTTCAGCAGCAGTTTTCAGCAACAGTTCGCAAAGAACCTTCGCAGCAGAGAGAACTTTTTTCATCGAGAAATTGTCACTTTTTCAAAATAAGGGGTGAGGAATATCCATCAAAGCACAGAATTTTTCAGCTCCATTCAGTCCAATTCCTAAGAGTCTCATAGCGAAAAACAAACGTACATTTATCTCATATGCTCTACCTTCAGTTGGGCACGAATTTACTTCAATGGGATCATATTTGTCACAGCTGATAACTATAACGAATCCCAATCCTCTCCTGCTTTTCCCGTTAAATTTTATGGCACCGTCACACTTTTTGCACTTGATGCAATTAGCAATGCCTGTAAAAACTGCACAGAAATTCTATATGCGGTAGTCAATGCTGATATCAGCTTTAAAGCATGTATCAGCGATCCTCAGCTTCTTCGCCGATGTGCTTGCGGAGTCCTCCTCTCCTTCCCGACTTCGTAGTGGTTCCTCGGACGCTTCCTCTGCTTCACTCGATCCATTCTTTTGGAACTCCTCCTAGATCCCTTTCGATCCATTATAAATTATGTATTTATAATAGAATAAACTCCTGACACTAAGAAGTGCACTATACTCAACTCTGCAGCAACACAGGCTAGACTAAAATTAAGTTTCTAGTAGCCTTCTCCTGAGATTTTATTGTTCTTTTCCTCACTCAATCAGTAGGAAAGCAGTACCGCAAGTCTTCTAATATCAGTATAAAATTAAGGGAAAGTATGCGCAAAGCTATAAACTTAAAAAGTATTAATGAAACAAAAAATCGATTTTTTGAAAATTCCGAAGCGATGTTCCACCCTAATTATTGACAGAAGCTTTTGGAAAAATTCATCAGAGTTTATCAGAGGCAAAGTGAGATGAAAATTTCATTCCAATTAAATAACAAATGCTAATTTCTAGAAGCATTGACAGAAAATTACAAGGAAGAGATTGCAAAGTCGAATAGTTACTTCTTATCTTTCTTTTTGCAGTTTATTTAAGAAGTGAATAGGGTAGATTAGATAGGGATGTAGGTGTAATACACCCCCTGCCATATGCCACTGGTACTGGCTTTCAGGGAATAAATCTAAAGCAGAACATAGCGGAATACTCAGAGGAGCGTGTGACTGCACAGGGATATTATAGAGACCAATGAGACTACATATGGGGACTGAAGATGATGTGCAGTACAATTGTAAATCTAGAAAAACGGCGGATGTTAAAAAATCAAGGTTTTTCCAGGTCAGGTTGAGGATTTTTCAAGGTCAAAAAAGGTACAACAGAATACACTATTTTTCTTTAATAAAATATCAAGAGACAGTAACATTTGCATTCATTACATGGACTACTCTACACTTGTGGAATATTAGCTTATACAAATTATTGTTTTATTTTCTTCTCAATTTCTTCAGTAAGTCTCGCTAATTCTGAAAGATGTTCAGCCTTTTTCTCTTCTAACTCTCTAATTTCCAGTTTCTTGCATTTTTTACATTTTCTTCATCCTTGTGTTTCTTATTTTCTTCCCTTGCCCTCTTAAGAGATTCCCCATAAAAACTGCTTGCATTTTTATATGCATGAATGAGTCCAGAAGTTATTTCTAATTTTCCGGCCCCACCCTCATGCTCTATAGTATCATATATATATACCCTATATATCATACCCTTTGAGCAACCAAGCTTTGCTGGTATTGGTTCTTGACTAGATATTAGGCCTTTAAAGAGAACCCACGCTTGACGGTAGCATTTCCATGACTTAAAATTAATATCATTTTTACATATCCTAAGAAATGATCACAAGATGAATCATATTTATCATTAATAGTGTTCAACCAAAACGTGTCCAATCGAGTCTCATCACATTTAAACATTTTCCATTTGTTTTGGACATGAGAATCCGCTTATAAATCTGTGAATGTTTTATCCAATTGGCTTTTATGCCTATACTTTGGTCATTTTCAACAAGAAACTCTAGACAAGCTGCAAGTCTTTCATGGGCCAGAGCTGGCTTGAAAATCAGAGTGGGGTGGAGGCAAGATATTGTTACGTCTTTTTGTGGACTAGATGATAAGAGAGACTCGTTTTAAAAGAAACAACAAACTTTATTCCCTTAACTCAATTGATCAAGGTCAAATATCAAATTAAAATGCGTAAAAACGATCAAACATTTTATTCTGTCTTTCTTTCTCAACAATCGCCTCGTCGCCAACACAAACTACATTGCCAACACAAGTCCCCTTACTTTCCAGCTTCGTAACAATATATTCTTAGTCAACGCATACTTCAAAGGAGATCTTTCCAGCACTTTCATGATGACTGTATCTATAAGTGTACTTCAGTTTTGAATTTAATTATTTATTCCTCAGTAAGTGACATAGAGACTTCTTTGAATGCATCTTTAGTTATAAAGTCTAGCACAAACATTTTAGGTTTGAGAATAATGTCAGTCATTGTCTTAACTTTCTTTTTGGTTTCTGAAAGTTTTATCTTTGCCAAAGAAGAGACATTAGATAAAATGTGGTTTTACGACTCGGCCTATCAAATAATGTGTTAGTTTATACAATTCCTCGTATAAAAATGGTGTCATAGGTGCATCAGTCTGAAATCTCATCAAAAAGGGTTCTAAATCTGATGCGAGCGAATAGAAAAACGCTAATTTTGCTGCAAATAGTTTGTCATTCACCGCGTCATTATCAACCTCTAAGCTATTTCAATGAGGTCCGGTTTTTTTTTCCAAATGGCGAGGGTTGTTTATGTATGAGGTTTCGGAGTTTTCATTGGCTCCGAGCTTCGCGCTAGAATTTGAATGAGTGGTTTATATAGGATTAAATTAGGATAATGAGTTGGATCAGGATTTTTCAAGGTTTTGCAAAAAAATCAAGGCATTTTCAAGGTTTTTCATGGTCAGCAAAAATTCAAGGTTTCAAGGTCCTCTGGCCACCCTGCTATAATGATATCCATGTTATTTCTAATAAATAATTAGCATTATGATATTTTAAAAACTAATTTGGCATCTATGATTGGTGGCTGAGAAAACTGGTGAATCCCTTTGCAAGTAAAGTTGTCATCTCACTTGATTTCACTCTCTACATGGTTGTGAGTTATGATATAAATAAGCTAGTTTAAGAAACAATTTGAAAATATTCAATATCACAAATTTGCGGTAGAAATACATTTTTAATGTGTCAGTTAAGTTTGTGCTGCCATTGAAAAGCAGATGTCATCTTTTGGGCACAAATAACACTTGTGTCATAAGGGTGAAAGATTAACAGGAGTGGAATTGTGGTAGCATGGTAGTTTAGTGGTTAGAACAACTGCCCGGAAAGTGGGAGACCTGGGTTCAAGTCCCAGTCATGTCACAATTTTTCACTCCATGGGTTTAAGGCGCACGCTTCCTCGTGCTAAGTAAAATTTCATCATGAAACCTTTACCTTTACTGAATTTAGAGACTTCGTAGCTCTTATGTAGAGTGCATCTGCCAACATGATCAAAAATCTATCATCAAATGCTTTCTTTTGTGTAAGTCAAATATGTGAACTCATATTGTTGCTTTCACTTCAACTCATTTTTGACTTTGATTCAAATCTAGATTTAAAGAAACAGGGACAGAATGTAGGTTCTACATTTATGTAATTCACTTCTTCATTTATCTATCTTCAAAGACTAGATGTAAAAAATTTGCCAAAAAACTTACTTCAATTGTATTTTATAACTGGAAATTAATTTTTAAAAATATTCTTGGGAAAAACACTATTGTATTCAAACACATACTTAAAATTCCTACTCCTATTTGAAATACTCCCTATCTACATTTATAGTCTTTGATTGAGACCCTATATTTTATGAAAATGGTAGGAATTGCTGAGGCTGCTTTCATTTTACACAATAAATTATACAGCTAATACATAATTATTTTAACAGGAAAACGTAAAATCCTAGGGTTCATTTTAGAAACAAACTACTTGGTTTGGAGAATTCACTGCCAAACTTGTTTGGTTTCAAGTTTTAATGAAAGTCTCCTGAAAGAAATTTTATCACTATGCAAGAATAATACCACACCTTTATAATTTTATATAACAACTCGCTTTATTTGAGAGATACAAAAGAGGGAATTTTTTTATAGATAAAGGCTAAATTCAGCAACGTAATTTAAAACAAAATATATTTGGTAAGTTAGAAATAACCTACAAAACTTTTTTTAACAATAATCACTTGCAGTACAAAAATTAAGATTTTCGGAATTGATCCATCGTACGTAGAATATTTTGTGCATTAATTTTCAAATGAATTTGTATGAATTAAGAGATGAACTTTACTGAAATGAGGATGTCCAAGGGGCACTCATTGGTTGGGGATTCTGCAAATACGACATAACAACAGCAGATATGGATAACCTGAGAGAAGATAATCACAGTTAGAACCAATATCTACTTTTATAACAAAATTAATAGCATAGTTTAACTTACATAAAACTACTTAAAATCTGCTTTGTATCATCATTCACTCTTGAATTAGCAAAGCTTATGCAGGAGCAGTACAATGCAACCCATGCACACCATTTCAGCTGAAAAAAAAATAGTTCAATCAGTTAAGGAATGAATAAACAAGGATTTTGAATTATTAATAACGATGATATAGAATGAAATATAAATTTTCATTCCATAATACATTTCTGCCAACCTAGGATACCAGATCTGATCAGGCAATCTTTACTTACACAAAATGATTAATCTACTCTATAGCATTTAACTAGTTCAATTTATACTAAGTATACTCATATTTTAGACAAACTAATTACGTAATTTGGTTGACTAAGCATTCATAAATATAGTAGGAAAATGTTACCTGCAAACTTCAAGCTAACTGGAAATAAGTTACAGGTCATTATTTCTTCACCAAGTACCTTTAAACATGATTTGTGTTTACCATTCATTTCTGTGAGGGGAATTTTCTAAGAAATAACGTCTCATCTTCTAATTCTGAGCTTCTTTTTTACCTGGAGGTGGTCACAATTGGAAAAATCAAATTGTACATTTCTTGTGGGCAAAATTTTGTACCAATCTAGCATAGCACTCATGATGATAATGATCGTTTGGGCCTATAGGCAGTAAAAATCCCATGCCTGTAAAACTTGTGGTTTAGGCTATAGTTTTTTATATAATTATATAAATATTATACACATATTACTTATCAAAGTATATACTCAAGTTTCAATGACTTGAAATGTTTACAATGTACTGGCCACAGAGTGTAACCACCAAAAAATTGCAGGAAAATTCAAGGCACTTTCTGCTAAATTAGAGTTGAAATCCCAGGCCTCTCTGGAAGTAGTGCATATCCAACTAACATTACCAAGAAATCTTCAAAGATTAGCCTCGCTTTGAAGCTAGGACACTACAACTATTCTACATAAAAAATACTCGTTAATTTCTTTTTTAGTGTTTGCAGGCTTCACTTCATTTCCAGTAAATAAATTAGAAATATTGGTTCTATGAAGTCTAGATAAGTACTGAAAGAAAGGAAATTAAATGAAGATTCTTATTATTGGTCGTGTAATATTGTGTATGAATTGAAATTACAATAACTATGGCAAAATGAATGAGAATGCTGTACAATATCTTGGTAGTAAGGAACAGTCCCACTAGGGACCAAGGTGAATCCAAGATCATGAGTTTTCTCATAAGAATACAGGGGATTTTAAGTCCATACCAAATTAATGGAAGGTACAGTTGGTTGCAAAATAAATGATCGTGTTTGGTTGCGGGCCCTTTAAGATTCTATCCTAATGATTCGGCAAGGACTTCATTGTGGCAACCCTTTAGAACCGGGGTGCTCAACCTTTTTTGGTTCTGGAATCTGGACAGAGGCGATAAGAGGGATAAAGTTTAGATACATAGGACAGACGGGTCCCAGCCTTAAAACAAGGACCGCCAAACACCAGCGATGCTACCCATTGGGAAACCCAGGATCAGCCTTCACGGACCACCTCCTAGAGAGTGGCCATTTCTGGCTCTTTCAACCCGAACCTGCTCCACAGACAATGGAAAGAGAGAAAAATGGATTCCTTGGAAACAGTGGAAATTCTCTCTTCAACAAAACCCCTAACTAACGATCTCACCTTCCTCAGCCCCTCCCCTCTCCTGGCCCTTCCCTCAAAACTCTGTACATCCCTATAAATACTGTCATTTCCGATGCAATATCACCTGAGGATGGCTGTCAATGCCGAAACCGGTCAAATAAATTAAAACTTATTGTGGAAATTACGAAGTCTTTTCTTTCAACTTAAGATGTGGTTCCACAAAGTACGGCTAGGACATATTGATTATATTGATTGACATATATTGATTATATTGATTGACATATTGATTATATAATTGACATATTGATTTGCAACACCAACAAGGTTTTAAAGCTGCGAGTTTATAGGATTAATACGAACTGCATAATTTTCAATGAAAATGAATTACCCATTTTCCACATATGTCATTGACTTTTTTAAATCTATATGAAATTTTTATGATGTACTGGCCGCAGTGGTTAACTGCCAGAAAAATTCAGACTTCAATCCTAGCTACCAAGTGTTTGATGCCAGATGACCCAAAACATACAATTTTTCCTATAAGTCTATGTTAATGTAAGAACCCTGCAAGCCGCCTTTCGGCGTGTGGCAGCAGGTGCAAGCACCTTGACTCTATTTTCCTAAACGGTTGCTTTTGCTTATACTTCGTGGAAAAAATGAATTTTTGAAACAATTCGAGAGTGAGCACTCCATGGTAGATTATTCGTGAGAGTTACTCCAATATACTTTACCGATTCTACTGTCATTACGTTTACCCCTCGGAGACTATAAGAATAATCGTAGAGTACTACTCGTTGCTCTCTATCGGTGAGAAAGTCTTTTATCCAGTTAATAACTTCTGAATTGATACCCGCAACTTCTAATTTGTACAGCAATTCATGATGAGGTACCTTATCGAAAGCCTTCCGAAAATCTAGAAATATCGCATCGACTTGCTTATGTTTTTCAGCAGAGCTTAGAACATCGTGTACTAATAAAGCCAGCTGAGACTCGCAAGAACGAGTCTTACGAAAACCGTGTTGATTCCTAATTATGAAATGGGACTTTTCAAGAAAACCTATTAAAGAGCTAGCTATCATATGTTCCATAATTTTACCGCTCAGTGATGTTAAAGATATAGGCCTGTAATTAGCTGGATCATCCTCAGAGCCGCTTTTAAATATTGGAGTGACATTCCCAATTTTCCAATCATTCGGGACCTTGCCTTCGTTCATACTCTTGTCAAATATAACTTTAAGAAAAGGTGCTACGCTCTCCGCAACTTCCTTGAACACTCAAGCCTTCTTCAGGACCCGGGGCTTTATTAAGTTTAATCTGAAGGTGATTCTCAACATCGATTCAGGCTTATCAACATTCGGGAGAGCATTTGATGTATTGTCAGACGTGAAAACGCTTTGAAAAAATCATTCAAGATATTAGCTTTGCCTTTAGCATCATTTACTACATTACCGCTAGTATCCTTTAACGAACCAACAGTTTGCTCTTGACCTTGGACCTCACGAAGGTACGACCAAAATGCTTTTGGATCCTCTTCCAAGTGTTGGCATGAAATCTTCTTTTTATATTGACGGAGGGCATCTCGCATAATTCGTTTAGTTTCCGACTTTGCTTCCTTATGTTCGCTCTTTACTTGATCTATGTTGATACTATTCGGTTGCCTCGCAGCGGCTTTTAATTTGGAATGCAAACTCCTCTGTTTCTTTAGTGCTCTCCTAGTCTCCTTATTTTACCATCTAGGTTCATAAATTTTATTTAAAAGTTTGGAGGGTACAAATTTATCCATTAGCCACGCATTGTTCTTACAAAAAGATTCCACATGTCCTCGGTATTTAAACATATCGTGCGCATTTCATACTCCGGATAAGGATGCATTGCACCAGTTTTTAGAAACTTTTTAATGCACTTCCCAGTAGGAAAGAGAATTCAATTTATGGAAGTCCCAGATCAATACATCAATAATCATCAAAATGTACATATGTTCAACACCAGAGGGTTCTCTCATCTGAATCATATTATGGCATTTTTAAGAATTATTTTAGTCTCTTCCCAATAACATGTATAAGCCAGCAGAGGTCATAAATACATTTCATATATATACAGTTTATTGTTTCCCTAATGTTTAGCAGTCTTGGCTGTGATCTAGCAGTATCACTCAAGCCCCACGTTTCAATACCAGCTTATCAGATTTTTCTGATCTGGGAATGGTTTTGTGTGTTCATCGGTTGTCACTGTGCTAAGCACCTCCTGACAAGTACTGTTTAGTTTAGTAGAAGCTTAGGAGGACTTTCAGTGGCAACAGCAGCAGAGCAGGAAAAAATTTAAATCATTGGTTTGATGCCAGACCTCCATTTACATTTTTCCATGCATGGAAATAGAAAAATAACCACTTTCTAGAGAAGTGGTGTATTTATTCATAAAGGACTTTGCAAAACACTAGTTTTTCTGAATAAATACAAGATTTCTAGTCTAGAAATTGGTTATTTTTTCATTTCCTGTCAATGAAATCCTAAAATGTAAAAATACTAAAATACGCCACTCCGTCGATTTTATTTTCTATGTGTTTCAAATGGGGATAATGTAATCTTATGTTAGGGCTTTCTTGGTATAATTTCAGCATCAAACATTTGATTAAATTAGTGTTATCCCTACCATGGCAAGAATTTCATCTTCAATTTGCTTGCAGCATATTTTTGCATTGCATAGCATTCAACTTTTACTAGTGCACATATATTTATATTGAGAGAAACATCTATATATAATGCACAATTCACCCAAATTATTTACAAGGGCCAAAAGAGCATAAATATGCGTCACACTTGTCATTATCACTTAGTAATGTAAGTCAAAAGCTTAAACTATCCGATTTACTAACAGAGGGAAAGTGAGTTACAAAAGTACTTCAGACATAAGGATATGCTTCTAAAAAATCAATGGACTGGAATGGAATTATCAAATCTATACTTGAAGAAAAAGTGAAGGAAGGAAGTGAAGCTTCATGTAACTAGGTGGAATGTCCATTACATGATCTATGTTTTAGGCAAATATTTTGAAAATCAGTTCTTCAGTAATTTTTTTTCAAAAATTTGACATCATAAAAATTATCACATGCATGCATGCTTGTGGGAAGAATTAAAATTATCTCATTCATTAAGAACATAAATAATTTAATAGATATTAACTCCGAATCGGCTAATTTAACTTCGGTTTGCTAAGCTTAAGATTTTTAAATGGGCTAGTTTCGAAAAATTTATCATACTGAGAAATGATTTTTCAAAAAATATTTATACTCCTGAGATTAATAACAGGAAAAGTCAAATGGAAGAATTATTCTGCCGTGTTTCATTATCGGGGTGTACGTAAAGTGAAGGAAAGGCATTAAATTATTGAGCATATGCAGATGATGATAAGAAAAATTTGGGTTGATGATAATAAAAAAAAGTGTTGCATATTGTGGAACACAAACGGATTGTGGTTTGAGCAATAAAACGATGTCACGAATAATGAGTTAAATGTTGCGAGGGGAGATGCCGATAACAAAGAGAGGTATTACAACAACTACGTGACAAGGAAAACAAACATTTTTGGTTGATATGAAGAGCGGTGTAACTGATAAAGTTGTCAATAACATATTTGGGTATTTCTTGGCAATGCAACCAGACATGAGATTCACGACTGAATGCAAATGTTCGACTACACATCGTGCAATTTAAATCAATAGTCTAAAACGTATAGTTTGAAATTTAGTATAGCAATAGAAATTACCCTCATCATTAATCCACACATACTGAATATCATTCCTAAGATATTCATGTAATCTGGAGTGAGATCCTCTCCAGGGGCAGTCTGTGATGTGGGGGCTGGTGGTTTATACCTATGGATCATAGACTTGTTTTAAAATCAAATCGAAGTGACATAGATTAAGGGCATCTTTACATACCTATGTTCCTTATCCGGCCTTCGTGGATCCGACTGACTCATTGTAAAATTCTATCTACAGGTTAAATTAACGAAAAAATTATTTGCGCGACGTGTGCGTGAGTGCTGTTTACTGACAATTGATGATTTCAGGATTTATCAGCCCTAGAGAGGCGTCTCTTCATAAGGTGGAGAGGGAAGGTTTTTTACGCCGAAGTCTCATAGGTAGCGTTGTATTAGCATGCTCACGTTAGCTACACGGTAGCTCTTCTGCTAGATTTTTTCTCCCTGCAGAGAAAGGTAACATAGAAGGACTACCTATGCGGTGTTGCCGTTCTGCACGTAGCGGTGGCGCTGGTGTCGCACTATTTTCGCGCTATTTTCGAGAAACGCGGTAACGGGCTCTAGCTCTGATGAGCCACTTCCGGTTCTATCTCTGCATTGGCAAGTTGGTTGTCTCTTCCGCTGAATCTCTTGGTTGATCTCAATATCGAAATTGATGTATAAATCACGAAGTGTATCACAAACAATGGTTTATATCTTCGTTTTCATTATGGAATGCACGACTGCAATGGAAATGTTAACATTGAGTCATATTTTTTGAAGGAAGAGAAGGGCAACATTGTGGCATACCTAACAAACTCGATGTAAAATACGATGAATTAATTATTGCTGACGTGTGGAATTCTGGTTTATGCATTTAGTTTTGAATAGTAAATTGGTACTCTTCGTTTTGTAATAACAACAGCTCATTTGCACTAAGTATTAACACATATAAACATGATGAACCATTTGTGAAAGAAAGGCAACAAGCGGGCATACCTCGGTATGGCATTATGGAAATTGATGTATATATCTCGAAGTGTACCACAAACAAAGGTTTATATCGTCATTTTAATTTTCAAATGCCTAGTTTTCCATTGGAATACACGACAGCAATGGAAATGCTAATATCGAGTCATATTTGTTGAAGGAGGAGAAGGGCAACATCGTGGCATACCTAACAAACTCGATGTAAAATACGATGAATTAAATATTATTGACGTGTGGAATTCTGGTTTATCCATTTAGTTTTGAATAACTAATTGGGACTCTTCGTTTTGAAATAACAACAGTTCATTTGCACGAAGTATTAACACAAATAAACATGGTAAACCATTTGTGATTATTTATTGCTATTTGTATCAATAGCTGTTTAGCCCAAGGAAAATTTCCTGACGAATTGAAAGTAACAAAAAAGCTGATAAGAACTTCCTGGAATATTTTATGTTATCCCAGTAATTTTAAACATTTTGAAAGAGTTATAAAAAAACTAGTTTAAATTTTTAGAAGATAATAATATTATTTCCTCTGTGCAGTATGGTTTTTGTGGAGGGAAATCAGCTTCTGATGCTGTAAACACCTTGAGTTCTGGTGCCAATTTTGCTTTTGAATGTCATTGCAATATGAAAATTACTCTATGTGATTTAAGTAAGGCTTTTGATTGTGTAATACATGTAATACTCTTTGACAAATTACACTTATTTCATAGTATTCCATGCTATGGTATTTGTATGTGGGGCAATAGCCCCCGAATCAACAAAATACTGTAGATTCAGAAAAAAGGTAATGAGGAATTTGGCTGGGGCTGAAATCACAGAACACGTGTTCTGTACAGTTCAGCACGTTACAGTACTGTAAGCCTATCTTTCAAGCAGAAGGTATTATGACTGTCATAAATCTATATATATATATATATATGAGGTACTTGTGTATACCAAAGTTTATTTTTGAGAAGGTCCTTTGCTACTCCTGGATGGCTTTTTGGACTAAAAATATTTTTATTTAAAACGGTCAGTCAACCTTCTGTCTGGTTTCAAGAGAGTTCATTTGTAATTGGGAAAGTATGAGGGTACATGAACAATCTTCTTTGCGGAAAAGTCATTTATAGAACAAATGTTTTAAATATCTCCTTTGAACACATTCTAGATGTTTTTCAATCTGATAATAGGGATTGTAATAATGTGTTCTAACTTTAATAAATCTTTAATTTAAATAGCCTCTAATCCATGAAAGAAATCGAAAATGTTAGTCTATAGCCTTTAATCTTATAAAAATTATGTGATTAACTTTATTAAAGGCTTTTGAACTATCAGTATATCTTGCATCAATTTGGTTCTTGGTATCAAATGCTTCTAGAATAGTATTATAAAGAAATAAATAGGTAAGAGTTGGTTGCCCTTTCATGAATCCATGCTGTGGTATTATAATGTTTCCGAGTTGGAGATGAATGATATTATAAACAAGTTTTTCAAAGAGTTTTAGTATTTTTGAGATGGTGACTAGAGGACAATATATGTAGTTACTTATATCGGTTGACATAGCTATACTTTCGATTTGAGGGGAATTAGCCAGTCATAAGTGACATGTTAAACAAAACTGTTAATGACACTGTGAGGGAAGAGTAACAATAATGATTTAAGATTATCAGTAGAACACATTCAAAACCTTTTTCTTTAGAGAAATTAATTCCAGTAATTCAACCTGACAACCCATTTTGGGAAACTTAAATTTGAATTAGGTATGTATTATGGGACATAGGTTTCAATTGCACTGAGTATAGTTTCATCAAATATATCTCTGACCAAACTAAGAATAGCATTCAAATTACTCGACCAATTAAAGGTAGAGAAATGGTTCCTTTTTTCAGGTAAATTTGCATGTGAAAAGTTATAAGAAGGCTTACAATTACAGGGGAGTTATTTCAGTGTTTAAGGAAAATATGAAGTAGAGAGGTGGGTGGTGGTCATCAGGTTTGAGAATTGGAGAAGTTTCTTGAACCATCAATGTTGGATACACAGAGAAAAAGGATTTTATCATTCTTGTTCAGTATATAATTAAATTGTTCGAAGCTGTGGACATTCATTAAATCAAATATACCATATGGGCTTAAATATGTGAATTTCATTACAAAGTGATATGAGAATGTAACTATTTAACATCACTAAGATTTTAATCACTGTAATTCATTCATTCCATCACATTAATTAATTCAGCGTATTTTACATCGAGTTTGTGAGGTATGCCAAGATGTTGCCCTTCTCTGTCCTTCGACAATCATGTCTCAATGTTAACATTTCCATTGCTGTCGTGTATCCAATTGAAAACTAGGCCTTTGCGAATTAAAATGACCATATAAACCTCTCTTTGTGGTATACTTTGAGTTTAATACATCAATTTCCATAACACCCTAACGAGGTTTGCCCAGCTTGTTGTCTTTCTTTCACAAATGGTACAATATGTTTATATGTGTTAATATTTCGTGCAAATGAGCTGCTGTTATTACAAGACGATGGGGACCAATTTAATATTCAAAACTAAATGGATAAACCAGAATTCCACGCTTCGGTAATAATTAATTCAGCGTATTTTACATCGAGTTTGTGAGGTATGCCAAGATGTTGCCCTTCTCTGTCCTTCGACAATCATGTCTCAATGTTAACATTTCCATTGCTGTCGTGTATCCAATTGAAAACTAGGCCTTTGCGAATTAAAATGACCATATAAACCTATCTTTGTGGTATACTTTGAGTTTAATACATCAATTTCCATAACACCCTAACGAGGTTTGCCCAGCTTGTTGTCTTTCTTTCACAAATGGTACAATATGTTTATATGTGTTAATATTTCGTGCAAATGAGCTGCTGTTATTACAAGACGATGTGGACCAATTTACTATTCAAAACTAAATGGATAAACCAGAATTCCACGCTTCAGCAATAATTAATTCATCGGATTTTACATCGCGTTTGTGAGTTTTGCCGGTATCCTTGCTTTCAAAACTTTGGTTATGTGTGTTTTCTCATGGAAAGGAGGTTATCCCCTTCTTTAAATAAGTTACAGATAATTTAACTAATTCCATGAGGTTTTCCCTTAGCCATATGCCTCTGTTATGAATAATATGATAAGTTTTCCCATTGAATGTTTTGTTTCCCGTCATAATGTTCGTCTGCTACGCCTTCTGCTTCCCTGCGGTGTTGCCAAATCGGTTGGTGACGTAGGTAGTCCACTCATGTTACCCTTCTCTGCAAAGAGAACGACTCCTTCTGCTACATCGTAGCGTAGCGTCTTGTAGAGTTCTATTACGGATCCCGCGGGTCGTATAAGATAATTACTTTGGGAATGGAAGTTTGATAATGAAAAATTAATAATTTTGGAGGTAAAAATAATATAAGCATTTATTTTTTTAAATACTATAAGCATAAAACATAAATATATGTATGTTATAATATTATAACAGCTAGTACAAGACGTAAACATACGAATTTTTCCAACTTTGTAGGCAGAAGAAAGGTGAGCATTTATGTAAAGTAATTCACAAAACATGTAATATGCATTAAAACTATTCAATTTACCATTCAGGTAAATTTCTAGAAGAGAAATATGGGAGAAATTCTATATCTCCCTTGATATTGAAGATAGAACAATGATTTTAACTCCATTGAAACGAAGAAGGATTGCGGCTAATATATATGTTAAGAAAACCCTCATAAGTACTGTAATTTCATTCCGAAAATTATCGTTTTTGGTCGTTTTTCGTCTGCTTTCGGCCATTTTGGATGGTTCCTCGAGGTTCCGCTAGGGGTTTTTTCTGTTATTCCACTTTAACATATGCCCATATCTCAATTCCCTACTCGCTTACGGGCTTCCTTGAGTGAAAAGGGGTGCTGGGTGGGTATAATGTACGATTGATTGACCTGTTTTTTGTTCATTTTTGACTCGGTTACGGGCTTCCTTGAGTGAAAAGTGGTGCTGGGTGGGTGTAATGTACGATTGATTGACCTGTTTTTTGTTAATTTTAGACTTGGTTACAGGCCTCGTTGAGTGAAAAGGGGTGCTGGGTGGGTGTGTACGATTGATTGACTTGTTTTTTGTCAATTTTAGACTCGATTACGGACTTTTTTGACCGAAAAGAGGTGGGGGAGTGAGGTAAATTTTGTCTGATTTGCTTGTTTTTTCGTAATTTCAGACTCGATTACGGGTCTTTTTTGTGCTAAATGGGTGGGGGGAGAGAGGTAAATATTGTCTGATTTGCTTGTTTTTTCGTAATTTCAGACTCGATTAACCCATTCAGATCGGCTAGCAATTTTAATACTTTCGTCAGAAACGGAATCTAATTTTTATGTTTTCTAGTAGATTTATATACTCTATAGTGAATATCAACAAAGAAAAAAAAAATTGAACAATTAGAGAATATATTAGAAATGGGCCGCCGATGGGCGGCCTCCGCTCTTGGGTACCGTCGGCTAGGCCGCCGATCCGAATGGGTTAAGGGCCTTTTTTGTGCTAAATGGGTGGGGGGAGTGAGGTAAATATTGTCTGATTTGCTTGTTTTTTCGTATTTTTCGACTCGATAACGGGATTTTTTGGGGCAAAAAGGGGGAGGAGGGACGTAAATATTTGCTGATTTGCTTCTTTAGTAAATTTCTGACGTTCTATGCGAAATAAACATCTCTGTTAAATACCTTGGAATCCAATTTAGCTTGCAAACCAACTATAGCTTGCGAACCGAACGAGAGGGTGACTATCTTTTTTTTAACACGAAGCAACATTTGGTCGAAATTAAATAATCTTCTAAAAAAAACCTTGGAAACCACTTCAGCTTGCAAACCAACTAAAGCTTGCGATCCGAATGTGAGGGTGACTATCTTTTTATTAACAAAAAGCAACATTTGCGACAGAAGCACTGCTTCTCCTTCTAATTTCACATTTAACGGTAAGAATTAACGGAAGGGGGAGTTTTTAGAACTACCAATTACATCTCCAAGATGCTGTATGCTAATCTATTCCGATTCCTTCATCTGGTGTCTATTACGTGGTTTATTTTCGTAATTCCTGACCTTGAAATGTTTAATTTTATGGTAAAACAGTGGTTCCGTCGCAAATTTTGCTTTGTGTTAAGAAAAAGATAGTAACTCTCTCGTTCGGATCGCAAGCTATAGTTGGTTAGAAAGCTAAATTGGTTTCCAAGGTCTTTCCACAGATATATTTCATTTACGCGTGAAACGTTAATCACTAAGATACTGTTGTCAATCTGTGTATTTACTCTATATTTTACCGCATGTGCATGAATTTTTTGGCTGTTTTCCTTCATATCTGGTCTTTAATATAACATTCTTACTGTTTAAATTAATGAAAACACTCATTATTTGGGCTGTTTTTATAAAAATGTAGTCATTATTATTAGTCAATAACAATTTTACGCCGTCAAAAAGTACATAATTGCTCTATGTCACCTAACGTTTGAACGCCGCAATATCACAATTTCTGGGTTTTTCTGAGACTTGAAACTCGGTACAGGGCGCGACATCTGGCGGCCAAACCACTTAACTAATACGTAAAACACGCTTTACGGAGGCCATTCCTGTACTTCGTACTCAAAAATCGATCTATTTCTGTAAATATATGACTTATATTTCCGAAAATAACTGTATAATAAGCCGCAATGTTTGAAGTGTCTTCCCCAAAAATTTAATCGAAATCAGGGCATTTCTAGTGGGAAAAAAAATAAAACCCATTTACCCCTATTCAAAATACAGTTACATTGGAAGGCATTGGAAGTAATGGAAATTAAATAAATAATTGACTAGCAGTTGCCTACTGCCTGCTCCGCAGGCAGGTTAGCTCCCTTACGTTTGATGGGGCAGCATCGAAAGGTATTCGGTTTTTTCGTTTCTCTCTTGAATGACATTTCCTCCGAAAAGATTCCGAAAAAGTAGATAATGTCAGAGACCGCAAAGTCGGGATCTCACCCTCAGCAGTGAGATCAACTGATAAAGACTTAGGCCCGAGTGCACCAATCTCGGTTAAATCCACCGTTAGCTGACCGCGGTTAAATATTAACGGCGGTCAACTTAAGTTTGGAGTGCACCAACAGTAACCGAGGTTTTCGTAACCGCGGTTAGCCGACGGCCGATTAACGTCCCTGTGAATACGTTGAGTACCGCTTAGTGCTCGCCTAAACGTATATCGCAATTCATTTGTCTTTGTTGTTGATATATTGGACGACTAGTAAATAATCACTGCGTTTACCAAGCGATCTCTGCTCGATCAGGGGCCATATTCTGTATCTCATTTCCCGTCGGTACGGTAGCCAAGCAGTCGGTTGGGATCGCAAACCGACTCCGCGAGCTCTCGATGCTATTCTGGAAGCTCCTGCGTCGGTACGACGGCTAGCCATCGTCGGTAGAATCCGGAGAATTCTACCGATAATGAAAGAGTCGGTAGCGATAGGAGTCAGTCGGTTAGCAGACGAACTGTGGCAAGTGTGTGCATATTTAACAATATCATCAAGGCAAATGCGTTAATTGAATACCCGTAATTAGCAGAATGTAAAATAAAGCCGCAATAAGACATGCGATCGCATAAAATGAACGCGATTCTCGCTTTTAGATGCAAAATGATGTACGCCATAGCACATATGGATGCACGTATCCCATACAGCACAGTCCGTGGGACATCGGTTTAATTAACATATAATGTACGTATAACAGATCGTATAAAATATGGTTCCGTGGGTATAACTAACGTACAACTAGGGTATAATTTGGGGCGTCATGTCCGCGCTGTGGCGTTTAAAATACGTATAACCCCACAAGAGTGCTGACGGTAGTGACATCTGTCGGCAGATGTCACTACTAAATTATTTTATTTTCGCTTGGTGGTACCATGGAAGAAGGAGGAGAGGAAGAGCAGCTTCGACGTTCTATCGTATAGCTGTAGATGTCTCTGCTTGTTAGATTCGACCGAAGCGCATCCTACTCTAAGCCGCCGCGCCGCCGCTTCCTGATTGGCTGGCAAAGAATAAGTACTTCGATGCTCGGAAATTGGAAGCATGGCAGCCATTGCACGCTGAGTGTTCCAGGAGTGAAGGTCTTTGAGTTAAGCATCAGTTTTCAAGAGGTATCTTCCAATTGATTATTGGTGTTCTCGAAACTTTACTTTTTGGAGTAAGAATAACAGTATTGTTGTTCTATATCCGTAACTACGTAGCAAATCGTATCAGTGTTGGCGAGAATTTTTTATTCAGTTAACAGCCAAATTCGGCCATAATGGAGACGCCATGTGCCGGAATGAAGAGGAAACGTGGGAATTACTGCGCTGCCCTTTGGTGCAATAATTTTTTCGGCTGCAGAATGAATGAACCGATATCATTGTTTGTTTTCCCGAAAGATCCTGTGAGGTGAGTATTATCATTATTATGAGCAACAGTTGGTGATAACAAGTAATGAATGTATGTACTTAAATGAGATGTTTTTTCCCTCAGAGCGTTTCACTGGCTGAAGTTCTCTCTCCGGGAAGACTTGATGGGGAAGAACGTAAAGAATATGCGGCTCTGCAGTGACCATTTCACGGAGGGAGATTTTAAAAGTAAAACGCCACGTGTTTTACTGAAACCGAACGCTATTCCTAGCCGTTACGAATGGAAGTTTGGGGAGGAAGAAGGTGAGTTTAAATGACGAAAATACGTTTTCTATTCGATATGTTATCTTTTTAAAACCGTAAGGTATATGTATTTTTTATTCATATAACCAAACTTTGTTATTTAACGTTCCGCATGCACAGTATTGTTGATGTCCGCGGTAAATATTTGGAGTTTTGCCTTCTTTAGTTTTAACGATCACAACTGGCGTTGGAAATCACTATTATGATTTATTAGTAATAACAATTTGTAATGTTGTAATAATTCTGAGCATCACTGAACGGCATTGTTTATTTTCAGACGTCGGTGTAATGGAAACTGCAAAGGAATGGGTTCCTAATTCAATTCGTGACGAAGCAAATGCTTCCTCGTTGGATGTTCTAGAGGTTTCAGGTATGTTCATTTTCTTAGCAAACTGTCTACTTAAGAACCTTAAGGATGTATTAGTAGTCACAAATAATCATCGATTATATCTATCATTAACTGTAGTTTCGTATTCATAGTCCTTCGAGATTCTCAAATTGGTGATTAACGAATCGTTGTGTATTTGGTATTCATATATAATATAACAATATTTATATAGAATAATGTACGATTATTTTCTAATTAAGAGTCTATGTAATTATTTGCATGAATTATCGAATCGTGAATTACCGTCTGGGGCGTAATCAATTCGTCGTCTTGTTATTTCAAGTCGAATTAAACATTGGTTTTAGACATTATGATCGCGGCAGATACTTAAGTGAAAAGCAATAGACTTTCCTTCATTATTGGTTTATGTCCTGCCTGAAAAAGCAGACGATATTGCGGTGAAGTATATAGGGAACTGTTGCTAGTGGTTAAGTGGCTGATTAGTTACATATATTGAGCTTGAGGAAAACAAAATTTTGAATTGGAATTCATGTTATTTCTAATTACTCGAGCGCTATATTAATCCAATAACTAATAATAAGCCTTATTTCTAATTCCTGAATTATGGAATTATTGTGAATCAGTGATATGAGAATAATCACTGATTTGTGATTGCATGATTATTCAGTAAATCACTATGCAACTATGATTACTGCCCTAAGATGCCCTTTTCATTGACTATTTCTGTAATTATAATAGCTTTCATTCTTGTTTCAGTGTGTGATGTAGATGACTCCATCACTGAGCCCATTGTGGGGGAAGGCACTCCTTCCACTCCACGGAAAAATGATGGCTCACCTTCTGCGGGAGCTTCTCAAAATGATGACACCAGTATTCCCTCTGCAAGTGTTATTGCTGGTAAGTATCCTTATTATGCACTTATTTGATACATTGTCTGTATTTATTAAATTGGTTACATGCCCGATTTCATGGTGCTTCTTAGCTCCCTACCTTATGTGAACTAATCTTCTTCTCTATTTATAATGTAGCCTGTGTCTCCACACCACGATCACGATGCAGTCGTTTGAACTGGACTCCACGCACCTCAAGAAGAGTGATGCAGTACACTAGCAGCATTGCAAGACTGCGCTCTAATCTATTTAGAGAGAGGCAGAAGGGAAGAGCGAGGATAACAAGGCAGGACTTTATTGATCATTGTAAAGTGTACCTGCCAAAATCGTCCCAGAAACTTTTCCTTGCTCAAGTTAAGATGAGCAAGGTAAACAAGTTTGGGAGGAGGTGGCCTCCTTACATGAAAGATTTTGCATTAAGCATGTACTATCATGGGCCAAGAGCCTATAAATTCTTACAAAGAACTCTCTGCCTCCCATCAAGGTCATCCTTGATTAGCTGGGAAAAGAAGGTTCACGTGAAACCTGGGGTGGATGAGAATGCCATGCAGGCTATGGAAGAGCAGGCAAAGAAAATGAAAAGGGAGGATTTGGTTGTAGCTTTAACAATTGATGAAATGGCTGTAAAAGAAAACTTATTTTATGATGTGACCACAGATTCTGTTGTGGGTTTTTGTAATTATGGCAAAGGTAGCGTCACTACTATGGGGAATCAGTGCTTAGTTGCTATGGTTAAGGGGTTAAATAAGAAGTGGAAACAGGCCATTGGCTACTGGGTCACGAACAATAGCACAGATGTTAATGTATTGCATAGTCTAGTTTTAGAATGTATTACTAGGCTTAGGATAATAGGTTATAGTGTTAAAGTTTTAATTTGTGATCAGGGGCCTCATAACCTCAAGTTGTGCCGGATGCTTCAAGTATCTCATCAGTCTCCCTTTTTTTATGTAGATGAAGAGGTTGTTTATTTTATGTTTGATCCCCCTCATCTTTTGAAATCTATTAGGAATAATTTAGCTAGGTATAGATTGAATTTTGATGGTAGTATTGTAGAATGGTCTCATTTCAAAAACTTGTTTGAGCTAAATGATCCACTCAAGTTAACAATGATACCAAAGATAACAAAATTCCACACTGATGTCAGGGCTTTCAAAAAAATGAAAGTGAAATTGGCCTCTCAGGTTTTCAGTACAAGTGTTTACGTTGCTATCTGTGCTTTTGTTGCCATGGGGAAACTCCCAAACTCTGCCATGCATACTGGTAATTTTTTTAGTTTTATGGATAAATTGTTTGATACATTTAATAGTAATCAGCTGCGACGCCACCCATTCAAGTTTCGGTATGCTATGATGGAGGGAAGCCCTCATGCTGCGTTCCTTGAAGAAGCTTTCCTCAAGTTGAAGAATAGCTTCTTTGAGGAATGCAGGCGGCAACCACCATGCTTGAATGGGTGGCTCATTAGTATTAGTTGTTTGTTAAAATTACAGGTAGATTTGAAGGATCAGTTTGGCATTGTGAAGCTAAGGACCAGAACTTTGAATCAAGATGCCTTGGAGAACATGTTCTCTGTGATCCGACAGCAACATGGGTGTAACAAAAACCCCACAGTTGTGCAGTTTGGAAGAGGGTACAAGCAGTTGATGCTCACATCCGTTTCCAAACTGTCTAGGAGTAGTAATTGTGAGTTAGATTTAGAACAGTTTTTAGTTAAATATAGTAATTTTGTTTCAAAAAATAGTTCTAGGTTAGACAGCACTGGTTCCCTTGATGGAGATGATATATTTAGTGATATTAGGTTTAGTGAAGATTTAGATTTAGAGGAATTGAATGTTATTTATTATGTAAGTGGCTACCTTTGTAAATTGTTTCTGAAGAAACATAATTGTGAGAAGTGCAGGTCGCACTTAGTGGATGTGCATACATCTGGGGGAATCATTGCACACCACCAACTATTCACCCACCTCAAAGGGCAGAAAGAGTTAGGTGGTGATTATGGCAATCTACTAATCCCCAAAGAGGACATTTTTGCTGCCATTAAGGATTGGGAAAGACTATTTCAGTGTGTGTTTCCCGATGCTGTTGGTAGAGAGGGCATTGGGAAATATATGACACAAATAATGCTGGTAAATGGGCCAGCAGTGGAACTTCCATGCGTATCATCTGGGTCTTTATTGTTAGACATTTTTATTAGAGTAAGAACTTTCTGGGGGGTTAAATTTATGAATAGGAAGGAGCTGTAGATGGTTAATTTTATTGTTAGGGGTTTGTTGTATTGTGTTTTTTGTTGCTGTTGGTACATTTTGTTGATGTTTGTTGTTATAGTGTATAGTTATATAATATATGTAGTAGTTATTGCTATTAACTCATATAAACATATTTTTATTGAGTTTATTTGTTGTAATGTAATGAATTATGCAGATTTTTTGGAAATAAAATTAATTTACCATAATCTCTTTTTTATCCTTTAAATCATCTCCTAGTACTTGTTTCTCCTGAGGTCTTGTCATTTGTTACATATTCCATGGGTGAAATTCTTCGAACTTTAAATTTTTAGCATTAATGGATTATTTACGTTAAACATCTTCAATATCCTGAGTTCAGTATTAAATTCCGTTTATTCTTTGGGAAGCCAATTATTGTTTTTAAATTCTTCATGAAAAGTCATTAATTTTTCGGTGATTGAATTGAATTGGAAGAAATCTCAAGCGGATGTTCAGGGTTCTATTTTGAAATTGCCGCCGCTAAAACAGTTTGGCCACCAGAGTGCAGCACTCAAAATTTATTACCATAGGGCTTATGGGAGCTGCTCTTCCTCTCCTCCTTCTTCCATGGTGGTACTTCGTATTTGCTATTATATGTACTAGCTTCGCATTACTCTTAATTTGTTATACATTATAATTACATTCATTATTATTAAGAAATCACGGAACGAAATGAATAGTTGAGATATGGATGGGAAAATTATTGCATGAGAAACATTTACTAAATTTTCAATAAATTTATTTATTTAATATCATTAACAGAGTAAAATAGTCACAGCATCACACCTGCATAAGATGGGCAGCAATTCCTCCGCTCTAGAAACAAGAAAACTTCATGATAATCTTAAATCAAAGCAATTAATCAACGAGAAACTACAACTTCACTTCACTCGACTTCATTATCCTTAGTGTTTCGTTCAAATAAATATAGAGTACATTTGGAAAATGAATTAAAGAAACAAAAAAAATTCATGAAAATCTTAAATCAAAGCAAATAATAAAGGAGAAATCACTGTAATCCTACCTTGCGAGATGATAGGGAGGTTTCGTCCAACACTTAATTCCTGCTTGCACTATCAGTTCTTAATGGCCTGGAAACAAGATCAAAGAAAACGAAATCAATGAAAGAAAGCATTGATGCGAAGATTGATACAAACCAGCGATAGAATAAATGTAAATGATGGTAAAATTGTCGCAGAGGACTGTTTGGGAGAAATTCTGTATCTCCCTTAATAATGGATATACATCAACAAAATTAACATCATTTTAAAGATAAAGGATTTTCAAAAATTACCTTTTTTCGTCGTTTTTTGACTCATTTCGCGCCATTTTTGATGTTTTCTCGGTTCCCCGGTAGGGCTATTTTGACTTATTTCAACTCTAACACACCCATTTCCCATTACCTACTCGCTTATGGGCCTCCTTGAGTGAAAAGGGGTGCTGGGTGGGTGTAATATTCGACTGATTTACCTGTTTTTTGACAATTCATGACTCGTTTACGGGAATTTTTGAGTCAAAATTTTACGTAAAAACGAACAATATCCATAATTATTGCGCATTACTGCTCCTTCAATTGCTAATTCAGGCATATTTTACTTAAAATTTAACTTGTATTCCCTGAAAAAATCATCGAAATAGGGCTATTTTTAATTAAAAAAATATTTTTTTTCAAAACAGTCTTCATCGACAAATTTACCCCGTCCGATTTATAACCAAACGGTTCTTTTCAGAACTAACAATTATATCAATAAGAAGATTGACTCTAATCTATTAACATACTTCAATCCTGCGTTTCTTTTCGCTGTTGTACTTGTTCTTCTCTTCGTTTAGAATTATTAGCAATTTTAGCAATAATTTTACCATTTCTTCAATATAATATGTATATATCATACGATAAAAATATATTTATTTTTTAAAAGACCTTGGAAGCCAACTTAGCTTGCAAACCAACTATAGCTTGCGATCCGAACGTGAGGGTGACTTTCTTTTTCTTAACACAAAGCAACATTTGCGACGAAAGCAGTGATTTACCCTTAAAAGACCTTGGAAGCCAACTTAGCTTGCAGACCAACTATAGCTTGCGATCCGAACGTGAGGGTGACTATCTTTTTCTTAACACAAAGCAACATTAACGCCAAAAACAATGTCTTCCGATAAAAACTTAAATTAATTAGTTTTTGGGTTAAAGCATAGTTTTTACAATTTATTTTCGATAAATTATGGGTAAAGTGGATTATTTATACCTCATTACTACGATGTAAATGAAGGAATACCGCCCACCCAACTCAACCCATCCACTTCAACTAAAACGTTTGTTTACGTGCATACTGTTAATGATTAACATAATCCCTGATTATTTACTGTATTTTCTGGGTAATATACCTCATTTGTTGGCTTCATTTTATCTTTTCAGGTTATTATTTCATCAGTTTCTTTAAAAGTTAGCGCCCATATGAGAGCTAATATTCGAGATTTTTTTCTACTTCCAAGAGGTGAAACTCGTCGATCACCGCGACATCTGGCGTCCAAACGCCATAACTAACACTTCAAACATGGCCTATGGAAGCCATTCCAGTACCTCGGTCACTATAAACGATATATCTCAGTAATTACACGAGATACTTCGTTGTTATCACTTGCGTAATAAGCCGCAATATTTCAAGTGTCTTCCCTGAAAAAATCATCGAAATAGGGCAATTCTTAATATTAAAAAAAAAAAATTTCCAAACAGTCCTCTTCGACAATTTTACCTTTTTGTTCATTTTAAAACACAATTTGGTAATTTTCTAGTAGCAGACGAAAAACGTCGAAAATTTGTCGTTTTTGAATAGAATTTTCTCCGAAATGGCAGCACTTAGAAGAGATTGCTATCATATATATAAACTGCAATCCTTCCTCTATAATATGGTGTAAGAATGGTATGTGTATCTTCAGTAGTAAAGGAGATATAGAATTTCTCCCAAACACCGTGAAACTAGAAAATTACCCACAATTTTACCATTAGATTCCATTAAAATCATATATTTCAGCAATATATGAAAGGCCAAGATAATTGAATAATATTTGTAGAGTGAAGTTAATCCAGGCGAAACTAATTACAAGTATTAATTACGTACAAGGAAGTGCTACAGTCGGAAGTTGCAGTACTTTGGTTCACAAGGAGACGAGAGGATTTTGCTTTTGTAGCAAATATTAAAAAATAAAAGATACCTATCCGTTTATACGAATCGAGGTCTTACTAGCTGACCAATAGTAAACTGATTTGAAGACAGCAACAGTTCCAACAATAACTTTATGAAGCACCTAAGGAATTCGTGGAAATCTAACCTCCAAGAAATCAGTCAGTGAGTGTATCGAAGGTACTATGTACCTACTAATTTTCTACTTCTTTCACTGATACTAAGTTCTGAAAATCACGCACCGACTTCCAGTTAATAGAATTACGAAATTTAGGGATTCACCGTAGGGCTGATAGTATATTAGATATCGATATTTTATTACCTTAAGTGTGCTCGAATTTGGGCACTGGAAAATCTTCTGCTATCAATTTATGTTAAATTCAAACATCAACCATTTAAGACCATACAAACTAACTAATTCAATTATAAATATCTTCCCTGTAAGATTTCTTTCAAAACTTTAGTACGAAATCAACAAAGGACAACAACAAATCTTAGTAACCTAAAATTTCATACATATCATCGATATTTACATCTGCTTTTGCACGCCTTGTTTCATTCTTCATTTGTCTACTCGTTTGCCCTCTCATTGGTTGAGATGAAGCACGTGACCGTCACTTTCGGAAATGCTCGGATGTTTACCCTTAAAGTGGGTGGGGGCAGTGGGTTTGGTAGTTTTCTGCCCGACGATGCTACAGAATAGGATTTAGAGGCCGAGTCGGTGAGAGATCACGATTTCCTCTCCAGTCGGTTGGATTTGAAATCGAACCAACTGCTTCCAAACCGACAAGTTACATAATATGGCCCTGGTGGCAGCTCGTACCGGCAATGTAGGACCGATCTCATAGGACCGACAAGTTTATCAACACAAGCTTAACATATCGATATTTGCGATATCCACGTATCGACTGCAAATCATTGAGATTTGACGGCCGCCATTGTGCTTCTTCGTGGTGTTATTTATTTAATAAGCAGAAGTGTCCGTTGATTCTCAACGGGGATGTTAAATTTCATAAATAGCAGTGTAACAACCTTGATCATAAGAAATACTTCATAATTGTTGATAGATAGGAAATACCAGACATTCTAATTCAATATACTAAGAAATATAAGTTACAATAAAGTCTACAAAGTCGTATCAACTGAATATTCAATATAATAAATTCGATGTGCGAAGGCGTTACCTCGTGGAAGGCCATAATAAATGAAAAAGAACACTAGTACACTTCCACAGATTTATTTCATTGGCGACATGTTTCGCTAGCGAGCTAGCATCATCTGGCACATTTCTTATTTTGGGATTTCATTATATACAATAGCTGATGGTGGGAATTTAGGAAGAAGGTTGGGGTTTAAAGAGTTTACTAGGAAGGGAAAGAAGGGGGGAATGATCAATAGATTATTAGAAATTCCTCTTTCTCAAGAAAATTATGAACTTGAGCTTAAGGTAATAAAATGCATAGCAGTTCAGAATGGTTATACCGAAAAACTAATCAATAACATTTTAAGAAGAAAATTAAAGAAACGGGCGGAACTGAAAATATCCCCAGGCCTCTCACCGATGGAAATCCCGAAAGTGAAATGGAGGAGATTGCCGTTCTTGGGAAAGATATCGTACAAGCTGGGAAAAGCCCTACCGGAAAACTTCAAAGCCGGGTATTATACACCGAGGAACATTGGTAAACTACTGGGTAATTCTAAAGACAAGAGGGACGTATTGAATTGTAGTGGGGTCTATGAACTTAAATGTGATATCTGTGAGGCCAGGTATGTCGGGAAAACCGCCATAAATCTGTGAGTGAGGGCCGCGGAACACAATAGGGACTACCGTCTCCGGAGGGGGGCTCCTATGTCCAACTTCGCGCTGCACCTCCTGGATGAAGGACACCAAAGTGATTTTCAACCCAATTGTCTCCATAGAGAAAAGCAAGGCCGCCGCTTGGACCTTTTGGAGGAGGTAGAAATTATATGCGCCTCCCATGAACATATTTTGACAAATGAGCACCTGTTTCCCAACCCTTCCCCCCTTCTTTCCCTTCCTAGTAAACTCTTTAAACCCCAACCTTCCTAAATTCCCTCCATCAGCTATTGTATATAATGAAATCCCAAAATAAGAAATGTGCCAGATGATGCTAGCTCGCTAGCGAAACATGTCGCCAATGAAATAAATCTGTGGAAGTGTACTAGTGTTCTTTTTCATTCAATATTCAATATACTCTGAATGAAAAATATCTTCAACTGAGACGATATAAATATATATTCTAAGATCACATTTGGATAAGTAGGACCACGTTTAAAGTTACATCTTCATACAGGTACAAGAGGACAAATAAATCGAACATTAAACGTAAATGACAGAAATAAATTACATTTCCCTCAAATAAACAAAGATGAATATTCTATACGGAAAGTAAATGTATTTTGGAGCTGACTGATATCTCAATCTTAAAATATGTAACATAAACGCGAACCACAAAAGCAATCAAAATAGAAACAAAGATTCAACACCAATAATAGAAGGATAGTAAATGAATATGGAGTGGAAGCACTTAAAACAAAGAATAAATCAATTTTTGCAAGGGAATGAGTTTGTTTACACATGGTAATTTAGACAAAATTTTGGTATATTGTATCAATATTCTCGCAATTTCGAATCGCAAGCGATATTCACCGACAAATATAAGAATCTTTATTCAATTTCCCTTCTTTTGATGATAGCGCCAGGAGGTATTGCGATTGTATTTGTTTCCGTCCGCTGACAAAAGAGAAGTGGAGTCCGCAAGAGCACGGAGGCGACCGATGTCATGCTGAACCTGGTCCACTTATTTTGCCAGGTTGAGTTCAGCTCACTTTTAGCCATTCTAGCCCGCGCTGCTCAGCGCGTTTCTGTTTACCAACTCGAACTGACTTGGCAGCACCGATCTGAGATCGCTTGGTAAACGCAGTGAATGATATAAGTGGACTCACAAGTGTGTACACTTTGTCAGTGGAACAAATAGTAAAGAATCGCTATATGAGATGGACGTAAACGATAAAAAAAGGCAGAGAAACCCTAATTTTAATAAGTATGAAGTTGATCTTCTGATCGATTAGGCTATAAGACGAAAAGACATCATTGAGAACAAGAAGACAGATGGGAAATAATTGAAGGAGAAAGAGTTGGCATGGCAAAAGATTGTCTCAGAATTCAATTCCCTTCCTGGTGATTTAGGGGATATTAAATTAAATAACAATTAAATTTGTTTAAGCGATATTTCTTGTAATTTTATCGTACACAATGAAATACTTATTACCTGTCGCTCTTCATTTCGCATGCTTTTGAATTTTTTCAATGTATATTTATAGTATTAGTTATTATTACAATATTATTTTAGTAATCTTCGATATTCGCAAGTATTATAAAGAGAATTAATTTGTAACAGCAATTATAGTGTGCTGTTGAAACACTCGTATAACTTAATTTTCTCACTAATTTTGATCTTATCCAAATAACTTCTTTAGCTTGCTTAAATTTTAAAATAACAGGAGTGAATTTATATGGTCCTTAAGGTATTGTTAAAAGATCACATGGCCAATTGAAAATATGCTATGAGAACATGAAAAGAAAGACAAGGAAATATATATCAGGTAAGAAGATGGAAATCTATAAGACTGGATAAGAGGAGGGCCATCAAATGAAAAAATAATTAGAATTAACGAAAAGGTAGCATTTATTTTGGGTCCTAATGTAAGACCAATGGAAAACCCTTCCGATTCGGATGCTTTTTATCTAGTAATGGTTAGCATAATTGTTATATACATGTGGTACCACTGTTGTAACTTCCATGTGTGGTAACAATGTCAATGCGTGCGCATGATCAGTATTGCCTGCAGTGTTGCCAACTTGGGGTATTTTCCGCTAGATCTAGCTTTTTTTGGTAATCGTCTGGGGTAGAAAAAAGTAAACTAGGGGATAGCGGATTTTCTGGCTTATTTTTTTTAGCAATTTGACTTATTTCAGGATATTTTCAACGAAAATAATTTTCCTCTCTTTTCTCTATTGTCTAAGTAAGTTAAGCACTTTTGTTGTAAAATTGCTGCATTTACTATATCTCCTGTAGTTTCTGAAGTAACAAAAAGTACGAAGAAAGAATAATTTTCTAAATAAATGAAATTTAATACAACCCACTCCACTTGTTATTGCTATAACCTAATTTCACACCACTTATCCTTATCAAAGTGATCTGAAGCATGTCGAATACTTTTTAGCGGGCTTTCTGAATGATTACGATGAAAGACGTCATTCATCATATCACGTTTATACAATGTAAAAGTAACCATCCAATCCATTGTTTGGAATTGAATTCTGGACAATGAAAAAAATGTCAAAAATATATTTCAATAAGCTGGATTCGTGCTAATGATATCTAAATCACGAAATCCTAAACACATCCTTGAAGGTATTTTTGATCCTTATCCATACTTAGGGTATAGATTTGAAAATAAAGTTCAAGAACTACAACGTGCAAATCACAACGTCAGAAGAACAGGCATTGAGAGAAAGGTGCAGACAATTTTTATTTCAATTATTCATTCAGTTGAAACAAAGATTGCTTGAAAACATCAAAACTTTAGAAAAAACATGCTTATTTCCTGTGGTCAATATGCTTAGAGCTGTTAAAGAACCAATAACACGAATTTTAAAAGAAATGAAAATTCCAGCAAATGTCATAGAATTAATTTTACAACACTACAACAAAATAAATCTAGTTGATACTGTTGATATGTATCATCTAAAGAAACAAAATTTCATTATGATGAAATACCTAGCAGTGTATAAGTCTGATGTTTTCAATTCTTAGATATCCTCTCCATCCAGCAGCAATTATTGTTTTACCTAGTATAGTTATTTTACCTAGTATAGTTATTTTACCTAGTATAGTTATTGTATAGGTATTTTACAGTATACTGATGCAAAATCAAGTTATGTTTTGGAAAGAAGTTCATTCCTTCGAAGACTGTACTGGAGAAAATCCCTTTAAAGAAATATCAGAAATAGCATTGAGGCTACTTATCTTATTACCATTGTCCAACACTGAGGTGGAAAAAATATTCAGCCAACTCAACGTAATAAAAAACAAAGCAAGAAATCGTCTTGGAATTAAAATGATTAATTCCATAATGTCTGTCCGGTATGGACTGCAGCATCATGGGAAATGCTGCAAAGATTATGTTTTGCCAGATTCTGTTTTAGCAATAATTGGAACAAAGAAAGCATACCCTGATGATTGTCACAATGTTGGTGATGTATTTTGTAATATGCTGACAGAATAAATGCTTTTTAATTCTATTATTATTGATATTTTCATAGATTTATGTAGATTTATAGATTATTGTTCTTTTATAGATCTTTTTCCTCACTTTATAATGTTATCTTTTATGATACTACTATTGTTATATACACATATATGATGATATAAATTATCTTTTGTGTTAATATTAATGTATGTGGATTCATCCCATAGGAATTAAATAAATAAATTCAATTTTAATTTATATGTTTTCTTTTGCCATTGTAATATTATACTCCCGTATGATATTATAATTATTAACTCAAGTGATATTTATACTATTTCCTAAATATTACTTCGTATTCCGATCATTTCAATACCAAGAAATAGATTAGACGTCCAAGAACAAATCCATTTATTTATCACACAACAATCATAACTAATAAACAACTTTAAAACATGACAATGTTTTAAAGTTGTTCCAATATCCTACAACCATCTTCTCTACTTTTGTAAAAAGTAACTGTCTAAGTTATAGGATGTAATAATATTACCTATTCTTCCATGGTCATGGTTTTCTGATTATACATAAATGAGAAAAATTACCACCCTTTGGAGGGAATAATGTATAACCCTTATGGAAATTAACAGGTATTAAAATATTGAATTGGAAAGTAAGGGTTGTGTAGGAAGCTTTAATGATTGCAGAGGAGTTAGGACTTGGAAGCCAGCTATTTATAAGTGATAAATGTGGGACTGTACATATATGAAATATAGAGAATGATAGAAAAGAAAAGGAATATACATGAGGTGTATATGCAATAAGAATAATTGCAATAATACAGAGTCCCTCTTCATAAAGATCATACATATTTCATTATACAAAAATACCTATCTTGAAAATCTTTGAACTCTTGTGTTCATACTGTTGAAAGAAAACCAAAAGAGATGCAACAGTTGAGAGTTGATGTTCTAGGAAAACTGGACATGTTTGTTATAGGAAGCTTGATGCTGTTGTTTTTTTCTGGCAACAAAAAATCAACTTGGTGGAAGGGGGCACAATTACTGGATCGATGAAATGTATTTAAAGGTAAAAACAGAGTTAGAATCTATTTAATCGAAGCTACTGGGTTGTAGGTGCAATATGCAGAGAAACTGATAAGATAAGTCTACTGATCTCTCATCGGCAAAATTGATTTACTCTTCAGTCCTATACATCAGTAATATCAGGTAAAACAATAATTGCTGCTGGATGGAGAGGATATCTAGGAATTGAAAACATCAGACTTATACACTGCTAGGTATTACATCATAATGAAATTTTGTTTCTTTAGATGATACATATCAAAAGTATCAAAAGGGTAAGGTGTACTTTAAAAGAGAATGTCAGAAAAACAGTAAATTTTGAAAACCTCTATAGAGACGAAAATCAGAAAATATTGAAATTTTATATAACAAAAGAACCAATGAAGTGCCAATGAAAGATTTTTTAAAATGATATATGCAATTGAATCTGTGGCGATACTCCGCGTATCGCCACCGCATTGTTGGTTGTTATTTTAGTTACAAATAACAAGCATTGTTAACTTGGAACTGCGAGAATAAAGACGATCTTAAAACTCGTATTTTGATAGTCTTCAAATCTGTTACACGAAGTCGAGGTCTTCTCACACAAAAGTTTCAGAAATTCATATTTGATTGCGACAGTTGTTTTGTTATATGTCTAAGTCGTTGACTACATTAATCGTCGGCTACATTGGTGACCCCTGACAAAGGACAAATTCGGCAACTTTCTTCACCGGCTTCCTGGCCTCTACGGACATCATCAGGAACCTCGCTACACGGGCTTCTTTACGCACCTCGCACAGCATTCCTCAGACCACTTCGTCGAAGTAGCTGCGTCTAAAGCAACCATGGGAGACACGGAGCAACTCGCCAAACTTCAGACGCAACTTGCGGAACTACAACAGCAGCTCTTTGCCCAGCAAGAGCAACATGCCAAACAACTAGCAGCCATCCAGCAACAACACCAACAGGCTCCGCAACTACAACAAGAACAGCAAGTAGCGCTACCTCCGCAACCTTCGCAGAAGGAATCTCGGGTCTCCGATTCCGCCAGCATTAGCCCTGCTGCCATCTATCGCGTCATGCCTAAACTTCCCCCTTTTTGGCCAGCTCAACCTGCAGTATGGTTCGCCCAGGTCGAAGCACAATTTTCCTTGGCCAACATCACCTCGGACCTAACTATGTACAATTACGTCGTAGGAAGCCTTGACCATCGCTTCGCCAGTGAAATAAGTGACCTGATAATAAACCCTCCAACCGCGAATCGTTACCTGACACTTAAATCTCAGTTGATACAGCGCGTCTCTCTCTCTGAGGAGCAGCGGGTTCGAAAACTTCTCACAGCAGAAGAACTGGGTGATCACAAGCCTTCACAACTCCTGCGACACATGCGTTCTCTCATAGACGCAACACAAGTGCAGGACTCTTTCCTGCGTACCCTTTGGCTACAGCGTCTCCCGCTCAGCGTCTCAGGCCATTCTCCAAGCGCAGGCTATTACACTTCCTCTCGATCAGCTTGCAGATGTGGCCGACCGCATCGTCGCTGTCGTTCCGCCTCCGATTGCCCCAACCGTCCATGCTGTACGCTCTACGCCTGACCCCTCAGCATTGGCTCAACGGGTGGAGGAACTCGCCAAGCAGCTCCAAGATCTACAAACTCGTCTCAGTAATTCCCCACACCCACGGTCTTGGACCCGGGACAGATCTCAACCTCGTCCCACTGGCTCCACATACACTACACAGCGACCCGCCCAACCAGAGATGTGCTACTACCATCGTAGATTTGGTGTCGAAGCCAGACGTTGCACCCAGCCATGCTCTGCCAACTTAGTGAAGAATTCGGTAAACTCCAACGACGACTCGTAACGGTGGCCACAAGTCGTCCTGCAACAGGGTGCCGCCTCTTCATCACCGACCGCCACTCCCAACGGCGTTTTCTCATAGACACGGGATCAGACCTCTCTATCCACCCGGTCAAATATTGCACCGACCACCGGATCTGCACTGACTATGAGCTCTCCGCCGCCAACGACAGCCGGATCCGAACGTACGGTACATTACCTCTACGCCTTCAGTTCGGCCTCCCTCGCGACTTCCTTTGGCGATTCGTCGTTGCTGATGTCACTGAGCCAATCATCGGAGCAGATTTTCTAACTCACTTTCACCTCGTCCCTAATATGGCCACCGCTCAGCTCGTCGACACAATCTCTGGCCATTCTGCATCGGGTCATCGCGATCGATCTTCTCAGGACAGAGTGCGCGCTCTGTCGGGATCTTCACCCTACCACGACCTCCTGGCTGAGTTTCCTAACATCACCCGGCCCCCAGGCACTCCTCGGGAAGTCCATCATCACACAAAGCATCACATACGCCTCCAACCCGGACAGCCGATCTACTACCGCGCACGCCGACTAGCTCCTGATCGACTTCGGGATGCACAGGCGGAATTCGAGCTACTACAGTAGAACCCCGGTAATCCGGACGAATTCTGGCACATAGGCGTCCGGATTAGCGGGGTTTCCGGATTAGCGAGGTTTTCAAAAAATAACGTAAAAAACCTTTTTTCTCAAAAATTATATTTTATAGATAATGCATGTATAATATGCATTGTATATATTACATAGTGTATTACAACATATAAAGTGAATGAATATTATCAGCGAGCAAAAAAGTCAGTCATTTTATTTTGCGCGACCATTCTTATTTTTAAATCAAGTGCACGGTCTCTAAAATGTCTAAAGAGCATAATTTCATGTGCTTCAAAATTTTGCTTCTTGGCCCACTTTATTGATGTATTGAGTGCCGCCAAAGCCTCAGAATGATGAATTTTGACGGAGTTCACAGGGTGGTCGTCGTCGACATCATCATCATCTTCTGTCGTTACTGTTCTGATAATTTCATCATCTGTTAAAGCTTCGTTTCGAGCCAAACTGTCGTCAGCCTCAGCAGCCCACCGGAGAGCTTCAGGGTTAGATATTGGGTTCGAATTTTGTAACTGATTAATGAGTGGCGCAAGCTGAATTTCTTCTGTTTGCACATTTTCTAAAACTTCCGAGCCAATAAAATTTGGGAGTAAATTTTTCCAAGACTTGCTGATCAATAATTTAGTCAGAGATGCCCAGCAGTTAGCAAGATTTAACACGACATCTTTTAAATTTACCTTTTTCAGTGCATTTTACAAATTTTCATTGTTCACAGGATTGTTAAGAATATTTGTAAAAAGCAACTTACGATATCCTAACCTAATGCTTTGAATAACATTCTGATCCATGGGTTGGATCAGCGCAGTCGTGTTAGGGGGTAAAAACATTGCGGAAATTTCACCGTCATCAGTGCACAATTCTTCTGCAGAAGGATGGCCAGGACAATTATCAAGCAACAATAAAGCACGTTGTGATAAATTGTCGGATTACATATGTTGTCGAACTGCTGGAACGAATTCTTTTTTAAACCAATCCAATAAGAATTCTCGTGTGACCCAAGCGTTTTTTTGCCCTCGATAGCACACAGGTAGCGTGACTGAATTGAATGCTTTTGTGGCTGTTCCGACAACAAACAGAGGAAGCTTATGTTTGCCAGTCACACTTACACACACAAATTTAATCCTCGCTTTAATTACTTTCTCATTGATTACACGCAGTAACTTAAAACTGTTTAGCCCTTCTCGCTTATAAACACCAACTCTATAGCCCATGTATGGTCATCCTCATTGGACGTCTATCGAAGGGAAGGATTGTTTCTTACGCCTCTTCTCTCATAGCTTTTTAATGAACATGATGTTTTGAGAAATGATACTCTGCGGCAACTGAAAATTTATTTTCTTTCGAAATTGTTTAGTCTTGCACATATTAAGCATTTCTCCAATGGAAAAATGCTGTCTAAGAAAAGTTCCACAACTTAGATGTGTTATCACAATAAACGAAATACTTCGCTCTCCATCACATCATTGCAGCCAATGGAGACATTTTTCAAATAGTCTGTCCACCTCTCGTTTCTTGTTACTAATATGCGTGTTTATATGTTCAAAAGAAGAAGTTGCGGGTTTGCATAACTCCCAATGGACCGTCCGGATTACCGAGGGTTCCGGATTAGCGAGTGTCCGGATTACCGGGGTTCTACTGTAGTACGCGAAGGCACTGTTCGTCGCTCATACAGCCCTTACGCCTCACCACTTCACATGGTTCGCAAGAAGGATAGTAGCTGGTGACCTTGTGGCGACTACAGGGCCCTCAACGCCCGCACAATCCCGGACCGCTACTCCATCCGCCATCTGCAAGATTTATCCCATGCTCTACAAGGTTCCACCATCTTCAGCGCCATCGACTGCGCCAAGGCCTTCACTCAAATCCCGATGGCTCCCGAAGATATCGAAAAGACAGCCATAATTACACCTTTCGGCCTCTTCGAGTTCTTATTTATGCCGTTTGGACTTCGTAACGCTGCTCAGACCTGGCAGCGTTTCATCGACGAAGCTCTCGAAGGCCTCACTTTCTGCTTTCCTTATCTGGATGACATCTTGGTATTTTCCCGCTCGAAAGAAGAGCATCTTCAGCATCTCCGCATCCTATTCCAACGCCTTTCCGACTACGGTGTTGTCATCAACTCAGCTAAGTGCGTCTTCGGATCTCCCGAGGTAAAATTTCTGGGCTTTCATGTCAGCGCCGACGGCTGCTCGCCCTTACCTGACAAAGAAGCTACTATCAACAACTTCCCTCCGCCCAAGACCATTCGTGACCTGCGACGATTCCTCGGAATGCTGAACTTCTACCGCCAACACATCCAGCACGCTGCATCTGCTCAAGCTCCACTCAACGCACTCCTTCAAGGCCCCAAAGTCAAGAGCTCCACTGTAATTTCGTGGACACCAGAACTTCGACAAAGTTTCGAAGACTGCAAAGCTGGACTCGCCCGGGCCGCAACCCTTTCGCATCTAATCAATAAGATGGGTGTCTCAATACGGTTGTCCCAAACACATCACCTGCGACCGCGGCCGTCAGTTCGTGTCATCACTTTTCCAGCGTCTTTGCGCCTCTCTGGGAACAACATTACACCACACCTCGAGCTAGCATCCCCAGGCAAACGGACTCGTGGAATGACTACACCGTGTCCTCAAAGCAGCTCTTATGTGCCATTTGTCCGACTCGTGGATATAGTCCTACCTACAGTTCTCCTCGGCCTCCGCACTACCTGGAGAGCCGACCTGCAGACAACTCCTGCCGAACTTCTCTTCGGGGAACAACTGCGTCTTCCTGGGGACTTTTTCGTCAACAACACTCAACAATCGGACTCGACGGATCTCGTCTCGCAGTTGCGTGACTACATGGTTCAGCTACGTCAAACCCCTGCGTCGCGTCACACAACCCATCGGCAAATCTTTATTTACAGAGATTTGGCCACATCCTCCCACGTCTTCGTTCGCCAAGACGCTGTGCGATCAGCCCTACAACCACCTTACATGGGACATATCCTGTTATCAGCCGTGATCAGAAAACTTATTCACTGAATATCAATGGCAAGCCTTCCACTGTGTCCATCGACCGTCTCAAGCCAGCACATCTTCTTCTGGACGACTCTCCACCTGCAGCCTCTACGCCTGCACCATCTTCTACTTCCTCGGAGCCCTCACCATCTGTTCGACCTACAATTTCTACTCGTTCCGGCCGCTCCATCCGTCCTCCTGGCCGTTTCAGGGCTGAAACTTACCACGGGGGGGAGTAGTGTGGCGATACTCCACGTATCGCCACCGCATTGTTGGTTGTTATTTTAGTTACAAATAACAAGCATTTTTAACTTGGAACTGAGAGAATAAACACGATCTTAAAACTCGTATTTTGATAGTCTTCAAATCTGTTACACGAAGTCGAGGTCTTCTCACACGAAAGTTTCAGAAATTCATATTTGATTGCGACAGTTGTTTTGTTATATGTCTAAGTCGTCGACTACATTAATCGTCGGCTACAAATCAATGAGTTTTATTTTTTATTTATTTGATATTTTATTCCGCTATTTCTTCCCTTTCAAAATTTTTACCATGAAAAATATACTTTTGAATTCCCCCAAATTAGTTACATTTACCAAAAAATTACGTAACTTATGTTATGTTATTACTTAATTCATCTCTTACATAATGCCGAATTGAAATGAAACTATATGAGGAGCAAACAAAATAACGTTACCCTTAAACATAGTTTCTGAGGCAGATGGCTGGTACAAAATATATTTATAATTACATCTTTATCTTTTCTAACTAGTTTTTCAGTTCTATGTACGTTCATACAGAAACGGAAATTAGCAGTGGAATTTTGCGTATCTGTGGTTAAATTTAAAAATTTATCTAGTGGAATATAGCTTATTTTTGGGAAATTCTAGCGGAATCTAGCTTATTTTTTCAGCAGTTCTAGCGGAATTGTCTCGATGGGTGTTGGCAACACTGATTGCCTGGTATTGCCTGTAACTTGAAAATGGCGTTGTAACGTACTCAATAAAGTTGTGTTAAAATGACATGTGAGTAATGCCTGAACATAACAGTGGCGACGAGGATGGGATCTCTTTTAGTTTGTCTACTTATTTCCCTAGAGGTTACAGGAATTATATCCATTTCTAATAAATTTACTTTCAATACATCCTCCGTATCACATTTAATGTCATCCTCCTCACCCACAACCGGTAACCTGGATGGTCCATCTGCATTGGCATGTTTGTGGGTAACTTTATATTTTATAGTGTAATCATAATTGGCAAGAATCAATGCCCATCTCTGCAACCTATCCACAGCAATTGAGGAAGCAGCTTTAGTGGGATTAAACATTGCAGCAAGAGGTTTACTATCGGTTACAATTGTGAAATGTCGGCCTCTTAGGTATCTGTCATATTTTTTTACTCCCCATATAATAGCCAAGGCTTCCTTGTGAATGTGTGCATACCTTTTTTCACTGTCATTCAGTAATCTGGACGCAAAAGAGATTGGTCTGTCCTCCCCAGATTCAAATACATGAGATAAAGTCCCTGAAATGCCATAACTTGAAGCGTCACATGCCAATTCTAATGACAATTTAGGATTGTAATGCACTAAAACTTTGTCAGAAGCTACTAACTGCTTTGCCTCTACAAATGCTTTATCACATTCATGAGACCAATACCACTTAGTTCCTTTCTTTTATCTATCTATATAAGGAGATACAAGGGAGTTAAAATCTCTGCTATTTTAGGTAGGAATTTATTATAGTAGTTCACAAAACCACAAAATGCTTTTACCTCAGATACATTCCTTGGCCTTGGACAGTCTAGAACTGACTGGACTCTCTTATTTGTTTTGTGTAACCCCTTTTCATCAATTATGTGTCCACAATATTCAGCTGATTCAGCCATGAAAACGCATTTGTTTCGATTTACAGTTAGCCCCTTTTCTAATAGTCTTTGAAAAAGTAACTCTAAATTTTTCATGTCTTCTACATCTGAACACCCAGTTATCAAAATATCATCTCGGAAACAAAAACAATTTGGTATCCCTGTTAATATCTGATCCATACATTGCTGCCAAATGGCAGGAGCAGAGGCAATGCCAAAAGCTAGTCTTGTATATTGATACAACCCTTTGTGAGTAGCAACAGTTAAAATTTCTCTTGAATCTTTATCCATCTCTAGATGGTGGTATGCCGAGTTTAGATCTAATTTCGTAAATTTCTTCCCACCCTCTAGATGAGTAAAAATGTCCTCGATTCGAGGTAATGGATACTGTGGAACCACTAAATTTGGGTTCGTTGTAACCTTGAAATCCCCACAGATTCTCACTCTATCAACTCCCTTGGGTCTGGGAACAATTGGGGTAGCCCACTCGCTATTGTCTACTTTAACTAGAATATTCTGTTTCACCATCAAATCTATTTCTTTCTCAATCAAAGGTTTGTAGGCATATGGTGGATGTCTAAACTTCATTGCTTTTGGCTTGGCATTTTCTTTCACCCTTAGTTTCCCTTTTACCCCTTTTAAAATTCCTGGTTTATTTTCAAACAATGAATCGTATTTTTTTAATAACAAAACCAAATTATTTTCAACCATTTCGATTTTCATTACATCTGTTGAATCTTTCACTCGCTCCCAGTCAACGGGAATTACCTTTAACCAATCTCTACCCACGATGGGTTTACAATCATTTTCTACAACATATATAGTCAAGTTTTCTTACGTACCCTTAACCTCAACATTTACCAGACATTCCCCTACCAGGACAATTCTCTCTCCTGTGTAGGTTTTAAGATGCACATTGCTGGAATTTATGCTTATATGAGGGAATAATTTAGAAAACCGAGATTTTGAAATTAAAGTGACTCCAGAACCCGTATCAATTTCAAATTGTACTCTCTTACCCTCAACACGAATGTCCAAACACCATGGAGATCTATATTTAACTTTACCTTTGAAGGTCTTGACCTCTTGAGTGTTCAAATTGACATTAATTTCAGAGGGTGCACCAATAGAACTTTTGGAACAACTTGAAATACCCTTTTCCTTTGTCTTTTCCCTCTTACCACTATCAGTTATTTCAACATAACCACACAGAAGGCTGTCCCTGTCGTCTTCTTCTGACTCCGAAGACCTGTGTTCCTCCAGGGTTTTCACTGTTGCCCTCTTGTTTGCGTAACACACTTTGGAAACATGACCCCTCTTTCCGCATTTATCACAGTTTGTTTTTCTCTTAGGACATTTGGGTCTTACATGTCCCTTTTCACCACAACAATAGCACGTCATTTCATTGATCGTTGATGAGGCTTTTTCATAAGAGGCTGATTTCGATTTAAACTGAACTTTATTCACAGGCTGGCTTTGGTTTACTTCAGAAGCATATCTCACCGCTGATTCCACTGACAGCGCTATCTCGGAAGCTCTGGCCCAAGTTATCGAACCGCACCTCATTGTTTCACAGGGAAGTCTCCAGCTGAACTACAAGTAGGGAGACAAATCTGTACCAAATTAAATATGTTGAAACAAAGCTTTTCTGATGTACTGACAAATGTAAAACAATCTGTTCCATGTACTTATAAGGTATTTCATGCTGGTGATTTGGTAAGCATTTTGAACTATGGAAAAGGAGATAAATGGGTAAATGGAGTAGTAGTTAAGCCTATTGGTCGCAAGATGTATGTAATATGTACAAGTGAAGGTATATATTGTGTAAGAAGCTTGAAGCAAATCCTTTCCAGAGAGGAAGGAGAACATAAATCCCCTAGTATGGACCTCAAAGACTGGAAGCCAGTACATATTAGTGAATGTGATACATCAAGATGTGAAAGCTTCATCAAAACAAGTGGAGATATTGCCCCTGGTTTTGAATTGCCCGAGTTACAAAGTGTTCCAAACCCATCCCCCAGTGATTGTTCAACCCCCAAGGATTTCACTGCAAAAGTCACTACTCCTAGTACACCTAAATGTGTGAAAAGTCCAAATTTACCGATGTACCTTGAAACATCAAATAATGCCTCTGAAAAGGATGTAACTGATCATAAAGAAATGTCAAATCCACTCAGACGTAGTGAAAGGTCAAGGAGACCAAAGAAAATTTTTGATTTGTGAATTTTTTAATATTTTGTGAAAGAAAATTTACTGTAATTTTTTTTGTGTTTACTTTTTTTGTTGTTTACTAGAAAGATTTAAGGGGGGAGGTGTTATATACATGTGGTACCACTGTTGTAACTTCCATGTGTGGTAACAATGCCAATGCGTGCGCATGATCAGTATTGCCTGTAACTTGAAAATACGTACTCAATAAAGTTGTGTTAAAATGACATGTGAGTAATGTCTGAACATAACAATATTTATATTCATACCAGTTACCTAAATAAAATGAAAAAAATTATCAAATCTGGTTACTTTTTTAGATCAGTAGCATATAATCATTCTACCACTACATATATCAAATTCATCAGAGGTAGGGTTACAGGTAACATAAGTTTACACCTTGTATAAATCATGAGAATAGTAAACTACTAATATTCAATGTTTATAGGATGTGTAGGAGAATTCAGATAGAGCACAAAAAGAATCAGTATCATTTACTGAGACTCCTCTAGTGGAAATTCATGAAGTGGAAGTAGTATATATATATTGCATGTGAAGCAGTAGTTCGGTGTATTCCGAAAGAATCTCCTGTCAGCATGTGAAACGCACCTGTGGCGTAAAATCTCAACGTAGTCAAAATTTAACTTAAACTTAAGTTTATCCATCGGCGAAAGAGGATTGTTTCTCTGGCTTGGATATTCAAGATGATGGCGAATATTTTCTAAGAGGGAAAGCACTGTTTCTTTCCTCAACGTAGAATTTAGTTTCACTTAAATTATCGAAAGGATTCACCCTAGCGTCATGGTTTCTACGCTGTAAAATATTGTGGTTTTCTAAATAATCTAAATACAGGAGTTCATCTTCAAAATTATCAAATCGAAACGCCATAACTGTTCACTACTCTTGTTGCTACACCGATTAAGTAACTTAACCGGTCGATTTCGGCCGGTTAAATTTTAACCGCGGTCAGCTGCCCGGTTAACGCTAACCGAGGTTGGTGCACTTGAAAATGGCCTTAACCGCGGTTAGTTAACAATTTAACTGCGGTTAAGCCATGGAAGAAGGAGGAGAGGAAGAGCAGCTTCGACGTTCTATCCTATAGCTGTAGATGTCTCTGCTTGTTAGAATTGACCGAAGCGCCTCCTACTCTAAGCCTACGCGCCACCGCTTCCTGATTGGCTGGCAAAGAATATGTACTTCGATGCTCGGAAATTGGAAGCATGGCAGTCATTGCATGCTGAGTGTTCCAGGAGTGAAGGTCTTTGAGTTAAGCATCAGTTTTCAAGAGGTATCTTCCAATTGATTATTGGTGTTCTCGAAACTTTACTTTTTGGAGTAAGAATAACAGTATTGTTGTTCTATATCCGTAACTACGTAGCAAATCATATCAGTGTTGGCGAGAATTTTTTATTCAGTTAACAGCCAAATTTGGCCATAATGGAGACGCCATGTGCCGGAATGAAGAGGAAACGTGGGAATTACTGTGCTGCCATTTGGTGCAATAGTTTTTTCGGCTGCGGAATAAATGAACCGATATCATTGTTTGTTTTCCCGAAAGATCCTGTGAGGTGAGTATTATCATTATTATGAGCAACAGTTGGTGATAACAAGTAATGAATGTATGTACTTAAATGAGATGTTTTTTCCCTCAGAGCGTTTCACTGGCTGAAGTTCTCTCTCCGGGAAGACTTGATGGGGAAGAACGTAAAGAATATGCAGCTCTGCAGTGACCATTTCACGTAGGGAGATTTTAAAAGTAAAACGCCACGTGTTTTACTGAAACCGAACGCTATTCCTAGCCGTTACGAATGGAAGTTTGGGGAGGAAGAAGGTGAGTTTAAATGACGAAAATACGTTTTCTATTCGATATGTTATCTTTTTAAAACCATAAGATATTTGTATTTTTTTTTCATATAACCAAACTTTGTTATTTAACGTTCCGCATGCACATTATTGTTGATGTCTGTGGTAAATATTTGGAGTTTTGCCTTTTTTAGTTTTAACGATCACAACTGGCATTGGAAATCATTATTATGATTTATTAGTAATAGCAATTTGTAATGTTGTAATAAATCTGAGCAACACTGAACGGCATTGTTTATTTTCAGACGTCGGTGTAATGGATACTGCAAAGGAATGGGTTCCTAATTCAATTCGTGACGAAGCAAATGCTTCCTCGTTGGATGTTTTACAGGTTTCAGGTATGTTCATTTTCTTATCAAACTGTCTACTTAAGAACCTTAAGGATGTATTAGTAGTCACAAATAATCATCGATTATTTCTATCATTAACTGTAGTTTCGTATTCTTAGTCTTTCGAGATTCTCAAATTGGTGATTAACGAATCATTGAGTAATTTGTATTCATATATAATACGAGTAAAATGTACCTTGCATACTGCAAGCAGAACGACAACACTAATTTCATGTCGGCATCATATCGGGACGGCCCTCAAAAGAAAAAAAAAGGGATTGAAAATATTCTTAAAATTCGCTGCAAATTAATCATCTGGCATCGAACCAAGGCCTTCCTGGTAAACATACGATGCAGCACAACAGAAAATCACCATCTCTTACTATGTTTGAAAATTCAAGCAGAAATATTGGCTCCAACTGCCTCAAACGACGTTCTACTTTTCAATAATGTAAATGGCTCTCTGGATTCGAACCAAGGACGATCTTGGAAATCTAAAACATATTTTTGAAATGTATCTATGTTCTCTCTCTATATACCTAATTTCATGTTTTAATGTTATTGGGAAGGGATTTAAATTAATTCTTATAAATCGGATAATTTACTGATTGTAGAGACGCCTGGTGTCAAACCCAGGAAATATTGGCACCTGTGAATGCACAGTATGACTTATTAGGACTTCATCTTATTTCATACTAAGTTTGAAGTCGATATCATGCCGGGAAGTAACTAAAACTTTTATCTGTTATCTCCATAAGAAATGGATTGAGGAATGTAAATGGCTCTCTGGGATCGAACCAAGGACCATCAGCGAATATATAAAATTTGATTATGAAATATATTTATGATCTCCAACTCCATGCCGAATTTCAAGCTTCCATGCCATCGAGAAAGGGTCCAAAAAAAATCTTAAAAATCGCCACAATGCATCATAAATGGCCGATTTTTGCCTCGACCTAGCATCGAACCCAGGATATTTTCAGTAAAACTCATTTATTTTTTCGATAGATCATGACCATTTATATCAGCTTCTTGAGTTTTAAGTCCCTACCTATCCGGCAAGAATTTTTAAAAAATTCCTGAAAATCAAAGCAATGCATTTAAACGGGAAAATTTGGTGATTTGGGGCCCTCTGGAATCGAACCCATGACACTGAGGTTCAAAATCGCAATTTTTCTGGAGGTTACACGTTATGGCCAACATGTGGTCAAAATTTCAAGCCAATGACGCTTGTGATTTAGACTGTGAGTTTGTATCCTCTCTATATATATATCTATTATATATAGATGCTTCTCCGGATTCATTCATATATCATATATATATATATACGAGTAAAATGTAGCTTGCATACTGCAAGCAGATCGACAACACTAATTATATATCGGCATCATATCGGGACGGACATCAAAAGAAAAAAAAAATTCAAAATATTCGTAGAATTCGCTGCAATTTAATCACCTGGCAGCGAACCCCGGTCTTCCTGGTGTACTTACTATGCAGCAAAATAGAAAATTACCATATCAAACTATGTGTGAAAATTCAAGCAAAACTATTAGGTGCAACTACCTCAAACGACGTCCTACTATTCACATACACTCCTTATTTGAGAAATTATAATGTGCTCTGGCATCGAACCCAGGAACAGCATGGTCTTATCTATTTTTTTTCTTAAACAAAGTGTTAATATACATCTTCCATCTAAGCAAGAGCTCCCTTACATATCGATAAATGCATAAAAAAATTATGAAAAGATACCCCATAGTATTTCATATGGGTGATATTTTTACCGCCCGGCATCGAACCCGGGTCTTTCAGGCAATACTTTCTATGCAGCACAAAAGAAAAACACCATCTCTAACCGCGTATGCAAATTAAAGCAGAAATATTGGTTACAACTGCCTCAAATGACGTCCTACTTTTCCTTTATATTCCTTATGAGAGAAACGTTATTGTGCTCTGGCTTCGAACCCAGGAACAGTACGGTCTTATGAAAATTTTTTTCTAAAACTTATTCGTACCATACATCTTCCAGCCAAGCATGAACATCCTATCATTTCGATAAGTGCATCTAAAAAAATAATGAAAAACGGCTCCCATGTATTTTAAAGGGCAGATCTTTGCATCGTCCTAGCATCGAACCCAGGATAACTTTTGTAAAAGTCATTGATGTTTTCGAAAGTCCAAGACCATAAATATAGGCACCTTGAGTTTTACTTCTCTACCTATCCGGAAAGTATTTTTTTTTAATTCCCGAAAATCACGGCAATGCATTCAAACGGGAAAAATCGGGACTTTGGGGCCCTCTGGAATCGAACCTATGACACTGAGGATCAAAGTCTCTTTTTTCCTGGGGGTTTCACGTTATGGCCAATATGTCATAAAAATTTCAGATCAATGACGCTTGTAGTTTAGGCTGTGAATTTGTATCCTATCTATCTATCTATCTATATAGGTATATATATGAATGAATCCGGAGAAGCATCTATATATAATAGATATAGAGAGGATACAAATTCACAGCCTAAACCACAAGCGTCATTGACTTGAAAATTTTACGACATATTGGCCATAACGTGTAACCGCCAGAAAATTGCGATTTTGATCCTTAGTGTCATGGGTTTGATGCCAGGGGGCTCCAAAGTCCCGATTTTTCCCGTTTAAATGCATTGCTTTGATTTTCGGGAATTAAAAAAAAATACTTCCCGGATAGGTAGAAGATAAAAACTCAAGGAGCCTTTATATATGGTCATGATCTATCGAAAACATAAATGAGTTTTACGGAAAATAACCTGGGTTCGATGCTAGGTCGATGCAAAAATCTGCCGTTTAAAATGCATTGTGGCAATTTTTAAGATTTTTTTAGGACCCCTTTCCTATGGCATGGAAACTTGAAATTCGGTATGAGGTTAGATACTACAAAAATATATCATAATCAAATTTTATATATTCGCTGATGGCCCTTGGTTCGATCCCAGAGGGACATTTATATTCCTCAATGCATTTCTTACGGAGATAACGGAAACAAATTTTAGGTACTTCCCGGCATGCTATCGATTTAAAACCTAGCATGATAGAAGAACCAGTCTTAACAAATCAAACTATGCATTCATATCTATCAATGTGTCCTGGGTTCGACACCAGGTGTCTCTGCAATCAGAAGATGATCCGATTTTTAGGAATTATTTTGAAACCTTTCCCAATAATATAGAAACTTGAAATTTGGCATATAGATTGAGATCATTAATAACTTTCAGAAACATTTTTTAAATTTCCATGATCGTCCTTGGTTCGAGTCCCGGTAGCCATTTACATTCGTGAACATTAGAGCGTCTTTTGAGGCAGTTGTATCAAATATTTCTGCTTGAATTTTCACACATAGTTAGAGATGGTGATCTTCTATTGTGTTTCATAGAAGGTTTTCCAGTAAGACCCGGGTTCGATGCCAGACGATGAAAATTCAGTGAATTGTAAGAAAAAATTAAATCCTTTTTTTTTCTTATGAGGACCGTCCCGATGTGATGCCGATATGAAATAAGTATTGCCGATCTGCTTGCAGTATGCAAGCTACATTTTACTCGTATAGTATATATATAGATGCTCCTCCGGATTCATTCATATATATAGCTATATAGCTATATAGGTATATAGATAGGATACAAATTCACAGGCTAAACCACAAGCATCATTGACTTGAAATTTTTATGACATATTGGCCATAACGTGAAACCCCCAGGAAAAAAGCGACTTTGATCCTCAGTGTCATAGGTTCGATTCCATAGGGCCCCAAAGTCCCGATTTTTCCCGTTTGAATGCATTGCCGTGATTTTCGGGAATTTTTAAGAAAATACTTTCCGGATAGGTAGAGAAGTAAAACTCAAGGTGCCTATATTTATGGTCTTGGAATTTTGTAAACATCAATGACTTTTACAAAAATTATCCTGGGTTCGATGCTAGGACGATGCAAAGATCTGCCCTTTAAAATACATGGGAGTCGTTTTTCATTATTTTTTTAGATGCGCTTATCGAAATGATAGGATGTTCGTGCATGGCTGGAAGATGTATGGTACGAATAAGTTTTAGAAAAAAATTTCATAAGACTATTTCGTACTATTCCTGGGTTCGAAGCCAGAGCACAATAACGTTTCTCTCATAAGGAATATAAAGGAAAAGTAGGACGTCATTTGAGGCAGTTGTAACCAATATTTCTGCTTGAATTTGCATACGCGGTTAGAGATGGTGTTTTTCTTTTGTGCTGCATAGAAAGTATTGCCTGAAAGACCCGGGTTCGATGCCGGGCGGTAAAAATATCTCCCATATATAATACTATGGTGTATCTTTTCATAATTTTTTTATGCATTTATCTATATGTAAGGGAGCTCTTGCTTAGATGGAAGATGTATATTAACACTTTGTTTAAGAAAAAAAATAGATAAGACCATGCTGTTCCTGGGTTCGATGCTAGAGCACATTATAATTTCTCACATAAGGAGTGTATGTGAAAAGTAGGACGTCGTTTGAGGTAGTTGCACCTAATAGTTTTGCTTGAATTTTCACACATAGTTAGAGATGTTGATCTTCTGTTTTGCTGCATAGTAAGTACACCAGGAAGACCGGGGTTCGCTGCCAGGCGATTAAATTGCAGCGAATTCTACGAATATTTTGAATCCTTTTTTTTTTTCTTTTGATGTCCGTCCCGATATGATGCCGATATGAAATTAGTGTTGTCGATCTGCTTGCAGTATGCAAGCTACATTTTACTCGTATAGTATATGAATGAATCCGGAGAAGCATCTATATATAATAGATAACAATATTTATATAGAATAATGTACGATTATTTTCTAATTACGAGTCTATGTAATTATTTGCATGAATTATCGAATCGTGAATTACCGTCTGGAGGGTAATCAATTTGTCATCTTGTTATTTCAAGTTGAATTAAACATTGGTTTTAGACAATATGAAAGCGGCAGATACTTAAGTGAAATGCCATAGATTTTCTTTCATTATTGGTTTATGTCCTGCCTGAAAAAGCAGACGATATTGCAGTAAAGTGCGGTGAAGTTTAAAGGGAACTGTTGCTAGTGGTTAAGTGGCTAATTAGTTACATATATTGAGCTTGAGGAAAACAAAATTTTGAATTTGAATTCATGTTATTTCTAATTACTCGTGCGCTATATTAATCCAATAACTAATAATAAGCCTTATTTCTTATTCCTGAATTATGGAATTATTATGAATCAGTGAAATGAGAATAATCACTGATTTGTGATTGCATGATTATTCAGTAAATCACTATGCAACTGTGATTACTGCCCTAAGAGGCCATTTTCATTGACTATTTCTGTGATTATAATAGCTTTCATTCTTGTTTCAGTGTGTGATGTGGATGATTCCATCACTGAGCCCATTGTGGGGGAAGGCACTCCTTCCACTCCACAGAAAAATGATTGCTCACCTTCTGCGGGAGCTTCTCAAAATGATGACACCAGTATTCCCTCTGCAAGTGTTATTGCTGGTAAGTATCCTTGTTATGCACTTATTTGATACACTGTCTGTATTTATTAAATTGGTTACATGCTCTATTTCATGGTGCTTCTCAGCTCCCTACCTTATGTGAACTAATCTTCTTCTCTATTTATAATGTAGCCTGTGTCTCCACACCACGATCACGATGCAGTCGCTTGAACTGGACTCCACGCACCTCAAGAAGAGTGATGCAGTACACTAGCAGCATTGCAAGACTGCCCTCTAATCTATTTATAGAGAGGCAGAAGGGAAGAGCGAGGATAACAAGGCAGGACTTTATTGATCATTGTAAAGTGTACCTGCCAAAATCGTCCCAGAAACTTTTCCTTGCTCAAGTTAAGATGAGCAAGGTTAACAAGTTTGGGAGGAGGTGGCCTCCTTACATGAAAGATTTCGCATTAAGCATGTACTATCATGGGCCAAGAGCCTATAAATTCTTACAAAGAACTCTCTGCCTTCCATCAAGGTCATCCTTGATTAGCTGGCAGAAGAAGGTTCATGTAAAACCTGGGGTGGACGAGAATGCCATGCAGGCTATGGAAGAGTAGGCAAAGAAAATGAAAAGGGAGGATTTGGTTGTAGCTTTAACAATTGATGAAATGGCTGTAAAAGAAAACTTATTTTATGATGTGACCACAGATTCTGTTGTGGGTTTTCGTAATTATGGCAAAGGTAGCGTCACTACTATGGGGAATCAGTGCTTAGTTGCTATGGTTAAGGGGTTAAATAAGAAGTGGAAACAGGCCATTGGCTACTGGGTCACGAACAATAGCACAGATGTTAATGTTGTTGGGTTTCTAATCTAAATTCGTGCTTTGGTTGATAGTTTGTCTGCTTAGTAGTGATTCATCTGTTTTGGCAACCATCTTGGTTTCCGTGTTCTCTACTATGTTATACTTCCGTTTTACGGTTATGATTTGTTCCTAATAAAGAGTATGGTTTGTGTAGACGTGCGCTCTCTAACTTCCTGAAAGATCCACCTCAGTCCTAACAGGTTATGGGTCCAGGATACGTAAAATTCAACGGAATCGTTGCTCAGTGCATCGGTAATTTGATAGAATATATTATTCTATAAGGGCTGGGAAGATAGTAATTTTAGGTGAAAATCTGTGAAACTCAAGACACGTGTTGGCGAAATTTTTGAAGATGGCTGAAGATGCAAGCAGAGGTTCTATGGGTAACTCAATTGCAGGAGCTATCGGAAAATTGAACTGAATGCAGAATTACCAAGATTGGAACTTCCAGGTTTGCAACTATTTGGAACACCAGGACTTGTGGGAATGCATCGAGCCTGAGCGTGCTGAGGATGGAACACCTAAAGCTGTTGATACAAGGAAGGACCGGAAAGCAAAGGCATTAATTTGTTTACTGGTTGATACAAGTTGCTACGCTCATGTGCGGAACGTGGCTACGGCGAGAGAAGCATGGGAAAATCTGCGAAAGGCCTACGAGGACAAAGGATGGGGCAGACGAATTAGTTTACAGAGGTCTCTGTGGCAATGTAGACTGGAAAACTTCCGAAACATGGAAGAATATATAGCCAAGGTAATGACGCTTTCACAACAACTCGCGGATGTAGACGCGAAAGTCACTGATGATTGGCTTGCCTCAATAATGTTAAGTGGTTTAACTCCAGATTATAGTCCACTTATTATGGCTCTTGATAATTCAGGGTTGGAGATAACTTCCAAGTTAGTGAAAGGGAAGTTACTTCAAGAGTGGGGCCGAAAGAAGTCAGATGCTCGACCTGAAGAGGCGGCATTCTATTCCCGGTCGAAACCTAACTCCAAGGCTCAAGTGAAGTATGGGAAAAAGGAATTCCCATTCAAGTGCTTCAGATGCCATCAGCCTGGGTACAAATCCTCGGAATACCCGAAGAAGGGAAGTAGTTGTACCAATAAGCACGACGATATGAGTTTATTGACGGCATTGTCAGTGAGTGTTAGTCGGGGGGAATGGTATGTTGATAGTGGAGCAACAGCTCACATGACTTCCCAAAAGGACTGGTTGGGAGAATTTAAGGAGGACCCAAAGGGATTAGAAGTTACATTGGCGAATAATGTAACTATTCGCAGTAGTGGTCGCGGGAGTGTTGACGTTAAGTTAAGCAGCGGAAATGATATAAACAGGATTTCCGATGTTGTGTTTGTTCCTGGATTGGTGACGAATTTACTTTCGGTGAGTCAGATTGTGCAAAAGGGCCTCACTGTTGTTTTTTCAAAGGAAAAATGTGCAATCCTTAAGGATGTTAGTCGGCACATCGAAGGTCGGACAGTTGCCACTGCAACGAATGTGGGAGGACTTTACAAATTAGATGTGGAGCACATTGGTTCGATAAAAGGGGAAAATTGCAAGACGACAGTCAATGTAAGGCAATCGGAGACTGCAAATGTTGCAATCAAGGAAGAGAAGTCAAGAGTAATGTGGCACAAAAGATTAGGCCATCTGAATGCCCAAAGCATGCAGTTGTAACGGCGAGGCTTGGTTGATGGAGTTGTGTTCACAGAGGAAGAGCCAGATGACCCTTGTATTGCTTGCATTAAAGGGAAATTCAGCAAAACCCCATTTAAAAGGAAGGGGCCAAGAGGATTGAAAAAATTGGAGATTGTGCATTCGGACGTCTGTGGTCCAATGCAGGAAGAGTCTTTTGGAGGAGCCAAATATTTTTTGACCTTCATAGACGATTTTTCAAGAAAAACTTCTGTGTATTTCTTGAAAGGAAGAAATGAAGTCTTCAGCAAATTCATTGAATTTAAAGCCGCAGTGGAAAATGAAAGTAAAGAACACATTTTATATCTTCGTACAGACAATGGTGCAGAGTATTGCAGTGGTGAATTTAGGCAATATCTCCTCAAGTGTGGGATCAAGCACCAGAAAACTGTGCCTTACACCCCACAGCAGAATGGCGTTGCGGAGCGAGCGAACCGGACGATAATGGAGAAAGCCCGAATCTTACTTGAAGATGCTGGACTGTGCAGGAGACTGTGGGCAGAGGCTGTTAGTACTGCAGTTTACCTTAAGAACAGGTCCCCCAGCAGAGCAATTCCTGATAAGACACCAGAGGAAGTTTGGTGTGGAAGGAAAGTTGATCTAAGCCACCTATGTGTGTTTGGATGTGCTGCCTACATGCATGTTCCGCAGGAAATAAAGGAAGAAATTGGACCCAAAGGCCAAGGAGATGATATTTGTGGGCTACAGCATAGATGAGAATGGGTACAGGTTGGTGGATCCAAATGATCCAAGTAAATTGTCTTGTGCTCGGGATGTTTTCTTCTTAGAAAACAGGTTTCCAGCCGTCTCGGGAGGAGAGAGATGCAGATTGGAAGTTCCACAGGAGCTGAATATTCCATTCCTCAGTAGTGAGGGGGAAGAATCCACCAGGGAAATGCATGGAGATCAGCTTGCTGTAGAGGAGCCAGATCAAACGCTGGAGAATGTGCTAAATGATGGAGACATCGGAGGAAATGTGGTTGAGGAGGAGAGGAGATACCCTTTACGTGAGAGAGTGGCGAGAGATTTCTCAGATTTTCATTTGTACAGTGTAATTGTAGATGATATTCCACAGACTGTGTTAGAGGCTTTAGCATCCCCAGAGAGGAGAAAATGGAAGGAGGCCATGCAGAGTGAGTTTGATTCTTTAATGTTAAACGATGCATGGACCTTGGTTGATCTTCCAAGTGGCAAGTCTGTTGTGAAGTGTAAATGGGTGTTTGGGAAAAAGAGGGATAGTGATGGTAGAATAACAAGGTATATGGCCAGATTAGTAGCAAAAGGTTATACTCAAAAGTATGGAGTTGATTATGAGGAAACTTTTTCTCCTGTGATAAGAAACTCCAGCATTAGGGTTTTGTTGGCTATGGCAGTGAAATGTAAGTTAAATATAGATCACTGGGATGTTATTACTGCTTTCCTGAATGGTAATTTGCATGAGGAAATTTACATGGCTCAGCCTGAGGAGTTTATATCTAAAGGCAATGAGGAAAAGGTGTGCAAGCTGCAAAGAGCAATTTATGGAATGAAGCAAGCTGCTAGAGCATGGTATTATGAAATTCATGGTATTTTGATTAAGATGAATTTTAAACAGTCCAAAATTGAACCTTGTGTTTATTACAAAGTAGGAGGAAAGGGGATGACGATTTTAGCTTTGTATGTAGATGATATGCTGACTGACTGACTGATATAATGACTGCGAGGAAAAACAAAGGCTTAAGGAGAATTTGATGGAAAAATTCAAAATGAAGGATTTGGGAAAGGCTTCTCATGTTCTTGGGATGAGAGTTAGATATGTGGGAAGTGATATATATGAAAAATATATTATAAAGGTATAAGGTAAGTTCAGTGTGTCTGACTGTAAACCTGTTTTTACCCCTATGGATCTAGGTAAGGTCTTGACCAAGAGTGACAAGTGTGAAAGTGTTCCTTATCAGAATTTAATTGGCTGTTTGATGCATCTCTCTATTACCAGCAGGCCAGATATTGCTTATGTCACCAGTTTTTTGAGTCAGTTTAATAATTGTCATGGCACTGAACACTGGATAAGTGCAAAAAGGGTGTTGCGTTATCTTCAAGCAACCAAGGAACTTTGTTTGATGTTTAGTGACAATGGTGAAGGTTTGGTTGGCTTTGCAGATGCAGATTGGGGAAATGACACTATGGACAGAAGGTCATATACTGGTTTTGTGTACAATGTGAATGGTTGTGTTGTTTCATGGGAGAGTCGTAAACAACAGACTGTTGCCTTATCCAGCACTGAGGCAGAGTATATGGCTTTGACTCAAGCTGCCCGAGAAGGACTGTATCTGCGTAATTTCATGTGTGAACTGACTGTTGAAAACTTGGGTATTGTTTTGTTTAATGATAACCAGTCAGCTCAGAGGATTGCTAGTGAGCCAATGAATCATGCCAGAACAAGGCATATTGACATTAAGCATCATTTTATAAGGGATCTACTTTTGTCTTCAGAAGTTGTTATTAAATATAAAGAAACAGAAGACATGGTCGCAGACATTTTGACTAAACCGTTAAGTAGATCTAAGGTTGAAAAATTTGTAAAAGATCTGTGTTTAGTAGCGATGCCTTAGTTCTTTTTTTCCTTAGGTATCGTAAACTGTGTGGATGTATTTAGATTAAGGAGGAGTGTTGGGTTTCTAATCTAAATTCGTGCTTTGGTTGATAGTTTGTCTGCTTAGTAGTGATTCATCTGTTTTGGCAACCATCTTGGTTTCCGTGTTCTCTACTGTGTTGTACTTCCGTTTTACGGTTATGATTTGTTCCTAATAAAGAGTATGGTTTGTGTAGACGTGCGCTCTCTAACTTCCTGAAAGATCCACCTCAATCCTAACAAATGTATTGCATAGTCTAGTTTTAGAATGTATTACTAGGCTTAGGATAATAGGTTATAGTGTTTAAGTTTTAATTTGTGATCAGGGGCCTCATAACCTCCCTAAGTCTCCCTTTTTTATGTAGATGAAGAGGTTGTTTATTTTATGTTTGATCCCCCTCATCTTTTGAAATCAATTAGGAATAATTTAGCTAGGTATAGATTGAATTTTGATGGTAGTATTGTAGAATGGTCTCATTTCAAAAACTTGTTTGAGCTAAATGATCCACTCAAGTTAACAATGATACCAAAGATAACAAAATTTCACTGATGTCAGGGCTTTCAAAAAAATGAAAGTGAAATTGGCCTCTCAGGTTTTCAGTACAAGTGTTTACGTTGCTATCTGTGCTTTTGTTGCCATGGGGAAACTCCCAAACTCTGCCATGCATACTTGTAATTTTTTTTAGTTTTATGGATAAATTGTTTGATACATTTAATAGTAATCAGCTGCGACGCCACCCATTCAAGTATCGGTATGCTATGATGGAGGGAAGCCCTCATGCTGCGTTCCTTGAAGAAGCTTTCCTCAAGTTGAAGAATAGCTTCTTTGAGGAATGCAGGTGGCAACCACCATGCTTGAATGGGTGGCTCATTAGTATTACTTGTTTGTTAAAATTACAGGTAGATTTGAAGGATCAGTTTGGCATTGTGAAGCTAAGGACCAGAACTTTGAATCAAGATGCCTTGGAGAACATGTTCTCTGTGATCCAACAGCAACATGGGTGTAACAAAAACCCCACAGTTATGCAGTTTGGAAGAGGGTACAAGCAGTTGATGCTCACATCCGTTTCCAAACTGTCTAGGAGTAGTAATTGTGAGTTAGATTTAGAACAGTTTTTAGTTAAATATAGTAATTTTGTTTCAAAAAATAGTTCTAGGTTAGACAGCACTGGTTCCCTTGATGGAGATGATATATTTAGTGATATTAGGTTTAGTGAAGATTTAGATTTAGAGGAATTGAATGTTATTTATTATGTAAGTGGTAAGCTTTGTAAATTGTTTCTGAAGAAACATAATTGTGAGCAGTGCAGGTCGCACTTAGTGGATGTGCATACATCAGGGGGAATCATTGCACACCACCAACTATTCACCCTCCTCAAAGGGCAGAAAGAGTTAGGTGGTGATTATGGCAATCTACTAATCCCCAAAGAGGACATTTTTGCTGCCATTAGGGATTGGGAAAGACTATTTCAGTGTGTGTTTCCCGATGCTGTTGGTAGAGAGGGCATTGGGAAATATATGACGCAAATAATGCTGGTTAATGGGCCAGCAGTGGCACTTCCATGCATATCATCTGGGTCTTTGTTGTTGGACATTTTTATTAGAGTAAGAACTTTCCGGGGGGTTAAATTTATGAATAGGAGCTGTAGATGGTTAATTTTATTGTTAGGGGTTTGTTGTATTGTGTTTTTTGTTGCTGTTGGTACATTTTGTCGATGTTTGTTGTTATAGTGTATAGTTATATAATATATGTAGTAGTTATTGCTATTAACTCATATAAACATATTGTTAATTGTTATTGAGTTTATTTGTTGTAATGAATTATGCAGATTTTTTGGAAATAAAATTAATTTACCATAATCTCTTTTTTATCCTTTAAATCATCTCCTAGTACTTGTTTCTCCTGAGGTCTTGTCATTTGTTACATATTCCATGGGTGAAATGCTTTGAACTTTAAATTTTTAGCGTTAATGGATTATTTATGTTAAACATCTTCAATATCCTGAGTTCAGTATTAAATTCCGTTTATTCTTTGGGAAGCCAATTATTGTTTTTAAATTCTTCATGAAAAGTCATTAATTATTCGGTGATTGAATTGAATTGGAAGAAATCTCAAGCGGATGTTCAGGGTTCTATTTTGAAATTGCCGCCGCTAAAACAGTTTGGCCACCAGAGTGCAGCGCTTAAAATTTATTACCATAGGGCTTATGGAAGCTGCTCTTCCACTCCTCCTTCTTCCATGGTTAAGCCTTAACCGAGATTGGTGCACTTGGGCCTTAACATGTTAAATGACGCGCAAGCGATAGGTAAGCGGCGTTCGTCATCCCAAAAGAAAACGTCTCCCATTGCCCTCATTTTCCCGATTTTTCAGTTTTTCGCCCGTTTTGCACCTCTAAACTCAACCAAAAAATTTAAATTTCATTTAAATTTTTGCACGCCTGTGCGTGCAGGCCGTCCGCCTCCAGCGCACTAAAAATCGTTGCGGGAGATTGAATTTATATAGACTCAGATTTTGCTAAAAGTGTTACATCCCTTTTTTGAGGACAGACGGACGGACGTGATTCTGTCTTAATATATATAGGATGCCAACATCGATTTATATCTACAAACAGGTACGGATCTAGAAAAAATTTTTGGGGGGGGTCCGATCGAAAAATTTAAAAATAGAAGATATTTTGGCTTTCACAAAACGTGACGTTAAAATTGTGTTAGACAAACTCGAATTTTTTCGCTAGTGATTGCTTATTAAATTGTGTTTTATTTGCATTATTCGAGTTTCATTTTCGAAAAATAGGCACAAGTGAAATTTCGGGGGGGGGTCCGGACCCCCAGGACCACCCCCCTGCATCCGTCCCTGTCTACAAACCACAACAAGATTTAATCTATGAAATTCCCCCTTATATACAGATGATTGATGGGTGACATTTTAGTATTGTTTTTGAGACTGAAATTTCCCATTCCAGAATAGATGTATCGATTTCCAAATATAATATTCCTCTTACTACGTATCCTCAATTCAAAGATAAGATGCATGTACTAAAATTTAAGTAGGTATAAATTTAGAGGCAGTTAATTATAATTAACTGCTTCTATAGAGTTTTACAAAAATCTATATATTAATGCGTAAAGAGAAAACTTTTTACCCCTTTTTAAGCATATTGCGCGCACGGAAGAATGTGAGATTTGGCATAGTTAAAGTTTACATGGAGAAGGAGTGCAGGAAGCTAAAATTTATTTCCAAAAGAATCCTTGGTTCGACTATGGACGAGTATAATCATTTCTCATTTGAAGTGCACGTAAAGTTCACTTGGATCGATCTCAGACATTTTTCTTTTGCAGAATTAAATCAGATATAATGGTTGTGCGAAATCAAGATTACTACCTAAAGAAAGGAAATAAAATAAAGATTCTTATTTTGGTCGTACACATAATTGTCTGTGGTATAATAGTCGAGCTGTGAATTCTGTGTGATTTCAAATGCTTATTCTTTGTGTATTCAACAAAAAGAGTAGGTAATAAGTACATTTTATTATTTAAACCCCATCAAATCTTAGTTTCAGTAAGTTTATTACATGTTTTTTTACATTCAGATAATCACACCTACTTCCATTATACGTCGATATAGTACGTTGACGAGTGGAAGTGAGAGACAAAGAAGAAGGGATATACGTATGCACAATAATAATAGTGCAAGTTTTGCAATGCATAACATTTCAAATCTGAGGACCTGTGTCAGATTGATTTTATTTTCATTGTGTTGATTGCATCTACGGCATAATATTTTAAATTGGAAACACTTAAATAATTTACTTTCTTTTTCGCCAAAATAGTACACATCAAAATTTCACTGCTTCATATACATTGAGCTTTCCCTCGGGCGAATCGATTGCGATCTTACTTCGATATGCGATCCCTAATTTAATCGATTCTCGCTTAGATTTGTGTATGCCGTCTCGTTGGTGATCCTTATGAATTTAGTTTGAAAAATTTAAGTTTATTGACTTTCGCTTAAAGCTGGCCTCTCCATTAATTGTTAGCGATGTTTTTGTAAATCGTCCTACTTTTCTGTAAGTGAATTTAAAACGGGAGAGTTACAATTTTCCATATTTTCAGGGAAATAAAGCATCGATTATATGTGTATATCGTCAAAAACTGAATTTCCTTGCATTGGGTACTGACCGAATAGGGCGAAAAACGGCTTCACGCTCTCGACATAAAAATGAGTATAACTATATCATCTGTTCGTCCTCGCACTAGCATAATAGATAAACCTTTAAGTAAGGGAAAAGGGGAGGTCAGCTTGAGCTGTTTCGCTCTTCTCTTTTCTGAATTAGTGCAGTATTGTCAAAACAGGGTGTATACTGTTCCTGAGCTTCAAAATAAGTACGTTTGCTAATATTACTGAAGTACTCTGACGCCTTTAACCTCCTATTACGTTTTTTTTTTTTATTTTTAGGCTTTCGGAAATGGGCCGTGAAGTTGGAGTTAAATTCATCGATCTTTTATTTGTTAGGGAAAGGAATGGAAAACATGAAACAAAATTATTAAATATGCTCCTTTTCATTAAGTCAACGTTGTGGAAGGTTTGGAAGTTTTGATATGCTAGAGTTAATGCAGCGATGCGTTGTATTACCGTACTAAAATAAATATATTGGTCGTATCTAGGCCCTTTTTGGAAAGGAGGCTGATATGCTGGAACATGCCAATGACGACGAAAGAACTTATTACATAATCGAAAAAGAACCATTAGTGAATCGTTACATATCAGTCCCTAAAGACAAAGGGAGTCTGAATTGCGCCGTATTTACTGCAGGGATAGTTGAAGCGGTATTATGTGGTTGTGGTTTCGTAAGTTTTTGATGGATTCAATTTGTGTTTGTCAATAATTTCTTAGTGTGACGGTATCAGATACACTATATTTTTATGTTTTTCAGCCGGCCAAAGTTACTGCTCATTGGCATAAAGGAACGACGTACATGGTGAAATTCGATGACCTCGTGATAGCAAGAGACAAACAGTTGGAAGATAGATGATTCAGTGTTGGTATTTATCTTTCAACACTTTAAATGTGCTCATACATGACATTCTTGTTTGCGGTGGTGTGGAACCGCATTTCTTCTATTTGCTTTGTTTAGTCGGTTATATTGAATGATTGTCAAATGATGTTGCTTCCAATTAATTATCAAGGGTTAGATTTCAGGAGCGAAATCGTATTTTACCGAATGTGATATAGATGTATCACAGTATGTTGGAGTCCCTTATCAAATTGCATCTGCAGAATGAAGTAAAGATATAGTTTGTTTTTTTGTGAATGTATACATACTATGGGATATGTGTCTATTCATTGGATTCACATGATATGCTTATGAAATATGTTTTTGATTGAGAAAGTACCCTTTACTGTCGTGTTTATGAATTTGAAAGAAATAAAAAGTCCTGCGAAGATTGAGAAAGGATGAATCCTCATATTAATCACCTGGTGAGTGCTCTGTAATGAAGGCAAACTGAATCTCATAGTTTGTTGTTGTGTTATTTTATGCCATCTTGTGTTTCATGAAACTGTATTCAAGTATTTTCTTTTTCATAGTTATCAGGTTTCAGCAAATTTGTAACCTTACAATTGAGATTTCAAGTAATAGTATTCATTAAAATACCTAATTGAATCAAGCACTTATTAATAATCAATGAAAAGAGATCGTTCCTACGTACGTCTAAATGAAAATTCATATTTTTTTAATTTCGGATGCCTTATTATGCAAATAAATCATTAGCCATTTTGAGACGCAATATTTCAGGCTTGTGGGCATCATTATTACGACCAAATTGTTACTGGGTTTGATGCAAGGATATGGAAATTCCCACGCTAAGGATTGAGTGGGAAACAGGATATGCCTTTTAAGGAATTTTCCAAACATATATCAAAGTTATTTTTTAAAGTTGATTATGTTACAATTAATGGAAGACTTGCCCAAACTGGTCCAGGTTTTGTTGCCTATCAAAAATTCTACCATCAGAAACACATTTTGCTTGACTTTATAATTTGATTTTTGGTACTTGAATGGAATGAAAAATTGTTATCCTCTATGATGATTAAGATAAAATTATTTGTAAATTTATGCATTAGATTAACTGAAAAGCATCCTTTGTTAATTTCTCAGTCTATTTTATTAATACCTTATTAAATAGTACATAAAAAGGTCACTGATTTTTTATAAGATTTTAAGGTGATAAATTTTGAAGGTCCTCGTTAAAATTTTGTGTTCCCCTTTTATTGAATGGTAGCATACAAATGTTACCCTAATGTTTAGAGCCATTAGGGAAGTGATAAGCTGCATATGTGAAATTATTTATGACCTGTGTTCACAGGTTTCCATGTAAATAGGAAGGACACAATGTTTTTGAAATGAGAGAATTTTGCACTCAGCTGGCATCAACTCGTACACATCTGGTGTCAATTCTATGGATATAAAAGAGGGAGTGTCATCTGGGACATCCCTGATTTCGAATTGTCTATCCTACCAGGTAGAATTCATTGGTTGAAGACCTTCCTCTTCAAAACCATTGGCATTCTTGACTTCAGAATGTGCGAATTCTTTCCAAAGGCACTCAAGCCAAGTTTCATTCTTCTGTTTACTTCATTAATCCTGCTTTTGTCTTCTGTTGTTACAAGTTGCCCCAGGTATGTGTATTCCAAGCAAACATTCAGAGGTTTTCCTTGAAGTTTGACTGGTTCTTGCACTGCAAAAGAATTATACATTACCTTTGTTTTTGTTAGGTTTATCCTGAGTCCTATCTGTATCCTTTGGTTAAAGATTCAATAAGATATCATTTTTCCATTCATTTTGCAAAAAACTATATTTTCAAACAATAAATTCATCCCGTGACAAAGTATAGCTATTTTGTCCACAATTATAACACCTGCAAAATGTTGCTTCACATTCTCTCTTTCCTAGCAATGGCATGCAGGACGGTGATAAGATGTAAAACACTCTAATTCAAAATATTCACAGATTACGATAAAACCTGAAATTCTGTAAGGAACTATTGATGATATAATACTGATGGCTGGGAACTCTTTGCGGGCACGTGCTACTCCAGTTAAGAACAGAATTCAAACCACTCCAATTTATGAAAAAAAAACTTTTTTTTCATAATTTGCCTTTGCCTGCCTCAAGAAAACCCATGTTTCCTCTAAAGATGGGTTAATAACATTTTTCTAGTTTAGCAGTGGACATATTTCGATGAGAAGTATTTGACATTTTAAAGAAATTGATACCTTTTACCAGCTTACTCGAATAAAAATGAACTAAGTATGGGAATTCGTGATTAATAAATTGAATGGTTCCTAAGGGAAGCACACTTTTACTTGAGGTGGAAATCAACCAATGGGCTGTTGTTCTTTGTACATTGGTAGAAAGAACTATCGCAACACTAATTGGCATCAGAGTACGGATTACAAGGGAACTAACTGAATTCACTCTACCTCTGACAGGCAACTCTGAATACCGGCAATATTTGAACTCCTTACGAATGGGCCTTTAAGCATCGTAAATGTATGCAAACATTTAAGGCTGCTCTTTACCACACAGAAAAAGCCGTTTTTAGACTGTTGCTATTGCCCTTGCAGTGAAGACATTTTAAAACTTACAGAGTTATATTTTCACCAACCGATGCTTAAAAGATGAAACTACCATACAATAGGTTCTTTTTATAGATATTGCATACCTTATGTGTTAAATCATTAGCAAATATTTCTCATTTTCTGAGAAGTGCCACGTTCCTATAAGATAAGATAGCGAAAAAAGCTCTCGTTGCATGGCAACTGTATCATTTATCTTTTGATTGAGACACTACTTGGGTACATGATATTCGTGCAAGAAGAGTATTTAGGGAAATCGCAGAGTATTATAATTTAGTGAGAAATTGGCGCTGCATACGCCCAGCGGAGCAAGTTCCCATTCCATTGCCTCCCTCTTTCCCCACCCAAAGCCCAAGACAAACAAAAGTCTCCCGCAATCTTCGGGACTGAATGTACGCTTCCCGCAGTGGAAGGGGTAGACATAATTGATCAAGTTGTTTTGGGGGAGGCTATTGGGCTTCTATATTTTCATCTAAACTCTGATTGGAAGAAATAACACGTCCAGGGAAATCCAATGGCATGAAGACGGAGAAGAGGTCAGTCTCGGACTTAAATCCTTGCTGAGACGTATTCAGTTTGCTGTCAACCGAAGTAAAGGATGTATAGTCAGAATACTAAGAACATCAAGTGGCGCTACCGAAAAGGTTACAAGCCGAGGAAGAGAAAGGCACCTTCAAAATTGGCCCGTAACCGCAAGTATAATATTACATTTATCTCATAAGAGTACAAATATTTTTCAGTGCCACAGAAAACTTTTCATGCAATACAAAAATTGTTAAGGTACGCAAGATGCAGTTGCAAAATCAGTCATTTAAAATACATTGAGGTAGTTTTTCATTATTTTTTTTTGATGAACTTACCAAAACGATAGCAACCTCTCGCTCTGCTAGAAGATGTATATTAAGAATCCATTTAAGAAAAAACATTCCATAAGACCATGCTATTCCTGGGTTCGATTCCAGAGCACATTACAATTTCTCACATAAGGAATATAAGGGTAAAGTTGGATGTTGTTGGAGGCAGTTGTAGCCAATATTTCTGCTTGAGTTTTCACTCATAGTTAGAGATGGTGATCTTTTGTTGTGCTACATAGTAAGTATGACTAGGAAGACTCGGGTTCGATGCCAGACGAATAAATTGCAACAAATTTTAAGAATATTATCAATCAATTTTTTTCTTTTGATGATCCCCTCGCAGTGGCGCAGCAAGGGTGGGGGGGGTTTAGGGGTTCAAACCACCCCCCAAGATTCAAGTCCAATGACTAGCTCTGAGCTTTTTATTCTGCTGAGGAGTACAAAACCCCAATCATCACGCAAGTCTTAGAGATACACTGCTTGATAAATTCAGCGAAAGCTCCGCATACCTGTAAATATGGTTCCAATTTCAGCTAAGGTGATGTTTTCGGTAGCAGAGCAGGCCTAGAGCCGACATCAATATCAATGGGACGTTACGATACAAGTGTTTTACACACAATGTTCAATGCGAGCACTTCTTAAGCCTGTCCTTTTGTTAGATGACTCACCATAAGATAAGATTCCCATGAGAAAAATTCAAAAGTGCCTCTTTGTTTACTCCACGCAAAAATACAAGGGAACATTTGAGAAGTAATTCGAAACTTGCACCCTGAAAACAGAGATTAAGATTACTTTTCAGAGACAAACAGATTGATAAATTGTTCAGTTAGATCTTATGCAAGTGACTGTTTTTAGAGTGTGAATGCAAAGTTAGGCTTGTGATTAGTGCTTCTGAGAAATTAACAGTGAAAAGTTTGAAGGAGATTTTAGTTTGGATTTCATAAGATACAGATGGGCTTCTGTAATTTTTTTTTTCATAATTCGCAAATAGCTCGAGGCTTCTATTGGAAAAACGTAAGTTAATGGTTTATGTGGTGTTTTGTGAAATGACCATTATTAGATGGATAAATTAGGATTGCCTTATTTTAGGGCTGTTATCAGAGGGCACACCTGAAGATGAGTTTAGCGACAATTCCAAAGGAACTGGTTCCTTTATAAGCATTCTGGACAATTAAGAGTCTGTACAGTACTCTTCAGTACTTGGGCTGATTGAAAATATACTGATCTTTATTTCTGATTGCCTGTTGATTTTATGTACAATTAGGAAAATTATTCGATAACTGAATTTCCGTAGAAATTTGAAGAAGTATTGGAGCAATACAAGATATCACTAAGAAATAATTTGCGATGATTTTATTAATAATATACCATCTTGGAAGCAAATCAGTCAGCTGAAAGGTATTGTTTGCGTAAGGTACGCATAGATTTATCAGAACAGTGACTTGATGGCTTGAAATAAATTTGATGAACTGTTAAAACTGTGATGAAATCATGAAAATGCACAACCTCAAGTACGGCTCATTGGTAAATATAACATAACAATAATATATGTATTTTGATGTATAATCATGTTTAATGAAAAGGGGCACTTTTATGCCCGTTAATAAAATCAATTCAATTCAATTATCTTATCCTTAACTACCGTAACCTTTCCCCCTAGGCATTATTTCCTCTTCCACTATAACTGCTTATTCTCAACTGCTACATTCACTGTAACGACTATATACATGTTTTAAAATATATTCGTCCCAACTTCAGATCAATTTGGCTAATTTGCTGGTGATATACGCAGAGACTGTGAAGAGAGATGCCGTACGAGGCTGACTTACTGGTGCAAAAAGTTGAATGCATCAATCACTTGTTGCGTAATTATATTTGCAGATTACGTGATATTGGACGGAAACCGAAAAACAGTCAAGCTTTGGTGCCTATATTCCTTAGGAAGAAGGTTGGGGATAATTTGCTGTCTTCGAGTTGCAGTCACATAAAGGAAAGTGAGCACTGTTTTCAACAACATTAAACTTTTGGAGGAGGATGTATGGCAAGGTCCATATCATGTGTTTGGTGACCACGAGTGCGATGAGTACTTTTGTAAGGGCCCCAAAGATGGAGAGGAAAATTTAGTTCCGCAAATGAGAAGCTGCAGTCTTTGGGAAGAAATCGTATATGCTAATTCTCTTCTCGCCTGCCACTCTCTCCCTCATTGATAAGAAACGTCACAAACAATATGGTGGAATCCTTCAACTCCATAGTTGCCAAATATATTGGAGGAAAGAGGATCAATTATTGTTTAAGAGACTCGTATCAAACACGATGCGATATCGCTGCGATCTCATTCAACAGTGAACATAAGCTGCAACGTTATATACATCATGGACTGACTAGTGCTAGCCCGGTGGAATTAAGAAAGAAAAACACTCAAGCTCGTTAGAAATGAGGTCATTGAAAAGGAAGCCTCGACTGGAATCTTCATTATCAAAATAGAGGAAGCGTCTAGAATTTGAGGGGCCTGGGGTCCACTAAAACCGAAAAATCAACTCTCGGACATGGAACCTGTAGACAATGTGGCGAAGGAAGCTTTCCTATCTTCTCTATCCTTGGGTGATGCTGCTAGAAATATGCTGGAGTTAGAAATGAGAGACCAGATGCTGAATAATACCTGGGTCTCCGGAAGGTGGAAACGTCTTACTGCATCCTCATTTGGGCGTATTTGCAATTTGAGAAGAGAGACATCGCGAGAAAAAGTTGCCCAATCAATTCTTTTCCCTACTTTTAAGGGCAACAAAGTCACCGACTGGGGCAAAGCAAAAGAAAAGGTAGCTATTACGGATTACCAAAAGGTTACCAGAAATAGTTTTTCCCGCAAGCCTTTTCATCCATGAGGAATTACCGTATCTAGCCGCCTCACCGGACACGGTTCAATAGTTAACTAATTACCTCAATGAAGTTTTAATCACAGAAGTATTTGTGTTGTCTGGAGGAGGGGTGCGAATTCTACCATCATCCTTGGCAAGGATAGCGTAAAAACTACGCGGAAATGAAGAGGAAGGCAGATATACGAGAAGAATGGCGAGTTTCTGAAAATCAATCGAGAAATTGAAAAAGAAGAAAAAAGGAAAATTTTTTTCAGCCGCCCTCATTCAAAAACGGTAGACTCCGGGATCGATAGTTCGAAGTCGACTTTATGTCATAGTCGATCGATTTTGTTGGCAGCGGTACTCTTGCAGTAGCGGACTGTGATTCCTATTCTTTGTTGCACTTCCTTGCAGGAACGGATCTAGAGAAAAATTTTGGGGGGGGGGTCAGATCAAAAAATTTAAAAATAAAAGACATTTCGGCTTTCACAAAACGTGACGTTAGAATTTTGTTAGACAAATTCGAATATTTTCGCTAGTGATTGCTTATTAAATTGTGTGTTTATTTGCGTTATTTGAGTTTCATTTTCGAAAAATAGGCACAAGTGATATTTCGGGGGGGGGGGTCCGGACCCCCAGGACCACCCCCCTGGATCCGTCCCTGCTTCCTTGGTAATGGTTATTGAATCATCCGAAATTATGATGGATATTACTGTGTCTCTAAATTATTATCCTGTTTAAGCGTGTACCATGTCTATCAAAGTTATCAGTTTGAATAGCAACTGCGAAGCAATCTTTGAATTTTTGATTGAATACTTTTTAATCTTATATTCATTGTGAGTCACTGTTTATATAAATTGTACAATTTGCATACCCTGCTTAAATAAATGAATCTGATACCTCATATGAGTCACCTTATTCCACTTAGTATACTACTATATATTGCCACTGCGAAGTATTTAAGTACTCAAACAGCTCAAGTGAAATTGAAAACAATTGTACCAGGATTTTATTCGTGTCCAATGATTTGGCATGGAAGAATGTGATTCCAGAATAAAAACACTCAACCCTATTTCTCGAAGAAACGGAATTATGTGACTAGGAAATATAGGAAGAGATCGGAAATGGTATGTGAAAATACTTTCGGTATAAAGTGGTTGATCTTTCTTATATCACAGTTCACTTGGCTCCTACCATTTTACGCGATGGAAATGAAGGAGAAAAAGTCTGCGTAGCCGGGGAGTTGCTCTAACCACTAAGCTACCACGGCAGCACAGTCTCCCCCTCACTTCCAAAGGCCATAATGGAGAAGAAGTGTGGTGGAGGGTCCATCAAAGATGGCATTGTCCTCCGTACACAAGCGGACATCTAAGATGTACAACCATTATAGCGACCTCCGAAGCCAGGAAGGCAAGATGAACAAAGGTGAAGAAGCTACACATGAAACACATGTTTATTTTTTAATTTACGCGATGGAAATGAAGGAGAAAAAGTCTCTCTCTTCTCCTTCATTTCCATCGCGTAAATTCAAAAATAAACATGTGTTTCATGTGTAGCTTCTTCACCTTTGTTCTTCCGGTAAAATTTCACTAAACAGTCCTAAAATGAAATTATACCGTTCTTCCTACCATTTTGCTAAAAATATGTGACCGTTAATTAAAAAGTAATAGATAATCCGAAAAATAATTTTGTTATTCCTAATAGTTTAATCAGAACTAGTTCTAGAATTAGCCTTAATAATTGTTCACAATAAAGTAAACATATCTTTCCGCATTCGCATAATTACTCTAAAATATTCATTAATGACACAAATAAATAAAACAATAGTGCAGTCTTCTTATTCATAAAAAAACTGAAAAAGCTGCATTTTGCCCTGCAAAATTTAACCTAAAAGTCTCGAGTTCCTCATTTTGCACTTAGTGAAGTACAGCTATTGACTTCATATTAATTGGATTTTATGCGTTATAGACCTTGTATAAGTTTCTTGCTATGTCGTTATCAAAATACGAACAAAGTAACTCGAAAACGACGTGTCATCGGAAATGCCTCCATGGGCTACACTTTGAAATTATATTCATTCAGTCTCCGAAAGCATATTGTCATTATAATGGGAAGTATACCCTCCTCATTTCACAATATTACCAACAATTATCATGGTACTCAAATTCACCCAATAATGCCTTTTCTTATGCATTAAACATGGAAAATATCAATGTATACAATCACACAGAAGATTCAATCATCGCGATAAATTATTGAAGTGCGACCCATTCACTGTTTATACGCTAAATTGCTTCTATGTGCATTTATCAATAATCGTGCATGAAATTATAAGCTGTCATTGTCTCCCCTTGATTATATTACGATGTTAAAGAGATCAAAATAAACAAACCAAGAGCTAGCAGACTACCAATTCTCGTCAATGCGCATGCGCGTATCAAGCGAAATCGTTTCGACCGAAATTACTCCTCCCACTTTTACGCGGAAAAAGTTACAGAAACGCAAAAATCTCAAAAATTCCGTCTCATTCGGAATATTGCCTTTTGGAGGAATTTCGGCAAATCTCATTCCACTCTTTTCGGAATTATTACAAAATTGCCCCGCTCACCAGCCCGCACTAGCCTATCGCTGTACCGCGCAGTACAGTTCACAATTCCAGCCAAGAAAGGCAAGAAAAGATCGAGCGGTTCGGTCACATCCGGTCTTGGGTCTGACACACCTTTGAAAATGAGGAATGTTGACGTTGACACTCCATGAAGGGATAAGTAGACATTAGCTAAACTGCTCCGTAAGTACGTAATTAATACACTCATTCGCAAATAATGGATCGCGTGGAAGATAATATCAATAATTTGTTGAATGGTAAAGCTTTCGATGAAGAGAATCATTACTGTGATTTCACTATTGCAGACCAAAACGAAGTTACAGGTAAATATTAATCCTTATTGATATTTTGCTCACTGTGTAAATTTAATTAATCAATCAAACACTGAAGTAATTTATTTCATTCTTTTGGAGTAAAAAAAGGTGTTATTAGTTTATTATAACCTAAAGGCTCGTTTTTGTGATGTTGATCTTAAGTGAAAAGCTGGCTTTCGCCCTTGAGTTCTCCTTATCTACTAGCAAGAAATGTCAATTTCAGTTGCCAGAGGTGTTACCCCTTCCGTCCCTTCAGATTTCGTCCCAAAACTTCATAAAACAATATGTTATGTAGTAGCCGCGATATTGATCAACGATAAGGATGAGATTCTTATGATTCAAGAAGCCAAGAGCTCTTGCGCGGGTCAGTGGTATTTACCAGCTGGATGTCTAGAGCAAGATGAAGACATAGAGGTAAGAAAGTTTCATAATCCTTATTAAACTATGGTAAATAAGTAACAAAACTAATTTGGTCGATTCTTTTCTTGGTACACAGGATGCAGTGATTCGAGAAGTTAAAGAAGAAACAGGACTTGATATGCAGCCGACTACATTGTTGATGGTTCAAAGTACTGCCGATGGATGGATGAGATTTGTGTTTACAGGAAAAGTAGTGGGTGAGATAACTGTTTATCAAACGTAACTGATACTTTTTAGAGTTGCTATCCCTAATTTTCCTCGTTCAAGGGCGTTAATATACATAAATTTACTTTCGTAAAGAAATGATTCCGACTAAGTGATACAAAAATTTTCGCTGAAAAATAATCCTATAAACGCCATTAAAATATTTCCTCGTGTATGACGGCCTTAAGAGAAACCATTGAAATCGTACTAATCTTAAGCAGTGAATACCAGTAGCTTCTATTTCAGCAAAGCCCCTTAGATTGCTAATTTACCTTCATATGTATGTCCAATATTTGTCAAACTGTTCAGTAATGAATGATTATTTATTTAATTTACATTATAAATAGCAATTTTCAAAAAGTATATTTTAATGCCAATTGTGTTTTACATTCTCCTTTGCCTACATTGGATGTATTTATCTTGAATAAATCAGCTATTAGGTATTTTTTCCATGGAGCTATTACTCTCCTTTATTCAGCTCTGACGGTAATACCAGCAATGGAATAAATAAACAACTCGGATATCAACAACCAGTATGTAATTAGAAACTAATTCAGGCTTAACTTGGTGGTATTGACAGACTCAGCGATGACATGTTAAAAAAGACCTTTTACTTTACCACATAAAGAATATACTTAAAAACCGACCGGTTTTGCAGCGAGGCTGCAACATCCGGTAAATTAGACAGGAAAAAGCTCAGCTGAAGTATCTGCATGAGCAATGTGATTTAAAAGGAAGGAACGCAAGGACAAAAGAGGGATGGATAAGGGAGCCAGAAGAAATTTCAAGGGGGAAGGGTAGTTGAGGGGTGTGAGAGGGGCAGAGACAAAATAGCACCAAGGATAGGCGAGGGTTTGGGAAATAAAAATTCAATAACGATATTATCATTAGTATTTTTCAAAATTTCGAATGAGTTCGATTTGCGTGCCTTCATCACAGATGTGGTGCACAGAAAGATACACTGGTATGGCCACAATCAATCAGGTGTTTTGCAAAGTACGAAGATGCGGGAGTATTGTGCACAAAAGTATGGATGTGTTTTTCTAATGGCGAAACAGTTTGACCAATATAGAAAGCGATGCAGTCTGAACAAACTAGTTTGTTAACACCACTTTTATGCATTTGATCCATTTTGTTTTTTTGGAAGTCACAATGATGTCTCAATTTTCCACAAGTTTTAAACGCACACGCCAAATATAATTTATTATTCACTTTATTAACGTAAGAACCTAGGAATTGTATTCTCCACCATTTGTTAGTTTTTACAGGTGGAGTCACTAAAAATATTGAGTCCAAAACAGATTTCTTCAATTTTTTATCTATTATTTTTTCTACCGTCTGTGTAGCAAATAACAAGGGCAGTTTGCTTAATAGTGCAAACTTCCTTGGAGAAATATAAAGAAGAAAGGGGGATAGAAATCAATCTATTAGTCATTGAATGGAAAGCTGCCAGTTTTTGAGAAAAAGGATGATTAGAAATACAAGGAATAACACCATCGGTATAACTGGATTTACGATAAATCGCAAACGAATGTTTTTTGTTTTTGATGCTGATGAGGAAATCCAAATACAGTAGGCACCCATTTTTTGACTTTTCAAGCGTACATTTAATGTTCTTGTGCAGTGAATTGAGAAAGTTGTGGAAAATATCCAATTAGAATAAAAGAAAATTAAAGAAATTTGCAGTTTGACCTCCCATCTTTGGTAAAAACAGAACATAATGGAATTTTATAATTTGATTGGAATAATGGGGTCGTATAATTCATTTTCATTTATTAAAAAATATATGTATTTACGTAGTATTATATAGGATTTATTTACGTAGTATTTTAAGTTATGTCTCAGTAAATGATTTTGGTGTGCCTTGAATGTCTCTTCCATTTCATCTAATAAAGGCTTTTGGAATATTTGTTCCGATCTGAATGAATTTGAACATCCTATCTCATAAAACCCAAAGCAAGGAATTTAATTATATCGTATTTTGGTTGATTATAGGTAAAAATGATGCCTTTGTGTGGAGATAGAGGTGTCTTTGTCAAGTGTAGATTCTTTGAAAATTTTCCAAGCCACACTGGGGAATGATTTGATTTAAGCAGTCTTGAATCATCGTAGTGCCTCTTTGCATTATTTATCAGTTTCTTATAATGTGTTTTGAGTATATTATAATCCTCATGAGCCTTTCTATCACCGTGACATTTATCATGGTAAGCTTTACTTTTGATGTTAACTGATAGGGCACGTATTTTAGGAGTTATCCATTTTTTGCAATGTAGAGGAGTGGGTTGAACAGGAAAAGCACATTCAAAATGAAACAAATATAGAATAAAAATTATTGATGAAGTCATTAAAATATGCGTAGGAGAACATGCCTTAACAGTCGTATTGATTTAATGTTGCACAAAAGGTATTAATTTTGGATTCACTGAAAGAGCGTTTAATTTTATGTGTGGGCAGACTATTTAAGCATGCCATGTTGAAGGTTGACATTACAGCACAGTGATCAGATATTTAAGGATCAAATACCTCAGTTTTAACATTAATGGGCTCAAAGTCAGTCAATACAACATCTAGCAGGGACTTTGAACTATCAGTTACTCTTGTGGTTACATGCACTAATTGGTTTAAACAGTACATGTCTAGAAGGTTGTAAAGTTTTTTCTAAATATCACCTTGAATTAGTAAGTTACAATTTAGATCACCTAGTATTATTCTGCGACCTTTATGAGGTTTTTGGCATAATTCAAATAAGAGATTGTCAAATCTGCTCAGGAAAAAGTGTCAAAACATTCGGATGGAGAACGGTAAATGACTAAGATATTAAACTCAACTTCACTTATCATAACTGATATAGCAGTGCACACTCAAACTGTTTTTCACTTACAAAGTTAGAAATATTAACACCTATATCTCTAAAGTCAACTGTGTCCTTACAAAATATTGCAAGTCCACCATTTTTGTGTTTAGAACGGCAATATGAGAATGCACAAACACATCCTGGAGTAGGAACACAAACATCTTTCATCCAGTGTTCTGCTACACAGATCACATCAGGTTTTTCCACTATTGCTAACCGATCTACGTCATTGATTTTATTACAAAGGGAATGAATGTTTATGAAAAGAATTTTTAGGAACAATGGCTGAGCTGAAAGACTCTTGATATTTGTGTTCTTTTTCTCTGTTGTTAAGTTATTTGAGTTCCGGTCTTGCGAGGGCATAAAAAACGCCCTTAAGATGGTGTTGCATGGCCATACATCACTGCTTATGATCTCATCACGTAGATGGAATAGGCTGGAAAGATAGACGTTTAGTTCAAAATCTGTATCTGCCCGCGTAAGGATAGCTGAGGCGGAATGTGATTGGGCTGAATTAGGTAGGGGGGTAAGACTATGGTGTCCTTTGTCACTAACTCTTTTTAATATGTATGCAGAGGAAATGGTGAAAGAAGCCTGGGAAGAAATAGACAAGGGAGTAATGGTTGGTGGGGAAGTAGTGAAGTCTGTAAGATATGTAGAGGATAAAGCTATTGTGTGTGTTTCCGTAAAGGGTTTGCAAATAGTAGTAAATGCTCTTAATGATAAAACAAGGGAGTTAGGAATGAAAATTAACGCAAGTAAAACAAAAGTTTTTAGGTTCACTAAGGGAAAGAAAGCTAAGTTAACGATAAGGATGGATGAAAAAACTAGAGCAGGTAGATAATTGTTCTTCCTTGGGAAGTACACTTTCGTAAGATGTAATATATGCAAAGATAAGATTCGAAAATGAATAGCCTTAGCCAAGGAAGCGTTTATGAAGCGAAGGGAATTGATGACCAAAGGTAAAAGAATCAGGAAAAGATTGGTGAAATCATCGGCTTGAAGTGCCTCGTTTTATGGGTGCGAAACGTGGACTTTATGAAAGGAGGAAGTCAAATGTTTGGAGGCCTTTGAAAAGTGGGTATGGAGTGGAATGGAAAAAGTAAGTTGGGTTGAGAGGAAAATAAGCACGGAAGGTGGGGAGGACTAAGTGATTAAGCATGGACAATGGGGTGGGTCAAATATTAAGGGGAGAGGGATTGGTGAAGACTGTAATTGAAGGTGGGATTCAGGGCAAAAAACGGAAGACAGAGGCAAAAGATTTTGGATGACAAAAGGGGTGAAGTTAACTAAAGGGAAATGAACGAGATGGTGTTGAATAGGGATTTTTGATTGTGCATGGATGGAACACTCAAGAATGAGTTTTTCAGACTTGAAGTGTGCTTTGAGTACCATTGGCTGTACTTCAGAGAGATTTGGTTGGATACGATAAGTGGATATTCTTGTACAAAATGGAACGGATTTTTAAGAGAACTTTAGCATAAAGTTGGAAATTTAAAAATTTTTGAAAAAAGAATAATAACACCCTGTTGTGGCTTGGTATCATTAGTAGAATTCTTATAAAAAATGAAATAATTCCTGTTTGCTATTTTGGTTTATCTGAAAGTAAGATAAAATTTTTCCTGTGTGCTTGATATTGTTGAATTCTCATATTTTGTGTAAAATTTAAATATTTACGATTCATTAAAGTCTATCGGTGGAATTTTTTTGATTTCTTAGAATAATATGTAGCAATTCATGGTCTTTTACCTTTGATGTATGCATCTTGCAAAATATTGATAACCTTTTCTTTGGGCTTTTCAATGCTTTCTCAGGAGGAAAATTGAAAACACCAGCAGATGCAGATGATCACTCTATTCAAGCAAAATGGATTTCAAATTTAGATGAGCTGAACTTAAGGAAGGACGATATTTATCCAATTGTGGATCAAGGAAGAAATTATATGCACAGCATAAAAATGGGAAGGGGGCCTGCCGTTGTGGAAACTAGTGAGCTAGAGGGTGCACAAGGTAAACGTCAATTACCCTATTTACTCGAAAATAACACACCGTGAAATGCAGTGTGCCCCCCATAATTCAAGTGTCGGAAATTGATAAACCATTTTCCCGCAAATGTAATGCGTACCTTAAGACGTGCCATCACGCCATTCGCAGCATCATATAACTGTTTACTATACACGTATATACCGCTATAACCGTATATATTTTATTTTGTTATATGATTTGAATTTCTTTTATATACTATGTCATATGTTTTGTAAATGTTTATGGTTAAATGGAGGATGGGACTAAAAAGTCCCAATTTCACCTGATAAAGACCTCTGTATGTATGTATGTATGTATGTATATTTATACATATATACACTGTATACAAAATTCCAGGAGTTGTCAATGCTATAAGTCGTATGTAAGTGAGTACGTTAACCAAACAATCAGTCATTTGAAAATTTTATATGGGCTTGTCTGTTCCCTTTCAATTAAAAACTATTAGTCGACAGTTTAGTCTTAGGGAGCTCTTACAAAAGCATCGATTGTTTGAAGAGTTGGTTTTCTGAGTCAAAAAGTAGGCCCAAAAGGGTGCACCTTATATTATTATTATATTATCTATTAACACTTTGGAATTGTCATTATCATAATAAAGGGATATGGAAGTGTAGAAAGATGGTGCAATTACTAGAAAGGAACTTCATATTTATTGGATTGTATAAAAATCAGGTTGCTTAAATGTCAAGAAATAAATGTAAAAACATAATTCTAAAGCCTCCTTACAACTTAAATATGAACAATTAAATAAAGTCAGTCCGTGGAATGTTTTTGAGTTAGAATATAATGTAGCAATTCATCATCAGAAAAGTAGTTATTATTTAAAGAAAAGGTTGAAAAGTTATTAGTTATTTTAAGGAAATTTTTAAATTTTAATCCTCAATTTCTTTACAATACCAACGATTTAAAAAACTTATTTGCTGACTGTAAGATCCTGTCCAATCTTTCAGAGGAAAAACTTTTTTTTTAATTTTATCCAAGGATGGCAAGGGCAGATTTAAAAGAAAAGATGTGTTGAATGTTTGAATTTTTTTGGTGAAGTTTGGATTCAGTCCATCAGAAAAGGTACCACCAATTCCTTCAGCAATTGATAAAAAGTGCGCTGCAGTCATCAATCGCAGTGAATTTGATCTACTAACCTTTCTAGTTGTTGATTTTCTATTCTGGTCAATGATTATGGTCCCAACATTGGTCAGAAGATATTGAAGATAACTACGATGTCTTCGGAATCCTCACGCTAGGGTACAATAGGTTTTCCCGGAACCAATCTTCTACGTCAGGTAAAGGACATCAGGCAAATGTTATGTTCTCCTACATTCTGATACCACTTTTAAATTGTTAGTTATGTAGTAATTGTACTTCCAATTAAATAATTCTCACTTCTTAGAAATCTCATACTTTATTTCCTTTCTTTCGTATACCTCTATTTACATTGTATTCTCCTTTCTCGACGCTCCTTCCTCTCTGCTGCTGCTACCTTCACACCATGGCTCTGCCGACTCTCCAGCTGTCCACACACACACTTATATATATTTATTTATCTATTATATAAAGATGCTTCTCCGGATTCATTCATGTATCCATATATATATACGAGTGAAATGTTGCTTGCATACTGCAAGCAGAACGACAACACTAATTTCATGTCAGCATCCTATTGGGACGGTCTGTAAAAGAAAAAAAAATGATTGAAAATATTCTAAAATTTCTCTGCAATTTTATCGTCTGGCATCGAACCCGGGTTTTCCTGGTAAACATACTATGCAGCACAACAGAAGATCACCACTTCTAACTATGTGTGAAAATTCAAGTAGAAAGATTCACTGCAACTGCCTCAAAGGACGTCCTACTTTTCACGTATATTCCTTACGTGAGTAATGTTTATGTGCTCTGGCATCGAACCCAGGAACAGCATTGTCTTACCTAATTTTTTTTATTAAGCTGAGTCTTGATATACATCTTCTATCTAAGCCAGAACTCCCTATTATTTCGAAAAGTGTATTAAAGAAATAATGAAAAACTATCCCCATGTATTTAAAATACGGGATTTTTGCATCACCCTAGCATCTAATCTGGGACATTTTCTGTAAAAGTCATTAATGTTGTCGATAGATCTTAACCATATATATAGGCTTCTAAAATTTTGATTATCTATCCGGGAAATATTTTTTAAAAATTCCGGAAAATCCAGCAAAGCATTTAAAGGGGAAAAATCGTGATTTTGGGGCCTTCTGGAATCGAACCCATGACACTGAGATTCAAAATCGCTTTTCTTGGAGGTTACACGATATGGCCAATACGTCATAAAAATTTCAAGTCGATGACGCTTGTGGTTTAGCCTGTGAATTTGTATCCTATCTGGGTATATATATGAATGAATCCGGAGAAGGAATTATATTTAATAGATACATAAGGACGATGCCTGGATGCCCTCGAAGTAATAGAGATTGCTAAAAGTGACAAGATCTTTCTTACCAATGAACATATTTTTCCTAATGTTTCCCCCCTCCTCTCCCTACCTGCTACTTAGTTTCATTTTTCCCAACCGACTCCTTAATGTCTCCTTCCCCTCTCCGCTCCATATATAAGTCCTTTTGTTAAGTATTTCTTCACCAGAAGATGTCACCATGGTGACAAAACCGGTGTTTGAATAAATCTCTGTGGAAGATACCAAGTTTTTTTCATTTTTTGAAATAGATAAAATACTGTATAGTGATTAAGGATGTGGCATCTCTAAGTATTTGCACCATTCTCTATCAAAAGCAACCATAGGTGGGCTGCTATTACAACTACAACATAAGAAGTTATTGATATAATCATTATTTTTTGAATACTTTTCAGGTATCTGAAATGCATAATTTTGGGCCACTAATTTTATTGTTAAACTTACTAAAAGTAAACTTGCGATATGCAAGAAATGTTTTACTCTTATTTTGTATATATGCCTGTACTTAAGGCTGTATATTTGTGGGTTAATTGTATATAAATATTAGTGCACTCCCCCATCAAGAATGACAGGTCTTAATTTCTCTTATTTAATATGACAAGGAAATGGTTGAGGTGACTTTGCAAATCAATGCACCCAATTCCCAAAGAAAAACGGACTTGAGAAACCTCGAAATATAAATCAATACGAGTTTTAAATAAATATTACTTACCCTATTTGTATTACTATAAGATAATTTCTGCAGAATTTGAACTGGGAAAATTTGGAATAAAATTATAAATTGCTAATAGGTTTTCCAAGTTGGTAATCAAAAACCAGACGGGATATGCTTATCACTTATTCTTTAGTCCTGGACACCCTTCTTAGAGCACCTAATATATTTAACCACACTGGTGTAGAAGTGGATTTGAGGAAGGAGATGAGAAGAACAACATAGATGAAAATTTATTCTTTCTGAAATGGGAATCTTAGTTACAAATTCCTTCCCTCTCTTAGAAATGGTGTTTCATTTCCATCTCTTTTCTCAATACTAATTAGCAGGATTTTGCGAGAGTTCCGAGTGCATCTTTATGGAAAAAGTTTTCCTTTTTCTGAGTCAGCACAAACGTCTAAATATCTCTTCATCTAGTTGTAAAGTTAATAGTTAAAATTAATTAAACAGGAATAAGAAATTGTAATAAATTTAAGACAATCGGTTTAATATCACTCGCTGCAAACATTATACTTGGAATGTTAAATAAAAGATTAAATACAAAAATAGAAGAAAATTTAAGTTATTTAGATTTAGAAGGGAACAAGAGATGGGTGCAGAGGATATTGGGTGAAAGATAAATAGAAAAGGAATGAGGCATAAGTATTTGTTTTATAAACTTGGAAAAGCATTTGACTGCATAAAATGGGATATGTTAATGAAAAATTGAATTGGAAAGAGTGAAGATTGATACTAAAACTATACTTCAGGGAAAATGCACAACTGAAAATATTGAACTGGAAATCAGAATAGTATGGGAGGAGGAGTGAGGCAAGGATATCTTCAAAATATACACCAAAGAGTACATTTGTCATTCATCTACTTCTAAAGACAAATTTAATTAAACGAATGTCGGTGTATGCATTAATTGACCTTTCTGAAAATTATTGTTCTTAAATGAGTGTAACTTACGATATTAATAAGAATTATTTTTGCAGAGCACATTTCCAACTGGCATCCAGCTCTGCTGCCGGTGAGGAAGGTGCACCAGCAGCTGTACCTGCGTTTGGTGATTTGCGTGAGGAAGAGGTCCAACAACAGAGTCCATGTGCTCCTCTCGGAGAAGAATGAGATCCATTTGCCCCTTTGCGAGCTGAATCCAGTGCACAGCACTCACCACACGTTTAAGAAATACATGATGGTAGGATCATTTTTCATGCTTTTGCCTTTGTTATAATCATTTGCCATTAATTGTCAGAACAAGAAATTTAGGATATTCTTTTATAATAAAAATTGCTAGTAGGCTGTAAGCCAGGTGGCAGTTTTTTCGACCTACATTTAATCACATTATAAACAGACAATTCTCATAAAATTATTATTTCCTCACATACATATACTATTTATGTAGCAACTAAATAATGTACGGATATCATTTTTACTGTTTTACTGGATTTTTCGTGGTTCGGCCCATTTGGCTACCGTCATGGGGTGGAACCCCACTGTACACCAAGGGGAAAAAAAAGTTCTTAAAAAAGATGCAACCAGCATAACTCAACAAAAGCGAATCTGTGAGATTCTCTGTTTTGAGCGCACTTTTTGTCTTCCTCTTTATGCCTGGCACGTTTTGAAGGCTTTTGAGATGTTATAATTGTTATAAATACTCGCTAAAAATCATTGCTTTTGCTGCTTTAGAAGCAGTATTGTATTATGAAAGAATTAAATTCGTGTTTTGTTAAATTGTCCCGAATCTCACGCATAATTCGCTCTTCTTCATAAACATTGGACATGACTTTGGTTGCTCATATTCCCTCCTGACAAAATATTTTCCATCAATGAAGACTTAGAGTGAACTTGGTTATTTTGCTTAATGCTCTGCATGCCCCCAGGATGAGCATTTTCATAAAAATCATGCTTAATTATGATATGACAATAAAGACAATATGAACTACTGTAAATTGGGTCAACAACAGAAGGGAAGACCTTTTAATCAAAGGAAATGAATGACGGAAATTTACGTGTATCCTGCCAAGATCAGCAGCCACTTACGTGGACGTAATGATTTTACCGAATTAAATTGAATAATTATTATATTCGATAATATTAAATTAATCATTAGAAACAGCATCTATGTTTTGATTCTTATTTAATGTGTAGTCAGACCCCGAACAGCTGTTTAATGCGGCCCTAGGGCTGAAGAGTTTGGAGACCCCTGCTCTAGGTGTACATTTATGAATATAAATGCTTAAAAATAAAAAAAGAATGCAAATTTTGAGAATAAATTCTGCCCTTATTTCATTTCAATTATGCTAAACACTGCTGTTATTTTTTTGGTTGGCTAATATTTAATGGTTTGAATGATCATTTTTTATTATGCATGGTATATTGACAACATTTTTTCATGATTTTAAGGTTAAATCTAATTTTTAAAGCACCGTGAATGAAAAGGATGAGAGTCAAAAGTAGGCTATTTCTAATCCAATATCATATGATGATTATAAATGATGAAATGATTTATAAATTTTGTAACTAAATTTAATTTCAATTCCGTAATTTTTGACTGGGGAATTTATTAGTTTTGAAATAAATATGAATGTGATAATTTCATTTTTGGGTCCTTAAACCACAAACTTCTTGTTTTTTTAATTCTAAATGCATTGCAATGTTCTTCTCTTGCAAATGTTAGTCATCTGTAATATTATTATTATATTATTTGGGATTACTGTTTCACCCTCAGATATTTTGTTTTACTTTACCGTATCCAAGTTCCTCCTATTCCTGGTTTTTCATTCTCTTGCTAACATTAGTTTCCAAAATTGAGACATGGCCGAGGTACCTTGGTTCGATGATAACCTAAATTCTTTTAATCCCTAAATTCGAGTTTCTATTTTTTATGAACACAGTTCTGGCTTTAATTCGACTGCATTTACTATGTCCTTCACATCACTAAGTCCTGAAAATTTCCTTCACATTAAAAATGATCCATCCAGTGTCCCCATTCAAATTAATTCCAATAAAAATGATCCATCCAGTGTCCCCATTCAAATTAATTCCAATAAAAATGATCCATCCAGTGTCCCCATTCAAATTGCTTCCAATAAAAATGAACCATCCAGTGTCCCCATTCAAATTGCTTCCAATAAAAATGAACCATCCAGTGTCCCCATTCAAATTGCTTCCAATAAATTTAAATTTGATTAGGTACTGAGTCAATGCGTAGTTCAAGTCTGAATCTGTGGGAACATTGCCACAACATGTTTGACCTGGAGGTATTCTGCTTGGACTGAAAACATTTTATATTCCTGGAAAGCACAGAATCCTACAACTCTAGTCTATTTCAGGAAATATTCGGAGCGGATCTGCCGCACCATCGTCCCCATGGCATCGTGTGCATTGAGCATAAGGCAGGTGAGGAGCAGACAGCGAATCACGATGGCCTCTGTCTAACTTTGTTGGTATCCATCAGAGATCCTCTGGAGGATGTAGGTATCATAGACAAGTACACTTGGCTCGAGGTGTCTGAGTTTCTGGGCCAAAGGCTTCTAAGACGCCTTGCACGCAATATGACTGTTTACTTGGGTCCGCCTAAAAGAGCATGAGAGTACGAGAAGTGGCAATCTACAAATATGGCTTTATTTCACTTGATTCCATTTTTATCACTACTTCCAAATTATTTGTGCAAATAAGTGGTCCAATTATTCTCGTGCAATCCTTCTTCTTGCAGAATATTCTTTCATACAGTTTTTCACCTCTTGTGTGATAGTAAAAGCATAGACAAGGTAGCTTGTATATACATTGTCTAAATTATCCCCAAACACCAATACAGCAGGTTGTCGCTATATTTTTAAATTCTTTCTTGACCTGTAAAACTGATGATTCTTAATCTCAATGACCACCGATTTATGAAACAGGTGGAAACGACCGATGTAATGTTTTAGTGGGAGCCTCACCAGTTGTTATTAACAAATAAAATTGTTATTTCCAATGTAAGTTTGGCTCACTTTGCTGTCATAATTGAAATGACTCGATCCCTCAATCAATACACAAATGTCCATTCTATAGGATAAATTTTATTAGAAATTTTTTAACAGAAGTATAGATTTGTCAGAAGTTCCTATTTAATTAGGATTTATGCTTTTGTCTGAATAACTAATGGAATTGTGTGATAAGGGCTTCTATTTTTGCTGAAATTGCGATTTTCTCCATTTTAATTCTTTGAAAGGAAGTTCTGTATAGAGTAACTAAATTGATGGTGCTATGTAACTGGTACTTTCTTATGTACACATATTTTCAGCTCTCTTTTAGGTTAGTCAATCGGAAAATATCCCTGTTTAGAATGGTAAATTCTTTTTGGTTGTAAAGATGCAAATCGGTGAAAGGGAAGCATTGACTGATGCTTAAGGGAAACACTTAAATAAGATCTTATGAAAGAAAAATAAGAATCTGCTAACGGTTGAAAATAGAAGTATTCGAAAAACCTGATAAGATTCATTATTAGTGCAGCCTGATACTCCTTTAAATGAGACTGAAATATAAACCAAACTTCAAGGAATCAGGAGAACTATGACGGGAATCCTTAATGTTGACAAATCGTGCTTTTTCCACAAAGATTTGTTTTATATGATAAACATGCTACTGATTTTGATGAGTGGTCATCATCTTCTGGAACATCCAGATAAACCTAATTAAAATAGACCTTTGTGGAAAAAGCGCAATTTATCAACATTAAGGATTACTTCTATTATGAATAAGGATGGTTACAATTGTAAAAATTAGTTTTTAATGATTGAAAAGGTCACTTTGCCGTGAGAAATTTAATCACATGCACTCAAAGTGTCCTAAAAAATAAACAATGAAAAAATGAATCCACAAAATAAAATTACAGACTAAGTCATTTATAATATATTAATAACTATCTGAATTTCATTAGATCTACACTTGCTGCAGCAATAATAATGCTATTTTGAATTAAATACTCACACACTTGCATACATACATACACATAAATTGTCACGTATATTTTGGATCGTTCTCACAAGATTCCATTAATTCATCCAGTTGAATTACTAAAGTGATGGATATATTCTGTGATATATTGGCATTTGTGTTCTTAAGTAAATTTTTGGAAATAATGTATGTGGGTGATCTCCATCATAACTCTCTAGACATGTCGTCTTTTTGGAAGTTATTTTTTCATTTTCATGGTTTGACTTATCAATTCAGCATGTTACATTGTATCATTGTTGGTTACTTTGATATTCATGCTTTATGGAGTTTGCAGATAATTTGTGATTTAAACAATAATTTAATGAGAATTTTTAAGGAAATTGAGACCATTACAATTTCGGAATAGTTGTATATTTGTTGATCAAAATGTTTTGTTATCTCGATGGTTTTAATAAAATTTATATTAAATATATAGAAGAGCTTATTTTTCTATAAATAGTGTTTGGTTTGCCTCAAGAAGGAAGATCATATTGATCAGTTTTCTCATCAAGAAACAAAGTTCTATTGTAAACACATCTTCCATTTGATAAAAGGAATGAATATTATTTGAATTTCCCCGTGGGTATTGGGTGTACACTCCCTACAACATGAATATCACTGGTATTTTATTAATAGCAAATTCATTTTGTTCTGGTTTAACTCCTTTTTAATATTGTTTGCATTATACTCTTGTCAGAGTACTGGAATATTTTAACATGATTGTAAATAAATACATAAGATTGTTTTTATTTCACTTTGTGATTTCTATTGATTCATGTTAGCCATGTTAACAATACCATGTACACAAGTATTATTTTTGCTCATTTTATTATCTTTTAATTATTTTTAAAATGTAATGTTCTTTGACAGTGTTTCACGTAGATGTTGATTTATTTTATTTGTATGAAAGATTTACTGAGACAAGGGAAAGGCTGCTTTGTTTAAGCTCAACCAAAGTGCGTTGTTGCAAATTTGGATTTTGATATCACTTTATTTTTATTAGTTATGTATTTTATAAGCAATAAATAGTTTCAAAGAGGCTTGTTATTTCCTTAGCAATACTTCCTACAGTACTGCTTTCCAAATTCTACTCTCAGTGAGTGATGGCCAGATAAAGTGCTTCCTTAGAATTGTAGGAAAATTTTCAATAAAAATCAATTCAATTAAAAAAAGGAAGTATTTAGCACACTGTATGTAAAACGACCTTTCTCTGGAAAACAATCTTGTTGAGGGGCTTTCATGTTTATATGACCTAGAACAGGCTGGAACTTGGTTCTTGGTACCCATGCCAAAAAGGCCAATAGACAAAAGGTAGTCCATGCACAGTGATGTGATGTAACCAAGTAAAAGTAATCGCAATACTTGTAACAAGTGCATATTATTCATTTTTACTTGTAGTTAATACATTTTTTAAAGTAATTTTTATTAGTAATCCACTTCGAAGCTTGTGCAAGTAATCGTTACATTTGAGTAATCAAAAGTGAAAATTTGAATTTCTCACATGCTGAACACATCTAGGGGCAGTTCTATTTAGTTCTAATTACATAGTTCACCCTGGAGTTGAATTGGGATGGGAGGGGTGACTCCCCACCTGGGAGAGGAGTTGCTTCCGAAAAGGGCCAGAAGATACGTGAATATGGGTAAAAATGTAAATGCAACAATGTAGCTACATCGAGTGGGTTATGGGGTATAAGTTTGACAATAAAGTAACAACAGGCTTGTATGTAAACCTTCTCATATCAACGGTGAAGAGAGGAAGCCATCACTGCGTGTACAAGGAGAAGAATCAAATTAAGACATCATCCATGGTCACCTAAGCAGAAGGAAGTCTTTTTCCCTTCCTGTATCTTCAGAATTACTTTGAGTTATCAGGAACTCAAGATATGGACAACGTCACTCTGTCCTTACATTGTTTTGCATAGTTGGGTTTGAGGGTCTGGAGGCTATCTACCTAAGATTTTTATCTACATCTACCAGGGACGGATCCAGGGGGGTGGTCCTGGGGGTCCGGACCCCCCCCGAAATATCACTTGTGCCTATTTTTCGAAAATGAAACTCGAATAACGCAAATAAAACACAATTTAATAAGCAATCACTAGCGAAAAAATTCGAGTTTGTCTAACACAATTTAACGTCACGTTTTGTGAAAGTCGAAATATCTTCTATTTTAAAATTTTTCGATCGGACCCCCCCCAAAAATTTTTTCTAGATCCGTACCTGACATCTACATTAATACCCTACAAGCTACCTTTCGGCATGTGGCAGGGGGTGTAAACACCAGTTGAATCTAAGCTACATCCTTAATCGGTTATTGTCGCATATCGTTTGCGGAAAGAATGAATTTTTAAAATGATTTGACCTAGCATATATTTCTCTTAACTTACGGTCATTATCGGATCGACCGAGGTAGCAGGGGGGTTGCATAATACTGATTGTATCTTCCGAAAATGTAGTTTCCCTGAATTTATTAAGCAATCGCAGCCTAGCTTCCAATCTCCTTTCTTTCAAGGATTCCCAACTTACGTCTGAGAGCATTTTTGTAACGCTTGCTTTTTTATCGTAGCATTTCTTAACAAACCTTTACACTGCACTTTCTCGAGTTTGCGAGTACACGTTTCATCTGCCAGATCCCATATACTTGCCATATATGGGAATTCATTCGTTGTGGGACAACAGTATAGGATATTTAGAATAAAATTAAGCACTGGGATGGGGTTCCTGCTTGAGGATGTCGTATCCTCCATCATCAGATTGCCTTTACATGCTCCTATTTCATTGTTGGTCTTGGTCATCACTGTCCTTGAAGGCAAGGGGAGACCACATTGACTATTTATTGCTAATTATGATATGCAACTATTCTATTATTGGTACTGGCAATAACAATCCTGGGCAGTGATAATAACATTTTATTACATCCCAGGACATGCATAGGCATTGTCATATTTTATATTCAGTCATAATGTTTACATATTATAGTGCAAAAGTTTATTTATTTACAATAAAAGATGGGAGTAAGTCTATCTCAGTCATCTTTCCGCAAAACTCTTACACAAGGAACAACAAGAAAAGAAGAGAGAAAATGGGAGTGGGGACATGAAATGTCATGAAAATGCTTTCAAAAGGGACATTGGAAAATTTTAAAGTAGAAATGAAGAGTTCCAACATTAATATACCAGGGTTATGCAAAAAACTGTAGAAAGATAGGGAAGATTTTTGGAGTGATGATGCAAGACTTATTTTCAGTAAGGGAAGTACTAGGCAGAGGAGAGTAGCTGTTAGTAGCTAATCATTGGGTATGTGGGTAGAAGTAAAGTATAGTACGAGTCGTGTTCAGAAAGTAAGTGTGTTAGATTTTTATATTTTTTTAGAAAAGGTATTCCTGAAAAAAATTGTTGATACACTTATTGACTATTTTTTCACCCCCATCCTGTTAAAAGCATGTGTTGAGCCATGGCTTCATTATGATCTTCTTGAAGAACCTGCTCCTTCCCGCACTCTTTCGGCACCTGATCGTCCATAGAAACTTTAATGCCACCCGTGTGTGATTTCAGGTGAAAAGATCTGAATCAGACAGGTTGACTTCAATAAGGTGGGTGCTTCAAAGCATTCTAACCAAATGAGTCCAAGAGTGTGAGGGCGTTGTCTCAGGTCACCCCCTTTTTGTTTTGAATGGCCCTTTTGAGTTTTTTTAATGTCTCGCAATATCGTTGAGCACTGCTCCCCCTGAGCACATATTCGGCCAAAATAATGCCTTTTAGGTGTCAAAACACAGGCCATCAATTTTGCCCAAAATTGTGTTTCTGATTTTTTAATCTTTAATTAATTATGTCTCAGACGTTTCATCTATAGATCTCAGAAAATCCTTGCCTTCTGATTCACTTTGCTCAAGAATCTTGTAGGCGCTATTGATGTGGCTCAAACTTAGCTTGATTTCTTAGAATATAGTAGTAGTCTATTAACACTTAAAAATAATGAAAAATCCGCATTGAGCCATGCAAAACAAAATTTAGCCTTTAAGTCCCAAGTTGCCCATTTTGCACTGACAAGGAGAGATTGTCAGATCAATGTCAAGAATCACGATGAGACAATTTTTACCTGAAAGAAGACATATTAAGGATAGTAATAAGTGTCATGGTTTTCTTCCACATAGGCCCAGTTTGAGAGTAAATAGAGTACAAAGATATACTATTAATATAAGCTTCCGGCTTAGGTTCATGGCCTATATTTGCCTTGCAGTATCATAATTGACACGCAATGGTTAGGTTGCTGGTTAGTCACCACTTGCTAACATTTTCTTTTGCAATTGCATTAAATTTTTCAGAAAAAATCGTATTGAAATGATTGTAATCCGCAAGGGGACTGTCGTGGCCATTTTTACCTTGAGGGCTTATTTTGAAGAACCGAATAAAAACCAATGGAAAGGTCATAGAATTCCACTGTTTTATTTCCTCAGCCAGTATACAATAAAGCAGACGCTCCACTGCTAACCCACGCCTTCCAACAATGGCCCACCTAATGTAACCACGCAACGATGTAATCAATCGCTATAATTACTACTATTCCAATGCAATTTTCTGGGAATAATGAAGTGCAATGTTGAGACATAACATGAAACATCTGTTATTTTTTCTCTCTTTTCCCTGTCCATAGCCATTAGAAAGAAGTACCAAAATATTTTGAAATTTCGTAGTGATACCCTTGTTGAACATTTAGAGCTAAATTTACCCCCCTCAATCACCCAGTTCCTCCAGAGGCAACTGAGAATCACCAGCAAAGAACCTAAGGGAAGAAGGTGGACCACTGAGGATAAAAGCATGTCTCTTCATTTATATAAAAAGGCTCTCGCATTGTTGAGATCCTTTGTTCCTCTTCCCAGTAAAAGAATCCTCCATACATTATTACAGCAGATACCATTTGCAACAGCAGTAAATGCAGGATTGGTAAAATATGCCCTTGTATTTTTTTGTTTAAGGTATACATGCAAAATGAGAGCAGCCACTTACTTATTGCTTTAGCCGTACCAGCTCTCATCTGCACTGACCATTTGTAATCTAATCAAGGATATTGTTCCAAAAATTCTCTCTGCTGGACAAGGTCATGGCTATTGCGTGCGACATGGGCCCAAAGAATGTAAGAGTATTCAAATATTTGGATGCTTCCTTCCAATCTCCCTTCTTCTCCATTGGTGAAACTTGAATTTTCACTATCTTTGATCCCTCTTATCTTCTAAAATGATTCCAAAATTAATTTTTTAAATAAGATGTAGAAATTTAAGTGGAACTTGGGGGAATCGAGTAAATGGTATCGCAAAACAGCAGCGTGTACTGGCTACCTATGCTGACCAGGTTCCACCATTTCAATACCTGAAGCACTTGACCGAGAGGCATGTTGAACCCAGACAGCAAGACGAGATGAGAGTACACTTGGCAGCATTCTATAGATGATGTGGCTACTTCCTCCTCTTCTGTGATTTGACAGCCATAATGGTACCTCGCATTGTAAGATATTGGGAGACCATCCTCTCAAGATGACTTGTTATCAACCATAAGAGCTGTGAGAATGCTGAGGAAAATTTTGCACAAGGGAGGCTTTGATAATTTGGTAACGAGATTTTTGAACTAAGATCCATTAGAAAACCTTTATGGAATAATTAGGCAAAATTATGGGCAGAACCACCATCCTAATGTACAACAATTTATGAGTGCACTGAAGACTGCATTGATTGATGGTTTTTCTGCACCTTCTACCCAGCACAACTGTGAGTTGGATGTAAGTCACTTTCTCAGTAACTTTAAAAATAAAAATACACGACTAGTTTCAGCGATTGATCGCCATCATCAAGTGGCATAGCAAAAACAGTAAGCAATTATATATACAGGGAAGACTGGTGGAAAGATAAGGAATTAGGGAAAGAAGGGATGGGGGGAACGGCAGAGAGAAGAAAGGGGTGAGTCAGGGGCATGGAACTGTAGGTAGAGGGATACTGTCAGCAGGAGGTAGAATGCATCGAATCAGTGCAGAGTGGGAAGGAAAGAGGTACTCATTAACCATGGTACACTTTGTGGAATTTGTATGAGAAATTATCTCGAACTGTTCTAGGAAGTTCAGCCTTTGATTCTTATCTGTATAATGCAAAATTTCGGGTACAAAATCCGAAGAATGGTTGAATTCCAGTAAATGCTTAGCGAAATGAGAATGAGAGGACATATTCAAAAAACATCTTTTATGTTCACTGGTTCTAATGGCGAAATTTCTCCGAGTTTGTCCGACATATACGCCGTCGCAGTCATTACATTTGAGCTTGTAAATTCCAGATTTTTTCATAGGATGATACTTATCTTTACCATTGCAAAATATTTTTTGTTAATTAAACCGTGATTTGAAGGATGGTCTTAATTTTTCTTTAGGCAAGAGGTTACTGATTTTATCTGAAAGGTTGTTAAAAAAGTTAATTTCACCCATTTCGGTTTAACATCTTCACAGTTTAGTCCTCCAAAGATATTGTTTAAGGCCATTTTTCTTTGTCTGCGAATTAAAAGTTTGTCAATTATGCTATGATGATAGCCATTTTCTACAGCAATATGTTTTATAATTGAAAGTTCTTTATGGAAGTTCTCGACCGAGAGAGGGATGGAGAGTAGACGGTTGATAAGGGAATGGAAAATGGAAAGTTTTTGTGAGTAATGATGGTTTGATTGCAAAGGAATTACCTGATCAGTGTAGGTGGGTTTGCGAAAAATAGAAAATTGGAGATCTGGGCTGCAAAAGGAAATGGTAAGGTCAAGAAAATTGAGGGAGTGGTGCTCTCTAGTTCATGGGTGAATTTTATGGTAGGATGGAGGGAGTTTAGGAGAGAAAGGAATTGATTAAGCTGCCTAAGAGTACCACACCCTATACAAAAGACATCGTCAACATATCTGAACCAACATTTAACAAATTTCAGAAGTTCGGAAGAGCAATTAAATAATTTGCATTCTAAATTATGCATAAAAATATCTGCTAAGATGTGTGACAGGCCAGATCCCATGAAAAGTCCATCAGTTTGTTCATAGAAATCGCCGTTAAATAAGAAGAAATTTTGTTCTGTACACAGCTTAACAAGCGACAAGATATCAGATTTTAACATTTGGTCCATATCTATCTTAAATAACAAAGTTTCCAAAATCTTCAATGTTTCGTTGACGGGTACACTGGTGAAGAGATTCACGGCATCAAATGAGACTAATTTGGCATTTGGAGGAAGAGTCATATTCGTAAGTTTTTGGCACAGATCGATGGAATTTTTCACTGAGTAATTGGGGCTGAGCACTAACCGGCTTTGGAGTATCTGATTAAGGCTGGAGGCTAGTTTATGGCATGGGGAGGACACACTTGACACTACCGGACGAATAAGCACATTATCTTTGTGTATTTTTGGTAGACCGTAAAGTCTGGGGGATAAGGGGTTGGAATTGATAAGGCGGTAAAAATCACTTTTCGAGAACACTGATGACTTTGAAATAGCACTTTTAACACGTTTTTGTAAAGATTCTGTTGGATCACTTTGTAGTCTTTGGATTGAGTTTTTTGAAATGAAATCGGTACACTTTGATATGTAATCACCTTTGTTTAAAATTACAAGACAGTTCCCTTTGTCAGCTTTAGAGAAGACGAGGTTCTTAGTTTTTATTGTTTCACTGATACCCTTTAAAATCTTCAACTCCTTAAAATTATGAGAGGTTGGAGCTTCACTCATATGTGTTGAGATGATCTTGGCACAATCGTATTTAATGGTCACGTTTTCACTTTTGAGGGCTATCTCGCAATCATTGGCAAACTCAATATAATCACTGCGGGAGGGAGGAACTCCGGGGGAATATTTCAGACCCAATTCTAAAAATTTGTTTTCTTTATCAGAAAAAACATGATTCGAAATGTTAAGCACCCTCTGGTGAAATTCGTGAAGGGGGGAAGGATTCACGGAAAGATCCCCTACTGAACTTGCTTTATCCCTTTGCAAAGATTTCAGTTTGGCATTGAGGTGGGATAGTTTCCTAGCCGCGATGTCACTGGCAAGCTGTCGGATCTGATCGTCGATTAGCCACCATTCGCACTCGTGGAGGGAAAAGAAGAGTTCAATATGTAACAAATACAGATGGTGTGATATGTTGTTTCTTTTTGCATACCAGAATCTCAGCTCCTCCTTCAGCCATCTGCATCAAACGCTTAATGGACGGATCTCTACTGGTTGAAGTGAAGGACCAGAAGCAGGCAGACAAGATAAGAACGGCGACAATGTTCCACGATGTGGCAGTTAAAGTCGAGGCCCACAGAACATTAAATTATGTCCAGGGAGTAATCTTCAGCCACGACCTCTTATCAACTTCGGAGGAGGAAATCTTGGAGGAGTTAAGGGACCAGGGAGTTGTTGGGGCACGGCGAATAAGATCTCTTAGTGATGGTACCCTAGTAGGAACGCCCAATCTTATCCTAAAGTTTGCAAGAACTGAGCTTCCAACGAAAATCACTGCTGGGTACCTCTCTCTACCATTGCGGGCATATATTCCTAACCCGATGAGATGTTTCAAGTGCCAGGAATTGGGGCATACTCCTATCCGGTGCTCAGAGATAGAGAGGTGCGGCCACTGTGGAGAGGAAAAACATGAAGGTCCCTGCACTGCTCCCACAAAGTGCCTGAACTGCACTGGAGAGCACCCTGCCTGGTCCCCTATGTGCCCCATATTTAGAGAAGAGAAAGCAATTCAGGAACTTAGAATCCTTAATAAAATGTCTTATATGGAGGCAAAAAAGGAGATCAAAACAACAACAGCCAAAGTAAGAGGTCTGTCATATGCATCAGTGGCTGCCAGGGCAGGGGAGACGAAGGAACCCAGACCCACCTTCCTCATGTCTGTTCCCCATGTAAGAGCATACTAACATCTTTTGTAGCAAGACCAAAGGCAATAGCAGTCCAGACAAGCAGAGACCTAACTGAAAAAAACAAGGCAAGGGATGAGGAACACAAAAACAAGGCCAAAACAGTGAAGAAGGAATCGAATCAGAGAAAACATGTTACCTCTCTGAGTCAACAAGTAGTCTCAAAACTCCCACCCATAGATGGGACCTCTGACTCCTGCATGGAGGAGGAAGAGTGTCTATCAGAGACAGAACTCCAAAGGGTCCTTTTAGAGTGCCAGAAAGGGAGAAAGGTCAAGATAAATAGATGAAAGAATCCTCCTTTTTAATAATTTCATTTATTTATTTATTCTTACAGCAATGTCTTCCAAATTTTTAATGTTGCAATGGAATTGTAATGGTTTTTATTCTCACCAAGAGGAGCTACAGCTTTTAATTAATAATTTTATCCCAACTATCATTTGTCTCCAAGAGACACATTTTAAGGCTACTGACAAAGGCAATATTAAAGGTTTTAGTGTTTTTAGATGTGATGATTTGAGTGGCAACAGAGCCAGGGGTGGAGTGGCCATTGCTGTAAGGGATCTTTTATACTCCTCCAAGGTGAGACTGAATACACCTCTCCAGGCTGTTGCGGTGAGATATGGTGGCCCTGACAGGGTAACGTTTTGCAACATCTACCTCCCTGAATGGGCACCAGTAACTCGGACAAATCTCGAAAATCTCATCAGAGAACTACCGAAGCCATTTGTCCTCCTGGGGGACTTCAATGCCCACAATACCTTATGGGGAGACACTATGAATGACATCAATGGCCGAGGTCGCCTTTTAGAGAAACTTTTAAACGATTTTAACTTAATTTTACTCAACAATGGGGAGAAGACACGATTTAACTCTTTTAATGGTGAGACATCTGTTATTGATCTAGTCATGTGTTCAAGTTACATTGCAACATCTTTTAACCTGACTGTCCGCTCAGACTTGTGTGGCAGTGATCACTACCCATTACTCCTTGAAAAGCCTGGATATATACTAGAGTCCTTCACTCATTCTGGCAGCTGGCTCATTTGTAAAGCCAACTGGCATCAATTCAGGACATCTTTTAATTTTTCTGACGACCCAACAGAAGACATTTTACTTAAAATTGAGGCATTCACTGCAGCATTAACCGATGCAGCGAACTCTTGTATCCCAAAATCATCAGGCGAATCTGCTCACCACCCTGTCCCATGGTGGAACAAGGAGTGTGCTGAGGCTATCCAGAAGAGAAAAAGAGCACTACGTATCTTCCAAAAATACCCCACCACCATGAACCTTGCTGCCTATCAGAAACTGAAAGCTTAAGCACGTCGAATTGTGAAGGATGCAAAGAGAGCCTCTTGGTTACAATACATATCCACGATAAATCATAGAACGCCGACATCAGAAGTCTGGAGGAAAGTGAAAAGCATCACAGGTACTCAGAGCCTCCAACCAATCCCTTGCCTTGAAATTGGTGACCGTATACTCACTTCTTCAGAAGATATCACTAATGCTTTTGCTCAAAATTATGCAAATATGAGCAGCAATGTAATTTACGATCCTAATTTCATACGCATCAAAGAGAGAGCAGAGAGCATACCCATAAACTACAGAATGGGAAACTGCACTGAACCCTACAATGATCCATTCAACCTCTGGGAATTGCTATTGGCCATAAAAGACACCAAAGACACTTGTCCTGGCAGTGATCAAATAGACAATGCCTTCCTGAGGAACCTATCTTCTCAAGGTAAGAAGCAGCTGCTGAACATGCTAAACCAACTCTGGTCCGAAGGGGTGTTCCCAGAATCATGGCGGAAATCAATAATCATTCCGATTCCAAAGCAAGGCAAAGACAAACGCCTCCCTTCCAGCTATAGGCCAATATCTTTAACAAGCTGCCTCTGCAAAATCATGGAAAAAATGGTGAACCGCAGACTTGTCTGGTACCTTGAAAAACGCAAGCTGCTTAGCGAGAGCCAATGTGGGTTCCGACAAGGGCGATCCACTATGGATCATTTGGTCTACCTTGAAAACTTTCTCCAGGAAGCATTCCTCCTCTGCCAACATATTGTTGGTATATTTTTTGATATGGAACGGGCCTACGACTGCGTATGGCGACATAAGATTTTACGCACTTTGCACCAGTGGGGTTTTAGAGGTAACCTACCGATTTTCATCAAAAATTTTTTAAGAGACCGCTTTTTCAATGTAAGAATAGGGAAACACTTGTCACGGACTTTTAAACAAGAAAACGGGGTTCCTCAGGGGTCAGTTTTGAGTGTGACTCTCTTTGCAATCGCAATTAATGATGTAGTTGAATGCATTCGACAACCAGTGACTGCAACACTGTATGTTGATGACCTGGCAATCTTTTGTAGATCAACAAAGTTGAGGAATGCTGAGAGACAACTACAACTCACTCTCAACAGATTGAAAATGTGGTCTCTAACTAATGGCTTTCACTTTTCAAAAGAAAAATCCAAATGTGTTCATTTTCACAGGCTAAGGGGCCTTTTCCCCCAACCTTGCCTCAAGCTCAACAACCACCTTTTACCAGTAGTCGAAACCGTACGCTTCCTTGGTATGGACTTGGACAGGAAGCTGAGCTGGCAAATGCACATCAACAACCTGAAGGACAGATGTTTTAAACTTTTAAATATCTTACGGCACCTTGCCAATCATGCATGGGGAGCTGACAGATCTTCAATGCTCAGGATTTACCGAGCTCTAGTGTGATCAAAGATGGATTATGGATGCTTCTTATACTCCTCAGCTCGAATGTCCTATCTAAGACCCTTAAACTCCATACACCACGCTGGTTTACGGCTGGCAACAGGATCCTTTAGGACTAGCCCTATTGTTAGCCTCTATGCTGATTCAGGAGAACCACCTCTCGCAACAAGAAGGGAGACTCTAATGTGCAATTACATAAGCAAGATTTTATCCCTGAAAACACACCCTTGCCATAAAATCATTTTTAACCCACGTTTTTTAACACTTTTTAATAATAGACAAAGGGCAACCAAACCCCTACCAGTTAGACTAAAGCAACTTTTAGAGAATATTGTGGTGGATTTACCACCAGTGTATGCTAGTGGACCTCCAGGTTATGTTCCTTGGCATGTCCCTTTCCCAAATCCCTGACTCTACTATCCAGACTACCAAAAGCATCAACAGCTCCACAGTTGTACCAGCAAAGCTTTGCTGAGATCCTGTCTCACTATCACAGATACACTCCTATTTTTACTGATGGGTCAAGATCCGATTCAAATGTTGCTTGTGCAGTTGTCTCTCCCACTACTGGAGTGGTGGGATTAAAATTACACCCAAACTGTAACATATACACTGCAGAACTTTATGCAATAAAGACAGCGGTGCAGCAAATGGAGTCATGCAACAAGCTCGGCATAATATGCACAGACTCCCTAAGTGCCATACAAGCCATCACATCCCTCTTCCCCACACATCCTCTCGTACAGGAGATTCATTCATCTCTCATAGCTCTACTCTCACGTGGGAACAGAGTAATATTCTGTTGGGTACCAGGACATGTTGGCATCACAGGGAATGAGAAGGCTGATGCAGCTGCTAAGAGTGCTCTCTTAAAACCGTGTACGGACTCAACATATCTCACTTCATGTGACCTATGGATCATGCTCAGGGAAAAGATCCATCAAAAATGGCAGAAAAATTGGCAGGACTTACAGGGAAATAAGCTTCGGGAGATAAAACCTACTGTGCCACAATGGCAGTCTTCCCTCCGAAACAATAGGCGAGAGGAGGTAGTGATCGCACGTCTGCGAATAGGCCACTGTAACCTGACCCACTCATTCCTTTTCAAAGGTGAACCAGCTCCCATATGCACTAAATGCAACACCCTGCTCTCTGTAAAACATATTTTGACTGACTGCGAGCAATATCAGGCTTTAAAGAACAAACTGCATATCAGAGGTGATCTCAAGGATGTTTTAGAGAATGACCCAGTAAAACTAGATGATGTCTTAGTTTCTCAGAGAAGCAGGTCTGTACAACCATATATGAAACTGCAGCCCTCTCTGAAGACGAGCTTAGCTCTGCTTTGGGAGGGTTACTCCTGTTGTTGGTTTTTATTTACATATTTATTATTAATTTTTATACATTATTTAATTATTTATTATTATTTTAACCGGATATTTTATGAATTTGGACTTATCCTACTGGCAGGAAATAAATATGACAGCAAATTATAGCAGTCAATAATTGATAAGCATTGGCGCAAATAACCTAGTGGTTGAGGCGCCATGAACCCCCACTACTACTACTACTACTAGGAATTTTTTTAATCTTCTTTTTATAGCTTTTTTGGAAAATATTTATTCTGCTGCTTTTGTAGGTCATCACATGGCAACAATCTTTCTTAATGATAACAACTGTGAGCATTGCAGAGCAGATCTAACAACAGACCCTCTCTTGTTACAGGATCTCTTCCTCTCCTTTGTATTTGTTGGAAAAAATAAAGAACTACTTTGTCCCTCTGAGTCCTTTGTTTCTGTAATAAGTCAAATAGTAACTTCAGTTATCCAAACTTTAGCTGATTGTGCAGAGAAGAAGAATTTATCAAGCTTTGTCATCCCAATATTATCAAAATCAGTTTGCTTCATTTTAATAATATTATCTTTTTGTAGTATTTTCATTTGTAAATCAATAATACTATCATATTCTAAAGTTGTATTCATGTTCTATAAGGGTTACTGTCTTTCTTTAAATGTATTTAATGAATTGCCTTGAGCCAAAATAAAACTCAAATATATATATTTGTTCTCATTACAATTTAGTCATTTATGGTATAGTGGTTTCGTATATACTTAAAGGGTTTCGTATATACTCTTATGAAAAAGAGAAACGCTATCATAGGGTGGTAGAGGAGTAATCAGTTATAACCCTATTCATTTATTAATTTTGATAACTGATACATTATTTTTAAACTGCTTTCACCTTAAGTTATAGATTCAGGAGGTGAATACTTCAGATTCATCATTGTATATTGTTCTTAAATTGCACTGTTATTTTATATATTAAATTCTATCTGAAAATAATTATTTAAAATTAATGTATTCCAGATAAATCTAATAGTTATAATACAATATATCAACAATAAAAAGAATTTCTAATTCAAACCACGCGCCCATAAGGTGATTAGCGCCATCTCTCAACGAAACTCTTGAACTTAATGCGCGGATCTTTACTCAATTAGTACTTGACGGGGAATGGGCGCAGGATATTTACACGTTGGTGTTTCGATTCGTTTCTTAAGTTGCACTTTAAATCTAGCAGAATGCCAGTTCTCCAAAGAGTGGTGTATGTTATTACTTATTATCACTGAATTCTTTATTTTCTATATGGTTATTAATTATGTTTTCAATGTCTTACAGGAAGCCCACCACCAGAAAAGGTAAGAAAATACTTCTTGGCAGGGAACCGAAATTAATCGAAAACACGAAGCATACCACATGTTTGAAAGGAAGAAAAACCAGTGAACTACTCAATCGTTTTATGAAAGATATGGTAAGTATATGTTGTGCGTATTTATCTGTTTTTCGTTCATCGTTTTTCATTAAATGTTTATTTTCAACAGAATTCGTTGAAGAAACTTCACTCCACCATGTTAAATAGGAAAAATGACTATCTTCCATTTGAGGATGTTACACCAATCGAAAACATTATGAAAAAGCAGGATTCTTCTATGTTTATATTTGCTTCAAATAGTAAAAAGAGACCTAACAATGTTGTTTTAGGTGAGCAATGGAAAGGAATTTTAGGCGGTGATGGAATGTTTCTTGTGATGATTAATATCTTCTATAAATATTTAACGATTTAATAAAATTGCTAAAATTAACTTGTAGGAAGAACGTATGATTCGCATCTTCTTGACATGATTGAGGTCGGGGTTGAATCGTATCGAGGCCTTGGTGATATTCAGACAGAAAAGGTGATGCTTGGGACTAAACCTATCCTTCATTTCATCGGAGATTTCGAAAGCAGTGCAGAACTCTCTACTCTCAAATCCCTTTTGGCGGATTTGTTTTGTGGAGAGCGGAATGTAAATGCAGTGGCTCTTGCAGGAATAGAACACGTTTTGGCCTTTACATCTGACGCTAAAGAACGAAAAATACAAGTTCGGAGTTACAGGATCCTTTTGAAAAAGTCTGGTCAAAATACGCCCAGGATTGAGTTGGAAGAAATGGGCCCTGCTTTTGATTTGGTCATAAGAAGATCTAAGATCGCATCAGAGGACTTCATGAAAACTGCTTGCAGAACTCCTCAAGAGCTGAAGGTAAGGAAATAATTTCTGTGTTAGTTTTATTTAAGATTATCGCTGCTGTTCTGTCCGTTTAGGTTACCTTTCCTCCATTCTCACAGATATGGATAAAGTGAGAGAAAAACACACCGGCGTGTGTTTAAAATGGAAGAAAACTAGGGAGCTTCTCAATCGTGTTTTACGAAAGTTATGTATATGTTGAGCACATGTTTTTGGTTTTCGTATATCGTTTTTCATTAAATGAGATAATTTTCAACAGAATTCGTGAAGTAACTACACTCCCCCTGGGTCAAACGACTATCTTCTATTTGAGGATTTATACACTTTTTCTAACTCCTGAATTCTAACTTTAATTGCTATTTGGTTGGTTGTATAAATTGCTTTTTAGTGTTCACCCAAGTTATTTCCGATGACAAATCCAGAATTTATTTCTGGGAAGACCCAAGAGCGGTTGATGCATACTCTACACACCAATAGAGCTGAAAATGTCTAAGTGCTTGATTGATTTCTTGCAGATTATTCTCAGATCTCTGTCTTTAAAAGGATACAACGACTGGGGAAAACGTACCCATTATATTATAGTACAACAAATACCATCAGCCTCAATAGTTAGTTTTATGGCTTTGAATTGGTTAATATTTGTATTAAATATATCATTTGAGTATTGACAGAAGGTTGAAGATGAGCCAAAGGGGAATAATGCATGTAATTGGTGAAATAAGTTTAAAAGCAAAAAGTGTTACCAGAACTTGAAAAATATGAATGCATTCTCTGATAAAAGTAATAGACAGTTAACAATGCCAAGGACAATTTTATATGATAGGTCAGAAAAAGTACTTCTATCATTTAATGTGGATATAATCATTAGAAAATATGCTTAATTGGTTATTTAATCTGAAATGAATTACTCTTTAAGAATTTATTATGTTTGTGTGATAAGGGTAATTATTTAATGATGTCATCGTAGACTTTATAGTTAGTATTTTTATTTTATATAAATCTTCTAATGGTTATATACAAGATACCGTATAATTGCTTCCTCAATCATAAACTTCATTTCCTGTGATCTTCACAGCCAAGTTTTAAGCTAAATTTGATCACAACATTATATATTTGGTTTCTGTTTTGTATGGAATAATAAATGGAAGGAAAGAGGTAAATAAGATGTATTATAGTATAGTGATTCATTTCTAAGAATTTATATCAAATACTTAGTGCCATTTCAGAAATGTTGGTATCTGCATTGTGTTAAATGAAAATAAATTTCATCCAGTTGATGTGGATTTTTTTGCTTAAACAAATAGATCTTATAGCTATAATTGTTATTCGAACTGGAAATAATTTTTCATATCTTAAGGAACTCTTAAAACTAAAATTCTTTTTGTGGTTTTAGATGGGAAGGGATCTAGGCTCAGCTTAAGAATTATAAAAGGTTAATACACAACTTCTTTAGTGTAGGATGAATAACAATAATATAACATGATTTGAGTAATTATATAGATAACTTTTAACTAATAATGTCCTCTTTGTTGATTTGGAAGTATTTGCGTGAATATCTAAAGAAAGCATAATTATTGTGAAAGTATTGCTTGGTATTTTTTAGTGTTATTAGAATCATAAAAGCTCAACTGAGAAAACATAGCCTTTTTCACAGGATTTTGTCTAATTCAATTTGTATAAACAATTCTCATTCAAAGGCAAAACCCAAGAAAAACATTGTGAAGAACAAATTGGGCACAACTTTAGGCAGAGTGCACATAAGAGCTCAGCGGATAAACAGGCTCCAAACGAGGAAAATGAAAGGATTGCGGAAGACTCCAGCGGAGCGCAAGGCCCAGCGCTCTCAAAGAAAAAAAAAATCTGCATAAGTTGATGCTCGCTTTCCAGGAAAAGGAACCAAACACATGGTTTATCTTTCTTTAAACACTGTATGTATGTATATTGAATACATTTTTAATAAAACATCTGAATATATCTCTTTAAGGTTCCAAATTTCCATTCTTTTTCATCTTAGTTTATCTCAGCAGGTTTTGCAATGTTTCATTCTTTTAATTATCTGAAATTATGCCCTTTCTTAAAAAACGTTGTCATCCAACAACTTTAGTCCCTGTCTTCCACTTGTTTTTTCCCCCTAAATCCTACCCTCAATTTCAACCTTCAACAATCAACTTTTACCAATGAAAACAATCTTAATTTTAGATGAACTTTGCTCCGGCAAGATCACTGTACTTATATCAATCAAACAGCTACTGAAGAATCATATGCCAATAAACAAATCTTGGTTATTTAGTTACTTCTGAGGTACAAACGTTTACCTGCTATTAGCATTGAACAACTAATATTTAGCATAGTTATAAATTTAAAGCTACATGATATCTATTTTTTTAATACAATAAGAGTAAAATTCATTTTGATTTCATTCGGTATTATCTTTATTTAGCTGCTTTACTGTTTTGTAACAATTGGTTAGAGACATACTCCTTTACCTTGAATAGGTTTCTTATCAAATTCAATTTCTTGCAATTTTAAGGGTTAACATGATGAAGATTTTTAACATTGGAAGGAGTTAACATTTTTAGGAATGACGACTGACATGCAAGTGTGCTAACTTCAGGGCGAGAACTTTAAAAAGGGGTTTTAGTGAACCCTTTTGAGTGCACGTTAGCTATGATTGTTTTATTTTATAGATCCCACTCCTCAAAAAGGAGGCCGCCTTTCCGAGATGGCAGAAAATGTCCGCAAGCATACGATAGAAACTTGTTTTAAAATGGTCATTGCTTCTGAGATGTGGAAAGGGGCATAAGTAAAAGTTTGTCAATAAGGGAATGAGAATCCATTACTTTTATGGAGATGGTGACAATCCAAGTTTAAATGGATGACTAGTTTTGTATTGCAGTAGTTTTCAGACTGAAGAAAGCATTCTCTCTACTTCATATTTCTGCATACACAAATTTGAAGATACTATCACAGGTGAAAGGAAACCTGGATGTAGGCAATTGAGAAAATGTGAAGATCATCTTGGCCATATTAAGAGAAAATACTATCCTTGATACAAAAATTAAGTAAAGAATTCTTCAGATCAAGAATATCCAGAAAAACTATATTTTAATTCATTCGACGAGAGGAGATAAGTCAGGTTAACTCATTGAAAATCTTCAATTAAAGGCGGTTGGATACCTCCATAAAAATCTTCTCCTCGCAAAAGGTGGAGTGGGAAAGCATAGTAAAGAGGGGTGGTCCAAGTGCCCATCTCTGAGATAAGAAAACTTTTGTTTTTGAGAATGATGGGCATTGAGGGCGGAACAAAAGCGAGATTTGATGTTTGCTTATGAAGGAAAGCAGGAATATTTAGGAGCTCGAGATGCAACATCAGAATTTCATTTTAGCAATTGTAATGTTCTTAAATTACCATATTTGACGGCATATAAGACGCATCTTTTTTCCTAAATTATGTCTCGAAGAATTTCCCTGCGTCATATATGCGAAGGTTCAACCTCCACAGGTTAACTTTCAATACTGAATGCTATTTTAAGCCCAGATGGTCTATACTACCTATTTCATAATTGCATTCAATGATTGTGTTAATATTTGGTTTTTACGAAAACTAGCTATCTTTTTCCAGTTCAGTTTGAAACATTAACTTAAGAATGATGAGAAAAACTCCATAGAGAATGTGACATACTTTCCATTTCACCGAAGATTACCAAAATCAAGTAAAAACATGGAACTCAGTCTTTCCAAACAATATTCTACCTTTCCACATGAAAAAAGCAAAGGATACTAATAAGTGATATCTTAGATCACACCAATAATGGTCTAAAATCCCATGATGGAATTACATCACTGAAACGATTCTTTCATCAATTCTTTATAGTAGTTTAGAGTACAAGAGGCTTAGGTATAATGGAGTCAATCTCTACTTAAGAAAATAAAGATTAAAATTTCACAAATGGAAATTAGAAAGTATTTTTCTTTTTGGTTAGTTGTAATTACGTAAATTGTAAAGTTAATTTAAAAATATTCGATACATTAACCAAAATTCCTAAAGAAGGTACAGATAGATTTGAGTGCCCTTTCAATTTCACTATCTTAGTTAAGAAGTAATATACTGATGTCATGAGCGCAGCTATTCGGCAGCTTCATCCAAATCTTCAATGCGATTTCTGATGGCTGTGGTATCTAGACCTTGACTTTCGTTGTACTCTAACACAATTTCGAGTTGTTTTCTCTCTAAGCCTGGTATCCGATCGTACAAAGTCTTGTTCAGCTCAATGTCTATATCATTTTCTTCTCTATAAACACAAAAATACAACATAAAAATAGCAACACTAGAGAACACTGCCAAAGGTTGAAACCAGGGAGAGTCATCTCGGATGTCACCTCTCGTATACCGTGCACTCCATACGGCAGCTTTGCTCGTGGAAAATTTCACTGGCTCTTCTTCGTCTCCAACTTGCGGTCTCCTCGATTCATTGCGGAAGGAAGGCCTCACAGATCTGCAAAATCAACGGGCAAATATTTGGATTCCTCGAAATATTATTTTCAACGACTCGTATCTTTTGTACCTGAGACAACTTTCAAGTAATTTCCTCCTCCCTGATACCCGAAGAATCAATGATGACATCCCGTACATAAGATCAACTTCTATCGCTTTACCCTTTCGACCAGCTGATAATCACAGACAAGCGAGAGCTAAGCGGCGAAAGCGACAATGCAGAACAAGAATTGGAAGACTGTGCTAGATACAATGCCCGTAGAAACTATGCTGGTCGCAGCGATCTTCTTTTATTGGCAGTTACGAAAGTTTTCTACGCATTTTGAGTGATATCATTAGAATTGAAGTGAAACAGTTATATGATGCATAGGTCCTTAACTTCCTCAATCAGGAGATCTATTTCAGTAAGAATTAATCATTTGTTCTGCGGGTATTATAGTGTTATCTCGATAAATGTGTTATATTCGATTCCTTCAGGTTTTCTCTTATTCACGTTCTTCATCGAAACATGTGGGTTCCGACAAAGAGAAACTCATGAAAGAAAAACTAAGGACTCGTTTTCCTAAAGCCATAAGCATAGAAGTTGCGGACATATCTGGTGGGAATTTTGAAATTTTTTTACTTTACCTCCGGTAACTTTCCATTTCAAACAATAATTTGGCATTTTAGGAGGCTGTGGTGCTATGTATGAGGTGGTTGTGGCATCACCAGATTTCAAAGGACTGACTATTATAAAGCAGCACAGGCTAGTTAACGAGGTAAGCTTTTCGTTGATATTATACGAGGATAGAAATGACTTTTTCTTTGAATATAAACATTTTCTATGGCAGGCTTTGAAAGATGAAATACGGGAGATGCACGGATTAAGGATACATACTTCAGTTTCATAAATCGTTTCGCGTCACTCGTGTGTTTTACAGTTATGTAAGTGTTCACTCAATTAAAAGTATATTTTTCAACTATATGATTTTAAGTGTTAATGGAAATACGTTCTTTCTAAATTTAATTTTGTGACATTTTTCATTTTCAGGTGTAGGATAGGAAGATTCATCTTTGATGTCTTGTAATTAGTATGAAGGGTCACGATAATATAAGGCCTAAAATGTACAAGTAATGAGTAAAGGAGTTTGTCATTCCTTATCTTGAATGCTTCTAAACGAGTTGTTCCTGGCGTCATAGTACATGGGCATCACAAGTTAAAATTTATACGTCAGCCATGTCACTGACGTACAATAATACGGAAAAGAATTTTATGTTTTGCGTTAAATATAAGGTTAGGAATACATATATTAAGGAAAGGGTTCTGCCGCATATCTTGCAACACCGCCGCTCCGCCTTAAATACCGTTAGGGCTCCTTTGCACGCTGCCCTTGCACCTTGCGAGGTCCCGACGACCCACAGTTTAGAACTATCGCAGACCAAGGATACGCCTCTCTGCGCAGAAGAAGGGTGGGCCGAAAAAAAAGGATTCTTCAATAATAGAATTCTAATAGCACTCATTATCCAATACTGATTAGTGTGTTTTAAATAATAGTCAGTATCAGGATGATCTTCATGATTTTTTCTTTGACTATATTCCCCACCACAAATTTGGAATGAGCATATGACTTCCTAAAATAATTTTATAAGTTTCATACATATGAGAAGGGCATTATTAAAATTTAACAGGATTAATCAGAATAATAAAATAATGAATTTGCATACCTTGAATTATTTTGAAATGTGTTAATAGACCAGTAGCAAACTGATGACTTAATGGTAGATAATTATGCCATATTAAAGCTGCTTGTAATAAGAATTTGTCATAGCACAGGTCAGTATTTACGTAACATCAATAAAATTAAAACTAAGAAGATAAATGGAAAGTTTTAAATTATAATACAATACTTGCTTGTAATGCATCTTCTGTCATTAAATTCCCTTTGTAGTAGTTATATCAAATTGAAAATCATTCTACATTTTCCTTAATTTTTCATAACCTTTCGTTCCAAAGATAAGAATGATTGACTGGTAGGGTTAACATTTTAACACATTTGCAACGTCGTGTACCACCAGTGGCCATCATGTACCACCAGTGGTACATGGCTTTTCTTCTCTGTGGTTGTGGTGTACCACCGGTCGTACATCTTCTGCCCAGGCTTCTACTTGGCTCCAGCAGCCGCAAAAAAATTATTTCCGGGTTCCCTTACAAAAATTAGCGAAAATATTAGCAATTAAATTTTAGGGGCCATGCAACACCTCGGACACAGAAGTAAAAAGATTTTTTTCGCTAATTCAATTGAAAAATCGATAAATAATCTAAATGAATTCCAGGCAAGCTTCCTTTAGGACTCTTCTGGAGACAGTTAGCGATAAGTGGAAGAGATTCAGGCAGCGCAGGACGATCCATATGCAAAGACAATTAAGTAAGTGCAACATATTTTATGGTAAAGAAAAGATGACGATGTTTCTTAGTTCGTTCTCGTACATGTATTCTATCAAAAACACTTGTCTATCTAGATCTAAGACATTCAAATATATTTCAATTGAAGGTTGCTGAACACTGAGAAAAACTGAATTTAGTCTCTTTTTAACAGTCAAATTTATTATTTCAAGAATTATTGTAAATAAAAAATCACAACAGGCATTCCGTAAATAGAAACATCATTTGAAAAACACCACTGTTTTGCTATAAAAATATAAACATGTAACTCTTAAGAAATAGATAAGTAATAAATAATCTAAATATACAATAATACACTGAAACTAAAAAACTATGATATCACAATAGAAAAAAATTATTGTTTGAAAAATATTACATAAATGTGATATGGATTAATAATACTTTAATGAAAAAATATCTAAATATTGTACAGATTGTCATTTATGTTTTTCGTTAAAGCATTCAATACACATTGCTGGCTGACCATTACATTCTTTACAATAGTGCATACTCTTTTCACTTTCATTCTAGCTATTTCGGAGCCTTTTTTATTTTGTCATAACACAATGTGCACCTTTTATGGATCTTTCCCTTCAAGTTTGGCTAAATGATGTTTTCGTATATCGTATTTTCTTTGAGTATGTTTCTTTTTCTTTGGAAACCTGCGCTAGACTCCAATAAACCATCAATAATCAATTCTTGGAATTTCAAAATGCTGACAAGTTTTTCCCCTTACAATTGTCATTAAAAATCCCCCATACATTCACATCCCATGTCCCCAAAATAATCTTGAATGCTACCTTCTTATACCACTTCGTACTTTTTCGAAGGCAGGTATAATATCCTGACATTTGGTCAGATAAATATACTCCCTTCTTTGCTTTATTGTAAGCAATAATAACAGGAGGCTTCAATGTATCTTTACCATCCCTATTTCTTTTTCCAGTAGGAATCAAACTGGCTCTGTGTTTAGATCTAGTGGAGATCATAATTGTTGGTCTTTTGCCAACCCATTTCAGCACTCGTACCCCAATTTTATTTTCTTGCCCTAAGATCTCCCTTTTCTTCAATCTTTTTTGCGAACATTTGATGGATTACCACGGCGATTACTACGCTGTGTTCCACAAGCATATGTTTTCCTTTTCAATAGTTCTTCACATAATGGGACACTTGTGAAGTAGCTATCCATATAAACCGTTCTTTCCTCATCCAACAACCCATATACTAATTCCATGACAATGTCATGCCCATAACCAGATTTACGAGAAACTGGATCTTTTCCAGTATATACTTTCAGATCGTAAGTATATCCTTCCAGTGTACACAACTTATGTAGTTTCACACCATATTTGTGAGACCTGCCAGCAGTGGCGTAACTATACCATCTGAGGCCCGTGGCAGATTCATTGGATGTGGCCCCATTAAAAATTGTCACGTTGTAATTTAATTTTAACAAATCACTTAAGTAGTTACCCAACAGTATTACTAATACTGTGTGCATTTTAGTTAAATATCTAATAAATTTAATTTTCAAAAGCATAGGTATTACATATTTATAATAAAATAACAATTTAAACTTAAAAATATATTAATTAATAAAATTCTTTTCTCCAAGCTTTCTGTTTTGCAAAAGTATCAATAACATTATCAAAGTTTAAAGATCGGGCCATAGAATTTTCAATAGACAGAATAGCCAAATTACGTAGCCTGTCTTGTCCCATAGAGTTCCTTAAATAGGTTTTTATTAATTTTAGTTTCGAAAATGATCTTTCAGCACTAGCTGTATTCACAAGAATTGTAACAAATAATATTAATGCAGTACTTATTTCAGGAAAGCTGCATGGCATAAAATGATTCTTTATTATTAATAAAGCAGTAATTTCTCTAATATGGGAAGACTTTTCTATTTCGTCTCTGAAGGTGGACGGAAAACGGAGAGTTTTCCTGGAAAATGACTCATATATGTCTTTTTTATATATTTCAACAAATTCTAGAGCTTTTTTTATAGATCAGTATCATTTAAATTTTGGCAATTGGCAGGTTGCAAAACACTGAAATTGAAAACAATTTCATTCATTGTAAGGAAACGCGATTTCAGTTGATTAATAATGATTTAAAGAAATCAATTCCAGTGATACTTGGTGGAACTTCATTTTTCAAAAACACCAAAAATAAAACAACACACTTGTACTAATTCCACAAATTTAATGAAACTGTTAACCAGTTTTGGTGTCACAGCACCATCCTCAGAACAAGAAGTTAAATCAAAGAGCAAGAACATATATACGAGAACCAAATGAAGGGGAGGGGTAAAAAGAATACAATGTTGCATCACGAGGGGGAGGGCAAATGGGGGAAAAGAGTCTTGAGGAGTGGGGATTGGCTGTTAGAAAACAAAAACTCGTTAGCTAAAGTAAACATTGTCACAATTGTTGCAGGCAAGTCTATATATTCCTGATCTGGTCTGGGGATCAAAGCGGTCTTTGGTGTTGCAAAGTAATGACCCGAGGTTCTGACCGGTATAAAAAGCAGGACGTTTCTTGTCTGTGGCAATAGTTCTGGCTAGTTTATAACTACAATCATCGACAAATTTAATGGAAAACCAACTGATTTGATCTTCGGTTGAATTAGGTGGCGGGTTAAAAATATTTCTGAAGGCTAGAATTCGTTGCTTCCTTTTTAATAATTTCATATTGAGGTCAGGGGAGTATCCATTCACGGAAGCAAGGTAACGGATAATATTAAGTTCTTTATTGAGATTCAAATGAGAATTTCAATAGTATAATAAAATACGAACCTTGGGAGGATATCCACCCCCAGACATGCACAGAAAATCGTCCACTTCTTTCACATAATGGGGGTCAAATCTGCAGTTTCGAGGTCTATACACACCCACAGGGTCATTCGAATATGACGAAAATGTTTCTTCGTCGCTGAAATCCTAATCCAAGAGTGCAAGTGAGTTTCAAACAGTTCCTTTCCCCAAATCCTCGATTCATACACTACACAAAAATCCACAGGAGATCTACCGTGCATTGCTGGGGGTGGATATCCTCCGAAGGTTTGTATTATATTATACTATGTATTAAATTCATTATATAAATCCCTTATTGAGCAGAATAATCAGTCCCCGATTCTTCTGTAAGGTATACATTGTAGATATTTTAAAAGTTATTGTGAACTCCTAACCGATGATATACATGATTATTTACCATGGTGATGATTAGTTTCTAAACTTTTTACTCAAAATGACTTGCTCAAAAGTACCTCTCGCTTATCTGCAAATTCATCTTCTGCAATGTTATTTAGAAGGATCAAGAGCTCCTGGATTGGGGAATTCGGAAATAAGTTTTCTGTTGATTACTGCTAAGATGCATGATAGCTCTCCATGCTGATGACCAATTACTAAATATTTACTTAAACTTTACCTTTTGCTTGCCGAATGAGAGCAGCATTTTACTCGTGCATTCTAGCTGGAGTTGTTTTAAATAGACGTATTCGACGGCTTTAAGCCTTTGCTTAACAGGTATGAAGAGTTCCTCGTGCTCTATTTAAGAAGAACATGAATAGGAACCTTGTGTTTATGCCTCAGGAAGGATTGCGTTCTTCTTGTTACATTGAGGGTTAAGAGTCTCGGGCCTAGGTAACGGTTCTAGGCTACGACGCTGTTGCAAGATTTTCGCCCGAACCCTTTCCTTAAATTATGTATTCCTAATCTTATTCTTCATGCAAAACATAAAATTTAAGATACTTTTGCTGCGGATTGTACTACTTGCATATGGATTGAAAGGAGAGAAATAGTGTCCGAGGATTGTAAACAATAATAGAATGAGAAAATTTAGGTATATTTTTATCCTAGAAATCATATTTTTTGAAAAAGATTAAGTTAGCAAAACCTACAGAGCAACTTTAAAAGAATTAAGATCATTTTAGTGAAAAGTACGGAATAGTATTAGTGGGGTTAACACAGAAGAAAGAGGTAAACTTGGTACAATATTAATCATTATTTGAAGGGTTGGACTCAAGGTGTTCTGGCTTGTCATAATGTCAAATGCCATCTAAAAACAAATCAAAAGCATACTTATTATTTTCCACAAATTTATTTTGAAACTACCGGTTTTGACCATGACAGTCATCTTCAGGTGTATCTAAAAATGAGACAATTTATAGTGTGCTAACCAGTTTTGATGGGAGGGAAAGGAGAGGGGTCATGTCATTGATTAGGTTAGTGGTTAAAGAAATCGCCATTTTCTCCCATGCGTTCAATTTCCTTCCTTTGTGCTGGCGGTGGAGGAGTCTCGCTGTGAAGGAATGTCCCATCTCCAATAGATGGTTCGCAAAGGCCGAGTCGGAATTTCCCAGCATCTCTTGTTCTGCATCCCTCTTTCTCAATGACCTCCCAGATTGGCCAAGGTAGTATGAAGGGCAATAGTCACACTCTAGGAGGAAGATCCCTGGCTGGGGATCCATCTTATCTTTCACCCTGGATAGTTCTCTTACACAGTGGAAGCCTGCTTTCATATTTGCCAGCAGCATGTTGGCCAATCTACAGGATATGTTTCCTAAGAAAGGAAGCCTTACTACTAGGAGGTGTGTCCAGCGATAAAGGGGTTGGAAAGACACTTCTGGATGCAATCAGCCTTTCTTTTCTTATCAAGAGTCTCTCAACTAAGTGGGGGAATAACCATTACTCACCGCTATTTCCTTTATGATTTGCTTTTCTTTGTTAAAGTTTTCCAGAGAAAGAGGGATTTGGAAGAGTAACCATAACCTTGGAATGAAAGGCTGAAAATTTATGTGAAAAGTGATATGCTGAAGAATATGGAATAACGTGATTGATATGTCTTTTTACGATAGATTTCAAACACTGGCATATTACTGACTAAAGAAACGGAAACATCTTAAAAGTTGATTACACCATTATGTTCTAATTCAGGGGTAAACGAAATACGTGGGTGAAGACTATTTAAAAATTTTGAAAACATTGAGATGTCCGATCTCTTTCCTTCCCGAACACAAAAAACATCATCCACATATCTACACCAATAACCAATATTCTGTACAAAAACGCAATTTTCACAGAATATATTTTTCTCCAATTGGTCCATGAAAATCTCTGCTAATAGAGAAGAGAGCGGTGCACCTATTGCGAGACCTTCCTCCTGCCGGTAAAACTTCAAATGAAATTTGAAACAATTTTGAGACACACAGAGAGTGGTCAAAGTCAAACTTTCCTTTGCTAGGTTATTCTCTAAACCTCGGACTTCTATCAGATCTGTTAGGAGACTCAATGTTCCATTAGCCAGGACAGAGGGAAATAAATTTTTTACGTCAAACGAAACCATTGTTGTGTCATCTGGAGATTTCAATTTTGACAGAGATTGAGAAAATTTCCCCAAACTCTTAATGCTAAATTTTGCTGGAACTGTGTTAGGTTGAGGATTGGACCGTTTAATTTGAAGGACAAAACGTGCGTCAGAGATGATATTGAGGCTACAGCAGGTTTGATTTTGATAAATTTTATTTTTGAAGGGTTGATTTTACAATTATTTTGCCAAATGAATATAAAAGTTATTAAAATTTGGGAGTGTTTAATTTTTAAGTATGTTGAACTATCGGACTGACATTTTTGATATATAGAGACATATCATGGTTCCATAAGACTAAGTTCTTAAGTAGTTAAAAATTATAATTATACTAATAAATTGGTATACTAATTTCTTTTATTATCTGCAGTAATCATTAGCTGCTTTCAGTCATTCTGTTTCCAGAGAAGGGGATTCATTTCTATGTTCTTGCGATATGACATGTTTAGAAGCATTCCACGTAGCACACTGCCTCCTAAAAGCGTCTTTAAGGTACCCTTTTAAAGCAAGGCCTTCAAGAGTCGTGCACAAGGTGCCTTGTTCTTAAATGAGCCTTTAGGCACCTTAAAAAGGCTACTTAAAGGCATATGTAAAAGAGTTCTACTTTTACAATGCCTTTAGAGGTTGTACAATAAAATTGCATTTCTCAACCTATTTTCAGTACTTATATCACCAGTTACGAAACAATTGCTAAGTTTTGAGTAATTTTTGTGGGTTCATTTCCTACAAAAAACTATAAAAATAAACTATGAGTGAAATTGAACTTGCGCATGGATCACACCTGAAACAGATTAATTAATCGGGTAATTTCACTGACATTAGCTCTCAATCTTACTCTCTTGCGGAGCACCGCTACAGTGTGACCCTGAAACAATTAGGCGATATATCACCATTAGAACAAACTATAACAGTACTAGGGAGTCAAAGATATAAGGAAATATAAAGCAATTTTTTTATCCAATTAACAAATTAAATTTATTCACCATACGCGATGGAAATGAAGGAGAAAAAGTCTGACGTAGCCGGGGTTTTTCTCCTTCATCTCCATCGCGTATATTAATAAGCATGTGATTTCATGCAAAATTCTCTGTTTATCTTCTAAATTTATTCAAACTAGCAGATTTCTTATGACATTGATTTCTCAGCAATTTCCCAAGACAGATTCTTTGTTTTATTCTCTTTTGTGCAAAGACCCTGTATTTCCTTATGAGGGGTTTCCCATTACACCACTTTGTGTTGCCAGTGCCTCAACGAGGCCCTGATCTGGACCACGCTGCACAGTTGGACGAAACCACACTTACCCATGCTTACTAAGTCCTCAAAACGGCTGAATGTTCTGACCGGGTATCTCACATGGTTAAAGCAGCCTCCCGGATAAAGGAAGGCTTCTATTCCCTCATCCGTCAGTTTTTTCACGAGTCTGTTTTTCATTGGGAAGAATGTGGAATGTTTATTTCATAGTAAACATAAAAATTAAATAGTAAATATGGAAATTAAATAACCTGCCCAAATAGTTAATAGAAAGCCTTGCCTTGAATGACCTTTAAAAAGTCTGAAGATTTCTTTTTTCACTGCATTAAATGTTAAATTTCACTGACAGCCTTACAGTGAACACCTTGCTCATCATGCACCAACACATCTCATTACAGTTGTCATCTCTCAACTCTGCGGAAATAATCCACCTGCGTTGGAAATACATCCCAACATTAATAAACAGGAACAGGGGGTACAGTGAGTTAACCAGGCATATTATATTCATTAACTTCCAGCGCAGGAGAGAAATCCAACCAGCAATAGATTTGGCATATGTTATCATCATCATGCTGATCAGGGTGATGATGGCATAATGTGCCGAAACCATGGTCAGTTGCATGTGGAAATTTACACTAGTGTTTCTCACAAGTAAATTTCCCTGTTTCTGTGATGGAAGTACAGTAGACCCTCACATAGCGTGAAGATATGTACATTCCTTGAAAACGTCGCGTAATGTGAAATCACACAATATGAAACTTGTACATTAAGGGAAATATCGAGTTTCGTTTGCAAATTTGTGGGTAAGGAAATTATTTCATATTCGAACATGATAAGTTAAGAATCATCCACTTTTAGTTTTTTTCAGAAAATGCATGTAGTTTTATCAAAATAAAATTTTTGTACAAGAAATTCATTTTTAAAAAATAATTTTAATTGCATTGACACTAGATGCGGTCCACTGGAACTTGCACCCATAACGATATATCGCACTTTCACATATTTAATGAGTCTTTTGATGGAGGATAAGATAATCAACACAATCACTAGTAGCTTCCAAGCCTGGCATCACTCGGCTAAAGGGAAAAGTGGACTCAGAATTATTGGCCTCACAAATAACTCTTCTAAGAAACAAAAAATCATTTATAATTTTCTGGTAGGGTTACAATTAAGCCTGACTTTGTTATTTATATATTAGCTAAGTATTCAACTAAATATGTCACATGCCAAACATTAAAATTTGGCTGCATTAAAAAATACACTAGACTCTTGATTATAGTTGATATTATAATTGAATTTGCAGGATTAAAATGAAGACATCTACTTACAATTATTTCGACTAAGTAATAGTTAGGTAGTTTAACCAGCAGAGAGCTGACACAAACCCAATATTACGCATTGAGTGTTCAAAGAAAACAAACATTTTCCAGGAAATGAAATTTTCAACGGGCATTGCATGACCACGTGATTGACAGTATAAGTCATGAGATTCATATGATTCTATCCCCAAAGAAAAAATAAGCTACATCGAAAAGAAAGCTGAAGAATTTAAGTCACAGTTTATCAAAATTATTTCAAGTCATGAAGTCACAGTTCCGATAAATATGTGCGTAACTTATGCGCACAATACCTTTCAGCTGACTGATTTGCTTCCAAAATGGCATATTATTAATAATATCACCGCAAATTATTTTTAATTGGTTTCTTGGATTGCTCCAATACTTTTTCAAATTTCTACAGAAATTTGGTTGTCAAATGATTGTCGCAAATATACATAAAATTAATAAGTCGTCATAATATAAAGTCAGTATGTTTTCTATCATCCCGAGTAATGAAAAGTCTACTGAGTAAACTTTTAATCGCCCAGAATGCATAATAAAGGAACCAGTACCTTATGAATTTCCACTAAACTCATTCTGAGATATGTCCTGCCATAACAGCCCTAAAATAAGGCAATCCTAATTTATGCATCTAAGAATGATCATTTCACAAAAAACACATCAAAATTAACTTATGTTTTTCCGATATAGGCCTCGAGCTATTAGCGGACTGTGAAAGTAATTTTTGGATGTCCATCTGTACCTTATAAAATCCAAAATAAACTCTCCTTCGAACTGTTCACTGTAAATTTCTCAGAAGCACTACTCACGAGCCTAGCGTTGCACTCACACCTTTAAATCATTCACATGCGGAAGATCTGAGTGTTTTATCAATCTGTTTTTCTCTCAAACGTAATTTTGTTTTCAGGGTGTAAGCTTTGAATTACTTCCTGAATGTTCCCTTGTATTTTTGCGAGGAGTAAACAAATCAGCACTTTTGAAGTTTTCTCATGGGAATCTTATCTTATGGTGTGAGTCATCTAACTATAGGATAGGCTTAAGAAGTGCTCGCACTGAACATTGTGTGTGAAACACTCATATTGTTGCCTCCCATTGATATTGATGTCATCTCTAGGCCTACTCTGCTACCGAAAACATCACTTTAGCTGAAATCGGAACCATATTTACAGGTATGCGAAGCTTTCGCTGAATTTATCAGGCAAACACATGAATAGCCGTGTATCTCTAAGACTTGCATGATGATTGAGGTTTTTTACTCATCAGCAGGAAAAAAGGCACAGAGCTAGTCATTGGACTTGACTCTTGGGGGGGTTTGAACCCCTAAAACCTCCCCTCGCTACACCATTGCTCAACGGTAAAGTTCACGTATCATCAGAATCAGATATGGAATTTTCATGAGTCTTAAATATTATATAGCTTACCTTTTAGAAAGAAGTCAATGCTGTTTATTCAGGCAGGTGAGACGCAACAGGCTTTAATCTCCACTGAGTTGTGTCAATATCCGAGCGTTCCATGTCGACCTCTGCAGAGGATGAGAAATTGCCCGAGCCAAAATCTTCTTCGGCAGGAAAAGATCTCTATGTAACCTCGAAGAACGATGTTATGAAACTCTGTTTTGCCTGACTCTTCTTGTAGAGCTCACACGGTAAACTAATAGAGCTTCCTGAAATGCCCGTTTGCATTTCAAGCTTCTCTCCATGCTCGGATCAAGTCAAAGAACTCTTGGGTCTTCTTGAGATCATTTTGAACTTTCATTTCCTCTCTGAATCCTCCTCATTAATACTTTTCTTAAGCCAAATCCAACAATTCCTTTTGCTTTCTAGCAACTCTTTCTCCTGTCATCCTCTGACAGCTTTTGCCAGGTCTACTCTTTTGCCTATATCCTTTTCAACTGATAGCAACTCGACGGAATTTTTCTCTCAGTCAGGACAAAGGCTTCTCCTGGAGATGTTGTTCACTCCACTATAATTTCAATGATGTTGAATGAACTCCAAGATGGTGCATTGGGATTTGGCATCTTAAAACGCCTGCAGTGACCTTTTGAAAGTTCGCCTTGTGTAGTACGAATTAAATGTTTTCATTACTCCTTGATCCAATTTCTGTAAAATTGATGTTGTATTTGGAGGGAGAAACAGTACCTCTATGCTCTCCTTGGCATTTCCTAAAGTAACTGGGTGCCCAGGGGCATTGTCAAGGATTAGGAGGGCCTTGAAATCCAAGTTCTTTTTTTTTTTGAGATAGTCTTTCACCTGAGGCACAAAGCAAAATTTAAACCAATCTGTAAATATGCACTGCTGCAGTCACCCATGCTTTTTGATTGGATTTCCATTAAACAGGTAGATGCACTTTGTTTTAAAGCGCGAGGATTTTCAGTGTGATAAACAATCATCGTCTCACATTTAAAGTCTTCTGAAGCATTCAAACAAAAAAGTACAGTTAGGGGATCTATAGTGGCCTTAAACCCAGGTGCTGACCTTCGTAATGTAGGTTCTAACCTGGCTTTTTTGTTCTTCTGCCCTTCTGGCAAATTTTTCCAGAACAAGGCTGTCTCATCGGCGTTAAAATCTGTTGAGGGTGATGTGATGATCAGCAGACGCACTTTCCCCTGCTAATTTGATATCATGGTAGTTGTGATGTTTTTTAAATCTTTCAAACCATCCACAACTTGTAGTGAAAGTTGACTGGAATAAGACTCTGGATTCTGTTCAGAAAAGGTGTTGTATAAAGTCATCGCGTATCGTGGCTGAACTTAACGGCATCCTTCTTTGATTTTGGTCTTCAATCCACAGGCTCAAACACTTTCCACTGCACTCAAATTCTCCATTCCTTTGGAAATCCCCTTTACTCTCTTGCCACCAGAAGTTCCTGCCCTAACCTCAGCACTTATTTTGCCTTCTTCCTTATACATCATATTGTTGACTCATTTCCTTTATATTCTCTCCCCAAGGATGAACTTTATTGACTGCTTTCAGTTTGTCTAAACTTAGAATTTTCCAACCCAGTGTAATAGGCGTTCTCAGCGCTTTCTTCTTTCCACCTGGAGGGTCTTCATTCTGTCGTTTTGACTCTCATCAGTAATATCTCCACTTTTAAATAAAATCTGACACACGCTAGCGACACTAAGGATGCACTTCAGTTGCTCCAAAAAGCACACTTGAAGCTCTTCACCTATGACGCGTCGTCTAAAGGGGTTCACTTAGGGAAGTGAACCTCGTGCGAAGTCAAGCTAATTGGAACGAAAACTGCAGGAATTGCGACTCAACGAAGGAAAAGTTAGGCCCAGTGATTGGAGTGAAGGGTATTTTGGTTATGGTAAGAACATTGGTATATAGAAAAATAGTGCAGTAGTTTTCTTAGGGGGTTCGGTGAACCCAATGGACCTGCCGCCACTGGTTGCAACGTTGCGAACCATGACCGGACGGGACGGCCCAATTAAGTAATTACATTAATAAACATTTATGATGCATTTTATCATTAAATTGCTTTATTTCATTTACCAAAACTAAGAAGAACAAAAACTAGCTTTGAATATCTATGCCGAAAATAAAAAACAATTTTCTTCTTTTTATCCATAGTTTAATTCAAATTTTTAAGTACATAATGTATAATTAGGTCTCTAACCAACGCTATGCAGAAAAACTATGCTAAAATTAATTTAGAGCTATGAATACAAGACAGAATTATTCAAGGCAGTGAAATTCATAGATTCTAGCAGGGGCGCTGAGTGCATGGCACCACTTGTACAACGCTCGCTCACTATTTTGGCTGAAATTTGAAAACTGCTTTGCTGATCTAATTAATATTTTACGAAAATCACAGTTAATGTCTAATAATGTATTGATAAAAATATCGAAATAGTTAAAACATTGGAAGCTCCCCTAATCTCCTGTGATGACCGAAAAAAGGCCAAAAATGTTGAAAAATATAAACTTTCAGTGCGATGCAGCATGCATTTTCGATTTAAATAATATTTTATACAAGTTATTTTCTGACCATATGAAACAACTTCAGGGAGTGTCTTGAAAGAATTTCAAACTTTTCGAAAATAAGGACCACCCTAGGGTGCATTCCGCAGCAAAAGTATCTTAAATTTTATGTTTTGCATGAAGAATAAGATTAGGAATACATAATTTAAGGAAAGGGTTCGGGCGCAAATCTTGCAACAGTGTCGTAGCCTAGAACCGTTACCTAGGCCTGAGCCTCTTATCCCTCAATGAAACAAGAATAACACACTCCTTCCTGCTGTCATAAACACAAGGTTCCTATTCACGTTCTTCTTAAATCGAGCACGAGGAACTCTTCATACCTGTTAAGCGAAGGCTAAAAGCCGTCGAATACGTCTATTTACCACAACTCCAGCTAGAATACACGAGTTATATGCTGCTTGCATTCTGCAAGCAAAAGGAAAAGTTAAAGTAAAAATATAGTAATTGGTTATAAGCATGGATAGCAATCATGCATCTTAGCGGTAATAAACGGAAAATTTATTTCCGAATTCCCCAATCCAGGAGCTCTTGATCCTTCTAAATAACGTTGCAGAATATGAATTTTTAGCTAAGTGCAAGATTTGAAATATGAATCATGTCTTTAACTGCCATTTAATGTCCTTAATTTCCCATTTATTCGTTATAGGAGATTATTTGAGGGGGCCTAGAATTGAACCCAAGATAACTATGTTTACAAACTAATTTTTTTCTATAGCATAGTATAAAAAATCATCTGCGTGCAAAGTGGCACCTCTATATCTATATTTTTACAGGGGGATTTTTGCACCGGTCTGGCATTGAACAATGGATACTTAATGCAGTAGTTTCTACTGTTTCTATTAGATCTGAAAAATGTCTCTTACTTCCTTTAATTTGAATTCTCTTTCTTACCAAAAAATCTTTCTTTCTATTCCAAAAATTGGCGCAGTTAATTCTTATCTTTCATATATTGCACCAAATTTCGAGATAAAAAAAAAAACTTCTCGGAATGACAGAGAATTAAAATTTAGGAATCCAACAGATGAAAATATTGTCTATTGAATCTTTAAGAGAGTTTTTAAAAAATTACCCTGATTTCAAATGTATACCGGTGCAAATTTATCCTTCATGGTGCTTAGAGATGTAGTCAATAGGAAATTCAATCTCTATATATCTCTAGGCACCTTGGATATGTATCCTCTGCTTTTCCAGAAAGTACTTTTTATCTAATAATTGGCGCAACTCATTCTAACGGCAAAATTTGTGATTTTAGGGGCCCCTGATTTCAAACCCATGATAGTTAGGAAGGATATCTAATTTTTCCTCGGGTTTTGAGTTCGGGCCATTTACAAAAAATAGAAGCTGCCCAATCCCTCCAAAAGTTTGGCCCCTGAATTAGTATCTTCCTACATATATGAATCAGTGAATCAGGAGAAGCGTCAACTATAATATATAGATGTATGAATGTATATATCCTAAGAAGGAAATATATATATAATAGATATAAATGAGTAAGGTATGCTAAACGAGAGGTATTTCTGAGCAAGTAATTATAGTAAAAAGTTTAGAAACTAATCATCACTGTGGTAAATAATTGTGTATCTCATCGGTTAGGAGTTCACAATAACTTTTAAAATATCTACAATGTATACCTTACATAAGAATCGGGATAAGCCTGGCATCGACCTCTGGGAGTTTTGGGTTATTTTCTTTCATATACAATAAAATGATCGTATTCGTTGTGCGAAATGTATGATGGAGATCACATCTTTGACAGCCTCAACCTACGCCCTACTTTTCCTATGTATTCTTTATAGGATAATATCTTGTGTGCCCTGGCATCGAATGCAAGATAGTTAAGGAAACAATTTAATGGTTTTATAAATTATACAGATATCTATCAATATAAAAAGCTCGAACACTATATCTTAAAGGTAAGTTCTCCGTAAAAAAATACCTCTAATGTATTTTAAATTGGACATATTTTCACCGGTCTAGCATCGAACTTAAGATCATCTTTGAAGAATTCTCTACAATTTCTGTTAAATATTCACTACTCCAGGTATCATAAAAAACAGTAATCTATCTTCCAGGTAAGAACTTTTTAAATAATCCCGAAAATCAGCGCAATGCCTTCCTATTAGAAAGTATGCAATTTCAGGGCCTCCTGGTTCCGAACCCCTGACAGTTAAGAACGATTTTTGATTTTTTTCTTCCCTTTGAATATCCCTTAACTTTCCATTCATTGTATTGTTTTGAATGGCCGTAACGGAGCAGCAACAAACCGATGATTGAACAGTAGATACTTGTGAGCTATCATATCCCTTGGGAAATAACTATTTACGCTTCTTTTAACAGGATGAATGATATAGGCGATGTATTTTTCACCAATTGCTAAAATCCCATACTCCGTGTATAAATAACTCCATACCAAATATGATTAACGGCCGTCTTTAAGGAAGCATTTCTTGTAATCAAGATCGGTAAGTTGAATAAGATAATACATTCCATCCAAGACACCAGGATGCTCTGCGAAGGATCTGCGGAATTATACAGGGCGAAGGTATTGTCCTCTTCTCATTATATACTTCACCCGTTGGGCTACTATTTCCGCGTTAGACAATACCTCGTGGGGAGGACAAGAAGGACATCTTCATAGCAGGGGTTCAGGGGGATTTTCAGGTATTCCTTCTTTCCCTTTCTCCTATTCCCAAAAGGGCATTTCTATAGGCATCAAATATTGCACGCTTCCGACATTCTTGCAGACGAAGTCCTTTCCGCCTATGCCCCCCGCTGCGTAGGCTCTCTCTCTCTGAAATGGAAGGGTTTGGAAAAACCTAGTAGATCTCCTGTGGATTTTTGTGCCCTGTATGATTTGAGGGAAGGAACAGTTTGAGGCGCTTACTTTTAGTTACTTGCGCTCTTGGATTAGGATTTCAGCGACTAAGCGACAAAAAAACATTTTCGTCATGTTCGAATGGCCCTGTCGTTGTGTATAGACCTCGAAACTGCAGATTCGACCTCCAATATGTGAAAGAGAGGGGCAGAAGTGGACGATTTTCTGTACATGTCTGGGGGTGGATATCCTCCGAAGGTTCGTATGTTATTATAGGATGTATTAAATTAATTCGATAAGTCCCTTATTGAACTGAATTATTATAGCGATTGTTTATCTCATCATGTGCAATCCATTTTTTAAGGTCCTGGGGTCTTTGGAATATCAATGGCTACCATGATGGAAAACAATATGCACATGTTTTAAAAAATGTTATGCAGCCGTCGGTTAATATTTTAATCCTACCATTCAAAAATTCTTATCTTTTGAGCGAAAGGTTATGAAAAATGAAGGAAAATGTAGAAAGGTTTTAATATTTTAATCCTACCATTCAAAAATTCTTATCTTTTGAGCGAAAGGTTATGAAAAATGAAGGAAAATGTAGAAAGGTTTTCAATTTGATATAACTACTACAAAAGTAATTTAATGACAGAAGATACATTACAAGCCAGTATTGTATTGTCATTTAAAACTATCCGTTTCCGTATATCTTCTTAGTTTTAATTTTATCGATGTTATGTAAATACAGGCCTGTGCTATGAAAAATTCTTATTAGAAGCGGCTTCAATAGGTCATAAGTATCTACCATTCAGACATCAGTTTGTTACTGGTCTATAAACACAAAATAATTCAGGGTATGCAAATTGTTCAATATTATGAATTATTTAATTTATACGATTAATCATGCTAAATTTTAATTTAATACCCTTCGCATACGTATGAAACTTATAAAATTATATTAGGAAGTCATATGCTCATTCCAAATTTGTCATAGGATAGTCAAGAGAAAATATCCTGATACCGACTATTACTTAAAACGCACTAATCAGTACTGGATAATGAGTGCTATTAGAAATCTATTCTCGAAAAATCGTTTTCTTTCGGACCACCCTTGACCCTTCTTTCTGTGCAGAGAGGCATATCCTTGGGCTGCGATAGTTCTAAACTGTAGGTCGTCGGGACCTCGCAAGGTGCAAGGGCAGCGTGCAAAGGAGCCTTAACGGTATTTAAGGCGGAGCGGCGGTGTTGCAAGATATGCGGCAGAACCCTTTTCTTGAATTATGTATCCCTAACCTTATTCTTCACACTAAACATAAAAGTTAAGATATTTTTGCGTTTTATTGTACACTCAATACTACTGCAGCAATAGGGAACTCTCCGTAGATGAATCTATGGTGAAATTTAAGGGCAGGCTCTTTTTTAAACAATATCTTCCTTCAAAGCCATCCACAAAGTGGGGAATAAAAGTTTGGTCTCTATGTGACTCGCACACAGGTTTTCTTTTAAAATTTCAAGTTAATACAGGGAAAGAAATGCAAAATGTTCAGGGGGAAGGACTAGCATCGAGGGTTGTAAGTTATCTTACTAATGGTTTTGAAGGGAAGGGTCATATTTTATTCATGGATAATTTTCATTCCAGTGTAGAATTATATGATTCTCTCAGATTGCAAGATACAGGAGCTCGCGGAACAGTTCGTGCCAATTGATGAGGTCTACCTTCAGAAATGAGGACTATTAAAATGAAACGAGGAGAATTGCCTGTGATATGGAAGACCAGCGATAGGAAAATACTAGCTTGCACTTGGCAAGATAGTGCTAAGGTAAATATGCTATCTGCGGTAGGAAATGTAGGTGTTACCAAAGTTAAATCAAGGACTAAGAAAGGAATGAGAAGCACAATGAAGCCGAATTTAGTGAAGGATTACAATAAGTACATGGGTGGGGTCGATAAGTTGTGTTCCACTTGTCCTTTTAGTAGGAGGAATAAAAAATGGTATTTGGCATCTTTTATGTAAACCATCGTATTTGGCATCTTTTGATTGAAGTTGCATTGGTAAATTTGTACACGTGTCTTTGGATTCAAACTCCCCAAACGAATTTCGACCAAAGTAAATTTAGACAGTCAGTGATAGATGGTCTGTAGGAGGGTTTTGAGAGAAACGTAAGGTCCCGATTAGTTACCAAGTGTCCCACAATACTAAATATAAGACTAAAAGAAAGACATTTCCCTTCACAATATGAGGAAAAGAAACATAAGCCAGACTGTGTTGCATGTAGTATTCGGCCAGGTCAGTGCAAGAAGAAAGGAAAAGGAGTGTGCAAAAGAAAGCAGACAATTTGTTGATAGCAACGAATGTCTTGAGGAAACCTCCATTGTGTGTTATACCATGTTTTAAAAGTATCACACGATTGAAAAGTACAAACATGTTTGCACTTGCAAATAATTTCTTTACTCAAAGGTGAAACGTCATTTCTCTTCACTTTATTCTTGCTTTCTCTATATTAAAAGATTTCTAGGTACATAAATAATAAGATTCTCTTATTAAATAATAAGATCTGTAATATATTTGCTAAATTATATTCTAAAAATAAATCACTTCATATACCCAATTGGCCCTATTGGCACTATCTAATATTTGAGATGAATTAAATTTTATTACTGTTCGTAATCCACTAAGCTGAGGACGGATAGGGCCAATTTTCGAAATTTGCTTCACTATATCATAGTTTGCTTTTTCAAAGCTTTTAACTCGTTTTAATTTTATCGTGAAGACAAACTTTCACAAAGTTACACCTGTTTTCTGATACAATGTATCAGAAAACATATAAACTCTTGAGTTTATTTTAAATCATTTTAAAACACTAGAGAAATACATACTTTATAAGTTATTAAGGCAGGTCAACTGCAAAATTTACTAATCAGGATAGTATATTTATCGTTTAAACCACAAAGAACGCCATCCAAAAAACAGGTAAAAATGATTTTTCCACTTTCTTTTCAAGACGAACGAAAAACAAACGCTTTTTTTAAACGTTTCATTTTTCGAGTTTCTCTAGTTCTAAGGCTCAGGTATGGTTGAGTTGACATCAATCAATGTCTTATAATAGTAAAATTCGTTTTTTTTCATTCTGCAGTTTTCGAAACAGCATTAACAAATATTGTTTATTTTATATAAATAAAACATTTCTTTTGGTAAGGTTGGAGGCATGATAGCTGTATGCTACATCTGAAACAACGACATTTCTTGAAGTAATTCTTATTATTTTCGTTTTGAATGAATTATTGAATCGTAGTGACTTTTCATCAATTAGTTTCTCAAACTATAATGTAACTTCAAATAATTTATTGAAAATCCAAAAATGAAGACACTCGGGAGTTGCTTCACTCAGAATATTAATCCCGCAGTTGGCAACCTTTCTCACTCTAACTCCAGTAAATTCATCAACTGCTTGGAGTTAGCGGGTGCGAACTTGTGTCAGCAACACGCGTCAACACAGAGCAAATGGAAAGCACCAAACGTGATGCAAGTCGACTTATGTTGGGTCAGATTGGGTCATTTCATGGATTCTTTAATGTCATCTTTGTCATGTGCTTATGGCAAAGGATGGAGTCACCAAAGGGGAATCCTCAGCTAGCTATATTGAACAAGACTTCAGTGGGTTCAAGATTCTATTTTGAAGCAATCAAGAAGTTGTGAATCTAGAGTTAATGGAATTTCTTCAAAGAGAGAATGACTTTTATCGCCATCTGTGATTAAACTGAAGTGACATTTCCTTCTATTCTATCTTATGGAGTTTTTTCCTTTTTATCCGTTACTCTCTAGCAGTGGTGCCAATCCAATTTTGAAAATAATGCTCATAAACTCTTTTAGTGACTAAAAACTCACTAAAAAGTAGAAATGGGATACAGAAGCTTAAATATGTATGTAATGATTAAAAGCCTTTAAGGATACTAGGTCAGAAATTATACATAAAATATATAATAAAAATATTAGTTTTTTATCTGAATCCTAATGCTAAATTATGATTAAATAATCAAACATGTTATGTCAAGAGTATCTAGAAGAATGTCAGATTAACTTAAAATGATCCATAGAATGAGGTATGTTGTTAAACCAGAAAAATCATCTCTAAATGGAGGAAAAATTGCACTAGATTTTGTGGTTACATCATTACATTTGCAACAATAAAAATGGGGAAGCAAAAAGGTGTTTTGAAAATTTAACACTAGGAGGACGGGAGTTTCGCTCTACCTAGAAGGACGGCGGCGGTCATTTTGAGCCCCTACTTTTAAAATTCCTAATTAAATACTTTTATTTGTTGCAAAGACGTGAATTTTGCAGAACTTTATAATGTGACCTTTGTGCAAGTGCTGATCAGATGCTTTAACTCATAATTTGTTTAAATTTTAATTAATTAAACAAAACGTGGACCGATGTCCTAAATCTGCAGAGTTTTATACTCTGCAATATTTTTCTTACTCAAACAAGGCCAATGAAACTCATATTTTCGGAATAAGTGGTAGAAGGTTCGAATTGTTGATAAAAGTCAGTCACGTTACGCCAAAATCGCTATGCCATCTGACGGAAAGCATATAAAACCACTCGGGAATAACCTCCAGCGAATACGATAGCGGAAGAATTTTTCTAATTATGCCGTGAAAAATTCCAACCTGGGGTTTTCGTCCTCGCAAAATTGTTTTATAACATTTACAAATGCTTAAAACCACTTTCAGCAGGGTTACCAACTTAAAAGTTTTTATCATTATAAAATGTTCTTCCAATGATTTTCTCAGATAAATATCAAACTTATATCTCAAATTTACATTCAGTTACCTTTCTTGAACAATTAGAATTAATTTCAGGAAGCACTTTATGAAGCAGGGGTGCCAAACGTCAAACCGGATCTCTAAACAGTGAAGTATGCGTTTGCAGTATAAATAAATAAAGAGATATTTTGAGTACAGATCTGTTTCATGTGATTAGTCGAAACTCTTTGGGATCCCTTATTAGTTTATAAACTATAAAGAAGCAGGGTGACCAACATCTTTGGCTGTAAAGTCAAGGTAGCGATCAGGTCTTCATGGAAAACCTAATAATTTATCATGCATTTAACGGGAATGGATTTTTATTTGCTAACCTATGCATTGACGCAATATTAACAACCAAAACAAAAGTAACAATAACAATAGCCATTTTCTGGTGTTATTCCACTTGTCACCTCTCTTTGAACTACCAAATGGAGTCATTTTGATTCCTACTTTATTACTGTTCATTTTTGCAGTTTATCTCTGATTTTAGTGATACATTGATTTATTTTGTCATTTTCCTTTATTATTGTAATTCTTCAAACATGGTATTTACAAATGATGTATTTTTAATTAATGTTACTTTTATAATTTATACCCGCTAAGTCTAGAGTATTTTCAAACGAGTGGACAGGCCATCCCCGAGTATATTTATTTGTGGTATATTTACGTGCCATTTGGTCTACGACATCTACTCCGTATTTATTTTCATTCTAAAACTTCACCGTTTCAGGAGTATTCTTAGCGGAATTGCTAGGAACTCCGAAATCGCGATGGACGGAATTAAGAATTATGATATTCTTGTTTGGTTTACCTTGATATACAGTAAGTGTGAAATCATCATTGTTTCTGAAAAGTTTAGAGTTACACAATTATTCTTTCATTGATTTGATCTCTTTTGGTACTTCTCGTCTTTTTTTATTCACCGTTCCCACAATGTTGCCTTAGTACAATAGTACCTTGGTATTTTAGCTGTTCAGCGAGTTTGACTGAAGTAAAATAATTATCAACGGTAAAATTTTGGCCTTTTTTCACAAATGGCTGCATTAATTTCAGTACTACGTGCCCCTACAACACACATTCGGATATACATATGTATTTGTGATGTATTTTAACTGGATGCATACATATGTATTTATGAATTGTATTACATCTGTAATACATATGTATTTATGGAACATTTATACATATGTATCCATGCATGAAAAATACATTACGTATTTTCTCTGTATTTTTCATGCATGGATACATATGTAAAAATGATGCAGAAATACACAAAAAATACATATACGTATATTTCTTGTATTTTCGCATTAAGAAATGTTTGTTTGAGTTTTACTGGAAATTATTACCTTGAACAAATTTGCAAGTTTTCCTAATTTAAATGATCTTTCTATTTTTATGGATAGCTTTGATCAGTAATGAGCTCCTAAAAGTGAAAAATTATTTTATTACCTTAAGGCTTATTATAGGCCTGAATCATTTGGAGAAGTTTCCATTATATACCTTTAAGTTCATTAGAGGCATTACATTAATTTCAAATTGTCATATTGACTGTGTGAAGACTTCATCATAGTTCACATGGCCTTACTGCTTTGAATTAATTTCCATATACTCAATATAAGCATTTAATTCACTTAGTGATATATTGATCACAAACTTATATCTCATTAAGAGAGCAACTTTCATTTGGATTCATAATCCAGTCCTCAGAAATGTACCAAATCTCCTTTTAAAAGGTGTGACTGCCTGTATATATGTTGGTAAATAAATAAATAAAGTCCTCATTAAGATATGATTACGACTCCAGATCTTATTCAAAGACCAATAATTCCTATTCAAATCTTAAAAAGGGACTAATATTTTTGTGTAGAAGTTTTTTTAACTTGTGCTTTCCTTTTGAAGGATATTTTGGATGTTGCAGACTCTTGATCTATTTCCTGGATTGAAGTGTGACTGATTTCCAATGCTGGATATTAGCCAGCAGCTGTGTCGGGATAGTGCAGCCATTGTTCTATGAGAGATGTGTCCTGTAATCTGGCCCTGGGATGCCTACCTACAATGCACAGTTGTAGTTTGTTTGTATTATATTTTTTTATTATCTTTGTTTGAATCTTGATCTTGAGGCTTAACCTGAGTGTAACTGGCCCTGGGATGCCTACCTACAATGTACAGTTGTATTTTGTTTGTATTTAATTTTTATTATCTTGGTATGAATAAATTTTATGTTATCCAAATGTGCTGGTTTCAATTTCTTATATACCCCATGACCCTCATTTTTTCATATTGACTGGTTTTTCATGTATTAATTTTGTATGTTGACTATGGGAAAATAATAACATTGTTTATATGCCTATTTTAGTAGTGTATGAAAATGGAAAATTTAATTTAATAATTTAATTGCACAAATATATTGTCATTTAAAGTTTGTGTATGTAGGCCTGAATATCAATTTGTAAATTTGACGTATACATACATATGTATTATTCGCGTAAGGCTACTCAATTTTACAATTCGTAATACGCGCGTATATATACATCTGATGGAACTTTTGAGCCACTTTTACATCAAATATACGTACGAATTACGCGCGTATTCCAACTTATACATATGTATCTCATGACGTATTTCCTGCGTATTTAATCATGTAATACAGATGTATTACATATCCTGTGTTGTCTGGGTGGTCAGCAAACGGCAATCGGTATGGCGTAAATTATCCTTCCCAACATAAGGAAAGCCATTTGCAAGATATTTGCTATCCTTTTCAACAGCTAGCCAATATTTATGGCCGTATTAGTTTTGCTGGGGAAAATTTGTTCATCAACCGTCATTTACGGACCGGGTTTGTAGCAAGTTATGTAATTATCAATGATTCTATCCCACACTGCTGAAAAGAGAGCAAAATTGTCTGTTTTGAGTCGCTGGGATCAATTAGACTTCTCATCAAATCTTAGATATTGCAAAATGTTTACAAAACGGTTCCTAGACATCGTCGTTTTACAAAATTATGTTCCGCAGTCTTTTGACCAAATACTTGTAATAGAGTGATCATTCGTGCCTGATATTCTGCGGGCGTAAAATATGGCAATACATGCATCTAGCTCATCTAGCTCATTCATCATTTTGCCTGCGTGCTTCCTCAATTAAATATCGCTTTATGTGAGTCAGTATAAACGAGTCGGTAAATAATCGCCATGCACTCATAGGACTATCACTAGCTATATTTTTTCTCGCGTGTCTTGTAGGTCCAGGCGCTTCTCTAAGTATATTTTGGTTTGAACGCCTACCAGGTAAGTGTTCTCTAATCTTCAGCAGTTTCTATTGGAATCCATCAGCTGACATAAGCCTGGTTCCTGGAGAGTCATCATCGCCTACTGTGGTTGCATTTCTTTCCTCCGTCGTCTTCACGACTGCAGTCATCTTTCGAGGAGGCAATCTTGTCTTATTTTGTTATCAACTTCCATATAACCAAGGCTGAAACAATGGAGCATGTTAGACAGTATTGCGCTGCAGCAAGAATGATGGGTGACGAGAATGGAGGGGGATTGGGAGCAAAGCAGACACGACGGCCCCCAAACATACAAATTTGAAAGCATTTCCTATGGATTGCATATTCACCGCTTTACTGCAAGGTAAAAATAATATCAGGACATTCACATTGTTTGTAGTTCCAGACGCGGACCCGTAAAATAAGAAATGCCTTCAAGTATCTCGCAAAAGTTTCCAAAAAAGAATAATAATTATAGATTTAAGCCAACAATTGCTTAATAACAATTATGGACATAAAAAATAAAAACTTGAACAAATATCACTATTTGGAGAAAAGACTAGCAAAATTCAGTAAGGAGTCAAAATGATTGTTAAGTAGTCTGAGGTAAATTTTGAAAAATGTGTATTATTTTTCATCAAAAACTATTTTAATCGCACAGCATTCTTTTGTGTCAAACATTAGTAAAAGTCAATGAATCTCAAGCCGGAATTCATAAAATTTTAGTCAGGGCAGAGAAATGAAAATCGCGAGGAGTCAAAATGACTCCATCGGTAGTTCTAGTGTTAGAGATCCAGTCTGACGGTTGGTAGCCCTGTTACATAAAGTTAGTATCCCTAACATTAATTTGAATTGTTCAAGAAAGGTAACTGAATGTAAATTTGAGATATAAGTTTGATATTTATCTGAGAAAATCATTGGAAGAACATTTTATAATGATAAAAACTTTTAAGTTGGTAACCCTGCTGAAAGTGATTTTATGCATTTGTAAATGTTATAAAACAATTTTGTGTGAACGAAAACCCCAGGTTGGAATTTTTCACGGCATAATTCGAAAAATTCTTCCGCTATCGTATTCGCTGGAGGTTATTCCCGAGGCGCGAACGAGTGGCTTTATATGCTTTCCGTCAGATGGCATAGTGATTTTGGCGTAACGTGACTGACTTTTATCAACAATTCGAACCTTCTACCACTTATTCCGAAAATATGAGTTTCATTGGCCTTGTTTGAGTAAGAAAAATATTGCAGAGTATAAAACTCTGCAGATTTAGGACATCGGTCCACGTTTTGTTTAATTAATTAAAATTTAAACCAATTATGAGGTAAATCATCTTATCAGCACTTGCAAAAAGGTCACATTATAAAGTTCTGCAAAATTCATGCCTTTGCAACAAATAAAAGTATTTAATTAGGAATTTTAAAAGTAGACGGTCAAAATGACCGCCGCCGTCCTTCTAGGTATAACTTTGTGTAAAATCTACCACATAAATATTTACAAAATTTTCATTATATCGTATTAAATTTGGGATAGAACTGAACAAAGTGAAAGAGTTTCAAAAAATTCAAAAAATATTTAGTTAGAAATTTTTGAAGTTAAACTCTGAAAACGGTCAAAATGACTGCCGCCGTCCTTCTAGTGTTAACCCAGGGAAGACTGCATGGTGAGAGTTCAACGTTCTAATTGAAGCCTCTTGTGCAAATATGTAGCTTAATTGCATGATAGCTGGCTGAATTATTTCATGTGATCAACATGATGTCGCATTCTTTTCATTCTCTTGGAGAAAGTAACAGGTAGCTAAAAGTTAATTGATTGCTTGGAACTCTGTGAGGTTACCTGATATCATCAATGTGTTATGCAACATACTGGTCTTGTGACAGTGATTTACCCCATTGACTATTATGAGGATCACATATGTGATCTTCATGACCCATATGGGTTGAGGTTAGCACGGTGATGAAAGTTAAGTAGCTTTCTACTTGGTGGTTTCATTAAGATACCTTCCAGAATTTTCTAATCTTCTAAGGAAGGCAGTGAAAATTATATTATTTGTATGAAGAAAAAAAGACCTTTAAGGATAAGCAAATATACTTAGATACTTAGCTCATATTTGCAGATTTTTCAGTGTAGCTTTGTCACAATATGTTACATAGTTTATTATTAAGCTTAATTTGAGATATTAAAATCTTTGTTAAGTTACTTCTCTTAGGACTATCATTTTATGGCCGAGTATATCGCTTGCTCAAATGAACCTTTCTATTACATAAGTCTGTCAATAAGAAGGTTATTACTGAGTCACCAGATAAAGGGTTAGGTATCCAATTCATGAAGATCAAAATTGACACACAAGGAGCCTTTCCTCATTAACAGCTTTGTGATATAACCTGAGGGTATATGATTGATAAAAGGTTTGAATTGTATAACCCATTTTATGTGCTTAGGGGGCATCCATTAATTACATGAGGCGTTTAGGGGGGTGGGGGGGTTAAGCCGAATCTCACTTGGGGGAGAAGGGGGGTTCTCACAATGATTACGTAATTTTTTATCCGCAAGATACAGTGTAGAATTATGAGATATCTGGGTTCCATTTTTTCATTATGATTTTAGACTACGATCTCAGTAGTCTTAAATACTAGTCTCAACTAGTCCTAAATAAAACTAATTAAATAAATAACTTTTTTTTAATAAATCGAATACAATGAAGCATAGATTAACATATTTATACTGAAAACACGCATTTTGAACGATCTCACTTGAGATTAGAGGACGGGGTCGAGCCAAATCTCACGATATCTCACTAGGGGGGAGGAAGGGGTCAAAAAATCACAAAAATCACCTCACGTAATTAATGGATGCCCCCTCATATAATCAACTACTTTAGCTATCACTTCATGGTACCTAGCTGTATGATGGAAGAAGGAGGAGAGGAAGCTTCTTTATAGCTAGTATCTATGCTAGTATTCTTTACTCTGTTTGCAATGAAATTTGGCCATCATGGAGAAGTCATGTGCTGGAATGAAAAGGAGACTTGGGGCTTATTGTGCTGCCCTTTGGTGCAGCAATTTCTTCAGCTACCAAACTGATTTCATTATTTTCTTTCCCGAAAGATCCGGTGAGGTGACCCCTACAACACACATTTGGATATACATATGTATTTGTGATGTATTTTAACTGGAAGCATACATATGTATTTATGAATTGTATTACATTTGTAATACATATGTATTTATCGAACATTTATACATATGTATCCATACATGAAAAATACATTGTGTATTTTTCATGTATGGATACATATGTAAAAATGATGCAGAAATACACAAAAAATACATATACGTATATTTCTTGTATTTTCGCATTAAGAAATGTTTGTTTAAGTTTTACCGGAAATTATTACCTTGAACAAATTTGAAAGTTTTCCTAATTTAAATGATCTGTTCACCATGAATTATATATTCTCGGAAGTGGCGCACAAATTTAATTTGAAGTGGAAGTGAGCGTACGGAGCGCACATATTGTAACGCGGTAACGCTATCTGTCGGCACAATCTCGGAACTCATGAATTTTGAATTCATCAAGATCAACGATTTCGTTGACTTCGTCGTCAGCCTCATGCAATCTGGTGTTTGGCTTCCCTTCTCCTGTGTTCGGGCGTTTTCAGAAATCGTATATCCAGTGGTTTCCTGTTCCTGATTTATCAAGGTAATGTGTGATTTCTTTTATTCAATGTGATATGAGATGATTTTCTCAGATATGATCGATCACCTGTTGATCATTTTCATAAGTTTCCTTTAATGTTTTAACGGCTAAATAAAATGTGACTATAGTTAGTTAGACTATATATAAAATCATTGATGAATCATATATATATTGATATTGTTTTTTTTTTAAATTTCTTTGCAATTTGAACTTTAGTGTGAACTTTATTGACCATTGTATATGCTCGCTTTGCATCATCGCGTTCATATGTCCTTACTATTATTGCTTTTGTGCTTTCCTTCAAATGATGTTTCCGTTCATTTCATTATATTTGATTATACTAGATGAACCGGTGAACTTCGTACCACCTAAAATTAAAACAATCGCCTTCGTTGTCAAGGGGGATATGGGTTGTTTACAATCTCGAAAATTTGATAAAATATTCACGCACTATATCAAAATTCTCGAAATTTCGATTCGTAAACGATATTTCACGACCAAATCATACATTATATACCTTTTAGTTCATTAGAGGCATTACATTAATTTCAAATTGTCATATTGACTGTGTGAAGACTTCATCATAGTTCACATGGCCTTACTGCTTTGAATTAATTTCCATATACTCAATATAAGCATTTAATTCACTTAGTGATATATTGATCACAAACTTATATCTCATTAAGAGAGCAACTTTCATTTGGATTCATAATCCAGTCCTCAGAAATGTACCAAATCTCCTTTTAAAAGGTGTGACTGCCTGTATATATGTTGGTAAATAAATAAATAAAGTCCTCATTAAGATATGATTACGACTCCAGATCTTATTCAAAGACCAATAATTCCTATTCAAATCTTAAAAAGGGACTAATCCTGTAGGCCTGAATATCAATTTGTAAATTTGATGTATACATACATATGTATTATTCGCGTAAGGCTACTCAATTTTACAATTCGTAATACGCGCGAATATATACATCTGATGGAACTTTTGAGCCACTTTTCCCTTAAATATATGTACGAATTACGCGCGTATTCCAACTTATACATATGTATCTCGTGACGTATTTCCTGCGTATTCTTCATGTAATACAGATGAATTACATATCCTGTGTTGTCTGGGGAGTAATATCATTATTATAAGCTTCAATTGATGATAACGGCATAGAGTAAGGATAATAGTCCTTACTCTATGATAACGGGTAATAGGGTAATGTAGTATTGGGTATATGTACTTAAATGAGATGTTTTGCCTCAGAGCTCATAGCTTTATTTCATTACGGTAAACGATTATTCAGGAATTTTTATGACATACTTAGTGTTGATCAATTAAAAACTGAGACCAATTAATGAATTAGAATATATATAAAATTAACATTAGAATAATCATCGAGGTTTTAATGCTGTTTGCGAAAGGTTGGCAGATGTTTCGTTCTCTGTATCGCTCTAGCAGACAATACTGGCATCCGAGAAGTTTACATTGCAGGCATGTTTTATTTTCCATGATGAAAAGAATCAATAGAAAAAAATCAAACATGATTGTTAAGTAAAAGGTTCATTTAAACTATCTGAGTCCATGTCATAGGTGAGACAAGCTCCTGAGTCTTGTATGAGAGGAAAATAAAACCCCAAAAATACATGTAGTGAGAAGGGAGCCGGCAAAAAGTTCACTCCAGAGCACTGTGGTTTGCCAAATTTTTGGCTTCACTTCCTCAAAATACCATTTAATATTATCCATGTGGGGTGTAATGTGTAGTATCCTCTCTGCTATTTTATGACATTCACTACCATGTCAAGCAATTCCCTACTGGATTGCAAGACATCCTTCCTCCCATTAATTGAATGAAACCGCTGCCATCTACAAATATCAAAAAGGCAGATATTCCATAACTGACCAAGATACAGATATAACTAATGCTCCACTGGGCAGCCATCCTATATTTTTTCTGTATTCTAAGCTTCTTTCTCTAGCAATTGTACAAATGTTACTTCTGTGAAAAATTACAATGGATGAAATATGTAATGTTTTTGTCTTGTAAATTACACTGATCTCTTTTTAGTCTTATTTAAGTTTCATTTCTTCATTCATTTCCTATTAAATGTTTGTATGTAATTATCCTCAATAATTGTCTTATTATTATTGTTTTGTTTGTGGCTATTTTATTTTTACCAAAGGTTGATACTTTTCCTTTCATTATTTTGTACTGTATTTCATGTTTTTCAAAATAAAATGTGAAAAAAATCACAATTTTTCTATCTTTCCCTTTCTCTGATTCCTATTTTTATTTAAGGTGAATGTTGTTTGGATTACATGCACAACTTGTTTGTTAAAGATGGTATTTACTTGCTAGGAAGTATATTACTTTATCACTTTGTAATGTATTTTTGAAATAAAATGTACAAAATAAACACATTTTGTTATTTTAATTTGCTCTGCTTCCATATCTGTTATTTATTAGGATTAAGTTATTAAGCTTAATTCGAAAGTTCTTCAATTGGTAGTATCATATTATTTTATGCTATATTACGTTCATATTGCCAGCTGATACCTGCTAACGCCATCTGCGAAATTGCGATGAACTAGCGCCCTTAGTCCCTGGCCATTACATGGAAGTCGGCACGGACTGGTCAGTCCCCATGTGTTTTCTAGTTTTCGATGTTCACCTTATTACGCGGGTGCGTTGCACGTTACAAGGCGTAATTGGCCTTAAAATGTTTTCTGTGGTAGTACTGTATATCACTTGATTATAGATGTAGTTAAATGTAAGCATTGCATTATTATTGTTTGTTGGTGAAGTTACTTCGGACTAAATGACGGTGAGATCCTTTAAATGCTGACGTTTAACTACTACAATATGATCTCACGTGGTGCATTTTAATAGATACGATTCGTTATATGATACAAATCGTTTCATTTGCGGTGAAATAACTTAACAACACTATTTAAACGATATAGTTATAGTCTCGGATGATTTTTATTTTACATTGTTTTGGAAGTGACTGTGTTTTCATTTGTTAGAACTTTTGATATTGAAAGGAAGATATTTGTTACGAATGGTAGATTAAATGTTGTGCTTGAAGACTGAATTTTGAAATATGGCAAGTGTAAAGGAAAATGACCCTGTTTCAGCTTATCTTAAATGCCAAATATTGAACCGCAAACCATTTCAATCAAGTGCTACCTACTGTGAAAATGACAACACAATTGAATCATATGTCGCTGCCTCAGGTCGCAGGATCTTGGAAAATGAGGTAAAATTTGAAAAAGTTGCAGCGTATAGCAGTGCAGTTGCGGATAAGCTCAAAGGAAAGTACAGGTTGTTGGTCGCTCAGAAGAAAATCGGATCCACCGATGCTCAACTGAAAAGTTCCTGTGGTCTTTCTCCAATAAAATCTTTAGGTAATGTATGTCGGCTATATTTGTTTATTCTGCTCAGTCATTTTATAATCACTTTACCTTACACAATGTTTTGAAATTTCAACAGTCCCCAGAGTACAGCTTAATATCAATTTTCGTCGTTTAATTATTAATCCTAATGTGTGAGTATCCAAGTTTCTTTGAGATATAAATATCTTCTTTTATTAGCAAACGTTTTTGCGTAAATTTTATTACTCTGAATGTGTAAGTTTCTAGTCAATCGAGATTGGAGTATATGTGACCTTTGTGATATGCATGTCAATGTTATTGATTTTGAAGAAACGTTAAAATTATTTATGTATTTCACAGATCATGCCATCTTATATAAATTCATAGCAGCCTGTTTAAGGCTTGTTTCTCAAATGCTTAGATATTTTATCCAGAGAGTTATTAGAAAGCTTTTCAATTTTAAATAACTTTATTGTTACTTTTATATTGTAATTATAATGTTGCACATTGCGGAAAAATGTTCCTCAGGTTTAGAGCTTCTCAGAATTATGGATAAATTAAGTAAAATTTTGTCTTCTTGTTGAATGATTTATTTAGATCTAATGGTGTTACTGGTGGGATTTCATCTTTTTACTTTAGAGAAGTTTTATTTATGGCTATTTTCATTTTATTGATGGAGATAAAGGATTTGAACAAGAAGATTGTTAGATCATACTCCTATTTTCAAAGAAATTGTCAGGAAATATTTTCTCTTATGTCATAGTACTAAAGGTTATGAAGCTAAGTACTAAAATAAGTTAAGCATAGTTTTAGGCTTAGGCTGAAATGTAATGTTTCTTTCATCTCATTATTGGGTATAATAGAAAATGGAACCATTTTACAGAGTAAACCAAGAACATCGATTTAATGTTCCGATTGATTCATGGTTCCCTATAATCTTGCTGCCTTTTTTGTGTTTTTCTTCTACCACCTTAATTTAGGAATATTTTCTCCTACGTACAAATGGTCATTAGGTTCTTTTTTCATTAGTTATCACAATTACTTTAAACACTTCTTTGTATCGGAAAGGATAGGTTCACACTTAAGTCTAACTTTACATAATAAAGTTTTTTCTTTCGTATCTATTCTATCCTCATATATTGGACGTTCATTCATGATAGCTCAAGGGGATTGAATGCCATGCATGAATATCTGTTTGTTTGTATTTACATTGCCATGATAGCATATAAAATCCTGAAAAATTCCGTTTTCACCAGTTAATGCTTAAATGGTGGAACAACATCCTCATATGGCTCCTTCCAAATGCCTTCTGCATTTTATCAACTCTCCTCCTTATATTGCTGCTATAGAATTGTCTTGTTCATGCACAAGGATTGCAATATTTCACCTTCTGCTTGTGTAAATTGCAGTAGGAGAGATTGATTGAGCTGAACCAAGTGAAAACATTTGCATGCATCATGTGACAAACTTAGAAACACGATAGGATGTCAATAAAAGGACTAACATAAGTTGTGGGGATAAAAATAAGCAACAAAACTAGAAAATAACAGTATGGTGAACCTTGCACAAAAACTACGTTTTCAATTCTGACTATTTATCCTATTACCAACCTTGTGCTAATATTTCTGCTGAAGATGACAATTCCCAATCATAATACTGCCATACGCATCTGGTGGCTTACAGGGTGTATATCTAAATCTATATTATTTATCTGGAACCACTGCCGAGAATTCATGAATTGTCCTGGTGGTTGTACAAAATATGAATAAGGATATTTCTAAAGGCTGTTATTTATAGCCTAAAAATGCAAAACCTTCTTTGCTTGCACTGGTTGTCTATGTGAAGACCTCGATGAAGTAAAAGTCATTAATAAGCCTGAATAAAGCTCTTATGTGTTAGGACTGGTTTGTTGTTGTGAATGAGGCATATGTTTTCAAAAACCTGCAGCACTGGAAGGGAAATGCTCATCATGCTTTGAGAAATCCTGTCAAATTCCTTCGAATTTGGAAGATAAGTGAAAAACGCTGGTTTTCAGCAAATGACCTTGAATCCATGGCAGAAGAAGTATTTCCGCTGACACCACAAAGATGTTAGTGACCGACAATTGGAAAGATCAGTAAAATTCACAGTCTCTGGCGATGTCTTGTGGAAATACGTCATGATGAACAATTTGTACTTTTTCCGCAGATTTATTAAAAACAATATATGGACTTGATGATGGAGATTTATCTCTGAAACTAGTCGTATTTTGTTTCCATTTGTCATTTTTAATAAATACTGTGGAAAAAGTACAAATTGTTATTTTTCGTCATGGAAAAATCAGATCCGAATCCTTGTATTCCAATGATTATTTTTCATACTGAATTTCATCTCTCTGATAAATCTATACATTCATCACAGAAATGTATAAATATATGAGTAAAATGTTGCTTGCATACTGCAAGCATATCGATAACACTAATTTCAATGCAGCATCATATCGAGAGGGTCCTAAAAAGAAAAATAAGGATTGAAAATATTCTTAGAATTCGCTGCAATTTACCTGTCCGGCATCAAACCCGGGTCTTCCTGGTGAACTTACTATGCAGCACGATAGAAGATCTCTAACTAGGTGTGAAAATTCAAGCAGAAATATTGGCTGCGACTGCCTCAATCGACGTCCTACTTTTCACATATATTCCTTACGTGAGAAATGTTAATGTGCTCTGGCATTAAACCCAGGAACAGCATCATTAGCAACAAATGATTCATTAGGATTGGCTCTAATAGGATCGATTAGATTAGTAAGACTGAGAGGGAGATGCTGCATGTTTTCACTATGCATCAACCAAGGCTGAAAACAAGGCAAAAGCAGTAGTCACAAATATGTATCTTTGTATGGTAAAAGTTAATTGACAAATGCATGATAGAACACGGTTCATTTATGAAAAAAGAAAGAACTGAAGAAGAAGAAGAAGAAGATATTGACAAAAATGTTAATCAACGATGACATTGCTAGGACTTTATCTACTCAATTGTTTTAGTAAATGGGTGGGAATAGCTTAACAAAATCAAATATTATATAAATTAATTATAACACCAAAAAATATTGTAATTTTGTTAAGTTATTCCCACCCATTTACTAAGATGGAGTTCCTCACAGTTGAAGCTTACCAGATTGATTTCATTTAATAGTTTTATCTCCCTTTTCCCCCATTCTCTCCCATTGGTTTTCCAAACAAAAAACTTTCTGCTGTGTAATCTATCTAATGCTTTCTTGAAAAATTCTCACTTTTAAAGTTTGATCATTGCATCTTAGTGGTACGGATCTCAATGGTTTGCCACGAGACTTTCATCCTCAAATCTTAATTTTTGCTTCCCACTTTCAGACAAGGGTATTTCCAGCAAGATAAGCAGTGAGGATTTGCCTTCTCCGTCTACTCAACTCTTCCCTGAGAAAGGAATTAAGTTGGGTTGGCAAGGCAATGAGCCCATTGGAGCAGGAATGCTGAACCTTGGGAACACTTGCTATCTCAATTCTATCCTTCAAGTAAGTTCTCTGAACAAATTTAGAAGTAATATTTTATACATTATATTATTCGGATTCCTAATTATCTTCCCAGAAGTGGAAATATTTCGATAATGATAGTCTTCTGATGGTAATAGCTTAAAGAAGGAAAGAGATGAGCTCTAGTTATTTCTTGAATTATTCAGTAATTACTTGCAAGGCTGGTGCTATATGTGTTGCCATCAGTTTGGATTGAAAAAACTTCCAAATTTTACGAAGAAAGAAATCTATAGATTTTTTGTAAATCTGTGTTCTCATATCTTACTATCCTCATCATTGAAACACTATCAAGACCTGGTCACGGTGATGAGATGTAAGAAGGCATAAGCAGTCAATTTTGCATATGCTTGTGTTATGCTTCTGCACTGAATGTGAACTTACAAATTCATTAGCAATATATCCATCTCATGTGTGAGCGTAGGATGTTTAAATTGAACAAAGAATGTTGAAAAACTTTTCTGGCTTTAACCAGGGTAATTAATAATATGATTTAGACATGTGGTCTTATGTTAAAAATGTCGTTTAAGAGATTCTCCTGATAAATCTTGGTAGAAAAATATCTCCAGAGTGGATAGTTACTTGTAGAATTACCGATTTCATAGTTAGGAATCAACATTGTTTTTGTAAGACTCGTTCTTGAATGTCTCAGCAGCCTTTATTAGTCGGTGGTGTTCTGAAATATGCTGAAAATATGAGCAATTTGATGTGATATTTTTAGGTATTTGGTAGGTACTTCATCATAAATTGCTGTAGATATTAGAAGATGCTGGTATCAATGCAGAAGTAGTTATTCTTCTTGGCCTCTTCACATCTATTGTTACTCATGGAGATACGTACAACGTTATTTTCTTCTCGCCACGTGGCCAGCCCAATTCAATTTTTATACTGCATATCTATAATGCAATGAAAAATGTAGTCGGCTAAGAAGTTTCATTCTATTTCCTTGAGAAAAAACTTCCAGCAGAAAAGTTTCTGAAAAAACATCAAATTAATTATATACGACCATTAAAAACCTCTAAATTCATTAGTTACCTCAAAAATCGAATTTATATCGCAAAGTTAACGCAGATCGGCGCGCGCGGCACACCAGGCCGATGGGGGGCCGAAGTTGGTGATCGGACTTAATGCTGACAATTGTGAGATCTAACTGAGCATTAGGCTAAAGAAGTGCATACGTTGAACATCGAGTGTAAAACACTCGTATCTTAATGTCCCTTTGATATCGATGTCGGCTCTAGGCCTGATCACACACCCACAACCCTCAGTTTTCGTAGTTTTTCCGTGCAGGACAGTACGTGAGTAATATTGTGTTTGATGAAAATTTTTCTGCTGCATCTATAACGTGGAGTTTGACGTTGAGATATACATACTGTGTGCATTTCCGAAAGATTTCAGATATTAGCATTTACTGGCTGTAATATACTCATTTTCTCGCTTGAATATATTGCATCCATAGTGTTTCCTTCTTCAGTGGAAATAGAGAGCGAAAGAAAAGGAGGAATACTAAGAAGCGGTGAAAGAAAAACAATAATATTCGTGTATGAATACTGGAAGAAAACTTTTGCTGGTGAAAGTGATAGGTGTATTATAGGGAGAACATGTGAGGCGACTGGTGTCAGTAGAAGGACTTTTTTTAGAATTAAGAAAGAGATCAGCAAAGGAGCGCTTGAGACACCTCGGAAAGTGTGGAGAACTGGGAAAGTCTATGTAACAAGCAGAGAAGTAAAATACGACGATTTCGTAAGACATGCCATACGTCATCAGGTCCATTCTTTCTTTTTTAAAAATATCCCCCTACAATTAATTCAGTATTACAAGCAGTAAAGGATGATGACTCTATTCCAAATTTTAAACGTTCAACATTTTTTAATTTGATCAAGGAAATAGGTTTTCGTTTCGAGAAAAGGGAGGCTCTCTTGATTGAAAGAGCTGACATCATAACCTTGCAGCATTTTTATTTAAGAAAAATAAAAATTTTTCGTAAAGAGGGTCGAACACAGTGGCGGCGGGCCCATTGGGTTCACTGGTTCACTGAACCCCCTAAGGAAACTACTGTACTATTTTCATTTATACCAATCTTCTTACCATAGAGACCAAGTGGCTCTACCATTTGAAATGTATGGTGGGAATTTCAATTTTCTTTATGATTCATTTACCGAGAAATTGAAAATTATATGGCCAGTCATGTAAACAGAAGAAATGAGCCTTTCATATTTACAATTTATCTTTTACCTTACGATCATTGGTTCGACGCTGGGGCACCATTTGTATTCTACCATTTATTTCAAAGGTGGATTGTAGAATTACGTTTGAGGACCTTCCCGATGTGATATCGACTTGAAATTAGTATCATCAATATTCTTGCAGTATGCAAGCAACTTTTACTCGTACTCGTTTTATTCTTTAAAGAAATAATTACGTTGTACTTGACGAAATACTTTTTACAAATGCATGCATTTCATAAGTTTCTGCATCTGTAAGCTTTCTTCTTCTTTCTTTGATCTCTAAAAAACGGGCAACAGCAGGTCCTTGGTCATAATATGCAGTTCCAACACTGTTTATTGCGATGTGTACATCCTAGAATTTATAGCTTCTCTAGAAAGGCTTGACTGTTTGTTGGATTTAAGTTTGGTATGGATTGACACATCTCTCTCCATGACAGCACTATGAGAAGTTAAAGTAAGATCTGCCAGAATTAATTTGTTGAAAATTGATGGATGTTGTGATACCTTCCAGTAATGGTAAAGCCTAGCTATTGACGAAGTCATGGCTGGAGGAGGAGGAACATAGGGCCCGCCACCTTCCCTAACTCTATTCCTGAAAAGAAACATTTTATCCAAACTCTAGCATTTAACGCTTCCTGACTTTAATTTAACACGCGTAGAACTTGAGTTTTTTCCTTATTTGCCGGCGCCTAATACTGTCTCTGGGCGACAAAATCTTGGCACTAGGAAGCATTCGTGTCGCCTACTTTGTATGTTATTTTATGCACTGGTGTCTGCAGCTATGTAATGGGTACCCATAATGCGGTGCAATATTGTGAATTTATGGAGTTTTTTCGTATCCAGTGTACTTATTCAGTTCCCGGTGTTGTGGTTGCTTGTGGCGTATTCAGTACATAAACCAACTGCGTTACTCCTTTGTGAATAGTTTTTCTCGCTCTTCATGATGAATAATGTTCAATTTCTGAAAGGGATTAATTTTTCCTCTATTTCTGTTTAAGAAAAATGTGCAATAAAAGAAGTAGGAAGTCCTATTCCTTTGCTGAACCTATCTCAGAGTCAGAGAAGCAAAGGTAGGCAATACTTCCGAGTGTTTAAGCCATAGATATATGAGCGAAAGACAAGGACGCGACCTGGGCAAAAATAGGTGTATTTGATTTGGAGCATTAATCTCAAAAAATTATTCGGTGACAGTCCTGCCAAATACTTTAACCCTGAATAAAACAATATAAGGTAATTAATTTATTTTCTTATGATTATATTTGATATTTCGGAAAATAAATACAACTTGAATATTAATATGTATTTTGGTCTTTAAAAATATATACGGAGAAATATGAATCGAGAATTTAAATAAAAACTCAATTTTCGAGAATATAGGGATTTTTTACAACAAAGGTATATATTGATTCAACCCGAAATATTAATTTTCATATTTCTACTGCTTTTATCCTTGGTTGTTGTGAATTATACTACGTCCATGTAAGCAGAGGCAATATTCTAGTATGAGCCAGAATATTTAACCAAAATCACGGCCACTTAGAAATTTACGAATTTTGAAGTGAACCCCCTGTTTTTTTAGTCACGCGCCGCCACTGGTCGAACAATAATTTATTTTGATGAAACGTGGGTAAATGTTGGACATTCCACTACGAAATCATGACGCGATTTGAAAATTAAGTCAACAAAACAAGCGAAGTTGGAGGGACTCTCAACTGGTCTAAGAAGGCCGACAGGAAGGGGCCCCCGATTCGTGATCCTGAGTGCAGGAAGTTCGCAAGGGTTTGTAGAAAACACAAGGCTAGTTTTTAAGAAAAGCTCCGGAGACTACCATGATGAAATGGATAGCAGGAAATTTGAGGAATGGTTCCATTCCAAACTGTTACCCACCATTAGCGAGGGATCTGTCGTAGTCATGGATAATGCTAGTTACCACAGTAGAAAGCGAGAAAAAATTCCAAATGCATCTAACAATAAACAGGAATTTAAAAATTGGCTAACAGTGAAAGGTATACAATATCCAGAAGAATGTTTAAAGATTGAGTTGTTAAAAATTGTCGACTCAGTTCGGAGCAATTACACGACCTACGAGATACACGAAGCAGCCGAAGAAAGAAACATAGTTGTCTGTAGACTTCCCCCGTATCACTGTGAGTTAAACCCAATCGAGTTGGTGTGGAGTCAAACTAAGAGATTTACAGCCGGCCACTATGTGTCTTTTCGTGTGAAAGATATGCAGGAATTAATTGATAGAGGGTTTAAAGCTGTGACAACAGATAATTTGGCCAACTAATACCTACATGTGCAAAAAGTGGAGGATCAAATGTGGAAAGCAGATGAACTCCAAGAGGATGTGGAGCCACTCCTCATTAAGTTAACAAGCAGCAGCAGTTCGGACACTTTAAGCACCGAGTGTGAGAGTGAGGAATCATCACAACCAGGCCCATCACATCATCTTACTTTTCCGGGGGTTAATGAGATAACTGATTCGGACGATGAATAACCTTGCCAAAAATGGTAAGATTAAAATACAAGTTTCAAATTTTCAATTGAATAATTAGTTAATTGTTGAATAAATAAATTGCGCACATTCATGGAAATTATTTTTCGGTGATCAGAGAAATGAGACCATTTCAGCGATCGCATAAAGTCCGATCGCCAACTTCGACCCCCCCATCCGCCTGGTGTGCCGCACGCGCTGATCTGCGTTAACTTCCTGATATAAATTCGATTTTTGAGGTAACTAATGAACTTAGAGGTTTTTAATGGACGTGTATAATTAATTTGATGTTTTTTCAGAAACTTTTCCGCTGGAAGGTTTTCCTCAAGGAAATAGAGCGAAACTTCTTAGCCGACTACATTTTTAATTGCATTTTGCCGAAAATTTTCGGCATTCACTCATATTTCTCCAAGACATTTGTCTCTAATATTTTTAACAGCAAAACTATTGACATCGGTGGAAAGTAGATGTAACAAGGCAGAGTTTTTAATACCAAAAACGACCGTTTTTCATGAAAGGTAGACGTAAATACATAGTCATGGTAACAAACTTTTACTAGACCACTAATTAGTATTTAGTAAATTAGTGGTCTAGTAAAAGTCTGTTACCATGACTTTTTTACAAATTAAGAAATATCACAATGTTAACCCTGAGATGGTTTCGTAAATACATATGTTTAAGTAAAGTCGCGGCCATTTCCAAAATTTCTCGGAAGTAGGAAATTTTTATTTTTCCTTCGAACATAATAGTTTATAACCATGATTTAACTGTACCATGCTGTTAGGTATTATTTTTACCGATTGCTGAAACTATTGTAATTTGATTTTGTCTAACTTTCAATTTTCATGCAAAAGTTGCAACAGCGCGGGCGGTTCTCCCGTAAGAAATGCATTGGGTCATAATAATCCCTTGGTGCCATCATGACGTTGGATAGAGTATAGTGATTTTACCTTTTCTATAATATTGGTCACTCCAGTCATCAGTCTTAGCCAGATGTTGCATTTCCTGTCTCTTCTTGTGATTCCCAGCATACAGCTTCTTTGTGTTGTCTGCAGTCACTGGATCTTTGCTACATTTAGCACCCAAATTTCACTACCATGGGTCAGGACTGGTAGGATGCATTGGTTGAAGACAATCATTTTCAAAACCATAGGCGTAATTGACTTTAGAATGTGCAAGTTCCTTCCGGAGGTGCTCCAGCTGAGTTTCATTCTTTGATTACTCCGTTAATCATGTTTTTTTATCCTGGGGGTCAGTTCTGTAATAATTTCGGCTTGAATGGAATTCAGTTTTCGTCGGAATCGTTGCCTATTTTGGTGCCTTTATTTTAGTGGAATTGTTCAAGCGATTCAGCGACTCATAATTCCTATTTCCACTGGAATCAAATTCCGCAGAGACATTATCTACAAACAGTATGTGGAATCTTTAATAAACGACAAGCAATCTATTCACAAATATTGGAAGAATGGAATAAAATGGTAAACTGTAGAAACCTCAACGATTCCTTTAATCCATTTGCAATTTAGCAGAACTTTTTTAGGAGATAATAAGATTATCCTGATATATTTAAACATATCTAACAGAAATCTTAATAAAGTTTATCTATATGACGTGCAATACAATTTTGTTATTCAAAAATATATTTCAGATGATTTTTTCTGTCATTATGAGAGAATTGTGTTGCAGGTGGCCTGTATTTCTTCAGAGCCAGAAATGCTGACTGATATTACAATTTTAATAATTTTTTCCTTAGCTTTCCTGTAAATTCCGATTTAGTTATTCTTCTTTAATTTGAGATAATTGTTATTTCCATGGGGTGGGAATCTAACAATTATGTCACTTTGAATATGCTAATATATTGGCAATTTTATAAATATCTATGGAGAAACCAAAAAAACATTTAAGTTTACTTTCAAGTAATTCTTTTGAAGAATCATAGTTAGATTATTACATGCAGCTTTGAAATGCCATAGTTTATATTCGAGTTAGCAAATATTTATTACAAATTTAATTATTATTTATAAATTTACTTTGTGAGGTAGTTTTTGAAACATCACACACAATGGCACATGTACACGCACATGTCTCCCTCCATAGCATTTTACCCTTTGATTCCTATTTTGGGAACAAACAGCAGCACAATCTCTCAATGTTGATTGCAAACATTGTAAGTAATCTAATGAAAATTACGAAGTGGCCAAATGCGTCCAACACACTCAGTCCATCTTTCCTGCAAAGGCTTTGTGGAGGGCAAAGGAGTTTTAAGTGCCTCTATGGGTTTCCTAGGCCAAACATTCAATTACTCTTAAACATAGCTGCAAACTCCACACTTAATGTTTGCGAAAGAGATTCCTAGAGTGTCTCTGTGTGAGTGGAAGTTCTCTGTTTCTTTGCAACTTCTTTGCAACTTGCAACAAACTTTATTTGTATTTCATATTCGATTCTCCATTTCAGGCTCTGTTCCACACTCCGTCATTCTGCAACTGGCTTTCCTCTCAGACCATCCACAACGGCAGTGGGAAATGTGACCAAGCATGTGAGTATCACTCTAATGATTTCCTAAATGTTATCGTCTCATCCTAATGATGAGTGTTTGGACTTGCATTATCTTAATTTCTTGTGTTTTCATACTCTTCCAGATATTATTCAGAATCAAAATTAAGAGGAACTCTCATGCTTTTTATGTTATGCATGAGCAGATATTTTAATGTTTTACGAGACATGCATCAAAGTCTGCATGGACTCTTATTATCTTTTGCTATTTCCATTGCCAATTGATTTATTTAGATCTCGTTGCAAGTTGGCTTTCTGGACAGGTGGCAGTATTTAAGGGGAACATAAAAATGAATTTGGGCATTTGCCCAAAGACAAGAGGGAAACCCCTCCAAAAACCTCCTGTAAGCTGTAAAATTAAATTATACTATACATATTATAAGTACATAAGATATATCATACATAATATATATGAAAAATTTAAATAAAAAATGATCTTATCATTTAATTAAAATAATACGATACATGGTACAGTATCCACATAGTCACATACAAATGAATTTATTGATTGAATATAACAAATACAACTCAAAATAATAATACAAGGGAGTTAGCCGTGAACTACACTATAATAAATTACATACATTTTAACTTAAGCTTATTTTTGAAAATTTTCACATTTTTAGGCATGAGCATTTCACCAGGTGAAGGGTTCCATTCCCTAAGACCCCTATTAGTAAAAGAGTATTTTTTCCAGGTTTTTTTTCTGCTCAAGTTCCTTGATTTTAAAACTACAAGGTGTATAACATTAAGAGTTAAAAGAGCTCCAAATAGTCGTTGTACAACAATACAATGGCTATTTTGAGCTCTTTTTAACTCTTAATGTTAACAACAAAGCCTTTTTTCCTTTTAGTTACAAGGTGTCTGCCAATCTGGAAAACTCAGGGAATTTTGTTCTTCTGGAATACTCAGGGAAAACTGAGAATTTTGTGGGTAACCTGGAAATATAGATATTTTACTCTCCTGATTGTTGATCTTTACATGACTCTTGTTTTTCTCTCCATTTTAATTGAGTATAAATTCCTTGAGAGGAAGAATTGTTTCAATGATAGTGTTGTCGTGACCAACGTAAAGCTTCTCTATGTTACGCTTGCTGCTACGTAAACATGCTTTCTTTGCACTTACTTGTATAACATTTTGGTAATATCTCAAATACGCAGCAAGGGATCGTACGGAGTTGAGGTTTCCAAGGGTTATCCTATTTCTGTTTGAGCATGAAGAACATGGAACAGGGCATGATAAGAATTTGTTATAGACTTAAGTGATTTTGATCATTAGTAGTGTCACAGTTTGTAGTTGGACTTTCTCAGTGGATATCAGGCGTTATACATTTAGGTATTAACAGTTTTCCTTTACAGACCCTCTCTATTCACACCATAGACCTTTGTGTATTCCAGGCATACATTGAGAAAGTAATTGAACCATTATCACCTGGTCATTAAAATTTTTAAAACTTCGATGGGATTAACAAAGTATTTCAAACAAAGTTTGTGTTTGGGAAATGTAGAATATTGATATGGGGATATAATTTATATTAGTTTAAATAGTTACATACTGCTCTTTGTGTATTATCCTCCTAAAAGTATCTGCTGAAGTATGCTGTGACTATGCTGAAAAAAATGCAGCACGTTCGCAGTAAAGAATGCAACTTTACTTGTGGAATCGATGAAATTCTGATAGTGATTGTGACAACATTTATGAGAAACTCCACCTATTAACATCGCCCAAGATTGAAAGCATAATTCTCCATAAAATCAGTTACCAAAGAGTAAAAGTTACCATTGATTATGTAATTTTATCTCGCATAGCAGCATGTTTTTTAGTCTAGTATATGAAAAGTTTGAAAATCAATTTACTGGAAGATTAAAACGTTATAGATACTAGAGTTTGGAGTTGAGCAAAAACTGAACTGGGCATCCCACAGTAGAAAGAGTTGCACTAAATTTTAGCATGTTTCATGCATGTCTTACGTCTTTTGCATGTAATCATCAGTTCATTTGCATAGTGTACAGTAGCCAAACTTTTTCTATAAAGTTTTTGTATATTGTCCTCTGTTAAAACGAATAGAAGTGTCTGTTTTTTCATGCTTCATTTGAAATTAAATTTCTCAAATAGTATCAATCCAACCAAAAAGAAAATTTAATACCATATTTATATTGTCAATTTTGACTGAAAATTTCTGCATTATTTCCAACAATTCCGTTAACAATTTTGCAAAAAAACTTTTTATTAGCAATGGATTGACTTGAAAATGCGAATTTTGTCTCTTTATGCAGGATATTTGACTATTGACCGATTTATTTTACAGGAATTTATGTTTAATGGCAAAAGCGTTGCCTGTGTCTATGGTCACCCTGATATGACGATGAAGATGCTAATTACAGTGAGAATTAGGAAATTCTTGTTGCTAACAGCTTTGTATAGAGAAAGTGAAATCAGTTAATATGATCAATCTTAACTTTATGGAAAACCATCTTAAATGGAAAACTCTTCGTAATATATCTATTATATATAGATGCTTCTCCGGATTCATTCATATCTATTATATATAGATGCTTCTCCGGATTCATTCATGGATATACCTATATAGATAGATAGATAGGATACTAATTCACAGCCTAAACCACAAGCGCCATTGTCTTGAAATTTTTACGACGTATAGGCCATGACGTGTAACCGCCAGAAAAAATCCTACTTTGAACCTCGGTCTCATGGGTTCGATTCCAGAAGGCCCCAAAGTCACGATTTTCTCCATAAGGATACATGGCAGGGATTTTCGAAAAAATTTTTGGTGCACTTCCCGGAAACGTAGAGAGTTGAAACTCAAGGGATCGCTAGAAGCCGTGCATATCCAACGAAAATCAGAAAGACATCTTCGATTATTGTCCATGGTTCGATGCTAGGTCGGGGCAAAAATCGGCCGTTTAAAATGCATTGTGGCGATGTTTAAGATTTTTTTTGGACCCCTTCCCGAATTCATGGAAACTTGAAATCCGGCATGGGATTAGATATTATAAATATATTTCTTAATCAAATTTTCAGTATTCGCTGATAGTCCTTGGTTCGATCCCAGAGGGCCATTTACATTCCTCAATGCATTTCTTATGGAGATAACGGAAACAAATTTTAGGTACTTCCCGGCATGATATCGACTTCAAACTTTCATCACCATCATCAACTTTTTTCACCAGGAAGACCCAGGTTCGATGCCAGACGATTAAATTGAAGCGAATTTTAAGAGTATTTTCAATCTTTTTTTTTCTTTTGAGGACCATCCCGATATAATGCCGATTTTAAATTATTGTTGTCGATCTGCTTGCAGTATGCAAGCTACATTTTACTCGTCTATTATATATAGATGCTTCTCCGGATTCATTCATGTATATACCCAGATAGGATACTAATTCACAGGCTAAACTACTGGCGTCATTGACTCGAAAGTTTTACCACATATTGGCCATAACGTACAACCGCTAGAAAAATTGCGATTTCGAACCTCAGTGTCATGGGTTCGATTCCAGAGCGACTCAAAGTCCTGATTTTTCCCGTTTAAATGCATTGCTTTGATTTTCGGGATTTTTTATAAAATACTTGCGAGATAGGTAGAGAAACAAAACTCAAGGAGCCAATATATATGGTCATGATCTATCGAAAAAATTAATGAGTTTTACGGAAAATATCCTGGGTTCGATGCTAGGTCGAGGCAAAAATCGGCCATTTAAAAAGCATTACGGCAATTTTTAAGATTTTTTTTGGACCCTTTCCCGATGGCATGGAAACTTGATATTTGGAGTTGGAGATCATAAATATATTTCATTATCAAATTTTTTGTATTCGCTGATGGTCCTTGGTTCGATCTCAGAGGGCCATTTAAATTCCTCAATGCATTTCTTACGGAGATATCGGAAACAAATTATAGGTACTTCCCGGCACGATAAAGACTTCAAACTTTGCACTAAGAAAGATCAAGTCAATACAAATCAAACTGTGCATTCACAGCTGTCAATGTGTCCTGGGTTCGACACCAGGAGTCTCTACAATCAGTAACTGATCCGATTTTCAATAATTATTTTGAACCCTTTCCCAACAGTATAGAAACTTGAAATTCGGCATGTATATAGAAATGATAGATACATTTCAAAATCATTTTTTAGATTTCCAACATCGTCTTTGGTTCGAATCCAGAGAGCCATTTACATTCGTGAAAATTAGAACGTCTTTTGAGGAAGTTGTAGCCAATATTTCTGCTTAAATTTTCACACATAGTTAGAGATGATGATCTTTTATTGTGCTGCATATTAAGTTCACCAGTAAGACCCGGGTTTGATGCCAGAAGATGAAATTTCAGCAAATTTTAAAAAAATTTCAATCCTTTTTTTTTCTTTTGAGGACCGTCCCGATATGATGCCGATATGAAATTAGTATTGCCGATCTGCTTGCAGTATGCAAGCTACATTTTACTCGTATCATATATATATAGAGAGGATACAAATTCACAGGCTAAACCACTAGCGTCAATGGCTTGAAATTTTTACGACATATTGGCCATAACGTATAACCTCCAGAAAAATTGCGATTTTGAACCTCAGTGTCATGGGTTCGATTCCAGAGGGCCCCAAAGTCCCGATTTTTCCCGTTTAAATGCATTGCTTTGATTTTGGGGAATTAAAAAAAATACTTCCCGGATAGGTAGAGAATCAAAACGCAGGGAGCTTATATATATGAACATGATCTATCGAAAACATAAATGAGTTTTACGGAAAATATCCTGGGTTCGATGCTAGGTCGGGGCAAAAATCGGCCGTTTAAAATGCATTGTGGCAATTTTAAAGATTTTTTTGGACCCATTTCCGAATACATGGAAACTTGAAATTCGGCATGGGGTTAGAAATCATAAATATATTTCATAATCAAATTTTACATATTCGCTGATGGTCCTTGGTTTGATCCCAGAGGGCCATTTGCACTCCACAATGCATTTATTATGGGGATACGGAAACACATTTTAGGTACTTCCCGGTATGATATCGACTTCAAACTTTCTACGAAATTAGATCAAGTCCTAGCAAGTCATTTTGTGCATTTACAGCTTCCAATACATCCAGGGTTCGACACCAGGCGTCTCTACAATCAGTCACTGATCCGATTTTTAAGAATTATTTTGAACCCCTTCCCAATAATATTAAAACTTGAAATTCGGCATATATATAGAACTTATAGATACATTTCGAAAACATATTTTATATTTCCTAGATCGTCCTTGGTTCGAATCCAGAGAGCTATTAACATTCGTGAAAAGTAGGTCTTCGTTTGAGGCAGTTGCGGCCGATATTTCTGCTTGAATTTTCACACGTATTTAGAGAAGATGATCTTCTGATGTGCAGCATAGAAATTTCACCAAGAAGACCCGGGTTCGATGCCAGACGATTAAATTGAAGCGAATTTTAAGAATATTTTCAATCCTTTTTTTCCTTTCCGGGACCGTCCCGATATAATGCCGTTATGAAATTAGTGCTGTCGATCTGCTTGCAGTATGCAAGCTACATTTTACTCGTACAATATATACACCAAAACCTCTACTTAATGAACTCCTATATAACAAACAAATTTCCCAGTCCCACGAATTTCCCATGTAATAGTATGTATGAAAACCTCCCTACAACAAACTCGCGAATTACGAACACCTCCAAATAACGAACACCTCCACGGGTCCCCAAAAACCGTATTTTCCATTTACAAGGAAAATTTTCAAAGATCTCGCTGCCAAAATGTATGCGATGATCACACCAATCAGAGAGAATTTTACTTGTTCAAAATCAGAAATCGTATAGTGAAACTTGCATACTCTACACCGCCATAATAACCCACCCGCAGAGCACCGGTGAGAACTTTTTCCGGCTCCCCTTTAACTACATGTATTTTTGGGGTTTTGTTTACGGGACTCAGGAGCTTGGTTATCCTATGACATAGACTCAGATAGTTTAAATGAACCTTTTACTTAATGATCATGTTCGATTTTTTTCTCATAGTCGTCTTGATTACTTCCATCATGGAAAATAAAACATGCCTGCAGTATATATATATATATACTGGCAGAAGTGCCCGTTGATTCTCAACTGGGAAATCCAAATTGATAATTACTCTTGGTACAGTCTTTATCGTAATACTTGCCTCATAATTTTTGGTAGATAGCTAATTCCAGGCTATATTTTTTTCCAAACCAATGAATAAAGTAAATAAAATTATAATTAAGTCTACAAAGTCACCTAAAGATTTAATCTCATATCTTTTGAATGAACACCTTCTTCGATGAAGACAAAAATCTTTTAAAGATCATAAAAAATATATTTGATGATCACATTAGGATAAGCAGCACCACCTTTTAGGAGACATTTTCTGAAAGGGAAAAATGGTTCTCGGAAACGATGATTAAAAACAAATAACAGAAAATTATTCTATATATATATCACTCAAAACCAACAAAGAACAATCTTTGCAGAAAGTAAGTGTATTATGGAGCTGACTTTTACCCCAATAATAAACAACAAGATCACCATCTCTAACTATGTATGAAAACTCAAGCAAAAATAATTGCTGCAACTGCCTCAAACGACGTCCTACTTTTCCCTTATATTCTTTATCTGCATTGGTGTACTCTGGCATCGAACCCAGGCACAGCTTGGTCTTATCTAATTTTTTCTTAAACCGAGTCTTAATATACAACTTCTATCTAAGCAAGAACTTCCTATCATTTCGTAAGTGCATGCAAGAAATAATGAAAAACTACCCCAATGCTTTTATGCGTTTATTTATGTGTTTTATATGGGAGATATATTTACCGTCCGGCATCAAACCCAGATATTCCTGGCAATAATTCCTATGCAGTTCAATAGAAGATCACTATTTCTAACTATGTGTGAAAATTCGAGCAGAAATATTAACTACAACTGCCTCAAACGAGGTCCTACTTTTCACATAAATTCCTTATGTGAGAAATTTTAATGGGCTCTGGCATCGAACCCAGGAACAGCATAGTCTTATATATATTTTTTTCTCAAACCGAGTCTTAATGTACACCCTCTAGCATAGCAAGAACGATCATTTGATAAGTGCATCAAAAAGTAATGAAAAACTAACCCAATGTGTTTTATATGGGAGATATATTTACCGCCCGGCATCGAACACGGGTCTTTCTGATCTTACTTACTATGCAGCACAATAGGAGATTGCCATCTCTAAGTATGTGTGAAAATTCAAGCAGGAATATTGGCTACAAACGCCTAAAACGACGTCCTGCTTTTCACATATCTATTATATACGAGTAAAATGTAGCTTGCATACTGCAAGCACATCGATGACAAAAGTTTTTTTGTCGGCATCACATAGAGTGAGTACTCAAAAGAAAAAAAAAATGGTTGGAAAATATTCTTAATTTCCGCTGCAATTTATTCGTCTGGCATCGAACCCAGGTCTTCCCGGTCATACTTACTATGCAGAACCACAGAAGATCACCATCTGTAACTATGTGTGAAAATTCAAGTAGAAATATTAACTGCAACTGCCTCAAACGACGTCCTACGTTTCCCTTATATTTCTTATGAGAGAAATGCTAATGTGCTGTGGCATCGAACCCAGGAATAGTACGGTGTTATCTAAATTTTTTTCTAAATCAAATTCTTTTCATACATCTTCCAGCCGAGTACGAAATTCCTATCATTTCGATAAGTGCATCAAAAAAATAATGAAATACTAAACCAATGTATTTAAAACGGGAGACATATTTGCCGCCCGGCATCGAACCCGGATCTTTCTGGTAATACCTCCTATGCAGCACCATAGAAGATCACTATCTCTAACTATGTGTGAAAATTCGAGCAGAAATACTGGCTGCAACTGCCTCAAACGACGACTTACTTTTCCCTTATATTCCTTATGAGAGAAATGTTAATGTGCTCTGGCATCGAACCCAGGAACAGTACGGGCTTAAGAAATTTTTTTTCTTAAACAAATTCATAATATATATGTTCTAGCTGAGCGAAAAGTTCCTTACAAACCGACAAGTGCATCAAAAAAATTAATGAAAAACTATCCCCATGCATTTTAAATGCGGGATTTTTGCATCATCCTAGCATCGAACCCAGGAGGTTCTCATTGGTAGTCATTAATGTTTTTAATAGTTCTTGTCCATATCTGTAAGCTCCTTGAATTTTGATTCTCTACCTGTCCGGGAAGTATTATTTAAAAAATTTTGAAAATCGCCACCATGTATCCTTATGGAGAAAATCGGGACTTTGGGGCCTTCTGGAATCGAACCCATGGCACTGAGGTTCAGAATCGCAATTTTTCTGGAGGTTATACGTTATGGCCAATATGTTGTAAAAATTTCAAGCCATTGACGCTAGTGGTTTAGCCTGTGACTTTGTATCCTCTCTATATATATATATATATATGAATATATGAATATATATATGATACGAGTAAAATGTAGCTTGCATACTGAAAGCAGATCGACAACACTAATTTCATATCGGCATTATATCGGGACGGTCCTCAAAAGAAAAAAAAAGGATTTAATTTTTTCTTAAAATTCGCTGAAATGTCATCGTCTGGCATCGAACCCGGGTCTTACTGAAAACCTACTATGAAAAACAATAGAACATCACCATCTCTAACTATGTGTGAAAATTCAAGCAGAAATATTGGCTACAACTGCCTCAAATGACGCTCTAATGTTCACGATTGTAAATGGCTCTCGGGACTCGAACCAAGGACGATCTTGGAAATTAAAAAATGTTTCTGAAAGTTATTATTGATCTCAATCTATATGCCAAATTTCAAGTTTCTATATTATTGGGAAAGGTTTCAAAATAATTCCTAAAATTCGGATCAACTTCTGATTGCAGAGACACCTGGTGTCGAACCCAGGACACATTGATAGCTATGAATGCACAGTTTGATTTGTTTAGACTGGTTCTTCCATCATGCTAAGTTTTAAGTCGATAGCATGCTGGGAAGTACCTTAAACTTGTTTCCGTTATCTCCATAAGAAATGCATTGAGGAATGTAAATGGCCCTCTGGGATCGAACCAAGGAACATCAGGGAAAACATAAAAATCGATTATGAAATATATTTATGATATCTAACCCCATACCGAATTTCAAGTTTCCATGCCATCGGGAAAGGGTCCAAAAAAAATCTTAAAAATCGCCGCAATACATTTTAAACGGCAGATTTTTGCATCGACCTAGCATCGAACCCAGGTTATTTTCCGTAAAACTCATTTATGTTTTCGATAGATCATGACCATATATAAAGGCTCCTAGAGTTTCGATTCTCTACCTATCCGGGAAGTATTTTTTTTTAATTCCCGAAAATCAAAGCAATGCATTTAAACGGGAAAAATCGGGACTTTGGGGCCCCCTGGAATCGAACCCATGACACTGAGGATCAAAATCGCAATTTTTCTGGAGGTTATACGTTATGGCCAATATGTCGTAAAAATTTCAGTTCAATCACTCTTGTGGTTTAGGCTGTGAGTTTTTATCCTCTCTATATATATATACGAGTAAAATGTTGCTTGCATACTGCAAGCAGATCGACAAAACTATTTTCATGTCGGCATCATATCCGGACGGCCATCAAAAGAAAAAAAAAGATTGAAATTTTTCTTAAAATTTGCCTAAATTCCATCGTCCGGCATCGAACCCGGGTCTTTACTGTGAACTTACTATGCAGCACAATAGAACATCACCATCTCTAACGATGTGTGAAAATTCAAGCAGAAATATGGGCTACAACTGCCTCAAAAGACGTTCTAATTTTTACGAATTTAAATGGCTCTCTGGATTCGAACCAAGGACGATCTTGGAAATCTAAAAAATGTTTCTGAAAGTTATTTATGATCTCTATCTATATGCCGAATTTGAAGTTTCTATATTATTGGCAAAGGTTTCAAAATAATTCCTAAAAATCGGATTAACTTCTGATTGCAGAGACACCTGGTGTCGAACCCAGGACTCTTTGATAGCTGTGAATGCACTGTTTGATTTGTATGGACTTGATCTTTGTACATGCAAAGTTTGAAGTTGATATCGTGCCGGGAAGTACCTAAAATTTGTTTCCGTTATCTCCGTAAGAAAAGCATTGGGAAGTGCAAATGGTCCTCTGGGATCGAACCAAGGACCATAAGCTAATATACAAAATTCGATTATGAAATAAATTCATGATATCTATCGACGTGCCGAGTTTCAATAATCCATGTTATCGGGAAAGGATCCAAAAAAAATCTAAAAAATCGCCGCAATGCATTTTAAACGGCCGATTTTTGCCCCGGCCTAGCATCGAACCAAGGACAATATTCGAAGATGTCTTTCCGATTTTCGTTGGCTATGCACGGCATATAGCGGTCCCTCGAGTTTCAACTCTCTACTTTTCCGGGAAGTGCCTCAAAAAAATTTTCGAAAATCCCCGCCATGTAATCTTATGGGGAAAATCGCGACTTTGGGGCCCTCTGGAATCGAACCCATGACACTGAGGTTCAAAATCGCAATTTTTCTGGAGGTTATACGTTATGGCCAATATGTCATAAAAATTTCAGATCAATGACGCTTGTAGTTTAGGCTGTGAATTTGTATCCTATCTATCTATATAGGTATATATATGAATGAATCCGGAGAAGCATCTATATATAATCTACGAGTAAAATGTAGCTTGCATACTGCAAGCAGATCGACAACACTAATTTTATATCGGCATCATATCGGGTCGGTCCTTAATAGAAAAAAAAAGGATTGAAATATTTCTTCAAATTCGCTGAAATTTCATCGTCTGGCAATGAACCCGGGTCTCTCTGGTGAATTTACTATGCAGCACAATAGAAGATCACCGATTCTAACTATGTGTGAAAATTCAAGCAGAAATATTTGGCTACAACTGCCTCAAAAGACGTTTTAATTTTCACGAATGTAAATGGCTCTCTGGATTCGAACCAAGGACGATCGTGGAAATCTAAAATATGTTTCTAAAAGTTATTTATGATCTCTATCTATATGCCAAATTTCAAGTTTCTATATTGTTGGGAAAGGTTTGAAAATAATTCCTAAAAATCGGATCAATTTCTGAATGCAGAGACACCTGGTGTCGAAGCCAGGAGATACTGTAAGCTGTGAATGCAAAGTTTGATTTGTAACGACTGGGTTTTCTATCATGCAAAGTTTGATGTCGATAGCATGCCGGGAAGTACCTTAATTTTGTTTCCGTTATCTCCGTAAGAAATGCATTGAGAAGTGCAAATGGCCCTCTGGGATCGAACCAAGGACCATCAGCGAACATCTAAAATTTGATTATGATATATATTCATGATATCTATCGACGTGCCGAGTTTCAAGTATCCATGTTATCGGGAAAGGATCCAAAAAAAATCTTAAAAATCGCCGCAATGCATTTTAAACGGCCGATATTTGCACCGACCTAGCATCGAACCATGGACAAAATTCGAAGATGTCTTTTTGATTTTCGTTGGATATGCACGGCTTCTAGCGGTCCCTCGAATTTCTATTCTCTCCTTTTCCGGAAAGGGCCTCAAAAAAATTTTGGAAATTCCCCTCCATGTATTCTTATGGGGAAAATCGCGACTTTGGGGCCTTCTGGAATCGAACCCATGGCACCGAGGTTCAAAATCACATTTTTTCTGGCGGTTACACGTTATGGCCAATACGTCGTAAAAATTTCAAGTCAATCACGCTTGTGGTTTAGGCTGTGAATTAGTATCCTATCTATCTATCTATCTATATAGGTATATACATGAATGAATCCGGAGAAGCATCTATATATAATAGATATATATATATATATATATATATATACTAGTAAAATGTTGCTTGCATACTGCAAGCAAATCGACAACACTATTTTCATGTCGGCATCATATCCGGACGGCCATCAGAAGAAAAAAATGGATTGAAATTTTTCTTAAAATTTGCGTAAATTCCATCGTCTGGCCTCAAACCCGGGTCTTTACTGAGAACTTACCGTGCAGCACAATAGAACAACACCATCTCTAACTATGTGTGAAAATTCAAGCAGAAATATGGGCTACAACTGCCTCAAAAGACGTTCTAATTTTCACGAAATTAAATGGCTCTCTGGATTCGAACCAAGGACGATTTTGGAAATCTAAAAAATGTTTCTGAAAGTTATTTATGATCTCTATCTATATGCCGAATTTGAAGTTTCTATATTATTGGCAAAGGTTTCAAAATAATTCCTAAAAATCGGATCAACTTCTGATTGCAGAGACACCTGGTGTCGAACCCAGGACACTTTGATAGCTGTGAATGCACTGTTTGATTTGTATGGACTTGATCTTTCTACTTGCAAAGTTTGAAGTCGATATCGTACCGGGAAGTACCTAAAATTTGTTTCCGTTATCTCCGTAAGAAAAGCATTGAGAAGTGCAAATGGTCCTCTGGGATCGAACCAAGGACCATAAGCTAATAGGTAAAATTCGATTATAAAATAAATTCATGATATCTATCGACTTGCCGAGTTTCAAGTATCCTTGTTATCGGGAAAGGATCCAAAAAAAATCTTAAAAATCGCCGCAATGCATTTTAAACGGCCGATTTTTGCCCCGGCCTAGCATCGAACCACGGACAATATTCGAAGATGTCTTTCCGATTTTCGTTGGATATGCACGGCATCTAGCGGTCCCTCGAGTTTCAACTCTCTGCTTTTCCGGGAAGTGCCTCAAAAAATTTTTTGAAAATCCCCGCCATGTAATCTTATGGGGAAAATCGCGACTTTGGGGCCTTCTGGAATCGAACCCATGGCACCGAGGTTCAATGTCGGCTTTTTCCTGGAGGTTACACGTTATGGCCAATATGTCGTAAAAATTTCAAGTCTGTGGCACTTGTGGAACATGCTTAGACTTTTGATCCCCAGTGTATATATATATATAAGTATATCCGGAGAAGCGTCTATATATAATAGAAGATATATATATGGATACATGAATGAATCCGGAGAAGCATCTATATATAATAGATATGAATGAATCCGGAGAAGCATCTATATATAATAGATAGACGCTTCTTATTCCTTATTTGAGAAATATTAATGTGTTCTGGCATCGAAGCCCGTCTTATTAAAATGTTTTTCTTAAACCGAGTTTTAATATACATCTTCCAGCTAAGAGAGAACTTCCTATCGGTTCGATAAATGCATCAAAAAAATAATGAAAAACTACCCTCATGTATATTAAATGGGAGATGTTTGCATTGTCCTAGCATCGAACCCAGGACATTTTCTGTAAAAGCCATTTATGGTTTCGATAAATAATGTCCATATCTGTAAGCTACTTTAATTTTGATTCTCTACCTATCCGGGAAGTATTTTTAGAAATTTCCGAAAATCAAAGCAATACATTTAAATGGGAAAAATCGGGATTATGGGGCTTTCGGGCATCGAACCCATGACGCTGAGGTTCAAAGTCGCCTTTTTCTGGGGGTTTCACGTTAGGGCCTACAAGCTGAAAAAATTTCAAATCAATGACGCTTGTGGTTTAGCCTGTGAATTAGTATCCTATCTGTGTATCTATCCGGGTATCTAAATATATATGAATGAATCCGGAGAAGGAATTATCTATTATGTATAGATGCTTCTCCGGATTCATTCATATATCATAGGAATTATTTTGAAACCTTTCCCAATAATATAGAAACTTGAAATTCGGCATATAGATAGAGATTATAAATAACTTTCAGAAACATATTTTAGATTTCCAAGATTGTCCTTGGTTCGAATCCAGAGAGCCATTTACATTCGTGAAAAGTAGGACGTCATTTGAGGCAGTTGGAGCCAATATTTCTGCTTGAATTTTGACAGATAATAAAAGATGTTGATTTTCTGTTGTTCTGCATAGTAATTTCACCAGGAAGGCCTAGGTTCGATGCCAGACGTTTAAATTGCAGCGAATTTTAAGATTATTTTCAATCCTTTTTTTTTTTCTTTTGAGGGCCGTCCCGATATGATGCATCGAACCTGGGTCTTACTGTTGAACATACTATGTAGCACAATAGAAGATCACCATCTCTTTCAATGTGTGAAAATTCAAGCAGAAATATTGGCTACAACTGCCTCAAAAGACGTTCTAATTTTCACGAATGTAAATGGCTCTCTGGATTCGAACCAAGGACGATCATTGAAATCTGAAATATTTTCTCAAAATTTATTTATTATATCTATCAATGAACTGAATTTCAAGTTTTAATATTAAAGGGAAGAGGTCCAAAATAATTCTTAAATATTGGATCAGTTACTGATTGTAGAGACGCCTGGTGTCGAACCTGAATGCACCCGAAGCTGTGAATGCACAGTTTGATTTGTAAGGACTTGAATTTATTTTATGCAAAGTTTAAACTGGATATCATTCCAGGAAGTACCAAAAATTTGTTTCTGTTATCTCCATAAGAAATGCATTGAGGAATGTAAATGGCCCTCTGGGATCGAACCAAGGACCATCAGTGAATGTGTTAAATTTGATTAATCATCCTTTGAGAATCCATTTTATTGATGATTTTTAAGTTTGCGTGTGACCTTTTTTCTCATTTATGGAAAAAATAATTTGCATAGAAAAATTTGAGAATAAAAAATGGAAGTTTAAGACAGTGCAGCAAAATTAATTTCAGCTAAACATGTTAGAAGTAATAAATAGGCATGTAGATGATAAATTCCACTTTTCCTTTGTGCCTCACATTTTAATTTTAGTTAGTCGTCACTTTGGTTCTGAATGAATTACTTCTGAAAGTATCCAGCTCAGGAAATGGCTAAAATTATTCATATCTTAAGGTATATTTTTCAGATGTACTAGGGTTAGCTCATAATTCTGCTAGGTTTATAACAAAAAAAGATAAAATTCATCAACCAGATTTTTTATTATGATTGAGTTTAATTCTATTTGTATTCTTGTTTCCTAGAAAATGTTTCCCAAACTCTTTTAAATACAGGAATTAAATTGAACGTAACTTTTATTATTGTTTTTTATGCTTGGTAGTGATTTTTAGTATCCATTTCATTTGTGAAAAACTGTTCTATTTCATTATGGGCTCTGAAACCACAGTAAAATGTTAGGACCTCATTTTTCAGCATTTTAGTGTTGTTGTAACCCCCATCATATATTTGAAAAAGTTGAATTTGTTTATACACCATATATCGCATTTTGCAATATTATTATGAATTGTCTGAACCAAGACATGCATAAAACTTTTGTGTTCTCATTCTCATGACTTTAAATTAGACTTATTTGGAACAATTCTGTGTATAAATAACTGAGTGCGTTTTCGTGAAACTGCAATTTATCATATTTTAGAATGAGATAAATTTTAATGGTTAATTATAAATCAAATTTAATTGTTAGTATTGCTATCTGAACTCCAAAATATGGATGAGTTATTAGATTAGAAGGTATTAATCAAATCCTAATTTTTCTTTGATAGCTATTGGTGGTGAAATGTGTACCATATGTGCAATGGCAGCTACTCTTCGAGTGTCAAGGGGTCAGACTGGTCATGTGATTAAACCTGCCCTAATTTATGGAAGGCTGAGATGTGAGTATCTGTGAAATCATCAGTTAGTGATTGAGTATTGCCTATGATGTACTGCTTGATGAAACAAATTTTGATCTACTTTTTCTTTCTACATCAGTTAGGATTCCTGGTAATTATTACAAATATTTAATAATTAATGAAAAACTTCCCTTTTAAGAAACATTTTAAGATCTCAAATTATAAATGTATATTCAAATGACAGTGAATGCACAATCTGTGAATTATATGGATACATCCTCATTTTTTGGCTGTTGCACAAATTTAAAAATAATTTATGACAGATCGTATTTATGCTGTAACATAGCCGTAAATCTTTCATGTGTTTTCCTCAAGTTCTTACTTCTATAACCAGTTAGCCTTTCATCTTAACAACTTCAGCTTATTTAAATGAAAATTTCAACTTAATGATGATTATAAGAATCTAAGTCCTTCCTGGTGAATAATGTGTAAAAAGGATTCTGGCTTTCCAATGATATTTATATATACTATATAGTTGGGTATATTTTACGTGGTTGGAAACCTGAGAATCCTTTATACATGATGATGATTCATTAAAATTTCTATCCATTTTCTTTTTTCTTACATTATTTCTTTTTGTTTAAGAGTTGTAGCAATTGTATGAAGAAAAATTTGCAACTTATCTATTAAAGTGGATTATAAAGTATTGAATTTTAGAATAAATAAATATGTTTGGCCTGACCTATTGCCTTATAGCCTTAAAAACTATGGTTGTTGTTAATGAATGGTTAAAGAATAATTGAAATATTGCAACAAGGCTCCTGCACTACCTTTTAACACTGACAAAATAATGCAAACAGCGGAGATGCAATCATTTTTTATCTACTCTTTTCTCTCTTATTTTATGATTCAGAAACTTTATCAATATAAAAATTTTGGATATTAAAAAAATGATGTATTATTCGATTTATAGTCTGTTTCAAATTTCCTGGCAGTATTGGCTTAAACAGTACATTGATTTGAACTTTATTTCTGATGAAATGTGGATAAAATGACCTAATCAACACTGTTGTGAAAATTTTATGCTTCCATAGCAATAACAACAATAAATTAAGTGGAAATTGAAGAAAGGTTGCATCTTTCACCAATACACCGTATAATAATAGATATGTACACTTTTGATGATAAATTGCTTCACATTAATATCCAATGGCCATTTTTCCCACCGCCTTTAGAAGAGGACTACATCGGTGAGAGAGATGTTTGGTCTTCCCTGTTTGATATTTCTCTATATATTACCGAGCCATCCACAAATATCCTCACATTGCTATCTATCTCGTCACTCAAGTCATCTTAATATAGGTTTTAAAGTCCTTTTGAGAGACACAGTCTATTAAATTCACTTTATGAATTGATTTTAAACTAAAAGAAAACACATATTTGGCATGTATAGGAATATCTCCAAAGTAACAACAAATTTTCTTTGATTGTAAAAATATACAAGTTGGGACCTGATGGGATGTTTCATTAAAAATATTTGATTTACCTCTATGTCAAAGAACCAAAGATATATGTTCCAAAGTTTTTAATCATGTTAGTCCCTCGTATCCATTAATGAGCCTTCTTTTCTTACCATTCATCCTGTATCCAGGTTTTGCCATGTTATCTTTTAAGTATTGCAGAAACCATAAGGGATCACAATTATTTTTCTTACAGTTGCTTTAGCCTTGAAAATAAAAGGATGTAATTTACGTTGTTCCTTTGTGAAAATACTTTATAAGTACCCTTGATGGTTACCAATACAAAACTGATCTTTGGCTTAATTGCTTTTGCTAATTCCTTTTGAGGTGACTCATTGTTACAACTTATTTGAGAGAGTTAAATGACATGTGTCTTCCAATCTCTTATACTGGAGCAAGTGGCGGAGCCTCTTAAACGTCATTTATTCCTGTTGATTTAATTATAATACAACAGCTGTTCCCTACTTTTCAGCCATCTGTAGGCACCTTAGCCTCGGTCAGCAAGAGGATGCTCATGAATTTCTCAGATTTCTGATTGAAAGTATGGAGAGGACTTTCCTTCGGCAATATAAGGGCAAGAGGTAAGCAAATTCCAAAAAAGGCTGACATTTATTACATTCCTACAGAGTAGTGTTCCAAAGCGATGATCCCAAATTGGATTTGAATTTAAATGTCTACAGTACATTTGTTGGTCATTGGTAGGCTGACTATTCAGGGTAACTTTCTCTTGCCTGCATCCAAACAGCATTACATTTGCATACCTGTTTATTTCTGTATATTTTCTAGTTTAATTATTTACATTTTGGCTAATAAGTAAATTACCATAGTTGTAAGGATCTCAGCAACTAACTGAAAAAAGTCCATATCCACTATAGCTAGAGAAAAACTTAGTAAATTTCTGTCCTTAAGTTTTACTTTTCTAACCAGTTTCAGCATCTTCTGGTTAGGAGTATCAGAAGCAATATTTACTTGAATAATAGCAGTTCTGCAGGAAACCCTTAATGGTGTTCTATACCTGACTCAACGTATAGAAAATGCGATAAGAAACATAATACGCTATTGTATTTGGAAAATTAAGCTATCTAGACAGAGTATTCAATTATGTCAATTGTATATACTTTGTAGGCAAGGGAGTGTAATGTACTCAAACTATGGTTTATTATAAAAATTCCCTGGTAAATTGCACCTAAGTTTTAAATTTATACTTTAAACAAGCAGTAAGTTTGCTATTTTTGCCTCGACCCCCCAAATTGCAATACGTAATTTGTGTACGGCCCCTAATTGATTTCACTTGTATCAATTTTATCCCCAGGGCCACATATCAAGGGCACAGCAATCTCGCCATCTGAATCTGATTGATAATTACTTGATTGATATAAGATTAATCTGATAATGAGTAGATTTCTATAACATTCTGGATATTTTGGCGCTTCTCACAATTTAGGCAGGTTTCTTTTTCACTTAAGATTTTCATAAATGCAGCAATAGTAGCTCTTTGCCTAACAATGCTCACTGAGTACTTTGAAGTCATCCTTGGATATTGAAAGGCACACAGAGAGCAATTTTGGTGGATGTGATGAAGGGAAGGCATTGGGTAATGCAGGAGAATGGTTGCGAGAGAAGGAGACTCTCTGTACAAAATCTGAGTTACTGCATATATACAAAAAATAAACTGCACCGTGAAATATTTACAAGTTATGCATGAATTACAAATAACCTTGTGATAGCATTTGCATGACTTGTCCAGCAATTAATAGGCAAGATTTTTCAGGGTTCATGTTTAATATTCATTTTACGTTAAAGGGAAAAATACTCAGCTGAATATCTCTTTGTAACCCTTACGGTTAATTTGTCACTGAGTTCTGAATATATGTTGAAGAACACTTGAGTGCATCTCCTGCCACATACCTAAAGATGGCTGGTATATCATTTGATCCTTCATTATATTCTAGATTTTTTTAATTTCATGTTGTTCATAGCAAAGTTATGACATTTGTGTTAAGTCTATATAATCTTGTCTGAAAGTGCCCAAGATATTTGCATGTTTGATTAGTTGATACATAGTGCCATACACATGGTGATGACAGTGTATCAATGAAACCAGTAATGGTAAATAATCTATGGAAAATTCTTCATGTATTCCGTGTTTCTAGTATGGCCAAGAGACTATCATTAGTCTATTTCTGTACTTTTAATCTCCCATAGATTATGATAATTTCTATTTTACTCTCTTGTTTTTCATCGTAATATTTCCTCGCTGATTTTTATTATCTTGGATTGTAAACCATACTTACATAACCTTGCCTGCAGGAGGTTTTTGGAGGTGTTTTCTCCCAGTCTTTGGGTGAATCCTTTGTAATATTTCCCCCTCCGCTGCTGCCACCAGGCCTGATGGCCTAATCACAGCGTAATTTGAAATAAATAATAAATATGAGAATAATTGCGTGAAATATATCTTTCTTCTCAGGCTGGATAGTTTGAGCAAGGAAACCACACCATTGCATCGTATTTTTGGAGGCTACTTGCGGAATGAAGGTCTGTATTACTATTATAGTATTTGAAGCCAACTTTTTTTGTGAGATCTATTGGTTGATTCCTTCCTATTACAGTTTCTTGTCACACTTGTGGGCGAGTTTCTACCACATTCCAGCTCTTCCAAGATCTCTTCCTGGACATAAGGCTTGCTGATTCTCTCGCACAGTCAATGAAGGCATTTTTCTCCTGGGAAAAACTGGAGGGAGGAGAAAAGGACAATTGCTATCAGTGTGAGAGATGCAGAGGTAGAGGAAACTGCAGCAAGAGGGTTTATATTCAAACACCTCCTAAAGTACTCTGCATTCAGCTCAAGAGGTGACTTTTCTTAATTATTCATGAGGCAACCTTTTGGACCTCTCAGTTTGAGTACCACTTACAGAAAGAAAGCTACATATTTTAATGTTTCTTTCCTGTCCTTGTTTACTGAGTCAAAGGAAATTAAAACAAACCCTTTTATATATATTTACCTCAATATCTAATTCATTTTCCTGTATCCTTGATTTTTGGCAACTCACCAAACCGGCTGTGAACCCCTTTTAATTTTCTGTTTTCTCCCTAGTCTGCCTAATATTGCATCTTTCTAGGCTATATTTGAATTTGAAAAAGCTATATTTGAATTCCATTTGATTATATCATCTTTTAAATTGTGATTTTAGCAGTATTTAAAAACTCAAAGAAAGAAAAAAATCTTGGACCCCTGTCCTTCTCTCCTTGGTATGGATTCTTGTAAATGTACATGGACTCTTGCGGGTCCACTTTGGGAGCCTATGATGTGGACCATATGTCTTAAAGGCTGGATTATCAATCCATAAGGGATTGAGATTGAGGTTATACATTACTATTTGATTGATTTTGGCAGTCCCAAGTGATTTTCCAATGAGTTTGCATTCCGGTGAAGGTTAAATAATGAAAGGAAATATTAGGCTGAGGTACTGATTTAAAATGTGAGATTTTCATATCAAAGCTATACTTTCTTACAGACAGTGGAGGAATGAAAACCTTTGTAAGGTTTTTTTTATAAAATCATGCCATATTTTCTTTTGAATATGTTAATATAACTTTTACTATGTTTTAAGTATTTTCTCTTCGAAAAAATTTGTGTGAATTCTTGCGTACTATTTGTTTTAATTCTGGTTTTTTTGTTTATAACATAAACATAAACTTATGAACTCTGTATTTACAAACAAAAAATGTGTATGTTAGAAATACCCATGCTCGTTAGGGTGGGCTGAAAAAATGTGTTTTTTTCCAGATCAAATTTTCCCTGTGCGGGAAAGTTGTGTATTGATATGAGGATCTCGCATGCAAAATTTTTCCTATATCAGATAATTTTAACCACTGCAGCCTGAGCCCTTAGTTTAAAAATTAGCGAAGAAACAGGTGCAAATGAGAAGCTATTTATTAAGGCAAGATTGAGACTAAAAAGCCTCTTCTTCCATCTAACCTTTAATCAATGATATTATGTACATAAAAAGTATTGTGTAGGTGAATAGAAATAGAGAGAATAACTTAAGGAGGAGTGGATTTAAAACAAATCTAAGGTGATATGTTAGGAAAAAAGATTCACTGCAGGAATTCACCCGCAAAGAAGGGGGTGTGAAAAACCTGCGCAAAACTACTAATAGCACAAGCTAAAAGATTTAAGAATTTAAAATTTTACTTTAGATGAGCATCCCCTCAGTATTCTACTGTCTAGCCTTTGCAACCCATTCTCCTTTCCTATTATGCTTCGAATATGCTATTGGAAGGAAGAGAGTAAGGTTTGACTGGGAACTAATGAAGTCTGTAAGGTATGCAGGTGATAAAGCTATTGAATGTGATTCCATAAAGGATTTGTACACTTTAGTAAATGCCCTTAACGATAAAGCAAGGGAGTTTAGAATTAAAATAAACATAAGTATAACTGAAATAATGCAGTTTACTAAGGGAAAGAAATCTAAATCACTTGTCATTCAAACACTGGCAAATGAACTTGCTCCCCTTCTTTTCATATTCTGTAGGAAAGCTTGTGGACAAAGGTATTGTACCAATGTCGTGGAGAAGAGAGAATATCACTCCAATAACTAAAAAAGGATGTCCCTCAAAACCAGAAGACTACCGTCCAATATCTTTGACATCTATGTTTTGTAAAACTGTCGAATACACCATAGCGAGTTCAATAATGCGTTTCCTGGGTGCTAAGGGGGCGATTAGACCATGTCAACACGGTTTCCATAAAGAAGGGTCATCTGATACCCAGTTAGCCCTTTTTCTCAACAATGTAGCTAAAGCAGCTGATAAGGATTTAAGAGCAGACGTCATATTTCTAGATTTCAGAAAAGCTTTCAATAGAGTACCACCTGTGAAATTAATTCATAAATAGATGGCATACAGGATTAATGGTTAAGTTGTTGAATGAATATAATCATTTCTCGGAAACAGATCTCAACGAGATGCATTAGACAGAATTTTATCTGATGAGGTTTGCGTTAAATCTGGTGTTCCTCTGGGAAGTGTATTACCACCAAGTTTGTTCCTGATTTATATTAATGATATTGCAAGGTTAGGTTATTCCTAGTATTATTTAATGTTACCTGCTGCGTATCTTATATAGGAAATCCCTTGGAGTTCCTGATGCATCATAAATAACGCTCAGTCATAATTTTTCCTTCAAAGAGCATATTTGAAGCATAGCATGAAAGGCAATGGTTGTCCAGTAAAATTCTGAGGTAATGTTCATAAAGAGTAAATGAAATAGCGTACTTTTCCCAAGCTCTACTTGAGTGTTGCTGTGCCATTTTGGGTCCTCACAAAGTAGGATTAATTTCCGATCTTGAGATGTTGGAGCAGCAAGGTCAAGGGAGATTTCAGATTTGACAGCAGTGTTTCAGCTATGATAGAATCCTTTGGATGGAATTCTCTTAGTGATGGAAGATTTGAATATCAATGGAAGCTTCTTGATAAATTTATCACAACCGATTTTGGGGAAGAGATAGCTGTTATTGTAATCCCAGATTTTTACTTTCCCAATCTTTGGAAGAAAACAAAATACTGATACAGGGAAGTAGTTAGCAGGACAGATAGTGAATTTTGGTCTTTTTATCTGCAAAGTATTAGAGAAGGTGGAAGAGAGATGTCAGTGTTTTAAAACTCCTGCCATGTGCAACTGGCAGATTGCAGGGCTTAAATACATTTTCTTACTTAGGAAGTACTTTTTCTTGGAATGGAAGATGCAAAGATGCAGTTCATAAAAGTATAGCCTTGGCCAAATAGGCATTCAAGACCAAAGGAATTGATGATTGAAGGAATGATAGAGGAATCAGGAAAAGAGTGGTGTTTTACTATTTGGGGGTGTAATGTATACATTGAGAAAGGAAGAAGTCAAACGTTTAGATGCTGTTGAGATGCATAGAATGAAAAAAGTAAGTTGGGTAGATTGGAAAGCTGACACAGAGGTGCTGAAGACGGTTGGGGAGGAGAGAGTATCGAATTGAAGTGATTAAGCGTAGACAGAGGAAATGGGTGGGCCAAATATTGAGAGGGAAGGGGATGCCAAAGTTTTAATTGAGGGTGAAATTCAAGGGAAAAAACAGACAAAGAAAGAAGACTTTGACACTGTTAGAGATTGTGTAATGGAAGTGAGAAAAAGAGGAAATTTGATCAATTTCAGTTCCATTGAATGCCAGTTCAGGTTAAAAATTCGCATTAATTTCTTCTGTCACTGTACAAGAACAAGCAAGTGTTCAGAATGTCCATTTGAGGTTGCAATTGAAGAAGTAGTCATCAAAATCCATGATATTACAATGTACAAGTGTTGAGTGAAATTTCTGTTGATAGCCAAGAAAGTAAACATCTCAATTATTTAAAATGATTCTTCTATCTTTGAAAAGTGTGACAGTTCTTTCATTGTTTCAAACGAAGTCCTCAATGGCAAGTATCAGTAAATGCAGAATTTATAATATGTTCATTTGTTTCCGTAATCAATGAGTCTGAGCAATAAATTAAATTTACTGTCTATAAATTCCAGTTTGAGTAGACATTAATGGACACGAATTTATATTTAATTACAAAGATTACATCTTTTTCTTTACTTATTGTATTTTAGGTTTACTGCATTGGGGAAGAAAATAACGAAGCACATCAGCTATCCAATTAAGTTGGACTTATCTCCTTACACGTATAATGATAGCCTTCATAAGGTTCAACCTTTGCCTTATAAATTGGTGTCAGTTGTGAGCCATTATGGTGCCGCATTGAACTGTGGCCATTACACAGCCATTGGAATTTCTGCCAAGGGATCCTATTTTGTGTTTGACGATTCACAGGTAAGCTATATTAACATGGACACCATCTTTGTTTTGATTACTAAATATCAATGAAAGACTTTGTTTGGGAGAGAAATATCATTTTGCAAAGAATTTGATAAATATGGATAAATTATTAGTGTGCAAAGTTTCTTTTACACAGTACACAGTGTGAGACAAAATGTTTGGACTAGGGGCAAAATTGAGTACAGGTATCCCTCCCCATCGGTGGGGGTCTCCGAAAGACCCTGCAGTTGTCTAAAACGAGGTTGGCAAACCATTACCTACATTGAAAATAAGGGGTTGGGTTTTGAAAGCCGCAATACTATGAGTGAAATTTGGTGTAACTATTATAGTATATATTTTTTCTACTGCATCGTGGCAAGATCTCTTGTAAGGTATCCCATTAGTGCCCATAACTACTGTATTTGGTAAATAACACGTATTTCAAAAATGTCTTCACTGTGATAAATGTATAGATAACACACATTTCAAAATTGTACTGTTTTTCATGGTAAAGCGCTTTAATAGTCATAATTTTGCTGTTAAAGTTGCAGCGAAATATATTACTGCACCTTTCTATGGACTAATGAATTAGGAAATAAACCAATTTCGTATGTGGTTACATTTAAATAGTGACTAATTATATTTATTATTGTAAAGCCATTGAAGAAATAAAAGCAAAAACATGCAAATTGTACACGGCTCAGTTTACGCTAGAAGTTATTCAGTTTGCAAAAGTAAATGAAAATCGTGCAGCCGAGAGAAAATAGCGTGAGAGAGTGGCGAAAGAATGAGGAGATTTTTAAGAAACTGTGTCATGGAAAACGAGCCATGTGCTACAGAAAGTGACTCTGGCCAACATTCGAAAAAGAACTTTACGATTGGGTTAATCTTGAAAGATCAAGGGAAAAAAACTCTGAAACAATCGAATTTTACTTGAAGCAAGGCAAGTTGCACGAGACATCCTTGACCCTCTTGGGGATTATTCATAAAGAATAAAAATTTAAGTTTTCGTGCCTTCACAATTATAGGCCAGAAAGTATCTATAGATTGGGAGGCCAAGGACAATTAGATTAGATTATACAATTAGACAAATTATGATTAGACAATTTGTGAAAGAGAATTTTCTGGAGTAGAAGAAATGCATGTGGTATGCCATGATTTGAGGAACATGGATGGAATTCCAGTAAGTTTTGACCTTTCAACTGCAAGGGCTAAAGGTGCAAAGGAAGTGTCCACAAGACACACATAGTCAGTTGTATTGTGTGTAGCATCAGATGTTCCCAAGCTATCACCTATGGTAATATTCAAGAGGAAACCATTCCAAAGGGGTGTTTTTCGAAAAAACTCATTGTTACCACAAATGGAAATGGATGGATAAATAAAGAAATAATGAAGACATGGTTGGATAATGTCTGCCTGTAAAACATAAACATGCTTTCTTCAGCCCCAAATCTGTTTTAATTGTGGATGCTTGTCGAGCCCATTAAGAGCATAAAGTAAAGAAATTTATCAACAAATACTCCAAGTTTGCAATTATACCTAGTGGTCTGACAAAGATACTTCAACCCCTCGATTTAATGGTGAATAAATCCTCCAAATTTAAACTTGCAGCTAAGTCGGAGGAGTGGATGACTGCAGGTGACCACGAATATACAAACTCTGGGAAGATGAAGCGACCATCCAATGAAAAAATGCGCAAATGGAAATCAGAAAGCTGGAATTCTGTGACAGTAACTTGCATCCAAAGAGGGTTTAATAAGTCATTTGAGGATTTGGAGCTTACAGAAACTTCAGAATCTGAAAACGATGAAATTACTGAAGAAAGCAAAGTTGCTGATGTTCTGGTAGAAATACTGCAAGCTATGGAGTTGTTCCTGTGGGACTCGGGAGATGAATTTTATGGTTTCAACTAAATTTAACTTTGCAAGTTTTAATGTAATTTTTTACTTCTTTTTTCTTTTTATGCTTTCTTTCTTTGGATTATGCTGACAAGAATGTTTTTTCACTGCTGTAATGTTTTATAATAAGTAATTACCCTTGTGTTTTGAAATGTGGTTAAATGATAACATTTATAATATGATGGTTGAAATAAAATTGCTTTAGTGAGTGAGTATGATGTCCTCGATGTATGACCGGAGTATGTTTCTGAATTCAGTATCCAATGAAACAATATTTTCCATCGTATATCACGCACTTTATATAATTTGTGGGTTATCAGAAAATACGTTATTTTGATAAAGATGAGCTGAGTGAACTCTGCTTCAAGTTTTGTTTGCTCTAACTAGTCGTGCACAACATAAACTTTGCAAACCAAAAGAGCAAAGTATTTTCCCATAATAAAAACTTCTATGTTGTGTTAGGAAACTCCTACTTCGATACACCAAAGAAGACACCCAGATTCCTCGAATCACACTCTTTATTCTCCCAAGGTTTACACATGCCCATCACGAGCACTCCCTCGAGCCGCCATTTCTCTCTTCACTCTGCGTTCCAGTTTCTTTAGTCCTTGTCTCACGGCAGCACCTGTCCGCCGCCCCCTTCACCCTGTTTCTTTCCCACAGTCGGCCCTTCCTGACATCTGGGCCGTCCTCGGCCCTGGGCTGGTCTCTGCATGGTCCACCACCGTCCCTCTGCTCCTCCCTCGATGTCACACCTTGGCCAACTCTGTCCTTGTCCACTGCCAGGTCGATGTTCTCCTAAATCGCTGCCTCTGCTTCCTTGAGGTCATCTACTTCTTCAGCTTCAGTGTCCTCCTGGTTTTCCGCATCCGCTTCCCCGAGGTCATCTACTTCTTCAGCTTCACTGTCCTCTTGGTCTGCCCCTTCCACTTCCCCGTCTTCTGGAGCCTTACACCATGGCTTCATTTGGTCTGCAATAAACACGGAATTGAATGATTTTTGAGTTCGTTTAGCTCCAGGAAGGTCTTTCAGCACGTATCTGTCCCTAGGCAAAATCTCAGCCACTACATACGGACCTTTAAATTTCGGTGCTAACTTACGCGACACTCCCGTAGCCTGTGCTTCCCTTTCCACTAACACCAAATCTCCCCTCTGGTAATGTCTAGGTGGTTTATGTCTAGCATCATATTTCTCCTTCTGCTCCCTCTGTGCCTTATCTATTCTGGATAGGGCTATTTCCCTATCTTCCTCGAGCGTATCTGCGACCTTTTCTTCTAAATTGTCCTCTAAGGTCAGAATAACGCGGTTTTTCAATGAAGTCCTGAGCCTAAACGCGATTAGCTCTGGGATCGAACCAAGGACCATCAGCGAATATGTAAAATTTGATTATGAAATATATTCATGATCTCTAACCCCATGCCGAATTTCAAGTTTCCATGCCATCAGGAACAGGTCCAAAATAAATCTTAAAAATCGCCACAATGCATTTTAAACGGCCGATTTTTGCACTGACCTAGCATCGAACCATGGACAATATTCGAAGATGTCTTTTTGATTTTCGTTGGATATGCACGGCTTCTAGCAATCCCTCGAATTTCAACTCTCTACATTTCCGGGAAGTGCCTCAAAATAATTTTCGAAAATCCCCGCTATGTATCCTTATGGAGAAAATCGGGACTTTAGGGCCTTCTGGAATCGAACCCATGACACCGAGGTTCAAAGTCGGATTTTTTCTGGAGGTTACACGTTATGGCCAATACGTCGTAAAAATTTCAAATCTCCCCTTTAAAATACATTGAGGTAGTTTTTCATTATTTTTTTAGATGCACTTATCGAAATTTTAGGAAGTTCTTGCTTTGCTAGAAGATGTATATTAAGAATCCGTTTAAGAAAAAAATTTATATAAGACCATGCTGTTCCTGCGTTTGATGCCAGAGCACACTATAATTTCTCACATAAGGAATATACAGTAGAACCTCAATTTTACGAAGTTGAAGGGACCCAAAAATTTACACTTTGTAAAATTCGGGCTTTGTAAATTTGAGGTTTTCTTTCAAGCAATCGAAATCTCTACAATACCAATCCAGGTTCAGTAACACAGTGCATAATGTTAAATGGGATTTAAAGGAAGGTAATATTTCAATAAAATAAATTATACATCCAGTTTAATGTTTAATACAACAGAAAAAAAATTCTAAACTTTTTACTTTTTAAAATAATCTTCATTTTTTTTTTTTTTTTTGAAGTTTCAATGAAAGATGAGGTGATTTTCTCAATACCAGAAAGGTAATAATTGAATAAATCAGGTACACTATCAGTAAACATCTGAAAATTGTGAAGAACTTTAATGGAGTGTTTTAATTCATTCCTTGTAGGGGGGAAGGTGCTTCTGGGTCATCTTCATAGCTTGTAGAAGAGCTATCTACGTTCACTTCATCCTCATCTTCCTCGTTTTCACTAAATTCACTGCAGTTATACGTCAACACATGAGAGTCACACTTGACATATGACTCAGCATGAGAGGATGCATCTGGAATGTATTGATTTAATTGTGCCATTTCTTTACTTAGGAGGTCCTGTAGTGTGGGAACCTCTACTAACTCCTCTGTCTCATGCTCTGGCAATTACTCGCACAGCATGGAGCAATGTCCATGGAGGCACATCAGAGGCTTGATCAGCAACAAATGTATGCGTACTACAGCTCTGCTTGCAGAAAGCTAAACTGTGCAGGTCTAGACTTGTCAAATAATTATGAGGATGAAATCAAACTAATTTCTGTGACAAATAAGAGTCACAAGCTCATTCAGTAAGAAAACAGTAGATATCACATATAATTCTCTGTGTGCACTATAGTAGTAGTAGTTCGTTAAAAGCGCTTTGACAGCTTAGGTCATTTTGCCCATGTGCTCCCACCAGGATATGAAATCAGAACTGATACCTCATGAGTCACGAGGGTTACCCACATGGCTCTCCAGGAGCCAATGTGCATTATATCTACATCAAATTGAAAGGATTTAAAAATTAGACTACGATTACACTGATTCCCTTTATAGCATAGACCTTATTTCAAAGCCTAGGAGACTCACTTATGTCAAAGTGAATGAAACTGACAGCCATGAATTCCAAAAAACTAGCTCGTAAATATTTTAAGTCACTTAAGAACTTTAAATAAGTTAATTTGAAACTCCCTCTATTTTATATATGTTTTACTACGCTGACGTTTAGCGGTGATTTTCGAGAACTACTTACTTGCGGGTACTTTAAACGATCTTGTCGCGTCACAAATGGCGGTCGCAAATTCTTACCTAACCACGTAAAACGCTTTTATCTTTTCTTGAATCTATCAAGCCACCCATTTGAGGCTTTAATGTTGTCGCACTTCAGTTTAAGAGCCGAAACCTGAGCCTTCTCCTTCAGAATGTTTTGTCTGCCCGCGATCACGTACTTTCTTGATAATTGACCTTTTGGTGACCAAACTAAGGGACTTCCTCTTTTTCCTGGTCAGCGATGTTTAATCCATTATTTTACTAATAGGCACACGGGATATCACAACACAGGCCACCTCACGCAGAGAGTGATTCTGACTGAATGCGCTCGACTTTTCCTCGCTTGGAGAACAACATTTTTCAGGGTGTCCACCATCCAACCATTATTTTTCAAGCTTTTACTAACCAGTTAAAATCCGAAATACCTGCAGCAGCCTTAAGCATTTTAAGTTGTCGCACTCCAATTTAGCAGCCAAGACCTGAGCCCAAAACTCCCCAAGTCGTAAACAAATTCTTATCATGCTCTATTCTCTCAATCTTTCGTCCAAATAGACACCATATACTACTGGAAACTGCTGGTCTATATGATCCCACGTCGCGGATTCGCGATATTACCAGAAAGTTAGATGAAGAAAGAAAGAGGACGTCTACGTCTTATAAGCTATCATATTTCGTGAAAACTGTAATCAAAATATTTGTATCCCACGAAATTTCCACATTTTCCCATCTAAAATACATGGGCTGAGGGCCCTACCAACATAGACGATCTGGAATCAGCTGCTCCTGTTTACAGCGATCGTCATCCCATTGTATTGAGCTCAATGCGACAAAACCATTTCAAATACTTCGTAAAACCGGGGTTCAATCACTCCTAGGGACCGGCTTCTCACTTCGTAAAACATGAATTCGAGGTTTTACGTAAAACCAAGGTCATTTTACATGTACAAAGATCGGGACCGGCGGAATGGTTCGTAAAACTGTGTCACTTCGTAAAATCGAGGTTCGTAAAAACGGGGTTCTTCTGTATGTGAAAAGTAGGATGTCATTTGAGACAATTACAGCAAATATTTCTGCTTGAATTTTCACACATAGTTGGAAATGGTGATCTTCTATTGTGCTGCAAAGTAAGTATGACCAGGAAGACCCGGGTTTGATGCCGGGTGGTAAATATATCTCCCATATAAAACACATTGGGGTAGTTTTTCATTATTTTTTTCATGCATTTATTGACATGATAGGAAGTTCTTGCAAGAAGATGTATATTAAGACTCTGTTTATGAAAAGAATTTAGATTAGACCATGCTTTTCCTTAGTTCGATGCCAGACTACATTAAAATTTCTCACATAAGGAATATAAAGGAAAAGTAGGTCGTTGTTTGAGGTAGTTACAGCAAATATATCTGTTTGAGTTTTCTCACATGGTTAAAGATGGTGAACTGCTGTTGTGCTGCATTGTAAGTATCACCAGGAAGACCCGGGTTCAATGCTTGATGGATAAAAAACAGCAAACTTTAGGAATATTTTCAATCTTTTTTTTTTAAGGACCTTCTCGATATGATTCTGACTTTAAATTACTGTTATCAATATGCTTACAGTATGCAAGCAACATTTTACTTGTATAGTATATTTAGTAAAAAACTAAATAATGTATACACGATATTTAATATTTGTAACTATTTTACTGGATTTTAGTATATTCCTTTTTAGTAATATCCATCTCTTCCGAACAGGTTAGGCCTGTGTCCACTAGTTCAGCCTTGAACACTAGTGCTTATATTCTAATGTACGAAATGGAACCGAACTGGGCATGGAGCAATGCAGCTGTTTTGGAGGTGAATTCAACTGTGAAGCACTTTGAAAACAACGTTTTACAGAACTCTTTACAACCAAGATCTCCGAAATTGGTGCTGACCCAACAAAGAAAAATAGACACATCATCACCTTTGAGGTCAGTTGCTACCTGCTCTCCATTAATTGCATTTGCATTCAGATCCTTTGTGCAATACATTGGACACTATTTTCAGCGGTTTAACACATTAATTAAAGATTTATTTTTATGGTTTTTCTTCATTTTGGTATTATCTCAATCTTATATATAAGTAGTCTCATAAAAAGATTTTATTGGTTATTTAATAACGGAAATAACTACTAAATTCCTAAATAATGTTTCCTTCGTGGAGAAGGGTTAAATCACTTTTCAAGGAAAAATGGCCTTGAAAAAAGTCTTACAGGGCCAGGAATCAAACCAGGGATCTTCCAAGAGGCTGCTTTAACCATCTAAGCTACTCAGCCAGAACATTTTAACTAGCCGTTTTGGAGACTTTGTGGTCCCAAAGCAGCCTCCCAGATAGAGTAAGATCCCCGGTTCGATTCCTGACCCCATCAGACTTTTTCACATCCGTTTTTCCTTGGGAATTTCCCTGGGTGCATGCCCTTATGTGTCACCTCAACCCTTTTCCGGGTTAAATCACCTTTTTATAGCATAGATTAATCCTCCCATATTCATTCAGTTTCATCACATTGTCACTTCCATCATTATTTTCTATATTTCTATTTAGTGCTATGTACTTACTTCATTTACTTATTTCATCCTATTTATGATAAAGCGAGGGATTTGCATTGAAAACATTCTCGTAGAGTATGCACACTTACCAATTACTGTAACAATAATTATTAATTAACAAAAGCAATGATCGATGGTACTCCACATTTCCATTTTTATCTTGATGGAGTATTTGAGTGGCTGTTATCAACTGACCTTATTATAACCATGTTTGGTCAAATCATTAGGAAATTGTACTAAAACTTCTTGTAGTTGATGATTGCTTTGTATATTTGGAATGTAATTCATTTCAGTCTAAGGAAAAATTTATATGAAGTCTCCTCATTGCACTTATAAAATTAAATGTTATGGAGCAAATTATTTTTTGTTTGAATAACTTAGAACATATTTCAAAAATTGGTTTGTAAAAAGATTTGCAAAAGCCACTATTTCATCACTGTTATCTGCAGAAATTATTGCCATAAGTATTAATTTTTGTTGGCATATAACACACTTTTTGTCCTTTGAAAATTTAGGCCTGTAATTCATGCTGCACTAGATAATGCACAGATAAAAATGTTTATTTAACCTTAATTTAATAAAAAAATATTCATATTTAACTCATTGTCGGTTTAAAATATCTTTTCAAGTATTTTATTTTGAAAATTTCTCATCTTCTTAAAAGAACTTATATACAAACATTAGAAATAATTATTTATTTTAGAAGACCCTTTACCAATTTTACTCAGCAATTTAGCAATTTGTAATGATAGACTTCATAGTAGTTTTCTCTTCAGAATGCATTGCTTGAAGTCCAAGTCTATAATTTTAAATTTAGTTTTTCAATTCAAATTTCCTTCTAATAATCATGGTGGTGTTATACGACGATGAATACAATAACTGTAATACAATATTGTAAAATAAATAATAATTATTTAAAATAATAATTGCCTATCAATTTTCATTTAGGTTGATTTTTATCACTCTCATTAGCAAACATTTCTTGTTTTATTTTAAAATTTAATTTATCTATTGCCATTTAACCCTTTGAGGCTGCACTCCGAGATTTCCAGTTTTAGAGTTCATATTTATTCCGCAAAATCTTCACCATGGGAGGGAGAGATTTAATTATATTTAAAATATATAATATCATAGAGTAACTATACTAGAGGGCTAACCTTATGGGACAAATGATATGAGTTTTTTCATTCTTTTCCTCCTCGATAGATGACCTCAGCGTAGTTCTTCTTTGCCCAGCTGCTGAGCTGGAGCTTATTGCTCGCAATATTATTGGTTGGATCTCCCATAAGAATCTACTCACGGATATTACCATAGCTTTCTTTTAAATTTTCAAAGTTCAACAGCCTCTTCCCAAAAACACGAATGTGTGTATTGAGTGCCTTTACTTCTCGGTAGACAGGATGGAAAGGACAAAGACTGTCTTCACCAAAGTAATTTTATCGCACTATTCCTGACATCTGCTCTATAAACTGTGATGATACTGAAATCTAGGACTTCAAAAAAAGGGAATAATTTCTTGCCTGTTTGCCTTAATTTTTTCTAACGATGCACAAAATTTCATCCCATAAAATACAAACTTCGTTAAATATTTATTTTACAATTATTTGGGAAATATTTTAAATAAACACTCCTAAAACACAAATATTTCCAACACCATGAGCAGTGAAAAAATCACCAAGTTAGAGTGACATTTGTTGTGTAAAACTGCACTTGTGTTACTTACCTTTTCTTCGTATCTTTTGAGGATCGACTTGAGAATTGGAAGCCAATCATGTACCGCTTGCTCATTTACTTAACTAGATTCACCGCTAATTATGTGGAGTGATCTCTTCTTCCTTTGAATCGGTTCAGCCAATCATCCGTTCTACGGAAATTGTCCAATTTCATGCGAAGGGCAAGCTCTTCAGCTTTCGCTTTTATCATTGTTCCTCTGATTGGAATTCCTAGAGATCGCTGCTGAGTGAACCATTCTAATAGAATGGACTCCAACTCCATATTATCCGCTAGTCGTAGTTTTTTGCACCCTTCTGGAGTGTTTTGCATCATGAATACAGACTTTATTTTTTCTTTGTTCTTCAAAATCGTAAATAGAGTCGAAGATGACATGCCATACTGTCTGCCGATTTCGGATTTACTCACGGTTTCTCTTTCGCACAATTTCAAATTTCTTTGCTAAATCTAAAGCCTTACTTTTGCTCTCCATCACAGAACTGTCACATTAGAAACTCAACAAATCCCACAGGTGGATGTCAATAAAATGGAAACTCGATTCAAACTGCTGACTAGAGGGATTATCGACGAAAATAAACAAGATTCAAGGGGATAAGATATAGGAGACGTGAGGGACAAAGGGGAAAGTGAAACTTGTGAGACGTCTTCAATTACGAGATATACTAACTGCAAGACGAATATAGAACCGTAGCACTCGTTATAACAATACCTCAGATTTTGATCACTCATTATAATGGAAGTAATTCCCTATCCTTTTTGCTGTGGTACGGACAACTTCCTATGAATCACTTGCTATAATGAAACTCTCGTTATATGCCGTACTCGTTATAACGGACTTCTACTGTATTTTGATTAAAACTAAATTTTGAAAATTTGTAAATAATTACAGGTATTATTTATTATTATTATTGTAATTATTAGGCTAATATATTACATTGATATTTATATAGCAATTGAAAGATTATTTCAGTCCATTAATGCATTCACTTTTTATAAAATAGAATTGCTGCATATTTTCGTAAATACCAGTAGAGAGTATAGTTTATAATTCTTGTTAAACATGCCTCACATAATTATTTCTTTGAATATAATACTAAGTAAATTAATTTTTTATTTTTGGATTGTTGATGTATAAAAACTCACAATTGTTTGCTCCAGAAATTATGACTAAATTCCAATGAGTATGACGTTGTTGAATGTTGTCTAAGTCATCAACGGTTATTTGAAACTCTTTCTTCTTTATTAAGGTAGCCGTGTTCCTTTTTTCTCTTAGATAGTCTAGGTTCTGTCACCTAACAGAGGTACACCTCAGGGTAAATAATGCTGCCACTCTGATCCTCAGTGGGTTCAGGACTTTTCTCGACCACAAATATTATGTTTATTCTATCAAAACTGCCATTAATTTTAACTGACGGATTTGAAGACTCCTACAGACAAGTGATTCCAATGGAAGACCATGATTTAAAATAAAAAATTACCGTCATTTGCTGTATTATTCATTAAATACCAATGTTCTCTGCTGCCTTACCTTTGCTTTTTACTCTTGAATAGCAATTATTTTTTTTTCTTGCAGAAAATGTGAATCAAACAACTTGAAACCTGCACCTCTGAAATTGAAGTCTTATTCTATGAGTTTCCTCGATGAAAGCAAAACTATTGCAAATGGAGCTGTTGACATGAAGAAGGCAACGAGTGATATTAAGAGTGTTAAAAGTTCCATTGAAACATTGAATCATCCTGAAGTGGAAAGCCAGAAAGGTGATGTGGAGCCAAAGAGGAGTGGTTTGTGTGGAATTCCTGATCAGTTAACTCACTCCGATAACAATTTCCCCCCAAAATCTCTGTTAAAGAGGAGTGCATCAGTGGCGGACAGCAAGCCTTTCAAGAGGCAACTTACTTTGCCTGATCTCTTCCGAATGAAGAATAAAGAAATTACAGATAGGGCATCTTTGCAGCCAAAAATACGAACATTGAAGGATTGGTTAGTGGACAGAAAATCACATCCAGGTAAGAATGGTCAATACTTTCTGGAAATAAGTGAATAACATCTTTATCATTGAGATAGATTGGTACTAGACTTACACATTGTCAGTGTTATACACAAATGGGGACTAATTTTAATTGGTAAGGAAGAATACAATACATGGTGCAATAATACCAATTAAATCCTTCTATTACAAGATAACAGCAGTAAGTAGGGTAAACCTGTGCCAATGTTAGCAAAAGTATTAGTTAAAAGATGTCTAATAAGAAACCTCTTGGGGAAAACACCATGTGTGATATATGTATATGATATAATATGTCTTGGTAAGTTGATAAAATACCAATTCCAAACAAAGTATTCCAGAAATGTAAGTACTGATGAGAACAAGTAGAACTGCTGCAAACTAAAGTTTCATCTAGCTTAAGTACAAAAATTTTTGTATGCCCAAATATAAAATCTAAAAAATAATAAAATGTACAAACAACTTATTGTGTAAGTGTATTGAGTTGCCAAAAGTGTAAGAAGTTTTCAAAGTCAAAATTAAGACGGTCATTTTCATTATGTAACAAGTTTATTTAACAAAATATGTTCCATTTTGTTTGGTGATGTTTTGCTAGTCTTCTGGCAAAACTGGAATCGTGCCACTGAAAACTTCTGTGATTTCTGAGAAAAGATTGCGGCAATTGTTTTTTCACTCTTTTAACATAAATTAGGAACTAAACACTATTTGGGCCTACTTTCTTATACATCAGGATCAAAATTCAGGAAGTTCTGCTAAAACAAACTAATATTAATCTGGTCATGCAACGCATGTAACTTGCAGATGCATTAAAACAATTCTATAAATAAAAATAAAATAACAGAAGTAAGTACTTTTTTCCACAGTTTATTTGAAACGACCGGTTTGTCGTTGAAACTGGTCGTTTCAAATAAACTGTGGAAAAAAGTACTTACTTCTGTTATTTTGTGATGGATTTCCACAAAACTACGCCTTCCTCCGTGGATTTTAATTCTATAAATTTTTGAGGTTAAAGATGTACAGTCCTGGTCAATAGAAATACAACACCTCCGGAATGTTTTTTCGAAGAGTCGAGGAACCTCTTGGACGGAGGAAGTTCGAGGGTTACATGACAACAGTGTGAGCAGCAGGGTATTGCTCTTTCTCATGGTTTTCCTAAATACAAAACAGCATAAGAACATCAGGGGAGAATTGTTCTGTAAATCAGAGTATTACACAGAACTTGCGGTCCGAAAGATCGTTGGAAACTATGTGCAATCAAAATATGTTACTGTTAAACTTTATCTTAGGTAACAACATTTTTCAGCTGCTAACTTGGGTTCTGTGATTCATTAAATTTTAGGACGCAAAGAATCTATTAAATACGGATTAAGCAAATTAGGAATAGGCGATTCATAATTTTGCACAATTATTCAGCGCTACAGATTATAAACTTAGGTATTTATGAGAGAAATTCATAATTGTAATTCATGTTTAATATATCAGCTTAAACTATTAATTGATTAATTAGGGTCATTCCATGTCAAATCACAGTTTAGAAGGAAATTTTTCCTCACTATCTCACATTTTCTAAAACTTTTGTGTACTTATACTTCTTGCTAATACTAAGAAAAATGCCACTTTTTTAATTTTCATCTTAAACCGTTTCCGAGATATGGCTATGTAATGTTTCAAAAACTCGCCAAAAAGACGTGAACGTTCATTTCTTAAATCCCTCTAGAAGCTGTTCTAGTTCATCCAGAGAGCTGGAAGAGGTGCCATTTTACTGCATTTAAAATGTTCTTTCGAATGATATGCAACATGACAAGGGTATTAATGAAAAAAGGTTTTTTTATCCATATAAACAATTTAATTTTTTTTCCATAAGTATATAAATTGAAATTCTCAAAATATTAGTATAAATACTTAGTACTGTTGTGAATCGTATAGTAAAATATGATAGTGGGGTCTTAATGGGTTCATTGTTAAAAAAATACTTCTGTTGCTGGTTTTCCAATGTCACCCAATTTTGTCAAGACAATCTCTCTTCTGGCTGACCAAGTTTGTTCCTATGTATACATGTAGGGAGTGTTTGTAAGCAAGTTGTAAAATAATTTTAAAATTTACCTCGCATACAGCTACCTCGATTCTCGTAAATGAGAAATGGATATTGTTCAATGTTAACAATTAAGGCCTAAGGATTCGAGCGAGAAAAGGTTAGTCTATAATGTAAAGAAATTTAAACATTGTGCTCAACCATCAATGGCAGCGTTAGCAGCTGTGAAATTTTACCCAGGAGAAAGTTTAACATTAACATATTTTGAATGCGCGTAGTTTCTGCCGATCCTTCAGACTGCAAGGTCCATGGAATAATCCGATTTACTTCTTCCCGTACGTTCCTATGCTGGTTGCGAGTCCTGTATTTGGGAAAATCATGAGAAAGAGCAAGCCCCCCCACTGTTGTCATGTAACCCTCGAACTTCCTCCATCCAAGAGGTTCTGTCACTCTCCAAAAAATCACTCCGGAGGTGTTGCGTTTCTATTGGCCAGGAATGTACCTTATCTTGCTTTTCCTCAGTGATGGAGTTTCTGTTGATAAGTTCTATGTATTCATTGTTTGTTGCTAATTCTCAACACTGGGTTTATGATGCCCCTCCAGTCCATGTAACATCACCTTTGGTAAGTTTTTCTCAAATCTTATGATGCCCATGATCGAGCTTCTGAGTTGCTATTAGCTTTTTACAAATGGTTTAAATTGTTAGCTGCAGGCAGTATCTTTTGGCTATTTCTTGGTAGCTTACTTGCTCAACTTTTGCAATGATTTTATCAACTATTTCTGCATTGTTCAACAAGTTTGAGAAGAATCTTTGATTTTAATAGAGTGGAAGCAACTGGAACGCCTTTTGTAAATATGGGAAATCTACACCGTCATTATGTCCATAAAATTCTAATTAATATCTACATGATAACAGTTCAAATTGGTGTAGAGTAGAAAAGCTCCTTCAATATACAGTGGAACCTCGATCTATCGTTTTTCAAGGGGATAGACGAAAAAAACAATGAATGCAGGAAAACGAATAATCGAGCAAATCACTACTAGGGTGTCCTATGAGTGGAAATTTACAGGAACTGTTAGTTCTCTCAGGTATTATACTGGGATATTCTGCTAAAATTGGAAATCTTCAGCTTTATGTCCATAAATTGTGCATGTACTAAATAGAATTCCCAAGTCGGCACTCGGAAACTATAGTTCGGAGTTTTATTTGTGTTCAGTGAACTCTTACCTGGTTTAATTTCACTTTTATTTCTTATAGTATTTCAAATTACGTAAAACAAACAATATATAATTATTTTTGCTCATAATATGTTTAGACTGCTTTAAGGAATCAAATCGAGAGCTCTCTTCACCTGATGGCAGATTCTTTTAGCAGCAACATAAGGCATTATATTTCCATTACACCAGACCTACAAACCTACAACAATTTTTTTTTTAATTTCCCGCATGTCTAGCAGCCCACATCACTTGTCATCCCAAAATAACTCACATGGAAATGATATCCTCCTTTTTTTACTTTCAACAAGAATAAACTTTAAACATTACATCTATAATTTCAAATTATCTTTATCAAAGATTAAATTCATAGAGGAGGCTGAAATATAGTGGAAATCGGACATATTTGAAAGGATTGCTTGAAGGTGACTGTTAACCCTTTCGCAAGCGTGCCGGCACGCTCTCTGGTTCCTTACTGAGTGAGGGAGAGCGTTTATCCGGCCATTCAGTTTTAAATGAGTGGGGGAACACTCCCGATACTCGGAAAGGTTTTCCTTTAGTCTGCCATTAACCACGAAGGAATACATTCTCATACATACGGGCTATATCATTATAAACGCATAAAGATTGCCAATATGGCCACCGTAGTGAAAGGGTTAACTAGTTGTCACTGTAACCTTTGTATTTGGAATAGTAAAAGTTACTTTTTTGTTTTATAAAAACTTTTATTCAACAATCCTTTCGATTTATTAAAGAAGTCAAGCATGGTCTTCTGCCTCTTGGCGGATTTTTGTCTTAGTTCAAAATATGACTGTTCGAGACAATTTTTTCACAATCCTCTTCTCTTCCACTATGAGCATAGAAAAACGCTTGAACTTTTTGCCAAACTCGAGCAAGCCTCGACAAAGCCTGGAACCGGTTCCCTTTCATCTTCTTCTTCTGTATTATCTGAAGATTTCATTGCTTTGCGTAATTCTTCAACGGTTTCATTGCCACTTGTCACCACATTATGATCAACTGAGAAATCACATTTCTGGGCTCTACATAGTTCTTCCCAGTCTTGACTGAAATCATCATCACCATCTCCCCATAATTACCACCTGACTCACATCGGTATCCAGCTTTGCGGAAACAGTTCTGAATTGTTTGTGGGCTTACTAGTTTCCATGCTGCCATTACGTAGTGCATAGCTTTGAGCACGTTGATATATTTCTTCATCGCCTTTTCCAAATCCATTAGGCAAATGGAGGTTTGCACAAAGCGTTTTCTAACGTGCGTTTTTAAGCTATAAATGACTCCTAAGTTTTGAGGCTTGAGCGCACTAGTAAAGATTGCCAGAAACCGTAGCACTTCAACGTTCCTAAGAAAGAATGGGATGTGCCACACAATTATCCACAAAAAGGATGATTTTTCTGCCTTTCCTACCCATTGGAGCGTCTGGAGGATGTAGGAACGAAGTAAAAACATTCTTCGTCATCCACTAGAGATGTGCAGTTCATTGGTGAATTGAGTGATTCCCTCTGGTGAACTAGTTCATGCATTACTCAGTGAATCGTTCCAAACGAAATCAAGCTATAGTTCACTGAAAATTATTCTGAACTAAATAGTTTACTGCGTATTGGCCATAACAATTAACCGCCAGAAAAATTGTGATTTTGATCCTCAGTATCATGGGTTCGATTCCAGAGGGCCCCAAAGTCAGGATTTTTCCCATTTAAATGCATTGCTTAGATTTGCGGGAATTTAAAAAAAATACTTTCCGGATTGGTAGAGAATCGAAACTCTAGGAGCGTTTATATACGATCATGATCTATCGAAAACATAAATGAGTTTTACAGAAAATATCCCGGGTTCGATGCTAGGTCGGGGCTAAAATCGGCCGTTTAAAATGTATTGTGGCGATTTTTAGGATTTTTTTTGGACCCCTTTCCGAATGCATGGAATCTTGAAATTTGGCATGGGGTTAGAAATCATAAATATATTTCATAATCAAATTTTACATATTCGCTGATGGTCCTTGGTTCGATCCCAGAGGGCTATTTGCACTCCACAATGCATTTCTTATGGGGATAACGGAAACACATTTTAGGTACTTCCCGGTATGATATCGACTTCAAACTTTGTATGAAATAAGATGAAGTCCTAATAAATCATGCTGTGCATTCACAGCTACCAATATGTCCTGGGTTCGACACCAGGCGTCTCTACAATCAGGAAAATATCCGATATTTAAGAATTAATTTAAACCCCTTCCCAATAATATTAAAACATGTAATTTGGCATATAGATAGATAACATAGAGACATTTGAAAAACATGTTTTAGATTTCCTAGATCGTCCTTGGTTCGAATACAGAGAGCCATTTACATTATTGAAAAGAAGGACGTCGTTTGAGGCAGTTGGAGCCAATATTTCTGCTTGAATTTTCACACATAGTAAGAGATGGTGATTTTCTGTTTTGCTGCATAGTAGGTTCACCAGGAGGTCTTGGTTCGATGCCAGACGATTAAATTGCAGCGAATTTTAAGAATATTTTCAATCCCTTTTTTTTCTTTGAGGGCCGTCCCGATATGATGCCGACATGAAATTAGTGTTGTCGATCTGCTTGCAGTATGCAAGCAACATTTTACTCGTATATATATACACACACACACACACACACACACAGTGATACCTTGGTTAACGATGCTAATTCGTTCCAGGATTATCGTCGTTAACCAAAACCGTCGTTATCCAAGGCGCGATTTCTCACAGGTATAATAAAGATAATGTATTACCATATTTCCCGGCGTCGAGGATGCACCCCAGTTTTTGGAAGCAACATTTAAAGTATTGTTTGGATTCAAAAGCAAGAGTGTCATGTAGGTGATTCATGTCGGTAACAGCAGTACCTGGAATCGGTTACGGTTTTGTACGCATTTCCTTTTAATGCGGTGAAATGCGGTAAAGATTCGGTCAAGTTTTAGTGCATATAACCTTCCTTTAGTATTAGCATTGACTTAAGAAAAACGTAACCTTTGGTGTGAAAGACGCTCTGCAATTTCGTGAGACTTGTTTCAGGTAAAATACGAAACCTGGGTCGTGTTATTCTGACCATAAATAGTGGTCGAGTAAAAGTTTGTTCACCATGGATTTTTTACAAGTTAATAAGTACCACAAAGTTAACTCTGAATCTGTATCGTTTATGTCTAGGGTTGTTTGCCTTTTTTCCTCTCTTTTATAATGTTTCTGAAAAACTGCATGGACTTTTCATTAAATAGATCTGCAGTTCGGATAACCTCAGATTTGTTTGGATTCCATTTCATAGCAACATGTTCCTCCCACTTTTCCAAAAAAATATTTTGATTTCAGCAGTCGATGTTTTTTCTATATCCTCATCTTCAGATGGAATATACATTTTGTTTTCACATTGCTGCTTGTAAAGTTCTTTCAGCTCGTCAATTGTCAGTTCTCGGCCGTGCTCCTCCAGTAATTCCTCAACATCTTCTTCGTCTACTTCCAACTTGAGATCTTGAGCAGTTGCCATAATATCCTTTACCAAGTTTTGTCCTTCATCTGAGGATTCTTCATTACCAAAGGAAGGACAAAGTCTCCTCCATGCTGCTTTGAGACATTTCATTGCTACTTCTTGCCAAGCCTTTAAAATTAACCTAATTGCAATGAAAATATTGAATTCTCCTTTCCAACGTTTTTTTATGGTCATGTTGGTAGCCTCACATATTTCAAAGCACCTGGAAAAATGTGCTCTTGTGTAGAGTTTAATGAAATTTGCAATTACTAGTTGATCCATAGGGTGTATCAAAGAGGTCTTGGGAGGAAGAAAAATCACCTTAATAAAATCGAATTGTTCGGATAGCTCTTCTTGTATGGCTGTTGGATGGCCAGTTGCATTGTCCATGGTTAAAATGGCTTTAAGAGGAAGATTGTTTCGCTCAAGGTAGGCTTTGACAGTGGGTCCAAACACAGTCCCTAAATTCTCTTTTGTGACCCAGGCTTTGCTCTTGGACTTCCGCAAGACCCCAAGATTAAATTTAGAGATTGAAAGAAAAGGCTTCGTAATTTCCACAATAGATTTTAATTTATTCGACCGGTTTCGGCATTGACAGCCATCCTCAGGTCTTATTAATTAGGTCGAATTTAGAGACATTGAACTTCTTGAATGTTTAGGGATTCTCTGAGTGGTAGATCAACATCGGTTTTACCTTGCGGTCTCCACTTACATTTGCTGCTAAAAGCAATGTTAACCTATCGTTCATTGGTTTATGTCCAGGAAATGTTTTTTCTTCCTTTGTCACAGATGTCCTCTTGGGCATTTTCTTCCAAAATAACTCAGTCTCATCACACTTCAAGACTTGAAGAGTGTAGGTATTCTCCTCCTTCTATAACTCTTGTAAAGTCATTGACAAATTTATCTGCTGCAGCTTTGTCAGTATTAGCTCCCTCTCCATGTCTAACTACACTATGATTTCCTGTTCTCTTTTTAAAGTTGTCGAACCAACCTCGGCTACCTTTAAAATCATAATCAGCTATCTCAGAACTTGATCCCGGAGTCTTCACTCTGGGATCAAATCACAATCACACTTCAAATCTTGATAAATCTGCTTTCTGAAAGATGGCATTTTGAGATGTACAATCTCCCGCCATTTTTCTTTCTTTGATCCAAATTAGTAATAGGTTTTCCATTTCCTCTAGAAGACGACCTCTGACATTCAACCTAGAAGTTCCCTTTGCAACCTCAGCTTCCATAAGTTTTTCTTTCTTAGCCAAAATAGTTGATATTGTAGAATGGCTGGTTTCATATATTCGAGCCAACTCCATAACTTTTACACCTTCGTGATGTTTTGCTATGATTTCTTTCTTCAGTTCAATAGAGACAACTTTTCTCTTTTTTCCCTCATAAGCTTTCTCGTTGAGACGCATTTTGTAACAAGGTAAAAATTACAATCTGTGAAATAAATGTACGCAAAATATTACCACAAATATGTACAACACTAAGACAGTGAATACGAAGAACATAAGATACATCATTAACCGTTATACATGTTAATTAGCAGCAGGTTATATAATCCAAAAGTTAATTTCAGACATGTTCATGTGGTATTTCGTCGAAACATGGTTTTATGTCCTCTCCAAACCATATAATGTTATGTCTCGAATAGTAGATTGTCACAAGCGACCGGTCTCTGCGACGAACAGACCAGAAGATCAGCCTCCAGTAAAACAGAGGTGGTAGGTTGAGGGCACCTACGAATTTAGACACAGTCACTGAAACTAAGACGCAATATTTTGAAGAACTATGAGTTAACGCTCGATATAGGCGAATAGGAAGCAGTTGCCACGGCAAAAGACACAGTACGACAAAACTTATAAAATTTACCGATTTCACCCCGGTGAGACAACATGTGCCTATGTGAATTTTGCTACCATTTAGCATTGATCTATTTTTAATATTCTCCGCTAGTTGCTATTCAGTATATTTGCATGATGTAACATCGTAACATAAACCAAGTATTATTTTACAATGTAGTGATTATAAATAGACGTCCTGAAACACATGAAACTCCGGAAAGACCAATCGACGAGGCGTCGTAAGCCAAAGCCTATATTGTTACCCAAGATATCTAGCATCGAACCAAGGATAATCCTTGAAGATATCTTTATAATTTCCGTCAGATATGCAGGGTTTCTAGCCTTCCCTTGAATTTGAACTCTCTATTTCGCCAGGAAGTGCCTCAAAAAAATTTCCAAAGATCCCCACAATGCGTCTTTATAGAGAAAATCGTGACTTTGGGGCCTTCTGGCATTGAACCCATGACACTGAAATTCAAATTCGCCTTTTTTCTGGCGGTTACACGTTATGTCCAATACATCGTAAAAATTTCAAGTCAGTGACACTTGTGGAACATGGTTAGAATTTTGATCCCTAAGGAACATCCTATCATTTCGATAAGTGCATTAAAAAAATGAAAAAGTACCCCAATGTATTTTATATGGGGGATATATTTACCGGCCGACATCGAACCCGGGTCTTCCTGGTGATACTTACTATGCAGCATAACAGAAGATCACTATCCCTAACTTATGTGTGAAAACTTAAGCAGAAATATTAGCTTCAACTGCCTCAAAGGACGTCCTACTTTTCCCTTATATTGTTTACGAGTAAAATGTTGCTTGCATACTGCAAGCATATCGATAACACTAATTTTAAGTCGGCATCATATCGAAAGGGTCCTTAAAAGAAAATAAATGATTAAATATCATCTTAAAATTCGCTGCAAATTTATTAGTCTGGCATCGAATCCGGGTCTTCCTGGATATACTCACTATGCAGCACAGCAGAAGATCTCTCTAACTATTTGTAAAAATTCAAGCAGAAATGTTGGTTACAACTGCCTCAAATGAGGTCCTACTTTTCTCTTATATTCCTTATGTGAGAAATATTTATGTGCTCTGGCGTCGAACCCTTGACAGCATGGTCTTATGTAATTTTTTTCTTAAGCGGATTCTTAATATACATCTTCTAGCAGAGCGAGAACTTCCTATCATTTTGATAAGTGCATCAAAAAAAAATAATGAAAAACTTCCTCAATGTATTTTAAAGGGTAGATTTTTGCATCGTCCTAGCATCGAACCCAGGAATTATTCTGTGAAAGTCATTTATGTTTTCAATAGATCATGACCATACATATTGGCTCCATAAGTTTTGATTATCTATCCGGGAAGTATTTTTTTTATTCCCGAAAATCAAACCAATGCTTTTAAATGGGAAATATCGGGAACTTGGGGCCCTCTGGAATCGAACCCATGACACTGAGGATGAAAATCGTAATTTTTCTGGCGGTTATATGTTATGGCCAATACACTGTAAAAATTTCAAATCAATGATGCTTGTGGTTTAGCCTGTGAATTAGTATCTGGGTATCTGTATATATATGAATGAATCCGGAGAAGCATCTATACGTAATAGATGTGACAAATATTAATGTGCTCTGGCATCGAACCCAGGAACAGCATGGTCTTATCTAAATTTTTTAAATCTTTGATGTGACTTTACTGATTTTAGGCTAATTTAATGCCTTGATATTTATATTGGGGTATGTTGAGAATGATTTCGCTGTTCATTGTGTAGTTATTCATATTGGGCAATCTTATTCTGGAAATGTTAATATGTTTACATTTGCTTACATTTAACGCCATGCCATTTACTTTAGTCCACTCGGCTAGCTATTTTAAATCACTTTGGAACATTTCGTGGTCCTGTCTTTCACTTACACGTCTATATAATACGAGTAAAATATAGCTTGCATACTGCAAGCAGATCGACAACAATAATTTAAAATCGGCATTATATCGGGACGGTCCTGAAAAGAAAAAAAAAGGATTGAAAATACTTTTAAAATTTGCTTCAATTTAATCGTCTGGCATCGAACCTGGGTCTTGCTGGTGAACATACTATGCACCACAATGGAAGATCACCATCTCTAACTATGTGTGAAAATTCAAGCAGAAATATTTGCTGCAACTGCCTCAAACGACGTTCTACTTTTCACGAATGTAAATGGCTCTCTGGATTCAAACCAAGGACGATCATGGAATTCTAAAACATGTTTCTGAAAGTTATTTATGATTTCTATCTATATGTCAAATTTCAAGTTTCTATATTATTAAAGGTTTCAAAATAATTCCTAAAAATCGGATCAACTTCTGATTGCAGAGACACCTGGTCTCGAACCCAGGACATTTCATAAGATCTGAATGCACAGTTTGATTTAATAACCTGCTCCTGTATCATACAAAGTTTGAAGTCGATAGCATGCCGGGAAGTACCTAAATTTTGTTTCCGTTATCTCCGTAAGAAATGCATTGAGAAGTGCAAATGGTCCTCTGGGATCGAACCAATGACCATCAGCGAATATGTAAATCAAGTTTCCATGCCATCGGGAACAGGTCCAAAATAAATCTTAAAAATCGCCACAATGCATTTTAAGCGGCCAATATTTGCCCCGACCTAGCATCGAACCATGGACAATATTCGAAGATGTCTTTTTGATTTTCGTTGGATACGCACGGCTTCTAGCGATCCCTTTAATTTCAACTCTCTATTTTTCTGGGAAGTGCCTCAAAATATTTTTCGAAAATCCCCACCATGTATCCTTATGGAGAAAATCGCGACTTTGGGGCCTTCTGGAATCGAACCCATAACACCGAGGTTCAAAGTCGGTTTTCTTCTGGAGGTTACACGTTATGGCCAATACGTCGTGTAAATTTCAAGTCAGTGGCACTTGTGGAACATGGTTAGACTTTTGATCCCCTATGAATGAATGAGTGTGTATATAGGTATATCCGGAGAAGCGTCTATATATAATAGATACAATCATCAGCAAACAGTTTGACTTCAGATTTCATATTATTTGGTAGATCATTAATGTAAATTAGGAATAGCAATGGCCCGAGAACGCTACCCTGGGGGATCCCCAAGGTGACTTTTATCTTTATCGAGTTACATCGCCTATTCTGACTCTCTGTTTTCTCTCTTTCAAAACATTTTCTATCCAGCTTACTACCTGATGGTCACATGTTTAACTCATGTACCTTCGCTAAAATTAGATTATGTGGGACTTTATTGAAGGCAAAATCATTTACAACTTCCTCCCGTATATTCATTGATTCGGCAATAACTTGAAGAAGTCCGAGGAGCTGCATAAGTAGCCTGGCCTGAATTCGTGCTGCCTCTAACAAAGCCAATAGTTTTCTTTCCAAAATACACAAAGATAATCCGCTATAACTTTCTCCATCAGTTTATAAACTTAAAAAGGTTAAATTAATGGGCCTATAATTATCTACTGACGTTTTAGACCCTCCCCTGTGTATTGGTATCACTATCGCTTTAGTCAAGTCGTCAGGAATATATATATATATATATATATAGTTGTTTAAGGTTGCCATAAACAATGTTCTGAAGTAAGGTACTATTGCAATATTTTCTAATTTAATAGCGTCACTGGGATTCTCATCAGGTCCATTTGATTTTCTATTTTACAATTTATAAACCTTTCTTGAAATATCTAATTAGAAAAGTTGGATGTAATTTGGATCTCTCTCTAAACTTTGTGATACGTTTCCCATGCTTACTGTTTTGTCTGCTTGCTCTTATTATATGCCCGTGAAAAGCAGTCATTAAATTCCTCAGCTACGTCCTGCTCCTGTGTCAGATCTTCACCTGTGTCTGTGTTAAATGTGAATGCATTATTCCTATCTCCTCTTTTACAGAGTAGTATAGTATCCTTCCAAAATTGACTGTTGACTTTCTATCCATCAGTACTTTCTACACTTAGCACAGAACTCTCTCCCGCCACCTTCTTGTACACAATACCATGACGACCTTTAAAATGTAATATCCAGCCATTGGATGTACTAAAATCATCAATTTTTAGCTGGCTATCATTTTTGTTCCCTGAGTGTAACTCCATCAACTGGTATATTGGATGCTGGTACCAAGCACTGTTTCCCATTCCACAGTTTTCTACTTCATAGCAGTTTTTCTCTTGTAGGACACGTTCGTTAAGATTGAATTTAATGTGCTAGCCGACAACCCAAGGCTCTTTGCTATGTCCACACGTTTCTCCCCTGGATTCTTTTCTACTTCTTCTACTATTTTGAGACAATCTCCCTAAGTTCTTACTTCCTTCTTTGGATGAGCAAAGAAAGATAAAACAAACTTAAGAACAAACCCAAACTGACAGTAGTATGCGAATAAAATCAACAGGCGAATGCACACACAACCACTCGCAACGAAATGAACTTGGGGAATGACGCTACCGTGGACACGGAGTCGACTTCAAAGTGTACTACGTGATTGTGAGACTGTATCTCCAACATTTTTGTCATAAGAGATGGCAATGAAGATAAAATGGTGTAAATTCTTCGATTTGTTTTTTTTTTAACACAGCAAGTGGGAAATGTTGTGGGGATCATGATATACAAACAATCCTTGCTGGAAAACGATACTTCCGAGAATGATGTATGCAGCAATAAATTACGTTATCTATATGGAACTTCTTACAGGACTAAAAAAAAGCGAACAATAGTTGCGGGAAGACAATCCTTGCGAGAACGATAAATCAAGGTTCCACTGTATAAGAAAAATTCTAAATTCCTGGACAGTTGACTAAGATTCCAGATTGCTTTATTTTACTTCATTGAAAGAAGTACATGTAATTTTTTCTGCTAGTAAAATTAATTTATTCAAAAAAGTAATTATTGTATTTTTATTGACCTATTGCAAATGTGGTGCAAAAGTATAGAATTCCCAAGAATAAATTTGTTTTTGTCAAGAAATGTGCACTTACCCAAATGGTAAACTTCGGCAACGAAAACAGATTTTTAAAAATCAAAGTTCGAGGGTGTTACTGTAGAAATATATAAGAGAAATAACAATTATCAAATTTTCTCTTTTGCCAAAATAGACTTTTGATAACTAATTCATGCTTTGTAAACGTATCAATTTGCGTCCTCGGACATAGATGAAGTCACTTTTCAGGCCCACCGTGAATTTAATTATTTTGGTAGATTCTCTGTGACATTTTAATTGTAGTAAGACAACAGTTCTAAACAAATGTAGAGCTAAAAACATTTAACATTCCTTAAGCATAATATGGTAGATATATATCCCCTAAAACAGAATCTATTAGTCAAAATTACTTTTGAGGTTTTTAATTTTTCATCTTACATAAGAAAATGTTAACTGGCCATAATACAGCGCTTAATTCTTGTGATAAGCAGTATCATTCCATTGGGTGTGTTTCATTCCCTTTGATGGGTGCTCCTGTGCTGAATTCTTCTTACAATGTCTAAGAAATAAAAGAGAAGTTTCTTCATTCACTTGCATTGGCATCAAGTTATCCTATAGCTGCTCATTTTAAGGTCACTCTTTTCCTCCTGCTTTATATGGTGACATTATACCTGCACTATGGACAATTTTTCACTCATATGTGAAAAATTTTAATTTCTCACGAGCCATGAATGTTTGTCAGTAAGAAAACCTCTGGTTTGTCCTTCTAAAATACCCTAGTCCACACCCTTTTTGTAACAAGGACTGTGATGGGTGATTTAAGATAATTTAATTAAAATTGGTTTTTCAGAAATCTGTCTTGGGGAACACCAGATTAACGTGAAAAAGTAATGTAAATCACTTGCATGGTTGTAAGAAAAATTTATCAGCAGTAACCACGAAAAGCTTTAAAGTAAACAAAACTAATTTAGTATTTTTGTCCAGCTTTTTCTGATATTAGCCCTCAGTGTAACGTAATTTATAGTAGAAAAATGCTAACTGAAAGGTAAAGAAAGCTTGGTAGGTAAGAAAATGAAATTAAATTGCAAAAAGAAAGGTTATCAGTAGAAAAAGGTAAGAAAGTAATTTCTTAAGTAGAAAATCTCGAGATGTATATGGTAATGTACGTGTATGGGGTGGTTGCCTTACTTCTATTTTCAGTTGCTAATTTTCCATAAACAAAGACCCATTTAGTTGTACCGTTGGACACCTGTCCACTATTTTTAAGCAAAGAATGTGCACTAAAAGTTTTATTCAAATCCGTCTCCCACAAATTTGGTGTCCCCCTTCTGAAATTGAAATCAGTTTTTTCCTGTTGAGCTTAGTTTTTTGTAATATGCATTTTTCCAAAACTCCTTTGAAAAGCTGTAGTTGACTTAATATGTAGTAACTGATTCTCTTTTTCTGAAGACAATTGTTAAAAAAGGGTCAGAATATGGACATGGATCCTCTAAACTTCCATTTACACCATCCCAAATTGCAAATGGAGCAGATTTGTATTATTCAGACAAATTGAGAAAGGAAATACAATTTAAGGAAAAATAATATTTGCTGCTTCTTTACTATTGTGGGGCACTCCCTCATACATAATTTCTGCAAAATATAAAGCAGGAAATTTTACCTCCCAATACCACTTTGTTATTGAAATCTGTGGAATTGTGGGTAATGAAAATATTAAAGACAAAGTACGAGGGCTGTCCGAAAAGTAAGTTTCCCTATTCTACCGCTCAGCCAACAATTGAGGTTGGAGGGAGCTAGTTGTATAGAGTATTAGTACCAGTGTGGTAGTTGAGGTGGGAGCAATCGATTGAAAACAATCGATTAATTCGGTTGTTTGCTTCAATAGAATTATTGAAATAAAGCGTTTCGATTTTTCACTCAATCCTAACCCAGTGAATTTATTCGATTGTTTTGAGTGAGTGGAAAAAAATCGAATAAATCTATTCAATTGTTCCAAACGAGTGATTCACTCGTTCAGAGGAAGTGAGTCAAAAATCAAATAGATTTATTCGATTTTTTCCCTTTTTTACTTGATATGCGTTGAAGAGGAAAAGATGGAAGTGGTGCGTAATGTGACCCCTTTTGGGGAGGTCTGGTTGAATTATGTGATGCTGATGAAATATGAATAACTCTCGGAGAGTACGAAATTGGAAGGTACGAAAAAGTTGCAGTAATAATTAAGTATTATACTAACACAGTAATAATGCAAATAAAATTTATAAATAGAAATTATATATTTTTGATTATGGTTTTGAAAAATAGTTCGTATGAAGATTGGAAAAGAATCATTAGCTTGAGAAATCTAATTTTTCCATTTTGATAATGTTTCACAATAATTTCTAAATTAAAAAAAAATAAAAATAGACTAGATTTTAAGCAAAAATTGAAATTCCGTCATTTTCTGTGCTTGCATTTTTTCTAATCGGATTTTACTGGGGTATTAATCATTTTTCCTTCTTAGCCATATCTATACTATTTTAACCCTCGAGTACTTGCATCCCAAATTGTCATGTCAGTCAGTTGGGTGGAATAGACCCAACATCTTCAAAAGGGGTAAATTGTCTCAAAATGCAGTGAATAAATGTTTAATTCATTAGTGATGATGTCATATTAATTAATGTTTTACCTGGTTATTAAAATAAAATCAAATAATTTTAATTTTTAGTAAAAATTTGATATCCCTGATGCCGAGTATATGGCTGATGAATTTGGAATAATGCGTATAAAAAGTAAACTGTTTAAAAATAAAATAAAATTTAATATACTAATGATAATTATTAATTATATGAAATTTATATAATATCTCTAAAAATTAAGGTGGAAAAAAGGTCAAAAATACAATATTTTATGTAAAGGTCTTTCATCTACCTGGCACTCCGCTAAGAAAAATTAGTTTAAATAATTAAACTTCCATTTCTGACCTGGCGATAATGCATGACTGGTTCAGAACATTCTAAAACTCAGCTACTATGAGAAAGAAGAGGTAAAAAAGCACTAATAAAAAGTTATGGAATTTTAAAATTCACATGGGTCGATTCGACCCGGACGCGAGTACTCGAAGGTTAAAAGGTAAAAATGAAGTGACAAATCGCTTTTTTAGAAAGAACTACTATGAACAAAATCAATTAGATATATTAGAATAGAATAATTCCTTTAAAGCATTTCAATTTTTCACTCTATCCTAACCGAGTGAATTTATTCGATTGAATTGAGTGGAAAAAATTTTAATATATCTATTTGATTACTCCAAGTGGGTGATTCACTCGTTCAAAGGAAGTGATTGAAAAATGGAATAGATTTATTAGATTTTTCACTCATTTACGTGATGAGGAGAGGATAGGAGTGGCTCATAACATGATCCCATTTAGTGGAAGTATGGTGATGTGAATAAATGTAAATATGTGATACTGATGAAATATTAATATAGATATCATATATATGTGTGTGCATGTATATCCTGGCAGCCAGGTGTTACTGCCCCTGACCAGCTATAGTATCCTGTCTAGCCTACGAAAGCGAGTGAATTCATTTGAATGAAAACAATGCAATTACTATTCGATTGTTTTTTCCAATCGATTGTCCCATCTCTTGGTGGTAGTTCTGAGAAACTCTCAAGACTGCCCGAGTCACTTAATGTTTGTACAACAATTACAATCATGGACACTACTTTGTGCTTTACGGCCAGCTGTGAAATTAGATACGTTATTTGTTTTTTGACTGCAAAACATGAAACATCAGTGGAGATTCAGGGACTGGTATCCACAGTCTACAGTGAAGATGCCATGTCCATCCAAATGGTTTGTTGGCATACTATGTTCATTGAGGGAAGAGAAACTGTTCATGACGAGGAGCGTAGCGGTAGGCCAACGACATCACGCCAAGCTGATGTGATCGATGCTGTTTGCGAGGCTCTAGCGCTTGAAAAAGTGTTTCAGTTTGGACAAATTTCTTTCAATTCTTCCTCTGAAGTTTAAGATTAGCCCGTCGTTGCTGCATACCATAATCACTGATGAGCTGCAGTACAGGAAAGTTAGTGCTAGGTGGGTGCCCAGATTGCTAACACTAACAGAAGAGCAGAAACAGCAATGCATGGAGGCAGCTCAGTCTTTGTTGCAGTTGGTCGAGTGTGAGGAAGATGGACTGCTTTCCCGGATAGTCCTTGAGGATGAAACTTGGGTGCACCATTCAACCCCTGAATCAAAAAAGCATGGTGTGGCAAAAAAAGGGTGGATGCACTCCATGGAAAGAAAAGGTTGCTGAGTCAGCAGGGAAGGTCATGGCAATGATTTTCTGGGACTCCAAAAGAGTTCTTTTGATAGACTTCCTGCCCCATGAGACATCCATCAATGCTGCTCGTTATTGCGAGCTTCTGGAGAAACTCCGACAAGCCATACAGAACAAATGGCGTGGCCTGCTGGCTCGCAAAGTTTTATTGATCCACAGTAACGTGAGACCTCATTCTGGCCGAGAAACAGTGCTGCTACAGGAAAACTTCTGCTGGGATGTTTGGTCATCCAGCATACTCACCTGACTTGGCCCCCAATGATTATCACCTGTTTCCGGAGCTGAAAAAACATCTTGGTGGTTTGCGCTTCTCTAATGATGTTGACCTCAAGAATAAAGTCAATTGTTGGGCGAGAAATATAGTGGCAGAATACTGGGATGTCGAAATAAAATAAACTGTTGCCATGATACGAAAAATGTCTTAAAAATGAAGGAGACTACGTCATAAAATAAATAAAAAACTGAATTGAATTACTGAATAGTTTTTCTAATATTTAAATTAAGATTTCATTTCCTCTACCGCAGGGAAACTTACTTTTTGGATGACCCTAGTAATAGTTAATAGGAATCCATTGATTAGCAAGTTCCTCAACTACTCAAGTGCATAAATTTCTCCAAAATATACAGTTTGAGGCTAACTGTTGCTGAGCTATAGAAACCAGCAACATTCATTACTACTTAGATATACTTGTGGACAATTGTTCCCAGGTAATTACATCCCAGACATTTGCATCCTAGAGACCCCAGACAATGGAGCCCCTATGCTTTATACAATGTGTCAACAGGTCTAATAAAATCGATTGAGACGCCAAAACTATATGTAAGGATCTGACCAAGATAGAGTTGTCTTTGGAACCAAGTTTATGTATAACCTTCTCCCTATATTTGGAAATTTTTAGGTTTAGTTGATAAAACAGAAAATGCTATTTGTTGATATTTAATCATTACATGTAACATATTACTTGTTCTGGTAGCAAGTATTAAAAATTGTTTTAAATTGAATCGTTTCTCTTGTTTTCCTAAATGAATTCAAAGCACATTATTCATATTTTGAATCCAATGAATCTCACTGCTTCTGGAGATTTACATAGTGTTAAGATTCAGCAATACTTTGATAAAAGTTAATCATTGGAAATAGAATTGATTGAAGAAGCCATTACTCGGCGAAGTATTAGATATGCTAATAGCTTTCCAGGTCTGTGTTTTGGCAGATTGTAGGGTATAAATGTAAATGAAACTGCATTATGTTGGAAATAACTAAGAAAAGCTTCACAAAATGTTTTTAGTGCGACCAGACTGGTTACTAACTAATATTAGTTATCAGGCCACAATTGAGAAAAGTGTTTTGCAAGGAAATTAGGGGTTAGGGGAATTTGAAGTGAGCTGAGGAAGATGATTGACTATAATCTAGAAAGGTTTTGTCAGATTCTATCCTACATGTAAATTTAATTTTGGGATGAAGAGTGTTTAAGTGCCAAGAATAAATCCAATTGCCTGGAGGAACCATTCCAGAATACATCATCTACATATCTATGCTATATTCCTACATATTGAAGCAGACCATTTCTAGAAGAAAAAATTGGGTTTCCACAAAATTAAGAAAAATTTCAAAAAGGAAAGGGGAAATATGGGATCTCTTAGCGAAGCCATCTGGTAGTACATAAAAGCAACTATTAAAACTGAGAAAGTTCTTAGCCATAATCTTAATTCTAGATTACAATATATAATGAATATTGCAAAAAATGTTCTTCTTTTTCCTCTAATCTCATTACCCTGTTAGGAGACCCTCATCCACTTTTTTCTCATTGTTTCACTTGAATCATGCTCTTCCCACGCCAATCTCTCCTCTACTCCTTCTAGCTATCCTCTCTCTGCTTTTGCCTCCATCAGATCCTTTTTCATCCTAACCAATGGCCAATTCCATCCTTAAGTTTATCTTTTCATCAGTTTTCATCAGATTGATTCTTGTTGGAGTTAGACTCTTATTAATGTGTTTATCACTTGATCCCTTCTAGTGCATCCTGTTGCATGTCTTAGATATTGCAACTCACAGCTTTGGTATCTACTCCTGTATTTATCTACTGAAATAAAGCTTACTCACTCAAAAGTTGCTTGCAGAATGCAATCTATTTATCTGTCCGCCATCGAACCCGGGTCTTCCTGGTGATACTTACTATGCGGCACAACAGAAGATCACGGTCTCTAACTATGTGCGAAAACTCAAACAGAGATATTTGCTGCAACTGCCTCAAACGACGTCCTACTTTTCCCTTATATTCCTAATGTGAGAAATTTTATTGTGCCCTGGTATCGAACCCAGGAACAGTACGGTCTTTTCTAAATTTTTTTCTTAAACCGATTCTTAATATACATCTTCTAGCTAAGCAAGAACTTGCTAACATTTGCTAAGTGCATCAAAATAAATAATGAAAAAGTACCTCAATGTATTTGGGCAGATTTCTGCATCATCAAACCCGGGATATTTTCTGTGAAAGTAATTAATATTTTCGATAGACCATGACCATATTTATAGCCTCCTTGAGTTTTGAATCTCTACCTATCATGAAAGTATTTTTTTTTTTCGGAAAATCAAAGCAATGCAATGCATTTTTCCCAATATATGGGAAAAATGGGGACTTTGGGACCCTCTGGAATGGAACCCATGACACTGAGGTTCAAAATCACAATTTTCAATACTTTCTTTCACTTGAGGACCTTCTCCATATGATGCCGACTTGAAATAAGTGTTCTCGATATGCTTGCAGTATGCAAGCAACATTTTACTTGTATAAAAGATAGATAGGATACTAATTCACAGGCTAAACCACAAGCGTCATTGACTTGAAATTTTTACCTTTATTATGTGTAACTGCCAGAAAAATTGCGATTTTGAACCTCAGTGTCATCGGTTTGATTCCAGAGGGCCCCAAAGTCCAGATGTTCTGCATTTAAAAGCATTGCTTTGATTTTCGGGAATTAAAAAAAAAATACTTCCTGGAAAGGTAGAGAATCTAAACTCAAGGAGGCTATATATATATATGGTCATTATTTATAGAAAACATTAATGACTTTTACAGATAATGTCCTGGGTTTGATGTTAGGACGATGCAAAAATCTCTCATTTAAAATACATTGAGGTAGTTTTTCATTATTTTTTTATGCACTGATCGAAATGTTATAAAGTTCATGCTTTTCTATTAGGTGTATATTAAGACCCTGTTTAAGAAAAAAAATTAGATATGACCATACTGGTCCTGGGTTTGATGCCAGAGCACATTACAATTTCTCACTTAAGGAATATATGGGAAAAGTAGGACGTCGTTTGAGGCAGTTACAGCCATTTCTGCTTGAATTTTCAGACATAGTTAGAGATGGTGATCTTCTGTTGTGCTGCATAGAAAGTATTGCCAAGAAGACCAGGGTTCAATGCCATACGGTAAACATATCTCCCATTTAAATATATTGGTTGAATTTCCATGATTCTTTCGGAGTCTTAGCAATGAAGACAGATAGTTGACACTTTGCATGCATTTATCTATATTTATTATATATTAAACCATTTGCTTGCAGTATGCAAGGATCACTTTAGATATGTGTATACATAAATGAATCCGGAGAAGGAATTATATATAATAGATATATGATCCAATATCCAGCTGTTACTGCCCCTTGGCCCGTAACCAATAGATTCATCCTCTCCAGCCCACGAAAGCGAGTGTATTCATTCAAATTAAAACAATCGAATAAATGACGAAACAATGCAATTTCTATTGGATTGTTTTTTCTAACGATTGTTCAATCTCTAGTTATATGGATAAACGTTACAGTATGAGATTTACTTGCTGATGGCTTCTCAGAATGCATAGTGCATTTGAATCTAGCCCTCAATGTTAACAATATGTTGAAATCTCATATAGGGAATGTATATTTATTTAAAGAACTATATTTAAATGGTATTCATAATTCCTAATTCTCAATTATTCAATGTGTAACCTGGCATGTTAATCAGTTGATCCTAACTACTTCTTACTTGCTTATTGTCGCATATCGTTCAAAGAAAGAATGTATTTTTAAAACGACTTGTCCTAGCATCTATTACTCTTATCATACGTTCATTTTCAGACCAACTGAGGGAGCAGGGTTGTTGTATGGTACCGGTTGTATCTTCTGCAAATACAGTTTCCCTGAATTTATTAAGCAAGCGCAGCCTAGCTTCCAATCTCATGTCTGTCAAGAATTCCCAAACTATGTCTGAGAGCTTTTTTGCAACCCTTGTTTTTTTATCGTAGCATTTCTTAACAAAAGTAATCTCCTTATGCTGCACTTTCTCGAGTACACATTTCATCCATTGGATCCCAAATACTTGCCTCATACTCTAGAAGGGGTCTGACCAAGGTAAAATAACATTGCTCTCTCACCTATTCATCATATTTACCGACAATTAGCTTTACAAAGCCAAAACCTGCTTTGGCACAGATTTTTTGAATATGCGTGCTCCAATTTAACCTATTAATAATGTTGATCCCAAGATATTCAACTGAAGTTACTACTTTTATATCAATTCCATTAAATTTTTACGGGTTATTCAGGCACAATATTTTTCCTTTTGAAGAAATTAACTACAGAGCATTTAACTACATTAATATCAAATTGCTATTTTTCACACCACCATTGGATGAGAACTAAATCATTTGAGAGAGATGTTCGGTTTTACTCGTTTTTTTATTTCTCTGTATATAACCGAGTCATCGACAAGTACCTCACATTGCTATCTATCTTGTTACTCAAGTCATTGATATAAATCAAGAAAAGAAGAGGTCCAATTACGCAGCCCTGAGGTACGCCAGAGGTAACTTTGACTCTATTTGAGCTAATGCCACTGCAGAGTTGCCTGAAAGACAATGTAATGAGCCATACATCTGCAATACTTCATCAGGGTAATCGCTTATTTATGCCAAAATACCCTAATGTATCCCAAATTGATTTTATAAGAGTGGAGATGATTGAAGAGTAACTAGGATTTTTCTTATAAATTTTAAATAAAATAAACGAAAAGTCGTTATTTTTTAGTTGAATCTGTCGATGGGAAACAAAATTCTGTGAAATGCATTCAGATTGAATGGATGAACATAGAGAGGCTATAATCATTAAACGTTGTTATCCTTAGGAAATCAAATGAGAGATGAAAAGGGATGTTTACACATGGTTTTCACAGGGTGGGCATTAGGGTGAAGCGTCACTTTTTTTCTGATCAAAATTTAATACCCGACAAAAGTGGCCCACCCACATGGACATTACAAGTATAATTTTTGCCTCAAAGTTTCAAAACTTTTACAAAAAACATCAAAATTGTCATATTTCTTTATTAAAATTACCATATTTTTGCATAAAAAGATGTCACTTGCAAAGAAAACAGATGATCAAGCCTCAATATGCCATTTATTTGCTTCTGGATGTGGCTGAGATATCTCCTATGGGACTAGAAAAGGAGGCAAATTCAGTCAAATTAAGCCATTTTGTAGCACCTTCCGTCTTATTCAATTCCTTCACACTGTGGCTATTAGTGGTAGCAAATCATTGCTGTTTTGCACCTATTTATAACATTTAATATCTTATATGTTGTATAAATATTATTATTATATTTTTTAGTACATCATGAGCCAACCTAAAGGTGATGAGCTTAATTTTCTTGGTAGGTTGGTAGGACCAATACTGGTTGGATTGATATTTATTGGATTATTTATAATTAAGCCATTTTGTAGCACCTTCCGTCTTATTCAATTCCTTCACACTGTGGCTATTAGTGGTAGCAAAGCATTGCTGTTTTGCACCTATTTATAACATTTAATATCTTATATGTTGTATAAATATTATTATTATATTTTTTAGTACATCATGAGCCAACCTAAAGGTGATGAGCTTAATTTTCTTGGTAGGTTGGTAGGACCAATACTGGTTGGATTGATACCTTCAAATGGATACCACTGCTGGAAACACCCACAGATATGGGGGAGAATATGAAATTGATGAATAAATGCGTCCATTACTGTTTCAAAGAAGCTTCATGCATAGTAACAACTAGGATGCTGCAACAATAAGCGATTGCTACTTCAATCTAACGATTTTCTTTAAAAGCATCTTGATCTTGGGTTTGATGATTTAAGTTGCAGCACAAGGTATCATTTCATTGAGTTACTAATTCTGTTTCTTTCAGAGAAAAGCAACCTCTGGAAGCATGGCTGGTGAATTGGTCCGGGGGGAATTCGTACCTGGGGAATTCGTACTCGGGAAATTGATCTCCTGACAGATTGGTACTGGGGAATTGATCCCCCGCGCTGATGTTGTACTATTGTTATTCAGTCTTATGTTAATCTACACACCCTGATTATTGATTAATGTAATAAATAAATTAACCGGGAGGGTTGGGTTGGGTTAGTACTACATCATCCACGGGGGGGATCAATTCCCCGCGTACAGATCTGTCGGGAGATCAATTCCCCGCATACGATTTCCCCCCGTACCAATCCACCGGGCGCCCTCTGGAATACATTGAGAAACCTGTCAAAAATTTTAAGACCTATAATACTGTGATTTTATCCTGATTTTATTGTCAACCTGGATCAAATTGGGTACAAAAATAGAAAAATCAGTGCTTTCCCAAATAATCATTTCTGTATAATTATTAGCCTCAAAATTCTGCCTGGGAACAATATAATATCAATAGAGTGATGTAGATTCCCAGTCTTGGCTTCTGCCCAAGAATGTTATTTAGCGCATTTTGACTGACATCATGCTGAGAACAACGTTTTCTGGAAGTGCAAAAAAACCATTGTAATGGTTTTCATGCTGATTCCTCATATTATTGAATTATCCTTCAAAGGAAAGTTTCAACTAGTATTGGTGTTTGTTTCATCACAACTAAGAACCCTAAGAAAGGTCTTTGTGACCATTCATCATAGATATTTATCAAGGAAATAGCAGATTGTAGTTCATTCATCTATCCAGATGAATGTATTCTTTCCACTCCCTGAAAATGATCATCTTATCTCTCTATTGTTAGGGATATCTAGGAATAACATTGTTTAGCCAACTACAGATGCCATTATAATATTAATTTTACTTTCTTTTGCAAGCCCTGACTAAATTTCAGTCTAAATCCCCAACCAATATCTTCAGTCAATAATTCATCAGATTAGTTGTCATAATTAATCTGATTCAGCATTGTCTTCATATGGTTGGGTTGGGTTTGTGGACAAGCCCTAGGTTACACTACCTCCATGCAGTGAGCTCTTGGTCATTTATATGTTTGCTCTAACCAAACTAAATTTATTGGCAATTTTGGCTTTTTCAGGCGAAATTTCTAAACTTTGAGGCAAAAATTAGCATAAAATATATCCAATTTGAGAGAAAAATCACATGTTTGATGGAAATTAAGTTTAACTATGTACAAGAAAGTGTGCATCTTAACCCAAGGTGCCATTATGCTAAGATGTACTTGCATTTAAGCTCCTGTGTGTGAAGAACATGGATGATAGTTTTGTTGGTTAAAACAGCCCTGCCTGCTCAGAGAGAGGGAGATCCTGGTTCTAGTCCAAGTCATATTGTTTTCACTTCTTATACAACCTCACATCTGAATTTCTATGTTGTCCTCTTTTTGCTGAGTATTACATTTCACTCTTAGAAAAATTGGCATAATGAGGCACCTTAGTACAGCATGCTCATAAAAGGGCAAGATTTAACTCATCTTTTTAGGATAAAGCATTTCATTAGTTACTGAAAATGATTTGTATTCTTCTTGCAATCACCTAGATTTATTATAAAAGGTAGTTTTTTTTCTGATCAAATAAAATCTTTCAAATTTCATTGAATTATATTTGTATGCATAAACATGTGAAAAAACTATGAGAGGAATAAGTGGAAATTGAAGGAAAATAACTGATTAGATTTGCAAGAAAATGTAGACCGGAAGAGTTGCTATGAAACTTTGAAAAGCAAACTACATCCTTTGGCATAAACTTCTTATGCTAATCACAATGAAATAAAACTCATTCCAGTAGTACTCAGTCCATTTACATTAAATTCTCAATACTTGTTTACAAAATAATGTTTATTTTCACTAATGTTATTGTTACTGTGTAACACCATTCTGTAATACGAGGAAATGGAGAAAAGGTGAGCATGGGGATCAGCGAAATGGCATTATGACTAACCAGAATAGCATATTTATTTGTACTCCAATGATAGTCAATTAAAAGAAATTCTGCTGACATAAAGCAATAATTAGCAGTTGCTAAAAAATTAGTAGTTATTTAAAAAAAATAGTTTTCCTCCTCAAATAGTATATCTGATGAAATATGATTTTTAGTAGATATGAAGTATAAATATTTCGTTTTACAATTGTTTCACCTTTGTAAACTGCTCAATAATTCATTTTTTTGCTGTTTCATTTACTATAATTGGAGTACTTTGTTTAATTCCACCTCCTCTCTTCTTTCTGTATGTTTTTTTTCAGTTTCCTGCTATCAATTGATGATTTATGTGAGTCAATATTATAATTGTGGACTTGGTGGAGTGAATTCTATTTATTTCTTTCATTATGAGGGAGTGTCACCTTAAAACATAATCTTCAATTATTGTGTACCATGGTTGATCACTTACAAAATGAACGTGGATTTCCTTCATGTCTGATTGCATAGATACGAATTATTTTGCAGATGAGGAAGGCAGGCTTGTGAATGCAAGTGAAAGCAGGAGGTGGTCAGTAAATGGATGGAAGGTGACAGAAATCAATGGAGAGAAGAGAAAGAGGGATGAGGAGTATGGCAAGAGGAAGCGCAAATTGGTGAATTCAGAAATTATTAGGAACTTTTCTCAAAGCAAAATTCCCTTCCTTCACAATAATAGTAAATTGGTGGAGGTGCAGGACAGGACAAAAGGAATTTCATTTTTCTGACATAATAATACCCTTAAATGTGATTAGTGGATGTCAGTTGAAGGATTGTTCTCCAAGTGATCATGTGCTAAGTTCTTCGGAAATGTTTACTCAATATGTTTATTCAAATTCAATGGTCAAAGATTTATTACTAATTATTTAATTTTCTGTAGGCTGGTGATGTAGAGTTTCTAACCATGGTCCTATTCATTATTTTAATCTCATTTTTTTATCATTGTTTTATTCATCGTCTAACCTTAAGAATTTTTCAATGTGAGTTTTTTTCGGCTGTATTGTGCACCAAGCCATAAAAAATTTTCTGTTTTGAAACATATCGGTTGGTGTACTGAAATGTAAATTTACATCTTGATGAATGTGCACATTCAAATTTCTTTTCTTTAAGGGCCATGTTTATTCATAATCATTTATGTTCAAGTTGGAATAGACTGGAAGTGGCCTTATACAGTTAATGGTGAATAGTATTTTGAATTCAGTACAACATTTTTTTTGTAAAAAACATTCAGCTTAGTATTAAAGTTAATTGTGATATGGAAAACAAATTTTCTATCTTATTAGTTGTCCATAAAATTATGCTAGCCATTATTTTTTGTGATTGATCATTACTTCGAACATTTTATGCTAGCAATGAGTAGATGTGAAACATGTATACGTAACTCATGTTCATGTCTATATATTTTCCCAATCGTCTATTTTTTCATTAAATTCTTACAAGCTGGTTTTGAATTAAGATATCTTGATTTAGTTCCCAATGGTGATTTTTATTTATATGTACTCAGTGTATGCAAAACTTGAAATGCCAATTGTAAAGGCCTAAATAATTGCTAAGGCATGTTCATGATGTTGCTAAGTTTCATAATCAAATATCCAAGGATATATTTTGAGCAGTTTCCATTTTTAGTTACCGTTTTTCTAAATGAATTTGTTTGTTATTTATGCCTTCCTTTCATAAGAGGATATATTGAATTGATTGAAAGTTGTTAACTTACCTTATCTTAGGATGCATTATACCATTAACCCACTCAATACTACTGTATATGTTACACCCCAAACATGTAATTGCTCATTTCATGAAATGGGCAATTACACGTTTGGGGTGAAAGGAACCCTACCTACCTTACTCAACCCACCGGTGCCGCGCATATTAAATTAATTAATTAATCTCTGCTACAAATCGTGAAATATGCCTGGCGCTGATGGGTTGAGTAGGGTAGGTAGGGTTCCTTTCACCCCAAACGTGTAATTGCCCAATTCATGAAATGGGCAATTACACGTTTGGGGTATAACATATACATCAGCAAATCATTGTCAGATGCAAAATCTTTTAATTTTCAGTAATTTTAATATTTTAAAACTATTTTTGATTTATTTAAAGGAAAAATTTTTATACCAAAGTTTTTATACCAAATTTTAGACATGGCTTGAATTCTAGGCATCAGTGTCTGTTATTCGGTTATGCAACCCTGCTATACATGAATTTGTTTTCGTACTATGCAGTAGTAAAGGAATGTTAGTTATCTACCAAAAAATAAGAAGGTTAATTAAAAAATTGAATTGATGATGATTTGATTCCAAAATCAGTCGATGCATAATCCAGGACCATTTTTACCATAGGTACTCATTTAAGCAATGAAATACTCCAAAAATGCAAAAACCACAAATGAATTCACGATTGGCCAGCAAACATAACAGGACCCATGTCTTGAATCAAAGGCATGAGCGCCTACGCCTAGGGAACCATGCCCTGAATTCAGTGCATCCTCACAGAGTATTAAAAGTAGTCATTCCTGTGATCATTTCACAACTTGTTATAATCCTAATGAATGTACTGTAAACAGTCCAAAATCCTCACCACAATTTGAAGGTTATTTGTGTAGATACACTACTCCTCTGATACTCCTTGAGATTTCATTATGAATGCATTAGCACCATTATAGAATAAGGAACTTCAACTGTTTAATTACTTGTAAATGAGATAAGCGTGCTTCGATGATAACTATTTGTATCCCCAAGCACAAATCTGTGGATGAATAACAAAATTAAGGAAGTGATGGCAAAGTGCAATACTGCCAATACTTAGATACCTGAAATATACAGAAACCTCTAAGCATTATATTTCTATTATTTACTCTAGAAGGAGATGAAACAATTCAAAATAAATTCAAAGGTAAGTTATAGGTACCACATCCAAAGCTTCTCAACCTTCCCTTGTGCATAATCTTAAAAATATTTGCCCTAGAAAGCCAATAGAAATTTCACTTCTTGCCTACATATATCTTTTACATATTCATTTTTCTTATCCCTTGTAAGAATCATTGTGCTAAATAATGTTAGCAGAATGCCGTTTACTTGGAACACAGAATTAGTTCCGATTTCATCAAGGATTCAATGAAAGCAAACATTCTCTGTGACTGCTAAACAAAAACAACTTTATTTCCCCTCTCTACAACACATTCGTACACTATATCCAGTTTTTACATACAGTTCTACAATTACTCACCATGGTTTCCATCTATTTGCTAGACGGTGTACAAGTCAGGAATACTCTGCAGTTATGCATTAGCAGACAATAATTAGTGGTCTCAGTCCACAAATCTAATGTAAATGATCACAATTACGTACTCATATATCACCTCCTTTGGAGCAGTTATATCTGTTTTCAGACGTATAATTTGATTGGACTATTTATGATAACTAGAGCTTGGTATCAAATCCCTCTCTATCTCGGAAACTGTTTCTCGTAGAACTATAATAATAATATTAGTTTTATTGTAGCACCAAGTGTCCAATGAATACAAGTAAAGAAGACAATATTATCTTGTATAGGATATGAAAATAATCTTAGGATATGAAAAACAGTCTTCTAAAATATAAAAAATACTAAATTGGTAAAAAATTAAAGAAGTCATAGGAACTCTAATCAAAATGAAAACAGAAGCTACAAATATAAAAAGGCACAGGAGAGAAAAGATAATGCCAACTGTTACTAATACATTAATTGTCTACTGAGTAACTAAAATCGCGCATTCAGAAAGGTATTTTTGAAGTTTTCTTTGAAAAATCATCGCCCTGCAAATCTTATACCTCTGGTAGAAACTAATTCTTATTATTCCTCAAAAGATAAGGAGATTTGTGAAGATGATTTATAGACAAAAGGAATATGGAAATCACTTCTTCCTCTTGTGTTATGCCCATGTACGTTACTGTTTGTCTTTAAAATATTTTGTAGATATTCGGGCATTGATCATCATCTGGTGTTCTGTCTGTTGACAGGTCCTATAAAACGCAACTGTCTCCACTTTGTCCTTCTTCGTCTATTAATTTCCTTCCTCTTTCCACCTTCAATTGCTCCCCTCCCTCGTCCAATCCAGTTTCCTGTCCTCTTTTGTATTTTGTAGAATTGTTTTTGCCTCTTCTTAGCACATCCTCATTCCTTTTAATATCCTCTATCCTTCTCTTTCCAAGTTTTGCAACCTACAACACAACACTTTGGTCATTGCACCAATATCTTGATTAGGCAAAATCTCTATTTTTATTTTATGCATTAAAGTTAGCACTTGATATTTCAGAACTTGTTCCACATTCATACAACATTGTTTATGAAGTATTGTATAAAATTTTGTATATCTATCTCATTTTAATAATATTTGCATGGCTTTATTTTGTAATATCTGCAATCTAGTCTCTTTTGTTTGACTAGTTAGACATAAAATAATATCAAAAAAATTAAAATGCGGCAATATAGTACTGTTTTACATTACTTAAGTTGTATTATTGGGAATAAATTTACTAACTCTAGCTAATTTTTTTTTTCCAATTTTCTTACAAACCTAATTCAAATGCTCCTCAAAATATAATTTTCTATAAACTAACCGTATTTACTTGATAATAACGTGCACCCTTTTGGGTCCTTTTTCGGCTTCAAAGTTAGTGACAATACATGGGAAGAACCCTTGCAATACTAGTTATCATCGTTAAAAATATCATAAGTATTGATCCCATATTTTAAGTAAGTTATAAAAGAATGATTATTATTTTTATGTACACTCCTGGCCAAAATTTAACGCAGCACCTCCCTAGCGATCCTTACGGCCGGTGCTGCGTTAATTTTGGCCAGGACTGTACACCTTTTCTATATGTATAACTTATGGATTCTTAATATTTTTGTTCCTAAGCAAATTTGAAACTTCTGCTTTTTCCTAATAATTATCTTTATTAATTCTATAATTCTATAATTTCTATATTCTATACATACTAATAGATTCAATTGATAAAATCGTTTATAAGGTAAAAGCATTCATTGATCAATTGGTTGAAAACAATTTTCTTATCACAATTTGGTTATGTTTTATGACATTTCTCAGTCATGTGATAGGGACCTTAATTACTTATTTTTAACCTACTCGGGAACATTTGAAGCCCAATTAGATTTCTAGTTTTGTATTTTTTGAACTTGTTATAGCATTGAAACATTTCTCGATTTTTTTAACAAAAAGAAATAACTGGTGTATATATTGAAAAAGGAAGTGATAGAATGTATTTTTACTTTCTCCACATACGAAGTATAGAGAAAGTATTGTTTTCATGAAAAAAATCCACTTCGAGATTTCAACGGAAATACATGTTTTGGGGCCCCTGGAACACGTTTTGACCATTTTCGCAATGATGTCTGTGTGTGTGTTTGTGTGTGTGTCTGTATGTGTGTGTGTGCTAGTGGGCGCTCTAACGTGAAAACTAGCAGTCGTATCAGAACCAAACTTCATATATAGTACTGTTTTGTGTGCTGTCAGAGTTGATTAGTTTTTGGAGTAAATCGGTTTTCCGGAAGTCGAGCTTCATTCTTCAAAGCTCATTTCCGGTTTTCACATTATCTCCGTAATATAATATATAGGTATATTGTATACCTTATAAAAGTTTTAGATAATGAGATTTACTATAACTTTTAATTTAACATATTTTTGTATCACCGGTTCATTAGGAGTTATTCATGAAATACCGATAAACCGGAAGTAGCTGTTATGTACTTTGTGGGCGCTCTTACATGAAAGCTATTAGTCGGATCGACACCAAATTTCATATAAAATATTTTGGTTGGTGTAATTAGAGTTGATTAGTTTTTGGAGTAAATCGGTTTACCGGAAGTCGAGCTTCATTTTTCAAAGCTCATTTCCGGTTTTCGAAATATCTCCATAAATATTATATTTAGGTATAAACTATTATTTTAAAACATTTTAGAAAATTAAATTTACTATAACTTTTGTATGAAACATATTTTTGTATCACTGATTGTGCAGGAGTTATTTGTGAAATACTGATAAACCGGAAGTTGCTGATTATGTACTTCGTGGGCGCTAGGGCGAAAGGCCGTCTTATTGTTTTTCATCGAACATGTCCCGAAAAACATTATTTATAATGCTTGTGACGTAAAAGATAATATGATATAAATTAATCACTCATCTTCCAAGTTTAGATAGAGTATAGAGTTTGAAAATACTGTCATAGATAAATATTTACATCTTATATATGGAGAAAGTCATGTGCTGGCCACATCAGATTTTTTTTTAAGGGGCTTAGAATGGTAGCATAGGTTTAGCATAAGCCAGGCAACAAATAGCTTTCTTTGTTGAAGGAACACATTATGAACATATGAACAGACCCCCCTCAATAGATAATTCCATAGGAGATCCATGAGTGAAATATTAAAAGATAAAAAACACAGAATTGTGACAGTACTAGTTTTCATTGACAATTTTCTTATCGTAAAACAAATGGTTCTCAATTTGTCACTCCACTTGTCAATGTAATAATACCAGTTCAATTGTGAATTAATATTGAGCCCTAGAAATATGGTATTCTCATCGTTTTTGCTATAATATAATAATTACAAAAAGTTACAATACAGTGAAACCTCTCACTTACGGACATCAACGGTCCTAGAAAATGTGTCCGTAAGTTGGAGGTGAGCCAAAGAAAACCACATTTTTACGCTTTATTTAACCATGAAAATATTATACTGTAGTAATTTAATTCAGCTGAAAGAAATCCTTTTATTTCAACTATCAATACTTAATAATTAATAAAAAAATTGGAAACAATAAATAACGTAATGCATTTACTCGCATATGTACGTATATTAAAAATTCTCGAAACATTAACACATTTCAATATGTATACATAAAAATACATTGCTCACTTAGGCATAAAGAAATCTTTGATTTTGGTTTGCTTATTTCTTTTTGTAACAAATTCTTTTTCAAAATTTAATTGTACATCAACAGGGCTACTTAATGCCTCGCTGTTGCCTTTTGAAATGCAAAATTTCTTTAACAGTTCAATTTGATGCAACGCATCGGCATACGTCACCACAAGCATCTCTTCCACTCTAGGCTCAGGCTCACTGTCATCACTTTCACTGATTTCATCGTCTCCTTCATCAAGAGTACTTTTAATTATTTCTTCCATGTCAACCTCGTGGTCCACGGTCAACAAATTAGAATCGATGCTCGCATATTCAGGAATTTCGCCCACATCATTTAACAAAATTTCTAACTGCAAGTCATTTGTAACATCTTCCACCTCTGGTGATAATTCATTGTTACAGAACCCCGATTTAACAAAATAATTGGTAAAATTTCACTTTCGGACTGTTTGGGTTTTATTTTTTTTTACTAAAAATAGCCCGTTTTCGGTGATATTTTCAGGGAAGACACTTGAAATATTGCGGCATATTATGCAATTTATTACCTAGATCTGAAATTTTACCAAGATCTTTTATTGTTAGTGCGAATCAGCTACTTTCTGTTTATGTGACTGTGTACGAGGGCGGTGATAGTGAGTAGCTAGGAAATCGATTAGGAATCCGAAAGTACGATTGCTGCGAGGACAAGAAGAAAATAATTTTCAAGGCATTTATTAATTAAGCAAACCTTTCTTAGTGAAGATTTTTTTCCATTACAAGTTAATTTTTTTAAAGATGTTACATCTTTATATCTTTTATTTCATGCCGAAAGGCGTATAGTATGTTTTTACTCGATGGCTCTATAAAGGGCCAACTTTTTTTCGCGCAGCAGCAGTAAAGTTGACACTTAACAGCCACAGATCAAAAGATGGACTTTTTGGTCATTTTAATGGGGTATTAAATGGTGGACGGGGTTCAGGGGTTCATTGTCGCCCAGTGAAAATTCCTAAAAATATGCTCTGGTACTGAAAGTGCATGATCTGTCAATAGCCCTTAAAGTTTTACATCCAACGCGTATGAATCATATGCAACGCACGTCCTACACGCGTCTGGCCGAGGTGCTCTTTCGTTTGGGGAATAGCATTTCCAAGAATGCATTCCAGGACACCCTTTCGTTCATTTCTTGATATGCGCATTGATGTATTTTCACTGGTTTGACCATTTTTGACTTCCTCTTTCCCCCAGCTATTCATAAACGATATTTTTAGAGGAAAATACTTTCTATTTTAGAGGGATGGCTCAGAAAACCCATGGCGATAGTGTCCGTATAAGAGAAAAATTATGCCCAACAAGGTGTCCGTGTCCGTAAGTGGGAGTGTCCGTATACTAGAGGTTTGATCCCTATACAAATGCATATCCTTCTGCCGGGGAATTGAATACTGTCCTTAAGTCAGAGGTGTCCGTGAACAGAGGTTTCACAGTATTATGGTATGAAAAGCATAATAACAATGATAGCTTTTGTAACGATACCCGCTGATCAGCCTTTGGCGGCACGTGGTCATGAAAAAAGGGAATCATCTAAAGCGATGTTCTGCTTTTTATTGGGCGCCAGTGCAGGAACAAGAGAAAGAACACTATGGACTTCTGCCCGCACTCAGAAGGAACAAAAAAGAACAATTGTAACAAAAATAACACTCGATATAAAGATAATTCGCGAGAAAGCTCGCAGCCAAGCTCCGGAGTCTCTCCATGACTCTTTGCACACCACTTTCCTCCTCAACTCTCTCCCTCACCCCTCCAACCTCTCCTTCCGCATTTCAGGGCGAAGGTCAAGGGGGAGGAAAAAAAGGTAAGCGCCGGGCACAAAGTTCAGCACCCGCGACATGTTAGACTTTGTAAAAAGTCATATATTTGGTATTGAATAATTAGAATTTTTATATTATTAATGGGTTTTCAAAAAGGTGTAACATTCCCTGTTTTGCCCCACCCCTGGGGTACTATGTTATAATCATTGGTGTACTGGAGCTGGAACGCATGGGAATGGCGTTCCCACACTGGTTTTCCACTGTAAAATAAGTAGCCAATTAATTGCTAAATATTGATTTGGTAAAAATGATTGATGTAAATAATAAAACAATACTTTACAAACATTTGTAAACTCGATTGATGTTGATACGACTTTCCTTAAAATTTGACAAATATATTTAGCTTTCCCACACTGGAAAATATTCCACTACACTGCTGATTGTGGCCATCATCCTGGAGCATGATGACGAACATTCCTTGGAAGTGGGAGGAGCCTCATTCACCTTCGGGAGGACATCGCCTAGGTGATCTGCAAGCTCATGTGTTGAGGTTGGTGGCTTGTTGCACGGTCAGAATGGCGTGCATTGTGGGTGGTAGCCTTGCTAGCCACATGGAGTGCAGAAAATCGTCCTTCACCGATGTCCCCGCCAAATCTCACAAATGACGGACTAATTACATGGGTTTCCCTAATTCTTCATTCTCGAGCAGCTGTTCATTTTTTTTATCTTCCGAGATAAGCAACGAATTAGCTCGTCCTTAACGGTACTGTATTTGTTCTCGGACAGGGGATTACTAATAATGTCTTTTGCCCATAAGGACTTGCGAGAATCAAGTAAGGCGACAGTAGCACAAATTTTATGGAATCTTCTGTAATGTTAATTCAAGAAAATTGGCCTTCTAGCAGGACGATAGTACCTATGTGATTAATAGAGGAACACACACTGCAAATAAACGTACAGTAACGCTCTGTGAGGACATCATATTGAATATCGCGAAAGTAAATATAAATAATATTATCACCCAGTTTGACAAGGTATTTATGACAATATTGGTACTATTATGTTTTTGACCACGTGTATAGCTAACGGAACTTTGTAACCATATGCTCACGAAAGGCATGTGTTCGCACTATCACAATGTCACTAATCATGTCGAAGTCAACGATTTGAAGCAGGGTTTGTAAGCTTCCATAAAATAATCACAGGTGGTTATTAAAAGTTTATTAATAACTATATGACACAACTATAAATCAGAATAGAAGGAGCATACACTCCCTGGCCTAGGTACGGTAATGGCTGGACTTGACTGCGTCCGGGAACGAAGTGTCCGCATCTCGGTGAAAGTGGTTAAAGAAGCGACTTATTTCTCAGAATGTGCTTGTCGTGCACCAGCCGGTGGCGAGAATTCAGACCGGGAGTTATTTTTTCAAAACGAGAAATCATGTCCACTTGCGATTATGTACCTCCGCCCCAGCGCGAGGAAGCGAGGCGCCCGTTTGGACATGTTCCTCCGAAATCACGTCCGCTTTCGGCCATGTACCTATGCCCCCACCCGAGTAAGCGAGGCGCTCTACATTTCCTCTACCCCTGGCCCCAGAGGAGCTCGGCCATTGGCTCCCGTTCGGGCCAGGGCCCGAATATAAGGAGGGCCTCCGGGCAACTTCCCGCCTCACCGGACTCTTGCCACAGGGCCCCCACCGGGAAGCGCCGCAGAGAATAAGATTCCTTGGCACTTCCCCCCCTCGCCCTGCCTAGCCGGACTCTTGCACCAGAAGGGTTCTTAGGCCTCTCTGCTACTCTCACACCGGTCGGATGCCCCAGGCAGCGCGACTCTCACACGGCGCCACCCGCATGCCCTCCGCCACCAGGAGGAACCCGCCCTCAGAGGCCTTCTCCCCAGATCCAGGAGTGCCGCGCCCACGGAGGCCATTAACTGGACTTGTATCCTGAGTCCCCATTGTAAAAACCACAGAGAAATAAAAACCATTTCTATCTCAGTTTTGCATCTTCTTTCCTGAGTCTCCATCTTCCCACCGTTGATCACCCGATCTCGCGTGGCGGGGCACAACGCTCCACCCCCCCCATTGTCGACAAAGTTGCGACATGCTGCAACAGAACCTTCAATATCCACCCCTTCCTGTCCTCTGTCCCCTGTTCCCCTCTATTAATATCTAATATATATATATAGACGTGTCTCAATCAAAATTCTAACCATGTTCAGCAAGTGTTACTGACTTGAAATTTTTACTACATACTGGCTATAATGTGTAACCACCAGAAATTTTTTTTTGCGATTTTGAACGTCATTGTCATGGGTTTGATGCCAGAAAGCCCCAAAGTCCTGATTTTTCCCTTAAAGATGCATTGTGGGGATTTTCAAAAACTTTTTTGAGGTACTGTTCAGCATGGCAGAGAGTTGAAATTCAAGGTAATGCTAGAAGCCATACATATCCGATGGAAACCATTAAGACTTCTTCGAAGATTATCCTTGGTTTGACGTTAGGTCAGGGCATATATTCTCCTATTTAAAATGGATTGCAACGCTTTTTAAGATTGTTTTAATCACTTACCAATAACATAGAAACTTTAAACTCAGCATGTAGATAGAGATAATGAATCTCTTTTATGTATGCTATTCAACGTTTCTCTGATTGTCCTTGGTTCGATCCCAGAGAACAATTTTTTTACCCCCATGCATTTAACTGAGGATAATGGCGTTTTAATTCTTTGCCATCCCAATATGATATCAATTTAAAATTAGAATCAAATAAGTTTTATTTCTACCTGGGCGTTATATGTATTCTCATCATACTCATCACTCATGATCCTAGGTTCAACACCAGGCATCTGTACTATTTGAAATGTATGGCGGGAATTCCATATTATTTATGATACAGTTTCAAAAATATTTTACACTACATCCCGGTAGAATAGGGAATTCAAAAAATCATAGAGTACCCAGAAATAGGAGTGTCCTTGGTCCATATTTGTTTTCTCTGTTTATTGATGATCTCCCCAATTTCATTACAAATGAAGCTCTCCAAGACTCGATTAACGCTATCACAGCATGCTCCTCCTCCTGGAAGTTGAATTTAAACCCAGAAAAGTGTTGTGTCATTTCCATTACTTTAAAAAAGAAAAAAATTGTAATGACTACCTCATAAACAATAGCTGCATTCCTAAAGTTACTTCATGCAAATATCTATGTGTATTTATTGATGAAAAGCTAAACTTCTTTGAGCATATAAACTATGTTAAAAAAGAGCCATGTCACGCCTGGGGATGCTATACAGATTTACCGACATCAGGGATCCAGTCTCTCTTCGCACCTACTTCTGAAGCTGTGTTCTTCTCACTTGCTGCTCTCCAATATGGACCATGTCTTCCCGTTCTAACCTCTCCACTCTCAATCATGTCTTAAACTTCTTTTTAAAAATATTCTGTTTTTGAGCGCCATCTTGCAAACACATGCCTAAAGTTCCTCTTCTTTATCACCTCAATCTTCCTACTATCAAAGCCTCTCTTTCTTCCTCCAACATCTCCTTCCTCTATGATATAATTAACTGCAAAATCAATACTCCTTTCCTACTATCTCTTTCTTCAAGAACAACTCGCCTATCTGATACCTTCTCTCCTCGTCCATCAACTGTAAAAAGATCACTCCTTTTCCATATTCCTTCAATTTTCATCACCCTTTCTTCCAACGTTCACTTCAATCCTTTCTTCTCTCCTCTTAAATCCATCCAAAATATGGTTACAAGAGATTGACTTTTTATAATTTTATTCATTATTTAAATTAATTGTATGGTGTTGATCTGTTGTTTTATTTTGTTCTCACTGGTTGTTGGTTTTTCCTTGCTCCTTGTTATATAGTCAACTGTAATTGGCCTTGTGCTGTTTGTTGGTACTTACTAATAAATAAATAAAATATAATAAATAAATAGCGCTCTACTTTATTTATATCTACAAAATTATCACCAAATGTGGGAGAGTATGATACCAGGAGGGTTCAAATTTCTGCAATTAAAACTGAATTACAGTGATTTTTAAGAATATTTTCAATCCCTATTATTTTTAGGATCTTCTCTATATGATATCGACTTGAAATTTGTATCATCAATATGCTTGCAGAATGCAAACAGTTTTTACTTCTGAATATATGTACATATAGCTTTGCATTTCGTGACTCCTTACCTGATGATGGCTGAACGAGCCGAAACTGGCCGTTGTTTTTAACTTGTGGATGTGTATCTATTTCTTATTTTTTATTATAACTTGTAAAAATAAATTAATTATATCATGGGAGTGAACTTCCACTCAGTCTAGCCTGAAACTATTGAGTTTATACTTCGAAGATGTCTTTGATGTTTTCGTTGGATATTCGCGGCTTCCAGCGATCACTCGAATTTCAGTCTTAAATTTCTGTCAACTTATTCTAAAGAAATCAATATCAAATATGGAGTTCCTCAAGAATCCTTGCTTTGCCCTTCTTTATTCCTGTTGTTTATAAATGATCTTAGTGTAAGTCTCTCTGCCATGAACAAGCATTACAATTCTTCTTATCCCCTATTCTTAGTATTTACAGAAAAACTAAACTTTTTACCTCCCCCTCTATAGGATAAGGAGAGATGCTAACAAGTTCTGTGAGGGAACTATTTTAATACATCTATTCATATGTTAAAAAATATGTTACATCCAATGTTGTATGATGATTTTATTTAACTAAATTGTATTACAAGTGTATTTAAGGTCTATCCTCCTGTTTATTTTTTAATTCACTCTTTGAAATTTTGCTGATATGTCCTGGTCTATATATTATGTGAGTAAAATGTTGCTTACATACTGCAAGCATATCGACAACACAAATTTCTAGTCGGCATCATATCAAGAGGGTCCTCAAAAGAAAAAAAAGGATTGAAAATATTCTTAAAATTCCCTGCAATTCATCCGTCCGACATCAAACCCAGGTCTTCCTGGTGGTACTTTCTATGCAGCACAATAGTTGATCACCATCTGTAACTATGTGTGTAAACTCAAGCAGAAATATTTGCTGCAACAGCCTCAAACAACGTCCTACTTTTCCCTTATATTCCTTATGTGAGAAATATTAACGTGCTCTAGCATCGAACCCAGGATCAGTACGGTCTTATCTAAATTTTTTTCAAAAACGGATTCTTAATATACATCTTCTAGTAAAGCAAGAACTTCTTAACATTTCGTTGAGTGCATCACAAAATTTTATGAATACTACCTCAATGTATTTTAAAGGGGAGATTTTTGCATCGTCATAGCATCGAACCCAGGACATTTTCTACGAAAGTCATTAATGTTTTCGATAGATCATGACTATATCTATAGGTTCCTTGAGTTTAGATTCTCTACCTATCCGGGAAGTATTTTTTTTTTAATTCCCGAAAATCAAAGCAATGTTTTTAAATGGGAAAAATCGGGACTTTGGGGCCTTCTGGAATCGAACCTATGACACTAGTTCAAAATCACAATTTTTCTGGTGGTTACACGTTATGGCCAATACATTATAAAAATTTCAAATCAATGACGTTTGTGGTTTAGCCTGTGCATTAGTATTCTATCTATATATACATGAATGAATCCGGAGAAGCGTCTATCTATTATATATAGATGCTTCTCCGGATTCATTCATATATATACCTATATAGATAGATAGGATACAAATTCACAGCCTAAACTACAAGCGTCATTGATCTGAAATTTTTATGACATATTGGCCATAACGTGAAACCCCCAGGAAAAAAGAGACTTTGATCCTCAGTGTCATAGGTTCGATTCCAGAGGGCCCCAAAGTCCCGATTTTTCCCGTTTGAATGCATTGCCGTGATTTTCGGGAATTAAAAAAAAATACTTTCCGGATAGGTAGAGAAGTAAAACTCAAGGTGCCTATATTTATGGTCTTGGACTTTCGAAAACATCAATGACTTTTACAAAAGTTATCCTGGGTTCGATGCTAGGACGATGCAAAGATCTGCCCTTTAAAATACATGGGAGCCGTTTTTCATTATTTTTTTAGATGCACTTATCGAAATGATAGGATGTTCGTGCTTGGCTGGAAGATGTATGGTACGAATAAGTTTTAGAAAAAAATTTTCATAAGACCGTACTGTTCCTGGGTTCGAAGCCAGAGCACAATAACGTTTCTCTCATAAGGAATATAAAGGAAAAGTAGGACGTCATTTGAGGCAGTTGTAACCAATATTTCTGCTTGAATTTGCATACGCGGTTAGAGATGGTGTTTTTCTTTTGTGCTGCATAGAAAGTATTGCCTGAAAGACCCGGGTTCGATGCCGGGCGGTAAAAATATCACCCATATATAATACTATGGGGTATCTTTTCATAATTTTTTTATGCATTTATCGATATGTAAGGGAGCTCTTGCTTAGATGGAAGATGTATATTAACACTTTGTTTAAGAAAAAAAAATAGATAAGACCATGCTGTTCCTGGGTTCGATGCCAGAGCACATTATAATTTCTCAAATAAGGAGTGTATGTGAATAGTAGGTCGTCGTTTGAGGTAGTTGCACCTAATAGTTTTGCTTGAATTTTCACACATAGTTTGATATGGTAATTTTCTATTTTGCTGCATAGTAAGTACACCAGGAAGACCGGGGTTCGCTGCCAGGTGATTAAATTGCAGCGAATTCTACGAATATTTTGAATTTTTTTTTTCTTTTGATGTCCGTCCCGATATGATGCCGATATGAAATTAGTGTTGTCGATCTGCTTGCAGTATGCAAGCTACATTTTACTCGTATATAATAGATGCGTGATATTATTCTGCCTGCTATATATGTAAGAACTTTATTATATATTCTTTCATGCAAAAGGACTTTGCCTGCGAACAAAATATTATTATTACATTATGAATATTATGATAGCATGTTTATGATAATTTTATTTTGGTCAATTGTATTACAAAGTATATTTAAGGGTTATGTTACTATTTTAAATACTCTTGAAGTGATTATTTCGATCTGAAGACGACTGCTGGAATGCGGTCGAAACGTCGTCCAACTAAGACGATAAACGTGGAAGAAAACCCGAAACCATGTATAATATACTTAATTATTTTATTGCATTATGCAAAAGGGCTCTGCCCGTGAATAAATATTATTATACATCCGTATGTGCTATGGCATACATCAGTATGCATCTAAAAGCGGCTTTATTTTATATTCTGCTAGATACGAACATTCAATTAACGCACTTGCCTTGATCACATTGTTAAATATGCATACAATTGCCACAGTTCGTCTGCAAACCGACTCACTCCCATCCCCACCGACACATTTTGGCGTAGTAGAGATTGAGAGGCTACCGTACCGACGGGAAATGAGTTACAGAATAGGGCCCCAGAACAGAAAAATTTGTTACAGTAATGGCAGAACAAATTGCTGTCATAAGCAACTCTCCCAATTTAGCGAGAAATTTGGCGGAATACTGCCGAAAGGTCTCTCATATCTACCGCTGGACGCCTGGATACCTAAATCATCGGAAATGCGCCCAATCTGGCAACTCTGCTTCAGCAATGGTTACTAGCTTGACTTCAGTGCCTGATTGCTTTCATGAGTAGTATTTTTCCTGTTTAAGTCATTCCTGAGGATTAGGCCTTAAACATGTAATCCAGCAGTATAAATATGCCGAATTAGTATATCATAATGAATTTCAATAATAAAAATCATGTACACCCGAAGAGATTACAAACTGAAAACTGTCATTGACCCATTCTTCAGGGCTCCGACATCTAAATTTCTTTAAAATGTAATAAAGTATTCTGAAAAGATATATATTTCTTAATAAAATACGTGGATTTTTTTATTCTGCTTGCAAACTTTCTTGGATCTTGCGCAGTTGATAATCAATCTTATTATTATTATAGGAAATTTAAGAAAACCGGATGCGGCATGCTACTACTTTCCGGTAGCGTACGTATAAAGAATTTGTCAAGTTTGCAATAGTTTTTATTGAAACTAGGTCAAGACTCGTTTTGCAGATTGAAGAAAATTATTCGCTCATGGGTAAGAGAGGGAAATGACGTAACGTCTTTAATCATGAGCTCCGTTATGTATATATTTAGTAATATCAGTGGCATTTGCAAATTTTTTTTTGTTGTAGATGAAATTTAAGGTAAACATTGCAGAATGTGCGGTCTATGAATCGGCTCTCTATGCTCAATATGTTATCCAGAGAAATATTGTAGTAGGAAAATGTTTGGAGAGGTGTTACTTTTATATTAATATGACATAATTCAACTATAAGCTGAATTTACAAAGCTGGAAGAGAAGCGTGTTTTGTCGGATATTTATTTTCTAAAATATTTAGTAATGAAAAAGTTATTTAAGCAATGTATTTAATTGAAATTTTTGTTTGACACCACTTATTTAAAGCGCGGGAGAGCAAAGAAATCTCAATCTGATGTTACATCGGCAACAGGCCCGGTTTATTCTCAGGAGAGATCGCTGCAGATTTGTCTTCCCGCTGTGCTGTGTAGATATGGTATGGTAATTAACACTTTGCTACGTCTCTCACTCAATCTATCCTCTCTTGATTTTAGTATTACTCGTAAATCAGAGCTTTTGACTGTCAGTGAAAGACACTGCTTCATACACTGGTTTTCATGAAGTACGTCAGTCTGAATGAATATTGTCCGTTTGTGTGACACGAGTGAATTTTAGAGTAGTATTTTAACATTAGGTATCATTATTTGCGACGCAAGTATTCAAATGAGAGCGGAATGTAGGTAGAAGTAGAATAAGTCAAGTACCGATTCGATACTCCTCACTGATGTACTGACCCTCTTAATTGTTGTATCACCAAATGTAAGATAATGTTTACCTGTCTCATTTTGAATCCAGTTGATTCTATATCGGTGCTTAAACATTTTCTTGCAGTGGGAAGAATACAGAAGAGTCGGTTGTTTCCCCTACCATCATGGCTTCACGCCGAGAAAGGGATTATCGAAGGCTCTATCGGCAGTATGAGTCGAAAACTGCGTGGCCATATCCAACATGCCGTCCTACATTTCAAAGGAATCAGAGGGCTGGTGATGACGATAATTCCAGTCTTGAAACGAGACTTATTGATTCTCCTGTGAACATCCACAGTTGCCATGTGGATTTTGAACTTGTCAACAGCTCATTTGAAAATAGTTTTAATAAGTATTCCGGGAAAGCACCTGTCATCGTTTTCAAGCCAAATGACTCCTCCTCCCAGTTTGTACTGAGTCACAGTACTAAGTGTTCAGCAGCCACTTCATCTCCTTCTGGCGGTGAGTTTTAAATTTTCTTTTCAATTCATCAGTAATCATTGAGTAATCAAACTACTTTTACTCTTATTTGTGTTATACAACATCATTTTTATTTATAATATATACGAGTAAAATGCTGCATGCATACTGCAAGCAAATGGTTTAATATATAATAGTATAGATAAATGCAAAGTGTCAACTATCTGTCTTCATTGTGAAGACTTCTGAACATTCAACCAATATGTTTTAAATGGGAGATATGTTTACTGTCTGGCTTCGAACCCGGGTCTTCTTGGTGATACCTATGCAGCACAATAGAAGATCACCATCTCTAACTATGCGTGAAAATTCAAGCAGAAATATTGGCCGCAACTTCCTCAAACGAAGTCCTACTTTTCATATATATTCCTTATGTGAGAAATATTAATGTTCTCTGGTAATGAACCCAGGAACAGGATGGTCTTATCTAAATTTTTTCTTAAACCTAGTCTTAATATACATCTTCTAGATAATAAATAACTTCCTATCATTTTGATATTTGCATCAAAAAAATAATGAAAAACCACCCCAATGTATTTTAAAAGGGAAATTTTTGCATCGTCCTAGCATTGAACCCAGGACATTTTCTGTGAAAGTCATTTATGTTTTCGATGAATCATGACCAGATCTGTAGGCTTCTTGAGTTTTGATTCCTTACCAATCGGGAAAGTATTTTTTAGAAATTCCCGATAATCAAAGCAATACATTTAAATGAGAAAAATTGGGATTTTGGGGCCTTATGGGGCCATAGAGATAGAGAAAAGTCAAAAAGTTGCTTGCATTCTGCAAGCATATTGATAATACAAATTTTAAGTCAACATAATATCGAGAAGGTCCTGAAAACAAAAAAAGGGATTGCAAATATTCTTTAATACCCATCAACACAATTTATTTTAAATAGGAGAAATTTTCACCCACCTGCCGAGAAACACACGCACATTTGGCTTCAGTGTAAAGAAAAGGGCATTTCCTGTGACCCCTATGATTTTGTGTTCCCCATCCCACTGGGATATAGCTTAAAATATTTTTGAAGCTGAATCATAAATAATTTGAAATTCCTGCCATTAATTTCAAATACCAAAGACGCCTGGTGTCTAACACAATCTTTTTGTAGATGTGAATACATATAACGCCCTAATAAGAATAAAACTAATTTAATTCAAATTTTGAAGTCTATATATTACCGGGAAGGTCCTAAAATAAGACTTCGTTATCCCCTATATAATTTCATTGAATAATGTAAACGGCTCCATAAGATCGAATAATGGATAATCCGGGAAACCTTAAACAGCGAAATGTATGTATGATCTGTAATCTCATGCCGAGTTTCTATGTTTCCTGGAAGGGGTTCGAAAATATCTTAAAAATCGTAGCATTTTAGAGACACCTGGTTTTGAACCCAGTACCTATTGGAAGAGGTGAATAGACATTAAAAACATGTTAGAACTTTATCTTATTAAATACTAAGTTTGAAGTCCATATCATACCGGGAAGGTCCTGAAATAAGACTCCACTATCCCCATCTGAAAAGCATATGGCAATGTAAATAACTCACTGGGATTGAACCAGGAACCATCAGCTAAATGGTAAAACGCATACAGAGAATATATTTATGATTTCTATCTTCATGCCGAGTTTCAATTTTCCATCTTATCGGGAAGTGATTAAAAATAAATCTTAAAAAGCATTGTAATGCATTTTTAATGGGAGAATATTTACCTTGACCCAGCGTCGTACCAAGGATGATCAAGGAAGATGTCTTTATGGTTTACTCCACGAATGCACAGCTTCTAGCGATCCCTCGAATTTCATTTCTCTACTTTGCCGGGAAGTGCCTCAAAAAATTTTTCGAAAATCCCCGCCATGTATCTTTATGGGAAAAATCGGGACTTTGGGGCCTTCTGGCATTGAACCCATGACACTGAGATTCACAATCACTTTTTTTCTGGCGGTTACACATTATGGCCTGTAGATCGTAAAAATGTCATGTCATTGGTACACCAAGGGGCAAAATAAGTTACCACCCCTGCCCCATATTGAAAACTAAGTCCAAATTTCGGGCCGGTGAGCCTTTCTCCCGAGAAGAGAGGGAGAGAAAAGAGAGATGGAGGACATGGTCCGTTACGCTAGCTCGGCTTTCGCGTTTGGATGGAGAATTTTCGTTATTTATATAAAAATCACTTACTACTATCCATTATCTGCCACAAAATTTTATGTGTTAATCAAAAATCAATAGCTTTTTACATATTTCATTCCATGTGGTTGTAATTTTCACAAAATAATAAATTAAACAATTTCGTCTTTGAATAATTTTAAAATTCATTATTAATTTTAAAGGATGGGAGATACGAAGGGGTCACTTATGACGCAAATACTCCTTCAACTTCGCTGTTACTCAGTCAGATATATAATGAATGCGAAAGTATATAAAGGTATTCTAGCAAGCGTAGATTCACTGAGAAAACACATCATTCAATTCAATATGCTGCCTTGTGTTTCTGTGGACCCTTACTCTCATGACTCCTATAGACTGTGTATTCCATGACTTTGTAGAATTAAATTATCCTTATAACAACACCGTAGAAAATTTACACAATTAGCTTCAACGCTTACTAGCACCATCTTCAACATTTGCATAAATACGCGATCCTCCATATGGCGTGTGCCTGGAAAAAGAAGAAAGAATGAGAGGGAACAAAAGTGTGACCTGCAGGTGAAAGAGTAGAATTCCTGGAAA